>OX451735.1:535600162-536800162 GCA_948472305.1 Vicia faba | reverse complement strand
TATACTAGCCATGGCCCATGGTCAGAAACTCTTGAAAAAGTAAAGCAGTCAGTTGAGGAGTCGGATGAGTCTTGTTTTGGAAACTCTAAATACAGTGATCATATACTTGTTGTAACAATAGAAGTTGTTACTCTTCTCCGTCTTTTGGGATCTCTTTCAAGACATGAGGTATTTCGTGGATCTCTTCCATAATCTCATATTTCTGGTTCTTATCGTCAGCAACTAGTATTTGCCCATTGTCCTATGATCAGTCATTTCCTCGGTTGCTTGAGCGGAAGTTGGTTAAGCTTCGTGCTTTAGGTTCTCCATATACCTTCTGATGTTAATGTTGCTAAGATGTGCCTTCCATTCTGGGGTATTTGGTCATGATATTGAAGACCGCAAGGGTTGAATTACAAAGTCTAGCATATATCTGGTATCTTTTCTAAAGTTCAATTCTTTTTGGAAAACTGTTTCATAATCTTTCTCTCAGCGAAGTTTCACTTTCGTGTGATAGAAGATGAGGTTAAAGAAGTCCTCAGATGTAGTATCTAATTATCTATTCTGTAAAGTAAAATACACATGGTGGTTCAGTTGTTGCAACGTCGCTTGTCACAACTTCCATCATTTTTTTAAAGGAATCTTCTGTGAATATCATCCTGGGGCACCTGGCATTCGGTTGAAGACAATTTGTCGACCAGAAACCAGGTCCAGGATTGGATCAATTTAGAGACTGTTGTGTTCATAGTAGATCCAAAGGGGAATCTCTTGCTCAAGTGAATATCAAGAACTTGGAAAATCTTCAGAATTAAGAAGTCCATACGGAGTCAAGTCTCCTCAACAATGACAATTTTCTAGTTTCATTCGCATTCTCATTTGCAATCTTTCTTGTTTGGTTCAATACTTTCTTATATGCAAAACTTGCTTATCTTTGAATATTAATCATAGTGCATTGAATATGTTTGTCTTGAACTAATCCATTCACGATTTCTCTTAAATGTTTTTCTTTGTTTTTGATACTCAACTCTTGTTTGATAAAGTAAAACCTATGGAGGAACGATGACGAATAATTTACCTAGAATCTCAAATGGTATGCTTTCGAGTAAAAACCCTACTGACGATGTACAAGCATTTTTCAAATCCCCAAACACCGGAAATATAAGGGAGATAGACCCTCGTCAACCCCTCTGAGCCTTTGAAGCAGGAGCTTCTTTTCTATTCAGAAAAAAACCTTATTTTTGAACCCAGGGACGGGTAGTGTTCACTTAATCCGATTGAGCGTTCAAAACTCATCAGGAGTGTGCATCTAAGGATACAATAATGGTTATCCATCAAAAGGTAGAGGAAAGTCAAAACTGTAATGGCTAACCTTCACTTATCAAAAGTGTGTGTCAATTGACGATATCCCAATGGGTATCTCTCGTACACTAGGAGGTCACAGACGATGATACAATAATGGTTATCCCTCATCTACCTAGGATTCAGGCATTCATAATTCTTCCAACAAGTCGAAAATGACTCAAAGTCACACAACGTGTTCAAAAGGAAAGAAAAGGAAATGACGAAAGAAATAAACAAAAAAAGGCCCCGCTAAATCTAAACTTGAAAACAAGTTACTTAGGTAAAAGTTAGGGCATCCCGCTGGACTTCCAAATTGAAATTCAAAAGAATTTGTCCAGGAAAAAGTTATGGAAAGCGAAAAGGAATTTGAAAAGCCCGAAAGGAAGAAAAGGATTATCCAATAAAAATCCTCATCAAAAGAAAAGTCGTGTGATCAAACACCCAAGAACTAAAGGTTAAGTGAATGTCATATCCAAGAAATCGTTGTGGTTCCTCAACCATCATAATCTCTTTTGAGAGATGAGTGCTCATATCGAGTTAACTGAATGTAGGACTGGAGAACATCATGGAGAATGGGTGGGAACCAAATAGTTTTGAGCCTTAAAAACTTTTTTCTAAAAACTGTGAACCAGGCCACGTTACAACCCTTAAAATTCCTAATTGAAGCATGGGTTAATTCGAAAGCAAAATTGTTACGAGAGTACAGTAACCTGACTCCTAGGAGACTAGCAAATTTATTTTGAGTTGGTATCACTCCCTCTTTTACTTTCTTTGTACAGAAAAATTTCGGTGTTTCGACATCTTTTCAATAAAAGTTTTCTAAATTCAAGACAAGCATACGATTTGCATTAGAATTATCATTCTTAGGATAAAACATTATTTGCATATGAAAAAGTGCTTAATTATCAAGTGAGCTTGCATAATGAGCATCAGATTAGAGTTTGATCATCCTGTGGGAGGAATTTCTTCAGGAATCTATTGAAAAGAATGATCTTAATTTGGAGCATGCTTTCTAGCTACTCCTTTGAATTGAAGAAGACCAGTTTGAGAGATTGATCAAGAAATATTTGTTTGATGATTGTGTGGAAATTTTGTCAGCCCACAAGTCTCTATTGAGAAATGGTGTATCATTTCTAGTTGGTCATGAGGGACAATTTTCTTCAAACGTCTGTTTGAGCACAAAGTAGTTCGATTGAGCTATACGGTTATGTACTGGCCTATTTTCGAAACGTAAGTCAATAACCTTGAGAAGGAGGTGTTGTCTTCCTAACTCTGTGATTTTATCTTTCCTTTGAGATCATCAGGTGAAGAAATAGATTGCCGAGGCTCTGTCGAGTAGGGGCACATTTTTATCCAGTAATTGTACTATGTTGAGTAAAAATACAGTCAATCTGAGGCAGTTATGTCAAGATTCGAAGAATCTCTCAAAAGTGTTGAGTAATTAGGGGCATCCTCCCAAGCGTGGTGGACACCACCTTCAACTATTGTTTTGCTAGAGATAATGTTTGAAAGTTCATAATATTGGGGAAGATTATCTTGATGGTACAAATCTCAAAAAGTCCTCTCGAGGAAATTTTCTTCAAAGGCCTTACAGACTGGGGAAAACATTATGTAGGAGAATTTCTCCACTTTATAGTTGATTAGTGTAAATTTGGTCACAGGATGGACAATTTGTGAATGTGAAGAGCTTGACAAGAAGTCTGGGTTGTTATCCTCAGCTCATCAGAATTGTAAGTCTTACTATTGTTATTCCTACATCAGTAGTTGAGATATTTATCTCCAACTAAAGTCAGGAGTGCTATTCTCATCACAGATCTCAGGAAGTACTCTTGAGGATAATCTCTTCAAAGGATAGTCAACCTAAAGCAGTTATGTCAATATTTGACAAATCTCTCCATGGACTTGTTGTTTCATATGATTATTTAGATCTCGAATGATCTGTCGCAGATTATCTCAAGTCAAAACGGTGCCATGTTTCTCCAGTGAAGTTGTCACACTATGCCTGGGGCACGTTCAATGATTTGTTTCGCGGAAGTTATCCTTTTCTTTTCTTATCTATGTAATTATCCATTACCAAAGCAACTTATTTTAAGATGATTAAAGTATACCTAACTTGGGTTGTTTCCTCTAAGAAGCACTGAAGTTTCTACTTCTCCTCAGTAAGTCTCTCATAGTGAAAATTTTTAAGGATTGACTAACTGGAATTTTGGATTAAGAGAGTCTTATTCTCCAAGTGTTTAAAGTATTGTCTCCCCAACATCACCTAGCAAAAGGTATTTTGTCCGAAATTTTGATCTTTTGGTATAAAATCTCCATTTCCCAGTAAATGACATGTGTTATATTGTGCTCATAAAATAATGTATATTCCGTGAAGTGGAGTGTTCTCATCCCCAATTGAGTTTCTTACACCAAGATTACTCACACTCCAGCAAGAGTTATGCGCATAAGTTCATTATCTCTAGATTGGATTTTCATATCCTATCAGTACAAGGTCATATCATCTCCAGGCGAGAGGTTGATAATTTACTCCTCAAGCAGTCGGTGACGAATTTTTGATTCCCTACAAGCCCATTTTATTAGTTTCTTTCCCAACAACGCCCAATTCCCATTGGTATGTTTTCTAAGTTATAATTTCGCCTTGATATTCTCCAGTAACATCTAATCTTTATTTTCCGTTTCTATTTAGAAGTTACAGCTTTTCCCTGATCCTCGACAGCAAAGCCTAATCTTCATTTGGGGTCTTTTGTCAGAGATTACAGTTTCGATCTGAACTTCTCCAGCAGAGTTTGAAAGTTATTTTTGATACTCCCATCGGAGTTTGTAGCTCGTGTTTACTGATTACTCAGTTTGTCAGAATTTTCCTTGTTGGTTATTGGCTTCTCGATTTGCCATTCCCCAGTGAAACATTTAGTCATGCATCATTGTATTGCATCCTGAAATTTTATTATTTCTGTTCTCTTTTGGGAACATTACTCCATTGAAAAAATAATAATTCAAACATGCATTGAAACATAAGCCATTATTGTTTCTATTTTCCCCAGTAGATATGATAAACTTTAGATGATATCCCCAGCGAGGTCTCTATCCTCAGTATCCCGCTTTTCACCCCATACAATTATCCCTTTTGGATGTTACCATTAAGTGGTTGAGTTTCTACTCACTATCTTTGATTGTAGTCTAGTTTCTACCTGGCGTAGTTTTCTTGGGTTTAGTCTTTACTACCCTTGTTGGTTCATTTCAATGTCTATTGATATACCTTCTGAATACCAGTCTCGCCCTGATATTAATTTTCAGCCTAATTTCATCTAGTTGCTTTTAGGTCGAGTTTTGTCTCATTACCTGTGCGTGCAATCAAATTTTGTCCTGGTACTCATCTTTGGATTAGTTTCGTCTAATCTTCTTGAGTCGAGTTCGCTACTCGTTTTAAGTCTCAGCTTTGGACCAGTTTCGTCTAGTCTTCCTGATCCGAGTTTCTACTCGTCATTTGTCTCTTTTATTACTTGGGTTTTTTCAACATCGTCTACTGTCTACCCTCATTTGAGACCAGTAGGTGTTTTGTGTAATACACGCATTTTCGTCACCTTGCTATGGGACCCAATTTCTATTGTTGTCCTTTTGAGTACTTTTTTAGAGCCTAGTGTCGTCTAGTTCATATTAGGTCGAGTTTCATCTTGTTACCTTGCTTATGCACCAGTTTCTACCTGGCGCATTCTTTATAAGTACTCCCAAAGGCCGAGTTTTATTTCGATAACCTATACTCGATCCCACCAGTGTTCCGCTAACGTACAAATTGTATAAGTTCAGTTTTATTTGTTCTTAGTTGATCGATGTTGTATCCCAAAATTTTCCTTCTCATTTTATTCAAAACATACTCCTAGAGGTCCCTAAGTGCTCAAGGTTGACCAAGAATTGACCAGACAAATTCTCCTCCTAAGCAATGGATTTCCAACTATGGTTTCATTTTTCACAAAGAATTTTGGGTTTCAAAGGCCTCAATAGATTTACATGGTTCCTAATATGCCCTAAAGAATGCTCATGCCAATTTTCATGCTTTGCATTACAAGTTTGCCCAGTCAATTGCTCAGATGACTGAAAATCAACTATATTAGGTCAAAAGTCAATTGTGGTCAATATATAGTCAAACTTTAATATTTTTGGTCAACATCAACATTTTTAAGTTATATCCATCATTTGATAAAGGGTTGATCATGATTCCTCAAGGAATGCTCTCAAATCATCAAGAATCCAAACTTGCTAAATTAGGGTTTCCTAGAGAAAGTCAACTGAACTTTGACCAGGCATAAATTTCACATGCTTAATCCATTTTGCCCCAACCAAAGCTCATTGTGAATAAAATTAAATTCCCTACAACTTTTATTTTGTCCTCAAGTTCAAAAAATGCATCATTAGAAAGATATGAGCCCATACATTACAGGTCTTTTTGGAAAGTCAACAAAAAGGCATCTTTAGTCAAGGCAAGTTACATCAAGATAAGTTCTCCAAATGCCAAAATGGTTAACATAGAAGTTGCAGAGGATATCTTGGTCTTTCCAAAAAGTCCCAAATCATCTTCAAAAGATAAAAATTGTGTAATATATGAGTTTCACAAGTTGGGGAATTTTGAGGAATTTCAAGAAATACACATTGAGCCCAATTGCATTTTTGGACTAATGGGCCTAGTTTTGGAGGTTAAAACATGTCCCTAATACATATGGGGACCTCTAAGTCCATTTTGGCATGGCCATGATTTTACTTGTATTTTATCTTGATTTTATTTGATTTAAAATCAAATAAATTAAGTAAAAATGTTAGAAAGTATGGGCCATGGCATTTGGGCCTGACTTGACCCATCAAGGGGACCCAAATTTCGTGAAAATATAGGGCATAGGTCCAGTTTCATTGCATGATGAAAATGGCAAGAGAATAATTCAAAAATGGCAATTTTTTTCAATTTGTGATTTTGTATTCAAAACATGGTTAATTATAATGATTCTTGCCATGTTTGTTCATTCTCACATCCCTCTATAAATACAGAATAAAAGTGTAAGCAAAGGACATGAAAACAGTACCTCCAAAAGCTTGTCCAAATTCCTCACATTTTTTCCAAAAAATTGCAACCTCGTATAGCAATTTCCAGCCTCCCTTAAGCAATTTGAAGCCCCGTACTTACTTCCGAAAGGTTCCAGGAGGCCGTACACGTTCGTAGCTTGCTCTCAAATATCCCAGAATGTCCCATATATACGCTCCGGCTTGGTATGATTTTTCTTTGATCCAATCTGTTGAAATATTTATTTTCAATCCATCTAATGCATATATACATGTTTATGGTAATGATTAGAGCATGTTTAACATATTGCATAAGAGCTTAAGGGCCAAGACCAAAGGTTGCCATTGTTAGGGCACAGTTTGGAGATGACGATCGAACTTCATAATACAAAGACTATTTGTCTATTTTAAGCCCAGATTCAGACTCAGGGCGGTTTTTTACATTAAGTAGACCTTTTGTTGGTCAAGAATCTAATGTTCTTGCAGGTTTTTTGATTTTGACCTGACCAGAGAAGGTGACCGGAGTCCAACTCCAACACCTTTAACTTCCTTGACTCCGACGATGATACATGTGACACATGGCCGCAACATGATTGGTTTGTTTGTAATAGCAGGGGCCCATAATAAAGGCGTGTATTTAATGAGCTGTCTTTAGTTCACGTTTTATATTATATTATTTTCTTATCATTGTATTAACGAATGAGTAGCATGGCCCAGCGGTAGATGTAGCGTGTGATAAGGCGTTTGGCTGCAAGGGTAGGGGTTCGATCCCTGCCTCTTACATTTTGCTTTCATATTATTTTATTCATGCAGATCCTGTGTATTGGATTCTGGCGCGCCTACCATGTATCTTCAGATCCCAACCAGTAGATCACAACTAATCCAGATCCAGCACTCCTGGAGCGCCCCCTCATGATGGACCCTCAATGAGTCAGTAACATTGAAGCGCACAAGAGTGGGCTTGCTGTATTTGGGCCTAACCAATTGCAATTTGTACCCCCCGATTTGCTTTGAACATCAAGCCCAATTTATTTTTCTATTTTTTTTTAGCTTTATTTTTTATTTGTTTTATATTTTATTTTTCAAAGCCATTTTTTTTTTATTTTATGATAAAATATAAAAAAATCGTAAAAAATAGATTTTAGGATTTTACAATTTAATTTAATTTTTATTGTACACTAATTAACTCATTTATTTAAAACCAATTAGAATTAGGTTTATTTATTTCAAATCTTTTTTTCAAATAAAAATTCAAAAAATGTTAGAATTAGTTTCCTCTTGATTAATTTTAATAGCATTTTAGTTATCACTTTTTTAAAATTAGTCTTTTAATTCAATTAAGTATTTTATTAACAAATATATATATATATATATATATATATATATATATATATATATATATATATATATATATATATATATATATATATATATATATATATATATATATATATATATATATATATATATATATATATATATATATATATATATATATATATATATATATATATATATATATATATATATATATATATATATATATATATATATATATATATATATATATATATATATATATATATATATATATATATATATATATATATATATATATATATATATATATATATATATATATATATATATATATATATATATATATATATATATATATATATATATATATATATATGCTAAGTGTATAGAAGTATTTTAGGGTTTCTACTCCGCTTTCCTTATTCGCACACTGATTTTAAATTTCACATTTTATATTTGATGTAACTGCAAAAAAGGTAGTAATAGTTAAACTTATGAATTTTTACTTTTTGCTTCCCCATTTTTGGATTTGTAATCCCGCTCCCCGAAGCCCTGTAATAGCGTAACATTAAATTCCGCATTTTTTCTATTTTTGTATTGATATTAATTGTTAGATGTATGTTAATAGGATTGCATGATAATACTAAAAGTAAACGTTAGCAAACCTAACATCCAAGACAAAT
This sequence comes from Vicia faba, assembly GCA_948472305.1. NCBI lineage: Eukaryota > Viridiplantae > Streptophyta > Magnoliopsida > Fabales > Fabaceae > Vicia > Vicia faba. The sequence continues at coordinate 536,791,793 of OX451735.1, read as the reverse complement.
AATTGAAACACAACACACTCGCACACACACACTCCTAGGGTATCTCCTCTGGTTTCCTTCGGAACAAATAGTCGTGTCTTTCGAACGTAGGGAATTTTAGCAATGACCCTTTGATTTTGAGATCATAAGTCCCTCGATGACCCTTTCAAAGTTTCCTCCATAAAAGATCTTAAAATCTTAGGGTAATTGCTAAAGTATCTTACAAAGTGGTTTTCATGACTATGCGATGACCCTCGTCCATCCCTCAAACATCCAACGATAGGGCTACCTACTCACTAATAGTAGGATAGCACTATCTAGAGGAAAGAGGAAAAGAACAAACCTTTCGAGTAGGTAGGAAGCTCTTAATTGCTTGCTCAAACAAAACAAATTTTATACACACACAAACTTTTTCCAAACATTTTCAAAGACATGAAAACACTTTTATATACGTTCTCCTCGAAACGAGAAACATTACAAAGTTCGCCGCACTAAGGCGTCTTTTCAAAATATTTTCAAAACACACTTACACAAAAAGCATTTTCAAAATGAGGTAGCAAATAAGAGACCGTAGATAACTATGGATGGAAAGGGTGCTAACACCTTCCCTTTCTATAACCTACCCCCCTTTACCCAGAAAAATATCTCGAAAGGTCTTTCCTGTTCTTTTCACCCTTTCCTTCGTTGGATAAAAGAAAATTCGGTGGCGACTCTTGATAACCGCAACATTGTGATAAAATGCAAAACCAGTAAAAATCAGTTCTCCCGCCGTATTACAATCGAGACCAGTTTATTTCTGGTATACCCTCATGGATCTGATATTTATTCGTATCTTTAGAATCTAATTTCGTCTAGTTTTCTTGGGTTGAGTTTCGTCTCAGTATTGTGATTTGCGGTCCAGTTTCGCCCTGATGCATTTTTCTAGAATCTAGTTTCGTCTAGTTTTATGGGGTTGAGTTTTATCTCATTTATCACAATTTGTGTTCCAGTTTTGTCCTGGCACATTCTTCTAAAGTCTAGTTTTATCTAGTCTTCTTGGGTTGAGTTTTATCTCATTATTGCAATTTGTATTTCAGTTTTATCCTGTAATATTCTTTCAAGTCTAGTATTATCCAATCTTCTTAGGTTGAGTTTTATCTCATTTTTATGGTTTGTTCTCCAGTTTTACCTGTCGCATTCTTCTAGGGTCTAGCATCCACTAGTTTCTCTTGGTGTAAGTCCAATCTCTACTTGACTTATTCTTCGAGTCTAATCTCTACTTGGCTTACCTTTTCAAATGCAATCTCTATTTCATATATCTCTTGAGTCTAGTTTTATCTGAAACCCTTTGGTAAGATTCAGTATCCACTAGTCTTCCCCCTTTTCACCCAGTTCGTTTGGTGTCGTCCTTACAAAATACAGTTACCAGTGTTTCAGCGCTTCTGTTATTCAGAGCACAAAATTTTGGGTTCTTTTAGTATTCAATCCTCTTCCACCTTGAATTTTCGAAAGTTGTCGCTCTTTCTCACTTATCAAGTATAAGATGATTAAATAGGGGCAGTTGTTGCACCCCAAAATTTGCCCTCTTCATTTTACCTTATATGGCTTATGTTTCATCATACATACTCATGCATTTTTAAGATGGGATCAAGGTATATTTGGTTCTCACGGTCTTCTTCAAGAAATAAGAGTAGGTTGTATTGACAATCAGCCCAAGGAGGATCTCATCCTCATTCTTTTGTTGGTTTAGGCTACCAAGGCTATTCAGGCCTCGAGATATCTCAAGTGATTCTTTATTTCATTAGGGAATTCATAATTTCAAGGGTTTTTAAGTGAACCAACATTCTCCTATCTTTCTATCCTTGAGCTAAGGTTTTGACTATCTGAGTATACGACACATCCATGGGTAAGAAACTTAAAGTCTTATCTTCATGAGCATCTCCTCATTACATAAAGCACCCAAGGTTCATGGTTTAATGGTTGTGCAATATTAGGGTTTACATTTGAGTTTATCTTGAGTCAGGGTTTGATTCATGATAAAAGTTATTGAGCTTGAGGACTCTTTGATGATACATTGGATGCTTGTGCAGAAAGTTAACCAAAGTTGAATTTGAGATTGGGGTTTTCTCATCTTTTGGGTTGGGTTTGTTGATAATTATCAATGGAATATTTGTTGGAGCTTTATGTCGAATTTCGCACATCTTCAGGGATCATTCAAGGAGTTCATATTAATATAATTGAGATGTTCATTCAAGAGAAAATTCATTGGAGAGAGAGTATTGTTGTGTGCTTTCACTACTTAAGGAAAAAAACTCATTTGTTTGCCAAATACTTTTAAGTGAAGAGAGATTTCAAGCTTTTTATTGTGGAACCAAGAAATTTTATTGCATCATGTACAAGTTGGTTTAGATTTTACTACAAGTATTGCAAAACTGTCACACTAAAACCAAAGCTATCTTACATCAAGGACAAGATTGGTTTAACTACTACAATTCTAATGCATTTTTATGCTTCATTGATCAAATATGGCTTCGTCTTATAATTCCAAGTACCCAATTTCAAAGTTGTTCTAAACTTGATTACAATTCTTTCAAATTTACAAGTTTCATTCATGGTCATTTCTTTGAGATTTATGTCACATTTTCATCATCACTACACGTGAGTTTAAACATTTATCAATGATCACATATCATCATCATACACTTCAAAGGAAAACAAAGTGAGATGGAGAAGGCTAATTAGAATTGGCTATCATTGGATTTCAATTTCTACTCATTCAATTTGGTACCAATTTCTACAAGTCTAATTTGACACAAGTTTCATAAAAATTGTTCACCAAAGTTTCTTATACCATTGCTCGTTGCTAGACATGCGAATTTCTCAAATTCTCAAGATTACATCAAAGTACAAGAGGAATGCTTCTAAGTTACAAAGAAAATCAAGTGAATATTAGTCCTAAGAGAAACTAATCCATGATCAAGTTATTTGAAGATCCAAATTCCAACCATCCCTTTGACTTTCCTCTAAGGCTTTTTCCTCTTCCATATTTCCTCCAAAACTCCTCCAAGTCATGCTAAGCCACAACCTCTTCATCTTTTGCCTTTGCCTTTGCCATCCAATCACCACTGTTCATGAAACAAGGAAGGAAGAAAATGGTTAGAACAATTATCAACATGAGAATTAATAAAAAATTCAAACAAAGTTTCTTTTTCAATCTCATCATAAGGGTTTGCGTAGGAATCAGATTTACAACATTTTGAATTCAATCATGTTCATAAATCCAACAATGGGCCTCATACTTTTGTTTCACAACATAACCAGAATTTCAATACTAAATCAAAGGCCTAACTCCATCCATTGCAAAAAATAAACTAATTTTGGTTCACAAAGGAGGTACAAAAAGAATAAACTCAGGATTTCGTCATAGTTAGCAGTACAAAAATCGCATTTTCAAGCCCAATATAACATCATGGTTTAGTAAGGAAAAACAAAGTTAGAAGTCATATTCAGATCCCAACAAGTAAATAAATTATCACATCAAAAGTTGACATTTCAGAATTATAACAAGGCAGAAATCATTAAGCCCAACAATCAGAAATATTTCAGCAAGCAAAATTGCAGCAAATATCAGAAAACAGATAAAACAGAGATCAAGAGGGAAAAGCCTAAAATGAAATGCAAGCAAGCCTGTAAGAAATCACAGATTCCAGCTATCAAGCAACAACCCTAATCATATCACTATAAAAACAATCATTGGCATATAATTTTTGGGGGCACTGTTCATAATACATAGCCGCAAAAACACAAACCCTAGATATATTCATCATCTTCCTCAATACCACAAAAAACTTTAGGAATCAAAAGCAAAGAGAAGAAGAGGAAAATATTTCGAATTACAAAGAATATATAAATACAACCAGATCAGAAAGATCTCACCAGAAAGGTTGTAACCACAGGTCTCCGATCATTAAACCCTGATTCTGCCGTTATTCCCTTCCCAGTTTTGATCGAAGTTTGTTACCCACGTACACAGGATGCTGAACCCCTCTCTTTTTACCATTTCGTTTAAATTTCATCATAATCTTTGTTAGGGTTTGAAAACCCCTTTGTAGATCTCACTCTATCTGTGGATTTTCTGTAGAAATAAGTTCTAGATAAGAGAAGAGAAAGACGACACAAAGATATTGGCGCGAGAAATTTGAAGATTAGAACAAGACCGCCGTCTGCCACCGCTGTCGATGACATGAGGCGTTTTCTGTCCCGCGGCCACGTCATCTTCTCAGGCGAGAAACATTTAGAGAGACGAGAGAGTTGAATGGATTAGAGAGATACATTTTGTCTCATTTGTGTTAGTTTTCACTAAGACATTTCCTTTTGTTAATTAAATTTAATTATGTCACTAATACGGAAGTGACACTTGTCACCTCCCTAGTGGTCCTTTTCTGATGCCATGCAAGTACCTTACCAGTAATACTACGTACCCTTGTTTCAGCATCATCAGATCTCATCAAAGCTAGATCCAGTGTTCCATATTTGCATGCCCACTGTACACTCTCCAAGAGTTTCTTCATTAGATCTCGTGGAATATGATGTTTCCCTCTCAAAGTCCATCGTGCACCCTCATCCATTTTTATCCATCACATCTCCATGGATCCAAATCTGAAGCTCTAGAAATGCCTCCTCATGATGTACCCTCACTAAGGAGCTACACATGATCAAGTTGATAATCCTATTAGGCCCAATGAAATGATTTTCAGCACCCCCCTATTTTTTGTTATTTCAAGCCTGTTTACTTTATATTTTTCTTCATATTTTGGTATTATTTTGTTTAGTTATTATTTCTATCAAAATAAAATACAAAAAAATCCATTTGTTTTAAATGATTAATTAAATCAAGAATTGTTGTTTAATATTATTAATTAATTTTATTAAATAGGATTATTTAATTTAATTATTTATTTTAGTTAATTTGATTGGGTTGTATTCCCCCATTCCTATATGGTTTGTAATAGTTTAGAATTTTATTTTCTTTGTTATTTATTTATATGTTATAATTATTGATATTATGCATATTTTGTTCAATTAAAACACATGGCCTCCTCTTGGGCTCATCATTAATGAAAAGGTATCTACCTACAAATTCACACTTGCACACATTCATAGTTTAGTCCTGGACTTTTCTACAGCGATAACTATTCGATCGGTTGTTCTAATTGGTTGTTTGGAATACTAGTGTCACACTAGTCCCACTTTCTAGGAGCATGCATATAGCCACCTTGTATGAGCTTTTAATTTTTTATCTTATGCATTAAAGCAACTATCTTCTCTCCCCTTGGTCCATATATCAAGCATTTTATTAAAGGGTCTCATAGTTGAGTTTAGGCATGACCATTCTCACGAGATTAATCAAGTTTCGCCCTTGGTTAATCATAACCCGAATCAATCACTTTGGTCCATATACCAAGTAATCCATGCAAAAAGGGTCTCATGGTTGAGGGTAGGAGCACCTACTCTCACGATATTAATCAAGTACACCCCTTGGTTAATCATAACCCGATTCAACTTCTATACACCAAGCATTTCATTTATCTTGTGGACACTTATGATATGATCTTGCGATCGATCGTTGAAGAAACCCGGGTATGCCTAATTGATGGTTGATTGAGGAGGTTCAAGGAGATGTTCAGTAGATTTTTCTTATCTCATGCGCATTGAAGAGGCAACGGACCTGCCCCGTTAGGTATCATCATACCTCTCTTTATTTCTCATTCTTGCATATTGATACATGACTGAAAGTCTTACCTTTGTAAGAATGCTTTGATTATTTAAATGTTATCTCCTCTTCTACTTGACTACTTTCTTAGGTGTCTATCTACGCGCATATTCTTCTTTACTTGCATATCTAATCATTTTTTCTTTAGGTATCTTATCTAAGTACCTTACATCTTTAGTAAGTCTCTACTTCTCATGTGTGATGTGTGATTGTCTAATATCCATCTCCTATTTTTATCCTACTTTGATTCTTAATATCATTGTTAGGTTTTATGTTTTACCATCTCTTCTTTTCCATCCTACTTTGATTTTTGATATCATTGTTAGGTGTATATTTTGCCATACGATGTTTTGTCATCATTTCTTATCCTATTTTGACCCTCGATATCATTGTTAGGTGTTAATGTTTTATCATTATTATCTCTTTAACATGTTATGTTTTGTCATCCTAACATGTGTGTTCTTAATGCCTTATCTTCTATGTGTTGATGTTTTGTCATATATTGTGTGATGTTTTAACATCTCCTCTCTTAATGATTTAGGTTTCTACCTATGTTTTTGTGCTTGATGTTTTGCCATATTTAAGTTTCTACCCATGTCCCATGTATGTATTTTGATTTTGGCGACTACCCATAACATCTAAGAACATTAACCTTTGATTAATTTAAATCACGTTGCATTTACGCATTAAGGGACTTTACTTTACCATATATCATGACACTTGAGTATGTTATCTTGTTAACATTACTCGAATCTTCAAGTTCATGATTGATGTCTTGTGAGGGTATCATCATTACTCTATGATATACAAGATGTCATTGCACTTTTACTTGAGCTTTATCAATTTTATTTGATTTAAGACAAGTATTATCCATCTTAGATGGTTGTTCATCACTTAGGTGACTTTTCTTGTGTAGGAAGTTTCATTCTCTTACTTGGTTGCTCTTGAGTCTCATCTCCAGTTAACTTACTATACAAGTCACACATGACATAATTCTTCAATTATGCTCTCTCTTCTTTTGATCTTTACTTTTTTAATTTGGACAATGTTTCTTGCCTCCTTTGGCCATTCCCTTTGTATGCTTTGTATGTTCCTTTTGCCCCGTGTCTTGAATGCTTGTTATTATGTTGACATTTATTCTCGATATGTTGATGTTTTTCCATCACTTATATGTGTTCTATCCTACTTTGATCATTGATATCATTGTTAGATGTTGATGCTTCTCCATCTCTTTTATATTCCTGATTAGTTCTTAGGTATATATCTTGTATGCTTTCTTCTCTGATGTTTTATCATATTTGTGATGTTTTGTCATCATGCCTGATGTTTTATCATCTTTGTGATGTTTTGTCATTCATGCCTGATGTTTTATTATCTTTTACACGATGTTTTGTCATCTCTCACTTGATATTTTATCATCTTCGCTTGATGCTTCTTCATCTATAGCTGATGGTTTGTCATCTTTTACATGGTGTTTTGTCATCTCTTATCTAATTTTTAATTATCTTTTACATATTGTTTCATCATATCTTACATGATGTGTGTAATATGGTGGGAGAACTGACTTGGGTGTTTTTGCATTTTATCGCAATTATTACGGATAGCAAGAGTCGCCACCGACTTTTCTTTGATCCAATAAGGAAAGGGTGAAAAGAACAAGAAAGACCTTTAGAGATGTTTTCTTGAGTTCGGGGGGTAAGTTATGAAAAGAGAAGGCATTAGCACCTTTTTCATCCGTAGTTATCTACGGGCTCTCAGTTGCTTGCTAGATCACTTGCTTTTGTTTAAAAATGTGCTTGTGATATTTTGAAAAAACGTCTTTGTAATGATTCTCGTCTCTATAAGAATGCGTACAAAGTGTTGGTTTTGAAAATAGTTCAAAGAGATGTTTGTTGTGGAAGATGTTTTTGAAAGTGATTTTGAAAAGTGCCTTTGTAATAATTCTCGTCTCTATTAGAATGCATACAAAGTGTTTTGACTTTTGAAAATATTTCAATTGAAAGTGTTGGTGTGAAAATAGTTTTTTAGTTGTGAGCAAGCAAGCAACTACGTGTGTCCTACCTACTAGAAACGTCTTTGTTATGTTCCTCCTCCTTTAGATATTGCCATCTTACCATTGATTGATAAGAAGCCCCATCGTTGGATGTGAAGGGACGGGCGTGGTTCAATTGTATAGTCATAGAAGGCAACCTATGGGACGTTTTAGCAATTTTTGTTAGGGACTAGATCGTTTACCAAAGGAAACAACGAGGGACATCGAGAGACTACGATCTTTTATCGAGGGTCTTTGCTAAAACACCCATATTCGAGGGACATGATTATTTTTCGAGGCAACAAGTGAGATTTCCCTAGAGGTGCATGTGTGTGAATAGTGTGTTTGATTTCATGCATTTAGTCTTAAATTTGGGTTGTCAACTTGTTGATTTTAACTTGCCATACACAACATAATTTCTAGCATTTTATGAAAGCAATAAGAATGCGAAAAATAAATGTCCTACACTATTACATGTTTTGGAGGATGGGGTATACATAATTATAAATGGGATTGAAAAGCAATAAAAGTCCTAATTATTACAACCACATTAAATAGCAAGAAAATGTAAATATATAGAAAATGTAAAGATAAAAATAGTGTAAAAGTGAGAAAGGAAAGACATTCTGGATCGAAGGATGTTCCTTTTGATTGCCACAATCTTTCTTTCTTTCAATTTGGGCTTGTACCCAGTGTGTATTGAAGTCTGTAACCTTCGATTCACACCACCTTCTTTTTTTGTTTGCAATTGTGAAGCAGTAAGGGGAGAAGCCTAAGGCTTCGATTCGTACAAACTTTTTTCTTTCGTTTGGGTCGGTACAGGTTAGTTCTTGCTTGAAGGAAAAACAAACCAAAAGGGAAGAAACGAAAAAATGCACAAAAGATTATTTACATGCTTGAAATGAAAGGGTCAAAGTCAGGATGACTTACCTTGCTTGAAGCTGAAATATGGGTTTTGGACTTGAGTTGCTGCCCTGGGTGCTCCTGGATTCGAAAGGATTGAGACAAGTGTTATGTTTTCTTGGCTGTATTCGAAATCCAAGAAAAGTAGAGTTGTATTTCTTTGATTCTGGATTCGAAGGAAAAGAAACAAGTGTGGTGTTTCTTTAGTTCTGAATTCGAAAGAACAAAAACAAAGATATGGTCTTTTGATTTTGGGTTTGAGAGTGTGTTAAGTGTTTGATAATTTTTTCACACAACTAAAGTTTCTCCAGCTACCAAAAATCCCCCCTAAGATGTGTTATGGAATATCTTATTTATAGATGAAATTGGCTGAGGTTTTGGGAGGAAAAACAAATGAGATTTGAACAAATTGGGTATGTTATTTTTATAGCTTTCGAGGTGTAGTCTTTGTATGCCAATTTGGTACAAATATGGGAGCAGTATAGCAGGACTGCTTTGTAGCAGTTTTGGCATGTTGTGGTCAGTGCAATAGGCTTGTACTTGACAGCACAAGCATCTTGACTACTTCACCCTTTCGTTTTGACCACATAGGTTCAACCTTCGACCAGACTCCTCTTCAGACAACAATATTTGTTCCTAACCAAAGTGTATCCTTCGAATGGACCATTTGAAATTCTTCGAATTGGCCACCAATATTTGTCTTTCGAGTGGGACACCCAGGTACGTCCTTCAAATCCACCAATACACGTCTTTCGAATGGGCCACCAACTGTGTGTCATAGTGTAGAAACTATGTGTGTTGAAGGTTTTCAAGGGTGGAATCGAAGAAAGCTATTTCAAAGAGAGATTTTGTCCAGTTCAAACTAGTATGAAAATAGCCAATTCCCTGTGGGTGCCAGCATGAGGGAAGTTTCTGCCTTGTGAATTGAAACAAGCAGGAAATAAACCTTTTCTTCCTGAATCGAAATAAACATTTTAAGGGGCCATTTCTTTGTGAATCATAGCAAGCATGTAAGGAGTCATTGCTCAATTGAAACTTGCATGCAGGAGGCCACTTGCTTTGTGGAAGCTAGCATGAAGGGAAGCCATTGCCTTGTGCATTGAAGGCAAGCACAAAGGAAGCCATTTGCTTGTGGGTCGAAAGCAAGCATAGAGGGGGGCACTTGCCTTGTGGATCAAAAGTAGGCATGAAGGATGTACTACTTGTGAATCGAAATAAGCATACAAGAGGCTAATGCTTGTGTCCCAAAGGATACATGTAGGAGGTTACTACTTGAATGAAGCTTGTGGACCAAAGCTTGCTCGAAGGGGACCAGAGTTGGATTCAAATTATATTGCTTCAGAGGAAACCAATACTCTAATCGAAGCTTTATGTGAAGGTAGCCATTTGTCCAATTGAAGCTTGGTATCAAGATAGCTATTTGTCCAATCAAAGCTTGGTATCAAGATAGCCATTTTTCCAATCGAAGCTTGCATGTAAGAAGCAACAAATTGGTCAAAGCTTGCATGCAGGAGGCTACTGCTTGGTGAACTAAAGCAAACCTGCAAGAGACCATTGCCTTCTGAATCGAAGCAGGCCTACAGGAGACCATTTCCTTCTGAATCGAAACAGGCCTACAGGAGACCATTGCCTTCCGAATCGAAGCTAGATGTTTCAAAGGTAAACATTACCCAGTCGAAGCTAGCAGGAAAGAAGGAGTTCAGTCAAACCTAGCATGAATCAAAGTAATGCCCAATCGAAGCTAGTATGAATCGAAGCAAGCTTGCTTTTCTTCAATTTTGTCCAAAAAAAAATCAAATTTATCTGCTTTGCTCTTTCAACAGTTTCTTTTTTAGTAGATGCTTGAAAATTCAATATGATCCATGGAAACTATGTGGGGCATTAAATCCAATTATAATTGTGCAATCTTGAAATTTAATGAATCCTTGTGAGAAAATGTCTTGGGAAAAGAGAGGGAAATTTTGGGGTATAACAGCTGCCCCTATTCAATCTTCTTAAACCTGAAAAGCGAGTATTTGTAGCTTGAAGGTAGAAGATGATTGAACACTAGAGTGCCCATAAATTTGCACTCGACTATATGTCAGTTGATTGTGTAGGGAATGGGCTCAAAGATGCAATTTAGAGAGAGGATGGAGAGTTGTCGGAGATGGGCTTACAAGTGCTATCCAAAGGTGATTGTTGATAGAAATTAGATCAAGCCTAAACTTGACTACATCTTGAAGAATGCTTTTCAGAATGAAGTGCCGAAGGGGAAATGCATTTGAGAACTCCTTTGAAGGAAATGCTCGCCAGAAACCGGTCTCTGGGGTAAATATATTTCAGGATTTCGTATCTGAAGTGGAAATGCTTTTCAGAATGAAGCGTTGAAGGAGATTCTTTTCAAAATGAAGTGCTGAAGGAGAAATGAGTTTTAGAACTCCTCTGAAGGAAATGTTCACCAGAACTTAATCTATGGGGAAAATGATTTTTAGGATTTCGTATCTGAAGGGGAAATGCTTTTCATAATGAAGCGCTGAAGGAGATGCTTTTCAGAATGAAGTGCTGAAGGGGAAATGCATTGCAGGACTCTTCTGAAGGAAATGTTTGCCAAAACTCAGTCTCTGGGGAAAATGATTTTTAGGATTCCTGATCTGAAGGGGAATTTCATTTTGAAACTCCTTTGAAGGAAATGCTCGCCAGAACTCGGTCTCTGGGGTAAATGCTTTTCAGGATACTGTATCTGAAGGGAAAATGCTTTTCAGAATGAAGCGCTGAAGGAGATGCTTTTCAGAATGAAGTGCTGAAGGGGAAATATGTTTCAGAACTCCTCTGAAGTAAATGCTCGCCAGAACTCAGTCTCTGGGGAAAATGTTTTTCAATATTCCGTATCTAAAGGGAAAATACTTTTCAGAATGAAGCGCTGAAGGAGATGCTTTTCAGAATGAAGTGCTGAAGGGGAAATGAGTTTCAGAACTCCTTTGAAGGAAATTCTCACCAGAACTCAGTCTCTGGAGAAAATTCTTTTCAGGATTCTGTATCTGAAGGGAAAATGCTTTTCAGAATGAAGCACTGAAGGATATGCTTTTTAGAATGAAGTGCTGAAAGGGAAATGCATTTCAGAACTCCTCTGAAGGAAATTCTATCTATAACTCAGTCTCGGGGGAAAATGCTTTTCTGGATTCCGTATCTGAAGGGAAAATGCTTTTTAGAATGAAGCACTGAAGGAGATGCTTTTCAGAATGAAGTGCTGAAGAAAATGCTCGTCATGTAGATAGTCGCCCCGTCTTGTTTCGGGAATTAATCTATAATTAATTTGTTCATAGATAGTTGTCCTGTTTTGTTTCAGGTATTAATCTAGAACTTGTTCTTTTTGGTCGTCGAGATAGTTGTCTTGTCTGGTTTCAGGTATTAATCTCTGACCTAAGCGAAAGAAATATAGTTTTCCCATCTGGTTTCGAGTGTTAATCTTTATTCAGCTCATATAGATAGTTGTCCTGTTTGGTTTCAGGTATTAATCTATAATCATTCGCTCACAGATAGTTGTCCTTTCTTATTTCAGGAATTAATCTGGAACTTGTTTTTGTTGGTCATTGAGATAGTTGTCCTGTCTGGTTTCAGGTATTAATCTCTGACCTAAGCGAAAGAAAGAAAGTTTTCCCATCTGGTTTCGGGTATTAATCTTTATTATGTCCATGTAGATAGTTGTCCTGTCTGGTTTCAGGTATTAATCTATAATCAGTCGCTGACAGATAGTTATCCTGTCTTGCTTCAGGTATTAATATGGAAAATTCTTTTTGTTGGTCGTAGAGATAGTTCCCTGTCTGGTTTCCAGAATTAATCTCTGACCTATTTGAGAAAGAAAGATAGTTTCCCCGGCTTGTTTCGGGAGTTAATCTTTAATCTAATCATGTAGATAGTTGTCCTGTCTTGTTTCAGGTATTAATCTACAATCAGTCCCTCACAAATACTTGTCTTATCTTGCTTCAGGTATTAATCTGGAACTTGTTTTTTGTTGGTCGTAGAGATAGTTGACATGTCTGGTTTCAGGAATTAATCTCTGACCCTTTTGAAAATTGTTGATAATAGCTATCTTGTTGATTGATATTTCCTAAAAAGGTAAAGAGTTAGCCACATGCAATGTCATGATGTATGAAATGCATGGCGTAATGATGTTCTCAAAATAAATGAGATTGTACTATATGCATTTCGTATGCATATTCTATGATGCATGAAATGTGAAATGTTGTTGAAGTGTATCTTTGTCTTGGAAAATAAATCCTTGACAAATGCTGGGGAGTTTTGGGAAGTTAAATCCCGGACTTCCGTTGGGGATGAAGAGTATGCACACCTTCGGACCTTGTTTTAGAATGTTTCCACTGAGGATTCCTGTTTTGTTGTTTGAGAAGAACTCCGCTGTGGAATATTGACTTTGTTTGAGAGAAAACTCTATGGAGAGTGTTGATTTCCGCTTGGGGAAAAAGTTCAAGAGTTTTAGTTTTCTGTTGCTCTACTGGGGAAGAAGAGCTTTGTTGATGACTTCATTGGGGATTAGGAGTTGTGGTCCTTTAATTTGTGAAAGTCTGAGAGGCAAACTCAAGCTGGGCAATCTGTAGTTTTTTGGGGGAAATAAACCCTATTGAGGAGAATATTTAACAAACTATTGGGGAGGTGTTTTCTTTTGGCAGAACTCCTTGAGGATTCTTCTTAAGACCAACTCAGCTGGGAAGAAGGGTTTCTAGAGATTGAAACTTTGGCTGGGGATTTCCTGGATGCAACCTTGTGGGGATATCCATGAATTTGTCCTTGAGGGGTTTATACCTTCATCATTGAATATTGTTTTGTGGGGATAACCTTATAGAGATGACTTTGTCGGGACTTGATTGAGGATCACTCTATGAAAAGGACTTTATGGGAATTTGTCATTGCCCCTAGTATTAAGTGTTGTAGTACTTCCAGGAAATGTTTGCTTGGTTGTACATAACCCTTTGCTGGAATTCATGTTCAATGCCCCAAGTGATTCAGATACAAACTTGCCCCTGGTTATTCAAAATTTCTTGAGAGATTTCTTGGAATCTTGATTGGACTGCCCAGACGAGTTGGACAGAGACATGCCATGCCCCCATTCTTATAGGATATTTTGTCATTGGAATTTTTTTTCCATTTCAAGTGAATTTGTTCATTGAGAATTTCCATCCATTGGATATTCGCCGTGTAAATTTCTCCGCTGTCGTACAAATAGCCATATGCAAACAATGATATTCAAACAATTAAAAGTTTATGCTTGTCTTGAAGTTTTGAAAATTCATTTTTAGAAAATAGAAGAACTTTGTAAAAACATGAATTCAACTCAGGATTTGCAGTAAGCCTTACAAGAGTCAGGATACCTTTGGTAACAATATGCTTTTGATTTAACCCATGCTTCAATTAGGACTTTTGAAGGGTTGTAGCATGGTCTGGCTCACGGTTTAAGAAACAAAGGATAAGGCTCAAAGTGTATTTGTACCCGCCCGTTCTTCGTGATGTTCTCCAGTCCTAAACTCAGTCAATTGTGCGTTTGAACTCCTATTGAATATGGAATGATGGTTCTGATATTTGGAATTTTATTTGAGAAGGTAGTCATTTTTGAAAAATTTTCCATGTTGTTGAGGATTTTTAGTGACCTCTTTTTTATTTACTATCCCTGACTATTTTCCTGACTGTTCTTGTTTTGAGATTACAGCCAGCGGGACGCCCCTGTTTTTCTTAAGTCTCCTTCGTAGGTTTTGACTTAGCAGGCTTTTCCTTTTGAGAGATAATGACCGCCTATTTGATAGGGTACCATTGTCGTCTTTGGATTCAGAAGGATGTTATTGATGTCATTCATTGTTTATGAAGTGAAAGCTTGCGACTGAACGCGCATTTGAATTAACTGAGAGACTACCCTGCCCTAGGTTTATGATTAAAGGTTTCAATTTGTGTGAAAAAGGAAACTCCTACTTCTTTGGCTAAAAGGGGTTGCAAGGGATTATCCTCCTTATAACTCCAGTGTTTAGGAATTGAAACAAACGCATGTACATCTTCAGCAAGGTCTGTCCAAAAGAATATTGTATGAGATTATGGCATTTTTTTCGTCATCCTCCCTCTAAAGGCTTGCAACTTTTAACGAGAGTTGAATATCACGAAAAATAAGGAATAAAAAAACAGTTTAAATATAGTGAAGACTAATGGATTAATTTAAGACAACACATGCAATGCATTAATGAAAGTAACCAAAGTCTGACATACAGGTAAGTGTTTAAACAAACAAAGAAATTACAATTGAAAATTCCAAATGAACTGGACGCTCAATGATTTGGCATGGGAGCAGTGGCCATGTTGAGAGTTTCAGGAGGGTCGAATTCAATCTCCTTCACATCAATCATGTATTAAATTTTGTTCTTCAGAGCCCAACAACTATTCGTGTCATGTCCAGGACTATCAGAATGGTATGCCCACCTTTCATTAGAATGATATCTAGGAGCAGAAGTATTGGGATTCCAAAGAGGAGCCATTAATGTAATCAGCTCTGCCTTCAACATGTGTTGTAACGCTTGAGCCAGTGACATATTGATCTTGGTGAATTGTCTTTTAGGCACGACCTCCTTACGTTGATTCCCTTATTGACGTTGTTGCAGCGGTGCAGGATTAGAGATCAGAATTGCTCCCATGTGTTGGTCATGGTTACTCGGGTTACGACCCTTTTGACTGTACGCAACATCAGACTCTTTCTTCCCATTGAAAGGTTGCTTCCTTGTACTTGAAGATACACCTCTTTGGATTTTACTGCTCTAGATGCCAGCTTCTACTCTTTCGCATGTCGGTATTAGCTCGGTGAACCCAGCTGAAGAGCTTTCGATCAGATGGTTGAAAAATGGTCCTGTCAGAGTTCCCATAAAGATATCAATCAACTCCCTGTCAGTTAATGGGGGTTGCACCCTTCCAGCCATGTCTCTCCACTTTTGGGCATATTCTTTGAATCCCCCATTGGAACCCATGGTCATATTCTACAACGGCACATGAGTTGGTGCAAGATCAGTGTTGTATTGGTACTGCTTGTAGAAAGCAGCAGCCATATCGTCCCATGTGTGGATGTGAGAACCTTCCAATTGATATAACCATTCAAGTTGAGTCTTAGCTAGACTCTCTTGGACGAAATGGACCTAAAGTTTCTGATCAGTGGTGTGGCTGAATCTTGTGGACATAAGATCTCAAATGCATCTTAGGACAAGAAACTCCATCATACTGGGCAAAAATAGGTATTTGGAATTTTGATGGGATGACCACTCCAGAAACCAAATACAATTCTTCAAAATCCAGACCAGGTACCCTCTAAATTTCCATGGCGTTGAGACGATCCTCTAGCTCTTTATATTTGTCATTAGCAGGAGGATATTGTTCTTCACCATAGTCAGCCTTTTCTTCATTAGACCCCAGATTGTGGTCCCCTTCTTTTGTCTGATTGTCTCCCTCAGTTGACGGAGTTGCAAATTCTAGAGCTTGCTCTGCTGGTCCTTTGAACCTCCTTCCCAAATTTAGGACGCCCACTGACTTCTTTGTCTTTTTCTTCATGTCTTTGAGAATGAGAGTCTTCAGGTCCTCGTGCCCCTTAGCCATCGCCATGAACATTTGTTGGAATTATGCATTTTGTGCTTGAAGGTCCTTCATTGTTTGTTCCATATCCATCTTACTGAAATAAACAATAGAAAGATAAGGAAACCTGTATGGGGAAAACTTGTCATGATATGATGCATGGTATGTGGATGCATGTTTTAAAAGATCTCACGGGGTAAACACAAGAAGATGTTTGAATTTGAACTTTGGTCACAACTTTGATTGGTGAACTTCGTATCGGTGGTATATCTTTCCACGAGAATCAAGCTCACCATGTCAAGTGGGTCATAGCCCTTGACTCAAGTTATCATGCTTTGGTCTTTGACGATGTTTGGTTAGATGAGAATAAATCCTCTTGCCCCTTGATAGACGTCTGGTTCAACATGAACCTGCATCATAGGCCCTTGAGATCCTTGAAATGGTTATTGAAAATGCTATGGTATGATGTCATGATGTTATGTACAAGTATTTAAAGCAAGCAAGTCTTTATGTACAAATAATCATATACACACAAAGCAGACAAGTCCTTAGGTTTAGGCTTGCATAGAGTTTTATAGGTAAATACCCTCTTGAAGTTTAGTTGGCTCAACCTGTCCTAGAAAGTAACAGAGTTCTTGGGGATCTCAATATCATTGATCTTTCTTCATTGGGCATTATTTCAGCACAAGCCTCTTTATTTGCGACAGAAATATCCCAAAAGTCAGACTCAATGAGTGTAGCATCGAGTATCAACCAACTTCGGACTGCACCAAAGCCAGCTATCTCACCACTTCCTAATGGATAAGTTGTTCAATTAAAGGTTCTAAAGGTCAGTTAGTACTTCATGACACCACATAGCGGCCCCGTATTCTCCTTGTACCGATACCAACAAATGTGTCACACTAACGTAGCTATTTCTTCAACCATGTCAGTATACCCCACACTGTTTCTACAATCTATTGCTTCTTTTGATCTTTACTTTTTTAATTTGGACAATGTTTCTTTCCTCCTTTGGCCATTCCCTTTGTATGCTTTGTATGTTCCTTTTGCCCCATGTCTTGAATGTTTGTTGATGTGTTGACATTTATTCTCGATATGTTGATGTTTTTCCATCTCTTATATGTTTTCTATCCTACTATGATCCTTGATATCATTGTTAAATGTTGATGCTTCGCCATCTCTTTTCTATTCCTGATTAGTGCTTAGGTATCTATATTGTATGTTTGCTTCTCTGATGTTTTATAATCTTTGTGATGTTTTGTCATCATGCCTGATGTTTTATCATCTTTGTGATATTTTGTCATCCATGCTTGATGTTTTATTATCTTTTACACGATGTTTTGTCATCTCTCACTTGATATTTTATCATCTTCGCTTGATGCTTCTTCATCTATACCTGATGGTTTGTCATCTTTTACATGGTGTTTTTTCATATTTTATCTAATGCTTAATCATCTTTTACATATTGTTTCATCATCTCTTACATGATGTACGCAATACGGTGGGAGAACTAACTTGGGTGTTTTTGCGTTTTATAGGAATTGTTGCAGATAACAAGAGTCGCCATTGACTTTTCTTTTATCCACTAAGGAAAGGGTGAAAAGAACAGGAAAGACTTTTAGAGATGTTTTCTTGAGTTCGGGGGGTAAGTTATGAAAAGGGAAGGTATTAACACCCTTTTCATCCGTAGTTATCTACGGGCTCTTAGTTGCTTGCTAGATCACTTGCTTTTGTTTAAAAATGTGCTTGTGATGTGGGTTTGAAAATATTTTGAAAATGCGTACAAAGTGTTGGTTTTGTGAATAGTTTAAAGAGATGTTTGTTGTGGAAGATGTTTTTGAAAGTGATTTTGAAAAGTGCCTTTGTAATGATTCTCGTCTTTATAAGAATCTGTACAAAGTGTTTTGACTTTTGAAAATATTTCAATTGAAAGTGTTGGTGTGAAAGTGTTTTTTTAGTTGTGAGCAAGTAAGCAACTACGAGCGTCCTACCTACTCGAAAGGTCTTTGTTCTTTTCCTCCTCCTTTAGATGTTGCTATCTTACCATTGATTGATAAGAAGCCCGATTGTTGGATGTGAAGGGACGGGCGTGGGTCAATTGTATAGTCATAGAAGGCAACCTATGTGATGTTTTACCAATTTTTGTTAGGGACTAGATCTTTTACCGAAGGAAACATCGAGGGACTACGATCTTTTATCGAGGGTCTTTGCTAAAACGCCCATATTCGAGGGACATGACTATTTTTCGAGGAAACAAGTGAGATTTCCCTAGAGGTGCATGTGTGTGAATAGTATGTTTGATTGCATGCATTTAGTCTTGAATTTGGGTTGTCTACTTGTTGATTTTAACTCATCATACACAACCTAATTACTAGCATTTTATGAAAGCAATAAGAATGCGGAAAATAAATGTCTTACACTATTACATGTTTTGGGGTATGAGGTATACATATTTACAAATGGGGGTTGAAAAGCAATAAAAATTCTAATTATTACAACTACATTGAATAGCAAGAAAATGTAAATATATAGAAAATGTAACGACAAAAATAGTGTAAAAGGGAGAAAGGAAAGACATCCTGGATCGAAGGATGTGCCTTTCGATTGCAACAATATTTCCTTCTTTTGATTTGGGCTTGTACCCAGTGTGTATCGAAGTCTGTAACCTTCTATCCACACCACCTTTTTTTTCTGTTTGCAACTATGAACTAGTAAGGGGTGAAGCTTAAGGCTTTATAGGCCTGTTCTGTTTTTATAAAAACTCTTTTCTTTCGTTTGGGTCTGTACAGGTTAGTTCTTGCTTGAAGAAAACAAACCAAAATGGAAGAAACGAAAAAATGGATAAAAGATTATTTATATGCTTGAAACAAAAGGGTCAAAGTCAGGATGGCTTACCTTGCTTGAAGCTGGAATATGAGTTTTAGACTTGAGTTGCTACCCAGGGTGATCCTTGGTTCGAAGGGAGTGAGACAAGTGTTGTGTTTCCTTGACTGTATTCGAAAGCCAAGAAAAGTAGAGGTGTATTTCTTTGATTCTGGATTCGTAGGAAAAGAAACAAGTGTGGTGTTTCTTTAGTTTTGGATTCGAAAGAACAAAAACAAAGGTATGATCTTTTGATTATGGGTTTGAGAGTGTGTTAAGTGTTTGATGATTTTTTTCACACAACCAAAGTTTCTCCAGCTACCTTATGGAACATCTTATTTATAGATGAAATTGGTTGAGGTTTTGGGAGGGAAAACAAATGAGATTTGAAAAAATTAGGTATGCTTTTTTTTAGCTTTCAAGGTGCAGTCTTTGTATGTTAATTTGGTGCAAATATGGGAGCAGCATAGCAGGACTGCTTTGTAGCAGTTTTGGCATGTTGTGGTCAGTGCATCAGGCTTATACTTGGTAGCACAAGCATCTTGACTACTTCACCCTTTCGTTTTGACCACATAGGTTCAACCTTCGACCTGACTCCTCTTCAGACAACAATATTTGTTCCCAACCAAAGTGTATCCTTCGAATGGACCATTTGCAATTCCTCGAATGGTCCACCAATATTTGTCTTTCAAATGGGATACCCAGGTACGTCCTTCAAATCCACCAACGCACTTCCTTCGAATGGGCCACCAACTGTATGCCATAGTGTAGAAACTATGTGTGTTGAAGGTTTTCAAGGGTGGAATCGAAACAAGCTATTTCAAAGATAGATATTGTCCAGTCGAAACTAGTATGAACATAGCTAATTCCATGTGGGTGCCAGCATGAGGGAAGTTTCTGCCTTGTGAATTAAAACAACCAGGAAAGAGGCCTTTGCTTCCTGAGTCTAAACAAACACTGTAAGGGGCCATTGCTTTTTGAATCAAAGAAAGCATGTAAGGGGTCATTGCTCAATCAAAACTTGCATGCAAGAGGCCACTTGCTTTGTGTGCGCTAGCATGAAGGGAAGCTATTGCCTTGTGCATTGAAGGCAAGCACAGAGGAAGCCATTTGCTTATGGGTCGAAAGCAAGCATAGAGGAGGCACTTTCCTTATGGATCAAAAGCAGGCATGAAGGATGTACTGCTTGTGAATTAAAACAAGCACGCAGGAGGCTAATTCTTGTGACTGGATGGATGCATGTAGGAGGCCACTACTTGAATGAAGCTTGTGGACCAAAGCTTGCTCGAAGGGGACCAAAGTTGGATTCAAAGTATGTTTCTTCAAAGGAAACCAATACTCCAATCGAATCTTTGTTTGAAGGTAGTCATTTGTCCAATCGAAGCTTGGTATCAAGATAGCCATTTATCCAATAAAAGCTTAGTATCAAGATAGCCATTTGTCCAATTGAAGCTTACATGCAAGAAGCAACAGCTTGGTCGAAGCTTGCATGCCGGAGGCTACTACTTGGTGAACCAAAGAAAACCTGCAGGAGACCATTGCCTTCTGAATCGAAGCAGGCCTGCAGGAGACCATTGCCTTCTGAATCAAAGCTAGTTGTTTCAAAGGGAAACATTGCCCAGTCAAAGCTAGCATGAAAGAAGGAGTTCAGTCGAAGCTAGCATGCATCAAAGCAATGCCCAATCGAAGCTAGTATGAATCGAAGCAAGCTTGCTTTTCTTCAATTTTGTCCAAAAAAAAAATCAAATTTATCTGCTTTGCTCTTTCAATAGTTTCTTTTTGACTTGATGCTTGAAAATTAAATATGATCCATGGAAACCATGCGGGGCATTAAAAATCCAATTATACTTGTGAAATCTTGAACTTTAACAATGTGTTTCCATCTTCACTTGATGTTTTATCATCTCTTACATGATGTGTTGCCATCCATACTTGATGTTTTTTCATCCATGCTTTCTTTATGTTTTGACCTGATATTTTATCATCCTATTTCTTAATGTTTTATCATCCATTCCTGATGTTTTATCATTCTTATATTTTCTTAGAGACTTAATGTTTTGTCATCCCTCTTACTACTTTGTGACGTATTACCATCTTTGTGATGTTTTATCATATTTGTGATGTTTTAACGATTTTGGGATGTTTTATCATCTTTGTGGTGTTTTGCCATATTCTTGATGTTTTTATTATATTTGTGATGTTTTACCATCTCTATGATGTTTTATCATCTTTGTGATGTTTTATCATCTTTTTGGTGTTTTATCATCTTCTTGATGTTTTATCATCTTTATGATATTTTGTCATCTTTGTGGTGTTTTATCATCTATGTGATGTATTTCCATCTCTATGATGTTTTGGTCATCTTTGTGATGTTTTATCATCTCCCTTTATACTTGAAGTATTGTCCTCTTGATACATGAATGCATGATATTTTTCCATCTCATTCTTTGTTTGATTGTTTTATCATCTCACCTTTGCATGATGTTTTGACCATCCATGCTTAGATTTTTTGTCATCTATAATTGATACATGTTTCTTGATGTTTTGTCATCTTTGTGTGTGATTTTTTGTCATCCCTCTCCCTTATTTATTAGATTTTCCTCTTGTATGTACTCCATAGTATCTTTAGTTCACTCTTCTCTAAGTTTGAACTAAATAAACCTTAGGATCTTTATCCATGCATGATAATATTAGGTAGATATTTCCCTCTCTTATCCTCAACTATATGATCAACTTTGCATGATAACTTTAGGACTATTTTACTAGTCTCTCTTTAGAATTTTTCTTCCCTTTTGCATCTTATTAAAACTAAAACTTCTTTTTATTACAAACTTATCAAAACACTCTAACACTACTCAAATCCTTTTTCAAGGTAAAAACACCCAACAATTCAAACTCTTTTGTCTTTGGACTTTCTTTTTATTTTAAAACCTTTTCAAAAAGGACATGTTTCGATAGCATTGTTTATAAAAAACATTGCAACCAATGGAAACCTTTGAGCTGAACTACAGCACTGTGATTCCTTAAAAGGGATATATAGGCATCTGGTCACGGGGCTCAGCCGAGCGAACTTTGTAATCTTTCCTTCTTTTTTCCTTGTTTTTGTTTTTGTATGCATTCCCTCTTTGCATCTTTCTTTTTAGGTCTTAAGCTTTAGACATAGACTCTTAGACACCATTATATTAGAACAAATATAAGTGGATCATGTGGAGTACCACATACGTATGGGGTTCTAATACCTTCCCCTTGCATAACTGACTTCGTTACCTGATCTCTACGATCGCTAGACCATGATTTCACCCTTCAGGTTTACTCGATGGTTACCTA
This sequence comes from Vicia faba, assembly GCA_948472305.1. Lineage (NCBI taxonomy): Eukaryota > Viridiplantae > Streptophyta > Magnoliopsida > Fabales > Fabaceae > Vicia > Vicia faba. The sequence continues at coordinate 536,769,351 of OX451735.1, read as the reverse complement.
TCCATTCTAGCGGGATAACAAAACTTTCGATGGCGACTCCACTGAGTTTATATTTGATGATTTTTCCAGTTGTTTCACCTATGTGATGCATATCCCAATGGGTTAATATGAAGGCTTGATCTAGAGGAAATATTTTAGGATTTCACTTTGAATTGGATAGTCCATCCTCGTGGTGAAATGTCAAAAAATGTGTGACTCTAGTTGTGTTCTCAAATGTACAAAAACCTATAGATTCATCTAATGTAAGTGGGTTTGGGTAAAATTACCTAGAACTATCCTATCATAAGGATCCTTCCTAAATATGTTGTTTTGTTATTCGATTATCCATATCACTCCTAATATGCTTCTTCTGGAACCCACACATGTGTTCGTGTTGCATTCAATATTATACATATGGCGTTGCATGTCATAAAAATCATTTTTGCATAAAAAATAAAAGTTTCGTGCATATGAATTCATCAACATGCACGTCCATTTTCAAAATCAATACGCATCCCCTATTTCCATCCAAACAGTTAACAAGGCAAGTTGATTCCCCGACATCCTTACGTGATGTGCGGTGTTTCCCAAAGAAAGATGGAAAAACTTGAACAAGGATATGAGAAGATGAAAGGAGATATCAATGAGCTTTAAATATTTATGGTATCTCTATAGAGCCACCAGAAAAATTTAGAGGTTGGGCACTTCATGGCCATAGTTTGGTTCACCTCCCAACTACTCTCTGCCATTTATGAATGCCTATGGAATAGGGCCCTCCACCCAGAAGGTTGTGCAGATACCAATAGTCATTGAGCAACAACCAATTCTCTCCACTGTGGTTCATACTCCTTTTGATGATCACCATTTAGTGTACCATGTTGATAGTTCCCAATATGGAGACTAAGATCAGACCAATGAGATAGAGGATATGAAAGAGAAATACAGTGTCCTTGAAAGAGGATAAAGCTTATGGAAGGTGTAATACGGTGGGATAACTTACTTTTTTGGTTTTATCCAAATGTGCCGATAGCTAGAGTCATTGCCAACTTTTCTTTTATCCAATATTTAGGAAAGGTGAAAAGAACAGGAAATACCTTTGATAGAATTTGAGTTCGGGGGGTAAGTTATGAAAAGGGAAGATGTTAAAACCCTTTTCATCTGTAATTATCTACGGGCTATTAATTGCTTAGCTCACTTTTGAAAACTTGCTTGTGTGTGTGATTTGAAAATATTTTGAAAACCCAATGTAAGGCTTAGTTTGTAATGATTCTTGTATCATTCCTCAAGAATGCGTACAAAGTGTTTTTGAAAATATTTGTTTTGAAAGTGATGTGTGAAAAATGTTTTGAGAAAAGTTGTGAGCAAGCAATTAAGAGTTCCTTACCCGCTAACGTCTTTCTTATTATTTTCAATCTCCTTTAGAGATAATGCCATCCATACCATTAGGTTATGGGTAGCCCTATTTATTGGATGTGAAGGGACATGCGTATGGTCATTGTATGGTCATTGAAGGCAACATGTAAGGATACTTTAGCAATTGTATCAGAGGGAGTAGATCATTTTTGTAGGCAACTTCGAAGGTTCATCGAGGGACTATGATCTTTATTTGAAAGTTTATTTTGCTAAAGTATCCCCACTTTTGAGGGACATGACCAATATTCGTAAGGCAATAAGAGAGGTTACCCTAGAGGTGCAAGTGTGCGAGGTGTTTATTTTCAGTTATATTATCTTGAATATTAGGGTTTTCTATGTTCAATTATTAGTCTTTCCATACAAACCCTAGTTACTAGAAATTAAATATGTACAGAAAAATAAAGTGTGGAATGTAAAGTCCTACGCTATTACATCCTGGGAGCAGTTACATAATAGGAAAAAATGCAAGAAAAGAAATCTATGTTATTACATCGATAGTGCAACCTATACTTTTTATCTAATAAAATTAAATAGTAAAGGAAGAAAATAAGAAAAATGTTAGAAAAATATTTTATAGACCTAAGATCCAAATGTTAATGTTTTTGGTATTTTGTAGAAAATAATTTAAATGATAATAGTAATTAAGACCTAATTGTTTCTAATTGATTTTAATGTTAAGAAAAAAAGGTTTAATTAATTAATTAATTAATTTAGTAAATAATATCAATTAAATAAAATATTAGTTAAAAAGCTAAACCTAATTTATTAGTATTAAGAAAAAAATTAGGTTAGTTTAATGATTGATTAAAAGTTAATTAGAGTTTAAAAGAGAAAAATAGAAAAATAATTAGGTTAGGAAAACAAAATAGAAGAAAAAATATTTTGTTGGGGTGGGTGTTGAACCCACGCCCCCAAAGTCATAGGCGTCTCCCTTACCACTAAGCTAGCGCGCAGTTGGTGATAAAAACAGGAACTAATAAATATATGTAAAACCTGCATGTTAGTTTGAAAAATAGCAAAAAAATATTGCAAGACACAAGGATCGAACCCACACCCTCTCGTTTGAGAAGCGTCGTCTCAACCAACTGCGCTCCATTTCATTTCTGTCACCATAATAGAAGCAAACAAATATATAATAAAACATGTTAATCGGAGAAGCGCCAGAGCCTAGCTCCGGTCGTCTTCTCCGGCAAGGTCATTCTTCAACCTGTAAAAACAGCATGTTGTAGAGATTGAGAGGGTCCATATCCCCTTAATTTGGACCTCCTGAATCCAATGGTGATGTCATTTTCGCTTGAAACTGATTGTATCATGAGTTTCAAAACAAAACTCTGATTATGCCCTAATAATGGCAAGTCCTTGTCCTTGCGCTAAAGCTCACATATTATGCGTCAAACCTATTCTAATGGTGTATATGGACACGTGTGGATGCATAAAATTATTTAACAATGCATAAATTAAAGGTTTGAATTTGAAAAGTTACCAAAACCGGTGAAGATGAGACGTGGTGTTCTGGGCACGATTTTGATTGCTTAAGGACTTGGAAAGCTTCCTAGGAGCGTCAGAATGATGATGGAATGCTTGAACTTGATTGAGGATAGTTACAAAAAATGTTTTTTTATTGCCCTAATTTTGACAAATTTTATAATTTTTATAAGTGTGTTCTTAAGACAAATTCGTGTGCTTGAATGTCTGAATATATTCTTTATTTATACGCCATGAATTAGGTTAACAAACATGAATCAAATCTTTGTATTTTATGATAAAATATTTGATTGAAATCTTTGCATGAAATCTTTCTTTCTTAAGCCAATCATATACCAATCAATCCCACATGTTTTTGCTAGCTAGTTATCTGATTTTTAGCCTTATGATTTGATCCAAAACAAAAGCCATGCGCCTCATATCTTTGATTTGATATTTCATTTGATTTATTTTTCTTTTAATTGAATAAAATCAAAATAAAAAGAAAAAAAAATAAGGGAATGGATTTATAGGTCTTTACGAAGTCATGAACACGTTCAAACATTAAAAGATAAGCCAATTAACCCAAAAATTCATATTTGCTCAATTTGGACTTCATGCATTTTCTCAAAACTTCCCAACTTGCACCAATCATAACTCACTCAATTTTTATCATATGAAGGTGATCTTAGACTTTTTGAAAACCTCAAGATATCCCCTACAATATCCATGTTGGTCATTTTTCCATTTGAAGCATTTTTCTTGATGTATTATGCTTTTACAAAAGTGTCTTTTTGTTAACTTTTAAAATGACTTGTAATGTTTTGGCTCATATCTCTCAAATGAAGCATTTTTTTTGCCTTGAGCTTAGAGAGACAAATTTGAAGATGATTGAATTTACATTAAAATGGGATTTGGTTAAGAATTTTCTGATGAAGTATGTAAAAGTATGCTTAGTCAAAGTTTAGTTGACTTCTCCTTAAGAAAACCCTAATTTAGTAACTTTTGATTTTTGATGAATCTTTAGTTTTCTTGATGAATCATGATCAACACTTGATAAAATGATGAATGTGACTTAAAAATGTTGATGTTGACCAAAAATCTTGAAGTTTGACTATAAATTGGTCAAAGTTGACTTTTTGTCCAATATAGTTGATTTTCAATCATATGGCCCATTGATTGAGGAAACTTGTGCTGCAAGGCTTGAAATTTGGCATGAGGGTACCTTGATACATATGAGAAACCTTGAAGTCCACTTGAGGAATTAGAAGTCTAATTTCTTTTGACAAAAGTAAAAACCTAGTTGTAGGTCACTACTTAGGAGGAGGGTTTGTCTGGTCAACCTTTGAGCAGTCTTGAGTGTTTGAGACCTTCATGAGCACGAGGAAGTATCTTGAATTAAATTGTGTTGAAAATAGGAGGGAAATTTTTTGGGTACAACAGCTTCCCATGTTCAATCTTCTTAAACCTGCAGAATTAGATTAACATCCTCTCCATTCGTGATCTGAAGGTGAAAAAGGATTGAACACTTAAGTGCCCGGAAATTTGCACTCACATGTGCATGAAGTAACATTGTTTGTTGATTATATCAGGAATGGGCTTAAAGATGCCGTTTAGAGAGGTTATGAGAAGCCTCCGGAGATGGTCTTATAGATTCCATCGAAAGTAACTGTTGATAGGAGTATTAGAATGAGTTTATGCTTGACTTTATCTGAAGAATGCTTTTCAGAATGAATTTATCGGATCTTATATGAGGGAGATACTTTTAAGAATGAATCTCTAAAGGAAATGCTTTTCAGAATGAAGATCTGAAGGAAATGCTTTTCAGAATGAAGCTCTGAAGGAAATTCTTTTCAGAATGAAGGAAATGCTTTTCAGAATAAAGATCTGAAGGAAATTATTTTCAGAATAAAGATCTGAAGAAAATGCTTTTTAGAATGATGATGTGAAGGAAATGCTTTTCAGAAGGATGATATGAAGGAAATGCTTTTCAGAATGATGTTCTGAAGAAACTGCTTTTCAGAATGAAGATATGAAGGAAAATCTTTTCAGAATGAAGATTTGAAGGAAATGCTTTTCACAATGAAGATCTGAAGGAAATACTTTTCAGAAGGAATCTCCGAAGGAAATGCTTTTCAAAAAGAATATTTGAAGGAAATTCTTTTCAGAATGAGGATCTTTAGGAAATTATTTTTAGAATGAAGATCTAAAGAAAATGCTCTTCAGAATGAATATCTGAAGGAAATCATATGGTCATGTAGATAGTCGCTCCATCCTATTTCGGGAATTGATGTACAACTTGTCTATAGATTGCTAATAATATTCGTATGTTTATGAACTTAACCTGAAAAGAAAAATTTAGTTTTATGCAATGTTATGATGTATGTAATGCATTGCGCAATGATGCTCTCAAAATAAATGAGAATATTATATGTGTTTCGTATGCTCGTGTTATTATATTTTGTGAATGATGTATGCATGCAACATGTCATTGGAGCGCATCGATAGCTTTGTATAACATCTTTAGCTGGGGAAAATAAATCCCTGATATTTGCTGGGGATGGAGATAGTAATTCTTTCATTTTTGTTTAGAACATCCATACTTGGGATTTCTGCTTTCTGTTTGAGGACACTCCGCTGGGGATGTTTGACTTCTTCTTGGGGATAGAAGCATTCAAGGAGAGTCGATCATTTGTCGTTCTTTGAAGGATTTGTTCTTATGTATTCTGACTAGGATAAAAGAGATGGATAATCCTATGATATGCTATCTGACCAGGTTTTAGATATGGATATCAGATTTCCTAAGGAGGACAACATTAAATGACATATGGCCGGAGAAGAGAATCTTGTCGGGGAATTAAAATATTGGAGAAATAAACTCCATTGGGGAAATAAACCATGCAGACTGTATTGAGGAGCTAATCTTTGATGGGGATTGGAAGCTCATAAGCTGGCCGAGGAAGTTTCCATTATGTTCTGGGGAAATGATCAAACTTCCTTATCTGCTAGGGGACCTATTGAGGAAGATGAACTGCCGGAAGATGCCATAATTTCTGTCTGGGGGCATATTAGATTTTATGGGGAACATATCTCTGTTGGGAATAGTTCCACGGAAGTTACTCTGTGGGGATTTGTGGACAACTTAAACATTATCCCAACTCCTAGAGTCTTTAGTAAATGATAATCATATTTTCATGCATATATTTGTAAACAATAATCATATTCAAATGCATATGTTCATTTAATGTAAACATTGGACGTTTTTGCAAATAAAACAGAGAAAGTAAAAACAATTTTGAACTCTGAAGTATATTTGCATTGATTTTGAAAATTTTGTCTACAAGCAGACAGTTTTATACAAGGAGACAAAAATACTAGTAAGAGGAAATTGTCGTAAAAATTGAAAAAGGGGTACAAAGAAATACAAAGGAAAACAACTATGTGGAAATGATCTTATCAAGTTCCAACTCTGCTATTTCCCATATGTCTTCAAACATCTCATCTCTTGCTATTGGAAGAAGTTGATTGAATTGATCTATACCATTTGAACTCGACGTTAGTAATTATGCTGGTTATAAATGGATGGGTGATCCAATGGGACATATATTTATGCTTTAATCCCTAACTTTTTCCTGGATCGCCCTTTCAGGTTTTCAATCCACCGGGATATCCTTTTTTGCTCAAGCCGCCTTTTCAGGTTTTCGACTTGCCGGATGTACAATATATATATATATATATATATATATATATATATATATATATATATATATATATATATATATATATATATATATATATATATATATATATATATATATATATATATATATATATCCCTAAGTTTTTCCCGAACCCTTTTGGTTCACCGGGACGCCCTTATTTTTGCCTAGGCCAGACAACCTAGCGGGTCTCTTTTATGCGTAGTATTTTTTTACTATGTCCGCATTCACAGGATGCGAAAAATCTTCATCGTCCATGGTGGTAAGCCTCATAGCACCGCCAGGAAATACCTGCTTGATCACAAATGGCCCTTCGTATTTGGGAGTCCATTTTCCCCTGGTATCACCTTGTGGTAGGATGATGCGCTTTATTCTCAAGTCACCAGCTTGGTACGTCCGGTGTTTGACCTTCTTGTTAAAGGCTTTGATCATGCGTTTCTGATACATATGACCATGACAAATAGCCGCGAGCCTTTTTTATCAATCAAGTTTATCTGTTCAAGTCGAGTCTGAATCCATTCGTCTTTATCTAAGCCTGCGTCTTTTATAATTCTTAAGGAAGGAATCTGGACCTCGACAGGTAAGACAACCTACATACCATAGACTAAAGAGAACGGGGTTGCCCTGGTTGATGTATATATTAAAGTGAGATAACGATGAAGAGAAAATGTTAACATCTCATGCCAATCCTGGTATGTCACCATCATCTTCTGCAAGATCTTCTTGGTATTCTTATTGGTGGCTTCCACTGTGTCATTCATCTTTGGTCGATACAGAAAATAATTATGGTGCTTAATCTTGAACTGCATGCAGAGTTATGTGATTATATTATTGTTAAGATTGGTACCATTGTTTGTGGTGATCCTTTTAGGGATGTCATGCCGACAGATAAGGTTATGCTTAATGAGTCAAGCCATAACATTCTTGGTAAAGGAGGCAAACGAGGCTGCTTCTACCCACTTTGTGAAGTAATCAATAGTGACAAGGATGAATCGATGCCCATTGGAAGCAGTAGGTTTAATCTCTCCAATCATATCAATGCCCCACATTGTAAATGGCCAAGGAGTAGTCAAGAAATTCAAAGGAACCAGAGGCACATGTACTTTGTCAGCATAAATATGGCATTTGTGACAAGTTCTGGAATGACGATAACAACGTTTTCCATGGTAGACCAATAATAACCCGCTCTCTGAATTTTCTCAGCCATTGTATGTCCACTGGAGTGAGTACCAAAGACTCCTTCGTGCATATCTTCCATATTTTTTCCAGCTTTTTTCTTGTCTACAGAACGAAGCAAAGTCAAATCGTTTTGCGCTTGTACAAGATTTTGTTACTCAGAAAGAACTTGGCGGAGAACCTCCTCAAATTTTTTTTATCATTGATAGATGCCCCTTAAGGATACTCTTGAGTCTCAAGGTATCTTTTTACTTCATGGTACCAAGGCTTTTCCTCTACTTTATCAGTATCAACTTCGTAGCAATGTGTCGGCTCATATAGCCTTTCAATAGTAATTTGAGGAACTTCATTATCCCATCTGACTTTGAACATAGATGACATGGTAGCTAATTCGTCTTCCAATTTATTCTCTTCTCGCGGAATATGTTCAAAAGTAATTTCTTCGAAGTACGAAATTAATTTCAATACATGCTCTTGATAAGGAATGAGATTTGGATGCTTTATATCCCATTCTCCCTTAATCTTACTGATCACTAGATGTAATACGGTGGGAGAACTGACTTTTTTAGCGTTTTATCACAAATGCTGCAGATAGCAAGAGTCACCACTGACCTTTCTTTTATCCAATATAAGGAAAATCTAAAAAGAATAGGAAAGACCTTGATAGATTTTGAGTTCGGGGGGGGGGGGGGGGGGTAGGTTATGAAAGGGAAGGTGTTAGCACCTTTTTCATCCGTAGTTATCTACGGACTCTTAATCGCTAGCTCAGTTTTTGGAATTTGCTTTGTGTGTGTGATTTGAAAATATTTTTGAAAAAAGACAAAGTACGGCTAATTTTGTAATGATTCCTATATCAGTCGTCAAGAAAACGTACAAAGTGTTTGAAAATGTTTGTTTTGAAAAGGTGATGTGTGAAATGTTTTGTTTGTGAAAAAGGTTGTGAGAAAGCGATTAAAAGTTCCTTATCCACTAAAGGTTGTTCTTATTCTTTTCCTTCTCCGTTAGAGATAATGTTATCCATACCATTAGTTTGTAGGTAGCCCTATCTATTGGATGTGAAGGGACGAGTGTGGGGTCGTCGTATGGTCATAGAGGGCCACATGTAAGGATAATTTTAGAAATTTGAAGGGATTATCATCAATTTTCTCGTAGGGTCATTGAAGGGACTAGATAATTTTGTAGGAAACTCAAAGGGTCATCGAGGGATTATGATATTTATTCGTAAGGGACCATGATAATATTGCTTAACCGAGAGTTTTTGCTAAAGTATTCTCGTTTTCGTGGGACGTGACCATTAGTATCGCAAGGCAATGAAGAGAGAATACCTTAGACGTGAAGTGTGCAAAGTGTATTGGTTTCAGTTATGTTATCTTAAAAATTAAGATTATCTATGTTTGATTTTATTATTATCATACAAGTGTATTTACTACACAATTATATATATATATATATATATATATATATATATATATATATATATATATATATATATATATATATATATATATATATATATATATATATATATATATATATATATATATATATATATATATATATATATATATATATATATATATATATATATATATATATATATATATATATATATATATATATATATATATATATATATATATACAAGGCCTAAAGTATAAGTGCGGAAACAATAAAGTGCGAAAGATAAAACCTAACACTATTACATGGCGTCGGGAGAGTTACATAATAATTAAAACTTTGCGATAAATTAAAACTAAGCTATTACAAAAAAAACTCGTGCGACCTATACAATTGTTTCTAGGAATTTAAATGCAAAAGATAAATAAAAAAGTAAGAAAGATTTTTTAAAGTCTAAAAATTCTAGGTGTTAAAAGAAATTTTTTTGTATTTTTTTGTTTTATTTTATATGTTAATAATAATAGAAAAAACCTAATGTCTAATTTTAATTAAAAATTAATTAATTAAATTTCAAAAACCTAATTATAAATTAATTAAATTAATTTATATAAAAAAAGACTAAAACCTAATTTTTTTGATTTTATAAGTTTTTTTCTGATTTTTTTATTGTCTTTTGATTTTAATTGTAAAAAAAAAAAATAAATTAATGGAAATATAAGAAAGGAAAAAGGTTAGAAACAAGTGTTAAAACAAATTGCATGGTTGGGAACCGAATGGCACCCTCCGTTTAGTCTGAAAGTGCCTGTGAGTAGGGATTCGAAACTTCACCGTGACTATGCCCTAGTAATGGCAAGTCACGATTCATGCGCTCAATCTCGCATGTTTTGGCTTAAACATGTTCTAATCATCTTGTAGAATATGTTTGGACACACAAAAACAGTTAAGCATGCATAAATTAATAGATTTGGATTTTCAAAACCTACCCAAACAGTGAGTGTGAGTATGATGATCTTGGGCGTGGAATTTCTTAGTTCTTGATCTGGGTGCGTACCTGGGAATGTCAAGATGATGGTTCAGTCCTTGGTTTGGACTGAAACCCACTGAAAAATGGAATTCGAATATGCCCTAATTCTTAACTTTTTGGTGATTTTTGAACTAGCTTTTGAGGTAGAATTTCATGGTCCTCCTCTTGGTTTAATATTTGTCTATTTATAAGCCAATTATTCTAGGTCAACAAATGTGGTATGGAACTGTTGCACCCCAAAATTTGCCCTCCCATATTCTCCAAGAAATTGCCAAGACAAGTCACAAAATTCCCCAAGGGTTGCACAGTGCAAAGGTCTCCTACACAGTCAAAACTAGGGTTTGAGTTCTGATCAAGAAAATGAAGTTTGCAAAGGCCCAACCAAGTCTCATATTCCTACAAATATGGTCAAGTATCCTCATATCAAGTTTCAAGGCATTCAGCTCAAAATTGCACAGTCAAAAACCCTAATTGCACTACAGTCAACTGTAGGGGCAAAATGGTCATTTGGCAGTCAAAAGTTCAAATTTTTGGTCAACATATCATTTTGAAGCCACAAACATCATTTGATCAATGCTTGATCATGATTCTCAAAATTTGGCTCAGAAATCATCAAAGATGCAAAAGTTTCCTTATTTGGACAGCTGAAAAAGTCAACTGAAATTGACCAGGGCATAACTTTCACATGGATTATCAGAAAAATTCCATCCAAAGCTCATTTTGAAGAGAAAGACATTTCCTACAACTCATCTTCATACTTCAAGTCCAAGAAATGCTCTCACAAAAAGTTATCAATTTCAACATTATAGGTCATTTTCAAAAGTCAACAAAAAGGGACTTTAAGTCAAAGGCCATAACTTGATATTGGTAAATCAAAATTACATGGGACCAAAGACATTGGTTATAGGACTCAAATACCTTTCCAAAATGTCCAAGAACATGAGAAAATATTAAAAATTGAGCAAGTTATGCCTTGTGGAAGTTGGGAAATTTTTGGATATTTTGAAAAGTCAACATTACTTCAAATGACCTAAAATTGCTAATGGGCCCATTTTTCTTCCATGATTCATCATTCCAAGCATATGCACGACCACTTGGCCCAAAGGGAAGTATTTTCTCATTTTTTATCTATTTATTTGAATTATTATTTATATTAATTCATTTAAATCATTTAAATATATGAAAAATATATAACTTGACCTAATGAATCTTTTCATGCATGTTTTGGACTCAATATTTCGTGCTTGTACAATTATGGAAAGATTTGGCTTGATTGGATGCTAATTGATACAAAAACATGTGAAAAAGATATGGAAAAGATCTTAAGAAATCAAATATTCAAAACAATGAATTACAAGAGATTTGATCAATATTTTTGACCTAATGCATTCACTACAAAGGCTTGATTATAAACCTAATCGTGCTACACAGAAAACTGCACAAAAAAGCCATTGGAAAACTTGAAAAATTGTTGAAAAAAGTCAAAACTGAAATCATCATTCCAGGGCGATTCAAAGCCTAATTTTCATTCCATTAGCTTGCTGAAGGTTCATAGGACAAACTCCAATCATTCTCCAAGCCTCACACTCAAGAGAACGTAAGATCACCATGGAAATTGGTGAAGAAAAATCTTGAATCAGTTTCTAGCATTCCTGCATTCTCAACGCATTTTGTTATTGTATTTATGTTTTTAATGATGTTTGCAAACTAATCATGTACTTTAATTGAAGAATCACGCGTTGTAGGCCAAAACACCATGTTCGATTCTTAGGGTTCACAGGACTTTAAATTGGGGCTTTTCACCCAAGGACAAATTAAGGCTTGTGACCACCCTCATTGGAATCACCATGCTCCAACGAACAAGAACCAGCCATCGCGATCAATTTATGTGGCCTTATGGCCTATTCGTTATTTTCTCATATGTTACTTTCTGCAACGGTGTAAAAACCGTTGTCTAATGCTTGATGTTTCAGGAACGAAGAAGAAGACGACTAGCTGGCAGGGAGTGATTGGATCTTTTAAATTTCGCGCTAAAACATTATCCATACGCGTTGTTTATTTTATACTATTTGTTTGATGTTTAATATTAACGCACGTAAGTTGGTTCAGCTGGCAAGGGATGGTGATTGCAACGTTCAAGACCTGGGTTCGAGCCCCAGGTCTTCAATATTCTCCATATTATTTTCCAATCTATGTTCACGTGCAGCGCTTATGATAAGGACCACGATGCACTCTCACAAACCAAGCGTACACGCGTCTAGCATATTCAGATCAAGGGCTGAGAATTGATGGACACCATGAGGATGAGTCAGCGCGCGTATACGTGTCATGCAAAGTCAACGAAAGCCATGCTCAATGGGCCAGCATTATTTGGGCTATACCTCTCATATGGGGACAGAACCCCCTAAGGTTTTGCCATTCAATTTTATTTATTTTATTTTTTATTTGGTTCAATTGTCCTTTTTTCTTTAAATTATTAATTCTTTTTTATATAAACTATAAAATACACAAAAATCAGAAAATGAAAAAACATAATAAATATTTTATTTTTATTATTTTCATAAACAAATTGCATGTAAATAAATTTAGTTTAAATTAGGGTTTGCAATATTAATTCTTTTCATAAAAAAATCTAAAAAAAACATAGAATTAGGTTTAATAAATTTTATTCCTTTCAATTTTTCTTTTTTTCATAATAATAATATTACTTATTTTATTTTCATAATTAAATTGTGCATAAAAGAATTTAGGTTTAATTTAGGTTATATTTTAATATTTTCATAACAAACTTAAAAACCATTAGAATTAGGGTTAGTTAATTTTAATTAATTCTTTTTTCTGTTAAATCTTAAAAATACTAAAAAACACCAAAAAATAAGTTCCTTTTCTTTTAATTTTAATTCTAATTCATATAATTTTAATATTTTGCAAAAGGGTCCAACGCCCTCGTTTCGATAATTCTTTAATTTCGCACATTTATTCTATTTCGCTTAATTAATTATGTACCTCTCCCAAAGCTTTGTAACATTTACTTTTCGCACTTTTCACTTTCGTTATTTACTTTGCTTTATTTATTTTTCTGTCAAATCGGGTCCGGTTTAATTTTGGCGATGTGGACCCGCGCCATTTGTAATAGCTTTAGATTTACTTTTCCCGCAAATATTTTAACTGTTAACAAAAAGCATGAAAGAATGTATGGACATAATAAAATCAAGCGTAGATCACTTTAACATGACAAGACAAATACAAATGAAAACGACACACGAATCGCACACACCACCCCTAGGGTACGCCTCACTGTTGCCTTGCCTCTCGAAAGGTGATCGTCGAGTAGAGGATGTCTTAGTAAGTCCTCATGATCCGGGAACCTGGCATGAGGGTAGCTTCTAAGGTGTCTTCCCATTGCTCTCGTGATCACCATGTCCCTAAAAATCGAACTGACCCGAACACCTCCAACGGTGGTGCTACCTACCTCTCAATGGTGGGATGGCACTACTTCAAAGGACATTTACACAGACGAATTCCTTAGGGTAGGTAGGTTCTCGTAGATACTTGCTCTCTTCAAAACAAACAAAAATCTTTTCACATCGACACTTTTCAAAAGCTTTCAAAGCAATTTTTCAAACACTCTGACACAAGAGTCGAACTGAAATTTTCAAAGAAACTTTTTAAAACCCACAGTTGAAAAGCAAACAAACCATTTTGAAAACACAATGAGCAAGTATCTAAGAGCCCATGGATAACCATGGATAGAAAGGGTGCTAACACCTTCCCTTTCTATAATCTACCTCCCGAACCGAGAGCAATCTCTTTAAGGAATTTTTATGTGCTTTTGTCCTTTCCATTTGGAGAAAATAAAAGACGGTGGCGACTCTTGCTTCCGCGACATTTCGCGAACCAGCGTTAAACAGTCAGTTCCAGATCCACCGATCACAGAACTGGCGACTCTGCTGGGGATCGGAAACTTAAAGTGAGGTGTACCTTAGGGTTAGTTCATAACTGTGTTTTCAATTGCTTTCTTTGCTTGCTTTAAATTGTGGGACTGTCTCGGGAGTTCTATAGATCCTAACCCGGATCTGGGGATACCTTCTTAGAAAGTAGCAACAAGGCTGTGAGGGAACTGTGCGGGGTATACCGACATGGTTGAAACAGTCTGCTACGTTGATGTGGCACTTTGGTGTGTACCGGTAACCCTTGAGTTCAGTCAAGGAGAGTACGGGGCCTCCGCGTGGTGTCGTGAAGCATCAACAGACCTTAGGAACCTTAATTGAACAATCTTGGCCTCTTTAGGGTAGTGAGATAACTGACTTTGGTGCGGTCCGAGGTTGGTTGATACTCGATACTACACTCAATGGAGGGTTGCTTTCCTGGAATATTTCGGTCGCCAGTTCAGTGGCTAAATCGAAACGATGAACAATGAAAGCAATCCCGTGATATTGGGACCCTTAGAACCCGGTTACTTCTAATAGGACAGGTTGAGCCCACCAACTTCAAGAGGGTAATACCCAGCCCCCATGCTGGCCTAAACTCTAAGGGTTTCTCTTGTGTGACTTGTGTGCCTTCATACTTGACTACTTGCATGCTTGTTATCTGACCCATGAACTACTTGCAGGTTTTGTTTTAGTCCTTAATAGGGACTCATAACAAAGTATACTGAGTTTCTTGCAGGGTTTGTTTATAGTCCTTAATTGGGGCTCATAACAGGGTCACTTACGTTGTCCCATGCATAGCATGACATCATACCATTGCATACCATTGCATACATCCTAACCCATTTCAAGGGTCTCAAGGGCTTGTGATGCAGGTCATGATAAATCAAACATCTAGCAAGGGGCAAAGAGGATTTATTTGCCTCTAGCTAAGGTTGTCAGGGGCTATGACCCACTGGATATGGTGAGCCTTTGACCCTTGACGAAGGACTCTCAACAATATGAAGTTCTTTCAATCAAGCTACCAGATCCAAATGCTAACAAATTTTTTTTGTCTACCCCGCGAGGTCCTTGAAAACATTACATGCATGTCATACATCTCATTGCATTGCAGGTATCCCTTTGACAGGTTGCTTACCCTTCTTCGCTGTTTATTTCAGCCGATCGTCATGAATCCTGAATCATCAGCTGAGCAGTCCATCAAGGCCCTCCAGGCTCAGAATGCCCAGTTCCAAGGGCTGATCATGAATTTGACCCAGGGGCAACAAGATCTGAAGGCTCTGCTCTTGAAGAAAGAAAAGAAGAAGAGGAGGACTGTTTTGTTCAGCCCTAGACGCAGATCTGGGAACACACTGCAGACTGAAACTGAGAGGACAACTCCATCTGTGGGGAAAAGCAGTCATCAAGAGGAAAGGATTCCCAGTCCAGTGGTCTCTGACAACGAGACAGATTTCAACGACGAACAATATCCCCCTGCTGACGACAAGTACAAGCAATTGGAAGACCGTTTGAATGCTATGGAAATACAACAGGTACCTGGGCTGGACTTTGGAGATCTGGGTTTGTCAACTGGTGTGATTATTCCTCGGAAGTTCAAAGCACCATCCTTCACTAAATACGACGGGGCGTCTTGTCCCAAGTTACATCTCAGGTCCTATGTTCGGAAGATTCAACCATATACGGTGGACAAGAATTTGTGGATCCACTTCTTCCAGGAGAGTCTTTCAGGGACTCATCTCGAATGGTTCTATCAGCTAGATGGGACCAAGGTTCGTAACTGGGAGGAGTTGGCTACTGCTTTCTACAAGCAGTATCAATATAATGCCGACCTTGCTCCTACGCGTACCCAACTCCAGGGTATGTCGTTAGGATCAAGTGAAGGTTTTAAAGAATATGCACAGAAATGGAGGGATCTTGCTGGAAGGGTACAACCACCTCTGACTGATCGGGAACTTGTCGATATGTTCTTGGGGACCCTGTCTGGTCCATTCTACAACCACCTAATTGGGAATTCGTCTGCTGGATTCACAGATCTTATCTTGACTGGAGAGCGAATAGAAGCTGGCATCCGGTCTGGGAAAATTCAAGAGGCTGCACCTTCTGATAAAAAGCCTCATCATGGAAAGAAAGAATCCAATGTGTGCACGGTAAAAGGAGCCGTCATGAGGTAGGGGCAATCCAGATCTCCAATCCTGGACCTGCTCAACAAGGACAGGGGCAGCAGCGCAAGGAGAAACGACAGTACACCAAAATCAACATGTCGCTGGATCAAGCACTGCAACAAATGTTGAAGGCAGGGCTGATCACTTTAAGGGCTCCTCTCCGGAATCCGAACACTTCTGCTCCCAACTATCATCCCAATGATAGGTGCGCATATCATTCTGACAGCCCGGGGCATACTACGGACAACTGCTGGCCTCTCAAAAACAAAATTCAAGACATGATCGACGCCGGGGAGATTCAGTTTGAAGTGCCTGAGACTCCGAACATAATCACTGCTCCGTTGCCCAATCATTGAAGCCTTTTGTTTACTTGAATTTTTGAGTTGTATTTTTCTTTGCTTATACAAACGATTAATGTCATAGCAAACTCTTTTATTCTATCAATGCATCGCATACGTCTGTTTTGGGAATTAATACAATTGTTTTCATCATGTTCAAATTTCTTTTCATATTTTTTCTGATGTCAACTCTGGATCTAAAATTCTAAGCCTCTTGAGGGAGGATGACGAAAACGATACCATAATCTACAGTATTCTTTTGAACAGACCCCGCTGATGAGGTACAGGAATTGTTTCAATCCCTAAACACTGGAGTTATAAGGATGATAATCCCTCGTCAACCCCTCTGAGCCAAAGGAGTAGGAGTTTTTCTTTTCGAAATTTAAAACCCTTAATCATAACCTGGGGCAGGGTAGTCTCTCAGTTGATCCAAGTGTATAACAAATGGCACCAAAGAAGTCCTTACAAAACAAAAGACAGCGATGGTTCTGAATAAATCACAAGGACAGGCAGTCATTATCTCAAAAAATGAAAAACCCATTAAGTCAAAACCCATGAAGGAGACTTACAAAACTGGGGCATCCCGCTGACTGTAATCACAAAAGAAACAGTTCAGGCAAAAAAGAAAGGGATAACAAAAAAGAAAGAGGTCCTACAAACCCTCGACAAAAAAAGGAAATGACTGCCTAATTAAAATATACTGTCAATATCTGGATCATCATTGGAACATCAAAGCAAAGACTCAAGCAAGGTCTAACGCACGATCAACTGAGTTTAGGTTTGGAGAACATCACGAAGAGCGGGTGGGTACAAATAAAATTTGAGCCTTTATCCTTTGTTTCTTAAACCGTGAACCAAGCCACGTTATAACCCTTAAAAGTCCTAGCTGAAGCACGGGTTAGTTCGAAAGCATACTGTTACAAAAGGTACCCTGACTCTTTAAGGCCTACGGTAAATACGGAGTTGACATCATGTTTTTACAAACATTCACTTGTTTTATGAAAAAGAATGCATTTTCAAAATCTTCAAGACAGACATAAGCTTTGCATTTTAACATGACTTTGTTTGCATATGACTTTTTGTTTGAACAGCATAGAAATTTGCACGACGAAAGTCTAATGAACAAGAGTATCTCCAATCCAGGGGCATGGCATGATCATGGTCTACCATCTGGGGCAGTTAAGTCAAGATCCAGAGAATCTCTCAAAAGGCCAAAAAGCTTGGGGCAAATCTCTGCCTGAGTCACTTGGGGCACTCCAGCAACGAATCTTGCACGATCAGACACCTTCTGGTAATATGACAACACAAGCAGCCAGGGGCACCTACCTGCATTCTAAGAGCGTGGACATAGTCGGAAAATACTACGCAAAATCAAAGACCCGCTAGGTTGACATACCTAGGCAAAAATAAGGGCTTCCCGGCGAACCAAAAGGGTTCGGGAAAAATGAAGGGACGAAATGGAAAAAATCTGTACACCCGGCAAGTCGAAAACCTGAAAAGGCGGCTTGAGCAAAAAATGGGTATCCCGGTGGACTGAAAACCCGAAAGGGCGGTCCAGGCAAAAGTTAGGGATTAAAGCGTACGACTATGTCCTGCCATCTGTCTACCAGAAGAAGGTTTGTCCATCAACAACTATCAGTACCCCACAAGTGCCTCCCCCATAGAAACAGGGGCAATAAAAAGTGGTCTAAGCAATCTGATTGTTCTATCCTCCAAGGGATCACTTCCCCAGCATATCAAAACTCCCCCCAAGAGAGTCCAATCCAGTTTCCCCAGGAAAGTTGGAATCCATATCCCCAAGCAGTAAGCTTATCCCCAGTAGATTCTGGAAGCTTATCCCGTCGCAGAACACGAACGCATCGTCCGGCTTGAGTTAAAGAGTTATTTCCTTAACAGGATATAACTGGGTTATCCTCAGCCAAAAGCCACGGAAAGAGCGTCGTCGACAAAGTCTTCCTATCCCTAGCAAACTATTATCAACATTCAGCAAAGCATCTCTACCCCCACAGAGTATTGCTTCCCAGCATGGTCGCTAGAGTATTTTTTCTCCCCGCAGAATCTCCCATTTGCCAAGTGTATTCCGCAACGGAGTCATCTTCTCCTACCGGTATTCTTGCAGTTATCATCCCCAGCGGAAGCAAAATCTATTCTTCAACATCATCCCAGGACACGACTTCCCGGCACCCGTCAAGGATTTATTTTCTTAGACAAAAACATACATAAAACATCACATCTTCATACATTATAGCATGCATATGCATCTTACTACACGAATCTCATCAATTTTGAAGACATATAGTTCATGCATCATGATTTTGCATACAATTATGTTCTGCCTTTTCAGGAAAAAGATCAATACAGAATGAGTACTATCGCTATTCTTTCTAGATATAGTTTCAGATGTAAACCAGAGATGGTGACGTTCTGATACTGCTTCCAGATACCCTTCTAGATATAGTTTCAGATGTAAACCAGATATGGTGACGTTCTGATACTGCTTCCAGATATCCTTCTAGATATAGTTTCGGATATGACCCAGAGATGGTGACGTTCTGATACTGCTTCCAGATATCCTTCTAGATATAGTTTCAGATGTAAACCAGATATTGTGACGTTCTGATACTGCTTCCAGATATCCTTCTAGATATAGTTTCGGATATGACCCAGATATGGCGACGTTCTGATACTGCTTCCAGATATCCTTCTAGATATAGTTTCAGATGTAAACCAGATATGGTGACGTTCTGATGCTGCTTCCAAATTTCCTTCCAGATATAGTCCAGATATAAACCAGATATGGCGACGTTCTGACACTTATTCCAGTTGAAGATATTTCAAGACCTTGTCCGGTTCAGTTAAATCGACCCCAAGATTTTCCTGATGCTTATCCAGTCAAAGGCCTTCTCTGGTTCAGTCAGATCGACCCTAAGATCTCCCTGATGCTTATCCAGTTGAAGATATTTCAAGACCTAGACCGGTTCAGTTAAATCGACCCCAAGATTTTCCTGATGCTTATCCAGTCAAAGGCCTTCTCTGGTTCAGTCAGATCGACCCTAAGATCTCCCTGATGCTTATCCAGTTGAAGATATTTCAAGACCTTGTCCGGTTCAGTTAAATCGACCCTAAGATTTTCCTGATGCTTATCCAGTCAAAGGCCTTCTCTGGTTCAGTCAGATCGACCCTAAGATCTCCCTGATGCTTATCCAGTTGAAGATATTTCAAGACCTAGACCGGTTCAGTTAAACCGACCCCAAGATTTTCCTGATGCTTATCCAGTCAAAGGCCTCCTCTGGTTCAGTCAGATCGACCCTAAGATCTCCCTGATTCTTACCCCAGTAGAAGACACCCAAGATTTTTTCTCAACGAGCGTTGTTGAAGTTAAAGTCACCCAAGATTTTTCTCAACGAGCGTTGTTGAAGTTAAAGTCACCCAAGATTTTTCTCAGCGAGCGTTGTTGAAGTTAAAGTCGCCCAAGGTTCTCTTACCATTCATACTAAGATGGTAACCATCCCTAGTTCATTCATCGCCGTTTGAAGCTCCAGACCCAGCTCCTGCAACCAGTCAGGACATATCTATGCCAAGCATCTAAAATCAGCTCCTGCAACGTGTCAGGTACTCATTTTTTCTTTTGCAGGTATGCAGGTTCTCGCTAAGGAATCTCTTACGCGATCAACACCTCGATGGCATCTATAAGCCCATCATCCTATCCAGCAATCTTCAAGTGGCATCTATAAGCCCATTTCCATCACACTGCTACTATGTGAGCGCAAATTTCTGGGCACTTTAGTGTTCAATCATCTTCTACCCTCGGATTACGAAAGGCACGTCCGCCAATCTGCATCCTCAGGTCTAAGAAGATTGAACAGGGGCAACTGTTGCACCCCAAAATTTGCCCTCCCATATTCTCCAAGAAATTGCTAAGATAAGTCACAAAATTCCCCAAGGGTTGCACAGTGCAAAGGTCTCCTACACAGTCAAAACTAGGGTTTGAGTTCTGATCAAGAAAATGAAGTTTGCAAAGGCCCAACCAAGTCTCATATGCCTACAAATATGGTCAAGTATCCTCATATCAAGTTTCAAGGCATTCAGCTCAAAATTGCACAGTCAAAAACCCTAATTGCACTACAGTCAATTGTAGGGGCAAAATGGTCATTTGGAAGTCAAAAGTTCAAATTTTTGGTCAACATATCATTTTGAAGCCACAAACATCATTTGATCAATGCTTGATCATGATTCTCAAAATTTGGCTCAGAAATCATCAAAGATGCAAAAGTTTCCTTATTTGGACAGTTGAAAAAGTCAACTGAAATTGACCAGGGCATAACTTTCACATGGATTATCAGAAAAATTCCATCCAAAGCTCATTTTGAAGAGAAAGACATTTCCTACAACTCATCTTCATACTTCAAGTCCAAGAAATGCTCTCACAAAAAGTTATCAATTTCAACATTATAGGTCATTTTCAAAAGTCAACAAAAAGGGACTTTAAGTCAAAGGCCATAACTTGATATTGGTAAATCAAAATGACATGGGACCAAAGACATTGGTTAGAGGACTCAAAGACCTTTCCAAAATGTCCAAGAACATGAGAAAATATTAAAAATTGAGCAAGTTATGCCTTGTGGAAGTTGGGAAATTTTTGGATATTTTGAAAAGTCAACATTACTTCAAATGACCTAAAATTGCTAATGGGCCCATTTTTCTTCCATGATTCATCATTCCAAGCATATGCACGACCACTTGGCCCAAAGGGAAGTATTTTCTCATTTTTTATCTATTTATTTGAATTATTATTTATATTAATTCATTTAAATCATTTAAATATATGAAAAATATATAACTTGACCTAATGAATCTTTTCATGCATGTTTTGGACTCAATATTTCGTGCTTGTACAATTATGGAAAGATTTGGCTTGATTGGATGCTAATTGATACAAAAACATGTGAAAAAGATATGGAAAAGATCTTAAGAAATCAAATATTCAAAACAATGAATTACAAGAGATTTGATCAATATTTTTGACCTAATGCATTCACTACAAAGGCTTGATTATAAACCTAATCGTGCTACACAGAAAACTGCACAAAAAAGCCATTGGAAAACTTGAAAAATTGTTGAAAAAAGTCAAAACTGAAATCATCATTCCAGGGCGATTCAAAGCCTAATTTTCATTCCATTAGCTTGCTGAAGGTTCATAGGACAAACTCCAATCATTCTCCAAGCCTCACACTCAAGAGAACGTAAGATCACCATGGAAATTGGTGAAGAAAAATCTTGAATCAGTTTCTAGCATTCCTGCATTCTCAACGCATTTTGTTATTGTATTTATGTTTTTAATGATGTTTGCAAACTAATCATGTACTTTAATTGAAGAATCACGCGTTGTAGGCCAAAACACCATGTTCGATTCTTAGGGTTCACAGGACTTTAAATTGGGGCTTTTCACCCAAGGACAAATTAAGGCTTGTGACCACCCTCATTGGAATCACCATGCTCCAACGAACAAGAACCAGCCATCGCGATCAATTTATGTGGCCTTATGGCCTATTCGTTATTTTCTCATATGTTACTTTCTGCAACGGTGTAAAAACCGTTGTCTAATGCTTGATGTTTCAGGAACGAAGAAGAAGACGACTAGCTGGCAGGGAGTGATTGGATCTTTTAAATTTCGCGCTAAAACATTATCCATACGCGTTGTTTATTTTATACTATTTGTTTGATGTTTAATATTAACGCACGTAAGTTGGTTCAGCTGGCAAGGGATGGTGATTGCAACGTTCAAGACCTGGGTTCGAGCCCTAGGTCTTCAATATTCTCCATATTATTTTCCAATCTATGTTCACGTGCAGCGCTTATGATAAGGACCACGATGCACTCTCACAAACCAAGCGTACACGCGTCTAGCATATTCAGATCAAGGGCTGAGAATTGATGGACACCATGAGGATGAGTCAGCGCGCGTATACGTGTCATGCAAAGTCAACGAAAGCCATGCTCAATGGGCCAGCATTATTTGGGCTATACCTCTCATATGGGGACAGAACCCCCTAAGGTTTTGCCATTCAATTTTATTTATTTTATTTTTTATTTGGTTCAATTGTCCTTTTTTCTTTAAATTATTAATTCTTTTTTATATAAACTATAAAATACACAAAAATCAGAAAATGAAAAAACATAATAAATATTTTATTTTTATTATTTTCATAAACAAATTGCATGTAAATAAATTTAGTTTAAATTAGGGTTTGCAATATTAATTCTTTTCATAAAAAAATCTAAAAAAAACATAGAATTAGGTTTAATAAATTTTATTCCTTTCAATTTTTCTTTTTTTCATAATAATAATATTACTTATTTTATTTTCATAATTAAATTGTGCATAAAAGAATTTAGGTTTAATTTAGGTTATATTTTAATATTTTCATAACAAACTTAAAAACCATTAGAATTAGGGTTAGTTAATTTTAATTAATTCTTTTTTCTGTTAAATCTTAAAAATACTAAAAAACACCAAAAAATAAGTTCCTTTTCTTTTAATTTTAATTCTAATTCATATAATTTTAATATTTTGCAAAAGGGTCCAACGCCCTCGTTTCGATAATTCTTTAATTTCGCACATTTATTCTATTTCGCTTAATTAATTATGTACCTCTCCCAAAGCTTTGTAACATTTACTTTTCGCACTTTTCACTTTCGTTATTTACTTTGCTTTATTTATTTTTCTGTCAAATCGGGTCCGGTTTAATTTTGGCGATGTGGACCCGCGCCATTTGTAATAGCTTTAGATTTACTTTTCCCGCAAATATTTTAACTGTTAACAAAAAGCATGAAAGAATGTATGGACATAATAAAATCAAGCGTAGATCACTTTAACATGACAAGACAAATACAAATGAAAACGACACACGAATCGCACACACCACCCCTAGGGTACGCCTCACTGTTGCCTTGCCTCTCGAAAGGTGATCGTCGAGTAGAGGATGTCTTAGTAAGTCCTCATGATCCGGGAACCTGGCATGAGGGTAGCTTCTAAGGTGTCTTCCCATTGCTCTCGTGATCACCATGTCCCTAAAAATCGAACTGACCCGAACACCTCCAACGGTGGTGCTACCTACCTCTCAATGGTGGGATGGCACTACTTCAAAGGACATTTACACAGACGAATTCCTTAGGGTAGGTAGGTTCTCGTAGATACTTGCTCTCTTCAAAACAAACAAAAATCTTTTCACATCGACACTTTTCAAAAGCTTTCAAAGCAATTTTTCAAACACTCTGACACAAGAGTCGAACTGAAATTTTCAAAGAAACTTTTTAAAACCCACAGTTGAAAAGCAAACAAACCATTTTGAAAACACAATGAGCAAGTATCTAAGAGCCCATGGATAACCATGGATAGAAAGGGTGCTAACACCTTCCCTTTCTATAATCTACCTCCCGAACCGAGAGCAATCTCTTTAAGGAATTTTTCTGTGCTTTTGTCCTTTCCATTTGGAGAAAATAAAAGACAGTGGCGACTCTTGCTTCCGCGACATTTCGCGAACCAGCGTTAAACAGTCAGTTCCAGATCCACCGATCACAGGAACCATATGTAATTATGCCATGATTTATTTCCAAAACCAATTAAAAACATTCCAAAAAAAGTGAAACTCTTCCCATATTGAGGCAACACGATTTTGGCAAGTTGGAGATGTGTTCTTGGACCTCAAATCTGATCCAAAAACAAGCCCACATGCCTTGGTCCATCATTTGTTATTTTATTTTATTTATTTTGTATTTAATTGAATAAAAATAAAAAATAAATATAAATAAATAAATAAAAAATAATGGAAAGGTATGAATGAGTTTAGGAGTCCTCTATAAGGTCATGAACATGTTTACACCTTAGAAGATAGGTCCACTAGTCCAAAATTTCAAAACTTCGCAATTGAGGTTTCATGCATTTCTCAAATATTTCTCACTTGCACCAATCATATATCACTCAATATTTGTAATATGAAGGTGATCTTTGACTTTTGGGAAATCTCAGGGTGTCCCCTATAACTCTCATGTTGGTCACTTTTTCATTTGAAGTCTTTAAGTTCATGTAAATTGCTTTGACAAAAGATGTCTTTTTGTTGACTTTCAAAATGACCTATAATATTTAGGCTCATATCTCTCAAATGAAGTATTTTTTAGACTTGAGCTTAGAGAGAAAAAGTTGTAAAGAATTAAATTTCAATAAAAATTGAATTTGGTTGAGAATTTTCTTATGAAGCATGTGAATGTTATGCTTGGTCAAAGTTCAATTGACTTCTCCTAAAGAAAACCTTAATTTAGCAATTTTTGACTTTTGATGAATCTTTAGTTTTCTTGATGAATCGTGATCAACCCTTGATCAAATGATGAATGTGACCTAAAAATATTGATGTTGACCAAAAATCTTGAAGTTTGACTATATGTTGACCATAGGTGACTTTTTGTCCAATATAGTTGATTTTCACTCATCTGAGCAATTGATTGAGCAAACTTGTGATGCAAGGCTTGAAACTTGTCATGAGGGTACGTTAAAGCATATGAGGAATCATGAGACTCACTTGAGGAATTAGAAAATCAATTTTCTTTGAGAAACACAAAACCCTAATTATAGGCCATTGCTTAGGAGAGATGCTTGTATGTTTAAAACCTTGAGTATTCTTGAGTAATTGAGAGCCCTAGGAGCATGGGGAGGTGTCTTGAATCAATAATCTTAAAAAATGGGAGGGAACATTTTGGGGTACAATAGCTTCCCCTGTTTAATCTTTTTAAACTTGAAGAGTTAGATTGGCATGTCCGCCATTCGTGATCTGAAGATGGGAGAGGATTGAACACTTAAGTGCCCAGAAATTTGCAGTCACATGTGCACGAAGTGACACTGTTGGTTGACTATACTTCTTGAATGGGCTTAAAGATGCCATTCGGAGAGGTGATATAGTGTCGTCAGAGATGGGCTTATAGATGCCATCCAAAGTAACTATTGATTGGAGTATCAGAATGAGTTTGCGCTTGACTGTATCCGAAGGATGCTTTTCAAAAGGAAAATTCTTGCCAAAATTCAATCTTTGAGGGGAATGCTTTCCAGAATAAACTTTTGAAGGAGATGATTTTCAGAGCGAATCCCTGAAGGAGATGCTTTTCAGAATAAACCTCTGAAGGAAATGCTCGCCAGAATTCAGTCTCTGAAGGAAATCATTTGGTCATGCAGATATTCACCTTGTCATGTTTCAGGAATTGGTCTACAATCTGTTTTTCATGGGCAAAGCCGTCCTATTTCTGGAATTCATACCGCCTGGTCATATAGATAGTTGCCTTGCCATGTTTTGGGAATTAATCTCTGGCCTATTTTTTGTTGGTAAACCCGTCCTATTTCGGGAATTTATACCACTTGGTCATATAGATAGTTGCCCTGTCCTATTTAGGGAATTAATCTGCGATCTGTTTTTTGTTTGTAAACTCGTGTTGTTTCGGGAATTCATACCACTTGGTCATATATATAGTTGCCCTATCCTGTTTCAGGAATTAATCTCTGACCTGTTTTTTTGTTTGTAAATCTATCTTGTTTCGGGAATTCATACCGCCAAGTCATATAGATAGTTGCCCTGTCCTGTTTCAGGAATTAATTTGCGACCTTTTTTTTTGTTGGTAAACCCGTCCTGTTTCCAGAATTCATACCGCCTGGTCATGTATATAGTTACCCCGTCCTATTTTGAGAATTAATCTACGATATGTATTTTTTATTGGTAACCCTGTCATGTTTCGGGAATTCATACCACCTGGTCATGTAGATAGTTGCCCCTTCCTGTTTCAGGAATTAATTTGTGACTTGTTTCTTTTGTTGGTAAACCCGTCCTATTTCGGGAATTCATACTG
This sequence comes from Vicia faba, assembly GCA_948472305.1. Classification (NCBI taxonomy): domain Eukaryota; kingdom Viridiplantae; phylum Streptophyta; class Magnoliopsida; order Fabales; family Fabaceae; genus Vicia; species Vicia faba. The sequence continues at coordinate 536,742,861 of OX451735.1, read as the reverse complement.
CCTGGTCATGTAGAGAGTTGCCCTGTCCTGTTTCGGGAATTAATTTTCGACCTGTTTTTTTGTTGGTAAACTCGTCCTATTTCGAGAATTCATACCACCTGGTCATATAGATAGTTACCCGTCTTGTTTCAGGAATTAATCTCTAACTTATTTGAAAATTACTGATGATATTTGTTTGTTTGTAAAATTTTTCTGAAAAGAAAAAATTAGCTTTTTGTTATGTCATGATATATGTAATGCATTGCGTAATGATGTTGTGATACGGTGGCAGAACCGACTGTTATACTGGTTGCCATTTTGTATTCGCAAATGTGAGGTAAGCAAGACTCTCCACCGACTTTTATTTTATCCAACAAAGGAAAGGGTTAAAAGAACCAAAAAAGACCTTTTTTGCGATTTTCTGAGTAAGGGGGGTAGATTATGGAAATGGAAGGTGTTAGCACCCTTTCCATCCGAAGTTTTCTACAGGCTCTTAGATACTTGCTCATTTTTGAAAATTTCTTTTGTGGTTGTGTGTTTTGAAAAGTTTGTTTGCTTTATGATAACTCTTGTATCAGTCCTTAAGAGTTTTGATAAAGCGTTTTTGAAAAAGGTTTTGAAAGTGTAAGGTGAAAAATGGTCTTTGAGCAAGTACCTAACAGCCATCTACCTACTCAAAAAAGGTGTTCTTTTCCTCTTTTCCTTTAGACAGTGCTATCCTATTATTAGTGAGTAGGTAGCCTTATCATTGGATGTTGAGGGACTATCGAAGGGACGTTTAAGGTCACTAAGGCAATTGGGAAAGAACTTTTAGTAATTGTCCTAAAGTTCTAAGATCACTTTTTAACCAAGGCAACAGTCGAAAGGGTCATCGAGGGACTTATGATCTCTTGAACTAAAGGACAACCACTAAAAATTCTCACGTTTCGAGAATTGTAACCGTTTTCAAAGGAAACTGAAGCGGCTGATACCCTAGGGGTGAGCATGTGCAAGTGTATTGATTCAGTTCATTTATCTTGCAATTTTAGGGTTATCTAATCACTTTAATTTACAGTCTTTCCATGCAATCCTATTAATCTAAACAGTTAATAATAGTGCAAGAATTTAAAAGACAAAAATTAAACCTAGCTATTACAGGGTCTCGGGGAGGGGGATACATAACCAAAACTTAGGAGTGCGGAAATTAAAAGAAGTTAATAAACCCTAAGTTAAACTATTACAAACTGTGTATAGATACAATCAAGAATAATAAGCGCGCGAAGAATGGAAAGAGCATCTAAACCCTAAAAATGTTTAAAAGAAAATCTTTTTTTTGTTTTTTTATTTATTTATGAAAATATTAAGTTATAATAATATCCTAATTAACTAAATTAAAAAAAAAGAAAAATTATTAATTACAATTAATTCTAATGAAACTAATATTTTTGGTATTTTTTAAAGAGAAAAAAAGATTTGAAATTTAACCCTAACTTTTAATTAATTTTATTTTAAGGAAAAAAAGTTAAAGTAATTAACTTATATTAATTTACAAAATTAATTTTAATTAAAAAACCTAATTCTATTTTTTGTGTTTTTTATTGACTTTATGATTAAAATAAAAAGGAATTTAAAAAATATATGAAACAAATAAAAAAAAGAAATTAAAACAAAAAGAAAAATTGGGTTTGATAGTGAAAGCAGACTGGGGGATATGGCGCTGAATTTGATTAGGCTCAGATCAAACAGTAAGCCCAGTGTCCTTTTTGATTAAGTGCAACTAGCCCCTAGGGTTTACCATGGAGATAGCTTGTTGAGCGCTAGATCTGAATCAATGAATAATCCAATGGTTGAAAGTGAGGACATTGGATGGATGTATTGAAATGCCATGTATTGGAACCTGGAAGAAATGTTGAAAAAAATGCAAAATTGCTTGACCTGGGATTGAACCTAGGTTCCTTCCTTCACACGCTTTCACCCTTACCATCTGCGCCATCCTATTAATTCGTGTATATAATAACGCAATAATATTATATGTGAAAACTAGTGCTAATCCTAATCAACAAAAACTCGCGCGTCAGCAATTCAAATGAGCCAATCAGATTATGTTAAAATGCCACGCATGCTCCAAACAAAGTTAACGATTCAACGATGCCGGAGGGGATCTCCGGTCAGCTTCTCCGGGAGGTTCCAATTCTCAAACCTGCGAAAGCGTCAGATTTGTGAAGAGTTAAAGGCCCTACACAAAATCGAATCCTGAATTCGATTCTGGCCTTAAATTGGCCTAAAAATGCCTCTAACCCTGAAAATGAAACTCTCACGTTTAGAATTGCTAACAATGATGATTAGAGGTTCTGGCCCTTTACCTTACAGGAAAGATGTTAGAATGCTCACAATCAATGATAATAACATGAATATGGAACGAAAATCAATTTATAGCATGTATTTGAAAGATTTCGAAGCCAAGCCTTACCAAGGTCCGGTGGTGTATGGATATGGTCTTCTAGAGCGTTCCACGCCTTGTGGAAGATATGTATGGTCTCTTGAGGGCCTCAGAGAGTAAATGATGCAATTTGTTTGGCCTGGAAATCGCTGAATCGTATGGTTCAAATTTCCACCTTTCTTTTGAATTTTTGGACTTTGTTAGGGTTCTTTTTAAGGTAGCTACACGTGTTTCTTGCTTCTGAATGCTTGTGCATATATATTAGGCCACATTAGGTTAACAAATATGAAGGGATATCCATGCTTTCATGAGAAAATATTTGCTTTCCAATTATGTGGATTTTTGACTTTTTTGGACCAAATCAAATCTTTTGCCTCTCTCCATGAAATTACCTTGATATAATCGACATATTTGTCTATCATTTAATAGGAAATGATTTCAAATCAAATCTTATATTATTTCCATTATTTATTTATTTAATTTTTAATTTTAATGAATAAAATATCAAAATAAATAGCATAAATAATAGAATAATGCATGGGTGGGATTAGAGGTCGTGGACCATGTTCGGAATAAGTTTCAAACATAAAAAGATAGGCCCATTTGGAAAAATTCCAAGTTACCTCAATATTTGCTTCATGCACTTTTCCAAAATTTGGTCAACTTTAGCAATGCATAACTATCTCAATTTTAATCATATGAGGGTGTTCTTTGACTTTTTAGAGAGCTTAGGATGTCCTCTAAACAACCCTTTTGGTTTCATATCAATTGGATCTTCCATGTTCATGTAAGGAGCTTTGACCCAAAAGGTGTTTTTGTTGACTTTTTGAAAGGACCCATAATGTCTGAGCTTATATCTTTTAATTGATGCATTTCTTGAACTTGAGGGCTGAAGAGAAGTTGTATGGAATTGGATTCTCTTCAAAATGAGCTTTGGTGGAAAAAATCTTGATAAAGTATGAAAAATTTATGCCTGGTCAAAGTTTGTTTGACTTTTCCTATAGATGTATGCATGACATTCTGAAGATGAATGAGATTGTGCTAAATGCGTTTCATATGCATATGATATGATGTATGAATGTGGAATTTTATTTAGATGCATATTTGTCCGGGAAAATAAATCCCTGACTACTGCTAAGGAGTTCTGGGAAGCCGAATCTCGGATTGCTATTGGGGATGAAGAATATACATATCTTCAAATTTTGTTAAAAGAATGCTTCCGCCGGGGATTATATCTTGAATGTTAGTTGTTATCTGGTCGGACTCCAATTTTCACACTAACTTGCTAAGTATGAGGAAGTCAACTACTATCTGGTCGGTTTCCAAGTTTCACAGTAACTTACTGGGGAAGAATAAATTAACTGTCATCTGGTCGGATTCCAGGCTTCGCAGAAAATTTATTGAAGTTGAATTGTTACCTGGTTGGATCCAGGCTTCATAGTAACTTGCTTGAAACTAGTTGCTATGTGGTCAGATTCCAGGCTTCACAACGAACTTCTGAGGGAATAAAGTTAATAGATATCTGGTCGGATCCAGGCTTCACAATAATTTACTTGAAAAGATGAAGTTGAACTGATATTTGGTCGGATCCAGGCTTCACAACGAACTTCTGAGGGGATAAAATTAATTTTTATCTGGTGTACCCCAATTTATTCTCCTAAGATACCTTTATCATACCATATTGTTTCAATCACAACAAAATCACATTAGGGCTTTTGGTTCTTCTCCTTATCTTTAGCTTTGCTCTTTGAGGAATTACCAAGCACCTTGACTTGTTTTCTTTTGTGATCATAAATATTCTGCTTTGATTTTCTCTCTAAATTAACAAATACAATATTGGTTTGTCTTACTTGTTAATAATGTAGGTGAAGGCAATGAGGTTTAGCAAGTGGCATCATGGGTTCATGAGTTTATTTCCATGCCTTAGTCAAAAGCTTAAGAGATCCAAACCTCACCATTGAAGTTGTTTTGAAGTTGGTATGGAAGTATTTTTGGTGGCCATGAGTCCTCATCATCATCCTCAACAAATCCTATTCACAAATGAAGAATATTGGCACAAAAAGTTTGTTCAAATTTGGCAAAGTTCCACCAAGCACTCTCTTGATATAGAAGCTAGGGTTTTGGACTTCAGAGGGGCATATCTTGCTCATCTTTTGGTATTTTTGAGTGATTCCAAAAACATTCTTCTCTTAAAAGAGTTACCAACAAATCACTTCAAAAGTTCTAAGTAGTTTTCATGTGGAAGGAACTTAGTGAAGAAGAAAGATTACAAGTCATCCAGATGAATCCCTCATTTTTCATAATGTGATTTCAAATGATCATAACTTGGTCAATTTTTATCACCTTGAGCCCATTATTTTTTCATGATTAACCTTAGGATGTTTACTTCATGCCTTCTTTTATGTGCAAATTAAGAAAATGGATGGAAGTTGCCTTAAAAATGAAAAATATCATAGGTCATTTCATGATTTTTGGCCAACTTCAACAAGTCATAACTTGCTCACTTTTTGGAGATTTTGAAAGGTTTAAATTACAAAATTTCATTCAATAGTTCTACTTCATTTTTTGGTCAAAATCAAATTCTAAGTGGAAGGCCATGTTTGGATGCAAAGGATTATAGGTCATTTTTAAAGAAGAGTTTGAAATTTTTCTAAGTATGGAAAGTCAACTCTTTTTCTTCAACTTTGACTCCATGTAACTTTCAGCTCAAGCATCCATTTGATTCCATTCTTTTACCATTGCAAAGCTTGTAACCTCATCTTTCCAAAGCATCAAGAATTATGCCCTAAGACCCCTTGAGGTGGAAATGCCATATATTTGAATTTGGTAGTTTGAAACTGAATTTTGCACAAAGTCAAAATTCTGAAATCTTTGTTTTGGCTTCTAATCGCAGGATTTCCACGCGTTTTCGTTTTTAATCATGTTTAGAAACTTTCCAGAAGTGATTAGCATCATGAAACGCACGATTTGGCTGAGTTTTGATCAAGTTTGAGTCACACTTTCTTCATGATGCAGACCCACACAAATTCCCTCCAAAACGTATCATTTGCCATTCCTTTTGATCCCATTGGCTTCCCTATAAAAAGAGGATCATCCCCCATTCAATTTCCAAAGCTTAGAGAGCCAAGAACACCCTGCCAAAACTTCACACGAACCCACTTTTGTTGAATTCAGTTTTTGAAATTTAAGCTTCCTTTTTTAAAATTCTTTGCGCATTCATCATCCTTGAACTTCATACAAAATCTCCAGCACTTAAACCAATCAAAACGACCCATAATCCAAGCTACAAAAGTCCAGTTTTAGAGCTTCTTACTTGAACTTCGAAAAGGTAGAATTCTCCACCAATTGGATCCAAATCAAGCATTAATCTGTTCTACTCCTTTGTCTGATTCTAATGCTGCTTACAATTTTTAAATCCATTGAGAATTGAGAGAGAAATCTCAAATTGAAGGTGCTCGCTATTTTTCTATGTTTTGATCCATATCTCTTTCCATACTTTACATAAATTTGGCGCAATGGTTGTGTTAGAATCGTCTTGAAGAGGCGAGTTCAATGATGCTAGCCAGGGATCCTAATTTTTCAATTTGAAGGATCTCACAAAATCCCCATTGCAGGGTGTCTGGAGGTTGAAGACGATGATATGTCTCGTCTCAGCCAATGATAGCGTGCCAAGCGTTTTAATTTCATTGGTTGCCCTTTTTCTAATCACATGTGTGTTTCACTAAGGTCCATATCAAGCACAACATGTCTGGTTCATTGGATTAGCTTACTAACACGTTTTGACTTTGATCTGATGATCCACATCTTTTTGGTTTTATTTTATTTTCTGATTTTATATTTTATTTGATTAAATTTTCAAAAATTCATAACTCTTTTATTTTTTATCCAAAAATTATGAAAAATTCACAAAAAATACTTTGAATTATTTCTAATCTCATGAATATTTTTTTACATTTTTATTTTAACAGTTGGTATTTTTTTTTATTATTTTTTTTTGTATTATTTGCTTTCTTTTAATTACTTAAAAAATAATTTCTAACATTTTTTAATTCTGAAAAAATTTATAAATATTATTTTGCATATTTTTGACTTTCTGGAAATTTTATGGAATTTTATGTTGAGGTTTACTATTTTTGATATATTTTATGTTTGTTTTATCAATTTTAAATGGTTTAAAAATAGTTTCTGACTTTTAAAAAATTACTAAAATTTTTATAAAAATATTTGGATCCATTTTTGATTTTTCTATGGTTTAATTTTTCATTTCTTGAATAATTTGAACATAATTGATATTTTCCATATTGTTTTCTAGTTTATTTTAACATTTTTAATCCTTTAATATATATATATATATATATATATATATATATATATATATATATATATATATATATATATATATATATATATATATATATATATATATATATATATATATATATATATATATATATATATATATATATATATATATATATATATATATATATATATATATATATATATATATATATATATATATATATATATATATTAAATGTTATATCATTTTGTGAATATTTTCTGGCTGTCTTGGGTTGATTTTTTGATCATGGATTTATTAACATCATTGGATCCATGGTGTTAAGTTTAACTCCACAAAAAATGGATGAATGATTTTAATAATAGTTTGATTAAATATTAGTTCAAATGTGGTTTTTTCTTTTTACCCTAAATCCCCTTTATCTCATCCCCTTCTCATTGCACTAAATGTTGTTGGAGCATGATCTCTATATCATGTCTCAAAACAAATGGTGCATAGATTGCTATTGAACAACCTCAAAATAGGTGCGACTTCTATATAAGTCCACTTAAGATTGCGTAACATAGCGTTAAATTTTGTCCCGATTCGAATAAATGATCATTTGTGGCCCAAACTTATGATTGCAAGCCCAAGTATATTAATTTGATCTCTTTGATCCAATAACCTTGAGATTCATTGTGTGGAGGCTTTGGTTCTACCAATCCTCTAATAGATCTACAACACCTTTGGTCAACGCGGATCACTTAAATATCGTTGATCATTAAATGGTACTCTTGAGAATTCCAAATGGATGATATACTTGACAAAAAGCAAATGCAACTTGTTGTGTGGAGGCTTTGGTTCTACCAATCCTCTAATGAGTTCCAAATGCAAGTTTCAAGATGGTCATTCAACTAACCACTAATTATTGACTTGTTTTATTTTATACTTTTATTCTATTATGTTTTATGTACTATTTATTTTTAGCATTTTTTATTTCATGCCATTTTCTTCTTTGCTCATTTGAGCATTTATATTCTTGTCATTTTTCCTTTGCTCACTTGAGCTTTTCTTTTTCTAAGATACTTAATAATCAACATAAACCCTAAAAAACTCTTAATGGTACTTGGACTATTTGGTTACTATCCTTGGCATTATGGAGCAGTGGGCTTTTTTCTTGGACTTAGGATTAGAAACCTTGGCCTATCTTGGAGACCTTGTGATCTTATCTGATTATTTTGTCCGGAGTTCTTGAGGTTTACCTCAAGACATTGGGTTGCTTGTTTGTTTTTGTGTGAAGGTTTTTGTGATTGCATTCTTTGATTGTAATATAGAATTCACCCGCATACAGCCGTTACTCTGCCCAATTTTTGTGAAGACTTAATACACTTGAAGTTTGATTCTCTCAAGAGGTCTAATATCTTTGATTTCTTGGTTTCAATCCAAAGAATGGGAATTCTATCTTGGCTCATAATATCAAGTTGTGGCGTCTTGTTGGTTAGATGGTCCTTATCCTTAGCTTTTAACTTATGCTTTAGGATAGCCTCTTCTTCTCCTCCTATCTTCTTTAATTTCAAAAATCTTCTCCCTCCTTTTGAAAACTCTTCTTGTTTTGAAACTTGAAACGCTTTCATAAAAAAATTGGACTTAGGTCCATGCATTTTCAAAACATTTTCATCAATAAACTTCAATCAATTTAATAATACTTTGACACTTTTTTGTGAGAAGACTAAAATTCAATCAATCTCATTTCAAACCATTTTTCCATTTTGGCTTTTATCTTTAAACTTTTCTTAAAAGATTAGGCACTTGTCAATCCTTGTAGTGATGCAAACAACTATACTTCTACAACATGTAGTGAAGAGAGATATTTTCTACTTGGGTGTTGAGTGAGGCATTGTTGATTTTAAAATCCAAGCCATATCTTGCGCTTTGAGATGATGCAAATTCTCCTTTCTCATGATTGTGGGTAGTAAGTATGTTTTTCCACACGGATAATGACAATGATGTCTTATCTCCTAAAATCAAACAACACACTTGTGTTTCAAACTTTTCAAAAGAGGAACTATGTGTACCCTGATCCCCTATTACACGAAATATGGTACGTAGGCACTAAAGGTTCGCAACCGCGGCGGGTGCAAAAGTCATAAAAAATACTTCTTTTCTCACCTCCACTATCCATTTTATATACAACACATTTTTATAGCCAAAATATACAGATTTTTACAAAGAGATTCCTGCGAAGTACCGTAGATGTTTAGGGTGCTAATACCTTCCCTTTGCATAACCAACCCCCTTACCTTGAATCTTTCCCCCTCTTTTTAGGTTATTCTCTCTTTTCCCATTCCTTTAGAAACAATAAAGCATGGTGGAGATTTTTATTTTTGATTTGTGCAAAGTCTAGTCAATCCAATGGCTTAGTCTTGAACATTTCTACCGCTACAGAAAAATGGCGACTTCACTGGGGACAAATTGACCTCTTGCTGCTCCATCCCTAAGTGGGTTGAGCCTATCTTTGTTTATTATCTGTATATGTGCTATTGTTGTTTATGTGTTATATTTTGTATATATGTTTGTCTGGATTTTCCTGGTTTTCAGGGTGCTTGTTGATTACTCATAAGTCCTATACCCGAACTTAGGCAAACTTTAAGATAGGACGGGCGGTATAGTCATGTTAACTTTGAGGGATTAATCCCAAAAAAGGAGGCATGAGATCCCCCACTCAGTGGAGGCCCCTTTGACTGTAGTGTCATTTACCGAGTAATTGGGAAGATGTACTACTTTCGACCTAGGAGCCTGCTGAAACTGAGGACCGTAGAATACCAAACCCATCTTGGCCTTTTAGGTGTAGTGCTGAAGCTATGACAGAGTAATCCGGAAATAGTTTTCACGCGATACTACACTCGGACGAGTCTTTCTTGAGAATATTACTAATTACCGAGTTAATCGAGAAGTTGGTAATATCCGAAGGAAGGATGTAGACTCTAGGAACCTCTAGAACCTTGTTCGGCAGGTGATAACTCATAGACTAACACCTTATGGGTAGTACCTTTGACCTCATGCTCGTGAAGTTGAACCTATGAACCCTATATGTGTGATCTTGTGTGTGATTGTTGCATCATGAATCCATGCACTCATAAGCATCTTTTGAAGAAAATAATATTTCAAGGGATTTAAAGGTTGACTATTTGTGAATATCTCAGGTACTGTTAACCATGGATTCTGGAAAGAGAAAGAACGGGAAATACAGTTTCAAGGATCCCAAGATATATGAGGTAGTCAGTCTAATTCCAGAGATCGAGTGTCCTGCAGACTTTCAGAAGAAGTATGGATCCATTATTCCTCTCATGAGGCTGAAGATGAAGGAGGGTATTCTCTCGACCTTGGTCCAGTTCTATGATCTGATGTATCACTGCTTTACTTTTCCCGATTATCAGTTGATGCCTACACTGGAGAAGTATTCTCGTCTATTGGATTTACCTGTTACCGATTGTGTTCCTTTTACTGGTTTAGAGGGTGAGCCAGAACCACATGAGATTGCTGCTTTGATTCATCTGGGGAAGTCCAAGGTGGAAGCCCATATGACTACCAAAGGAGGGATTAAAGGATTACCAGCTCAGTTCTTATTGGAGAAAGCTCGTTACTTTTCCAGGATGAAGAGTACGGTTGCTATTGAGGCCATATTTGCTTTACTTACTTATGGATTATTCTTATTTCCTAATGTGGACAATATTGTCGACATTAACGCTATCAGGATTTTCATGATGGGAAACCCAGTTCCTACACTGTTGGGTGATGCTTATTACTCTGTTCATCTTCGAAGTTCTTATCATGGAGGAATGATTATCTGTTGCACGCCTTTGTTGTACCGGTGGTTCATCTCTCATATGCCTCAGTCTGAAGCTTTTTGGGATGTCAAGAAGGAACCTTGTTGGGCTCCTAAGATCATGGAACTTACTCACTCGGATATTGATTGGTATCATCGAGCTTATAAGGATATAGAGATTATTGACAGTTGTGGTAGTTTCCCCAATGTACCTCTTATTGGTACAAAGGGAGGAATTAACTATAACCTTGTTCTTGCGCGGTGACAACTTGGTTATCCGATGAGGGATAAACCAAACAGTATTCATTTGAGTAGTTTCTTTCTGAAGGAGGGAGAAGACCACAGGGAAGCTAGGGAGCAGATTGCGAAGGCCTGGCGCCACATTCATAAGAAGAGTAGAAAGTATTTGGGACCTAGGGGCCCTGTTTCTTTGGAGCCATATCGTTAGTGGGTCCGATCGAGAGCCATTTAGTTGAAGGTGTCGTATACTCGGGAGACACCCATGCCTGATCTGTTTGTGAAGACCACTCCTCCTTTATTAGATGATCTAGAAGATTTGAAGCTTTCTTTGGTTAGGATGCAACAGGAAAGTGATGCTTGGAAGAACAAGTTCCAAACTTTAGAGAGTTCTTACAAACCAGACTTGAAGGAGAAAGATGATTTGATTGAGATCCTTGAGAGTCGGACAGTAGAGTCTATGGAGAGGCAAGGGGATTTATTTTCTCCTAAGCCTCAAACAGGTGTTGATTACTCACTTTCTGCTTCAGATGATTGGAAGGAGATTGCGATCAGACAGGTGGAAGAAAACCAGAGGTTGAGGGCTCATATTGACAAGCTCACAGGGAAGCGCTAGCGTACAGATTGATCTCTATCAGTTTTTTTCTCTCAGAATTTTTAGATTGTATTCTAATCTTGTACTTGGGATCATTGAAACTTGTAACCCATTTTGAAGTTATTATAATAAAAGTTTTCAGTTTTTCAAATGCGTTATTATTTTGATGTTTGCAATATGTCTATAAACATTAAATCCCTTGAAATACTAAATGATAAAGTAAAAATAATCATATGCATCGCACATCATGCATCATATTGCACATATTTCTTGCATTTATTATGCATATCCAGGTGCCTTACCCAGCTTTTTGCTTCGTCCAAAAAGCTGACTCATCAGTACAACACTTGGGCTAACTTCAAAAAGAAGATGGACAACTTGGAACAGGAGAATCGCGAGCTACGCGAATAAGTTTCTGCTTTGAAGGCTGGTTTGGCAAATTTGACTACTCTGATGGAAGCTCTGGTGGTTGCTCAGAGTCAGCCACCGAGTGTTCAACCTCAACCAACAAGGGAAAATGCTGAAGTTCCTGTTGTTCCCACATCCGCTACTCCGACTGTTGTTCAAAACTGTATGCCTCAGGGTTATCCGTGGGGAATGCCGGAGAATTTTGCACCTGAAGGTTTCAATTTGGGCCCCCAAGATGCTCCAATGGTTCCAAATGTTGTTACTCCAGCACCTCTTGTGGTGCATGTTGTTCCTGCTGCACCTCCTTCAGTGAATTTGGTTCCGTTTATTAATGAGGATGTATGTCGTCCTTTCCCTCCGCCGAGTGAAGACTTAGGTCTTTATGACATAATGGATGATTTCCAAGAGAAGTTTGATAGAATGCAAAGAGAGATGAAGGCTCTTAGGGGAAAAGAGTTATTTGGGCAGAATGTGAATGAGCTGTGTTTGGTTCCAAATGTTAAAGTGCCTGCTAAGTTCAAGGTCCCAGAGTTTGAGAAGTACAAGGGCAACACTTGCCCTCGTGCTCACTTGGTGATGTATGTAAGGAGAATGTCTACCCACACCGATGATCAGCGTCTGCTAATTCACTTTTTCCAGGATAGTCTGACCGGGGCAGCATTGAAATGGTACATGAGAATCATTCAAAGAGTACGCGCAGAGATGGCGCGAAGTGGCTGCACAAGTGATTCCTCCCATGGAGGAGAAAGAAATGACTAAAAAATTTATGAAGACGCTAGGCGCTTTCTACTACGAAAGAATGGTAGCAAGTGCCCCAAGTGATTTTATAGAGATGGTAGGGATGGGTGTCCGCCTAGAAGAGGCAGTAAGAGAAGGCCGTTTGACAAAGGGTGAAGGGTCCGGAGGTATGAAGAAGCCATCTTATGGTTTTAAAAAGAAGAAAGAGGGGGATACAGATGTTGTCATACAAGAGAGGAAAGTAAATGCTCCTAGAAGGAATTATCAGCGTCACCAGCAAGTTGCTTCAGTGACTCCTGTTATGAATGCCGATCCAACTACCATTGCTTATCAAAGACAGTCCCAGCAGGGGAACCAAGGGAATAATCAGAGAAGGGAGAACTATGACCCTATTCCCATGAGTTATGCAGAGCTACTACCAGCATTGATTCAGAAGAAGTTGGTCCAGAAACGACCACCTCCAGCAGTACCATCATTATTTCCTTGGTATTACAAAGCAGAACAGACATGTGCCTTTCATCAGGGAGCACTAGGGCATAGTGTTGAAAATTGTTATCCTTTGAAGACTGAAGTGCAAAGGTTGGTGAAGTCTGGAATTTTATCTTTCAAATACATGGGACCTAATGTGAAAGACAATCCTCTATCCAAGCACGGGGGAGTGAATGATGTGAATATGGTGGCCGATTGTCCAGGTGACTTCCATATTTTTGACATTAATCTGGTTATAAGGGATTTGGTGAAGATGCATGCAGACCTCTGTGAATTCAGTTATTATACGCATGACCACACCGGTTGTGCTATTCGCAGTACAAACATACAGGGTTACCAGAAGATAAAAGCTGATTTACAGGAGATGATGGATGAAGGTTTAATCCATATAATTAGGCCTAGGGAAGAGTATGAAGAGGAAGTTAATATGTTTTCTAGATGTCCGGGTGAATTCAGAATTTTTGATGTGGAGTATTTGAATGAAGATCTCGTACAGTTGCATGCTACTTTCTGCCGCACTACTGGTCAGGTGGAACACCAATACGGATCTTGCATAGTTTGTTGTCGAGACCCCCGAGGATGTTCTGTTGTGAGAGAGGGTGTTCAATTGCTGTTAGATAATGGAACTATCAAGATCATACGTCAGAGAGATGATTATCACGAGGTTGACATGGTTGAAGTTTTTTTGGTGGGAGAAGAGTCAGAGGAAGAGTATGCCTCCGTGAATGAGTATTTCTCTTCAGACGAAGATTTGTTTGAAGGAAATGACCTTTTGAGGGCTGATTATGTTGAGGAAGGGGTAAACGTCATTGTACCTTGTTTTGGTGCACCCGCTCATCTTAAGGTAGAGTACTATAGCAAACCAGTTGTTGCCCCATTGGTAATTAGTCTTCCAGGACCTGTTCCTTATATATCAGATAAGGTCGTGCCTTACAAATACAACGCTACAATCTTGGAAGATGGGGTGGAAGTTCCCATCCAGTCCATGCCAGATGTTGGAAATATAGTTGATAATAGCAGGGTGACCCGTAGTGGTCGTGTGTTTGCGCCGGTTGTTCGAAGAGATGTTGTTGCTGGAAAGAAAATTGTTGAGAACGATGAATCTAAGAAGACTGTAGGAGAGACTAGTGGAGCCACATTGGATAAAGAAGTGGATGATATCCTGAAGATAATTAAGGTGAGCGACTACAAAATTGTTGACCAGCTATTGCAGACTCCTTCAAAGATATCCATCTTAGCTTTATTGATGAATTCCTCCGCTCATAGAGAATCATTGATGAGAGTACTAGACCGAGCTTTTATAGAGAATGACATGCCGTTAGATCAATTCAGCAGCGTAATTGAAAACATTACATCATGTAACAACTTGAGTTTCTGCGATGATGAGTTACTAGATGAAGGGAGGAATCACAACCTGAACCTCCACATATCTATGCACTGCAAGAATGATTTGCTACCCAATGTGCTAATTGATAACGGATTAGCGTTGAATGTTATACTGAGGAGTACCCTCATGAAGTTAAAGTATCAGGGAACACCTATGCATCCGAGTGGCATCATTGTGAAGGCTTTTGATGGGTTGAGGAAATCTGTCATCGGTGGGGTGGACTTACCCATCCATATAGGACCACACTTTTTCTTGATAACTTTCCAGGTAATGGACATTATTCCCGCGTATAGCTGTTTGCTAGGACGGCCATGGATACACGAAGCAGGGGATGTCACTTCAACTCTGCATCAGAAGCTAAAATTTGTGCGTGAAGGGAAGGTAGTGATCATAAATGGGGAGCAGGCGTTGTTGATATCCCATCTATCCTCTTTCAGTATTGTAGAAGTGGATGAGGCTGCTGTTGGAACCCAGTTCCAAGCCTTATCCATTGACAACATAAGGAAGAATGAGAATTCTGTGGTTTCCCTAAAGGATGCACAACAGGTTGTGCGCAATGGACATAATGCAGTTTGGGGATGACTTGTGGTTCCACCCGTGAACAAAAACAGAGTTGGTTTGGGTTTCCCTTCAAGGAATGGCAAAGGCGAAAGTTTGGAGTCAAAGTCTTCTGTGAATAGTTATCATGATGTTTTCCTCAACATAGGCTACCTTCACCCAATTGGTTCTGTAATTAATGTTGTTGAAGAGGATGAAGCAGAGCAAGAAGCACCGAATTATGTGACACATGGAGTCCGAGTTCAGAACTGGGTCACCATTGATGTTCCTTCTTGCATACATGTTTCAAAGTAATTTGTTTTGTTAATCTGCTTCTTTCTTTTGAAAAGCTTTCACTCTGCCCAACGTGGAAGTATTAATGGTGTAGGGTTTATCTGTTTGCTATAATTGTTAAGGTCATTAATAAAAGTTGTCTTTACTTCCAAAATTATGACTTTTATTTTCTGCCTTTTTCTTGGGAAATGGTAATAATAAAAAAATCCTTTCAAAATAAATAATAACTGAAAATAAATCTGCACGATCACTTGTTATATGTGTCAGTTTCTAAAAGCAATCATAAATCACATGTGCAAATTAATTAAAAAACCCGTTGAGTACAATGACCCTGCACCCTCTCCCAACTTTGATTGTCTTGTGTTTGGGGCTGAAGAAGAAGATTATGATGAGATTCCAGAAGAGGTTTCACAGTTGCTTGAGCACGAGGAAAATACCATTCAGCCATATAAGGAGCCTTTGGAAGTGGTTAATTTGGGTTCAGAAGAAGATCCGAAGGAGGTTAAGATTAGAGCATAGTTGCATCTTGATGTAAAAAGCGGGTTGATTGAGCTGTTGAAAGAATATGTGGATATTTTTGCTTGGTCTTATCAAGATATGACTGGTCTAGATACAGACATTGTCGAGCATCGTTTTTCGTTGAAGCCAGAGTGTCCGCCAGTTAAACAAAAGTTGAGAAGAACCCACCCAAATATTGCTGTAAAGATCAAAGAAGAGGTCCTAAAGTAGATTAATGATGGGTTTCTTGTGACATTAGTGTATCCTCAATGGATTGCCAATATTGTCCCAGTACCGAAAAAAGACGGAAAAGTCGGCATGTGCGTAGATTACAGAGATCTAAATAAAGCTAGTCCAAAAGATGATTTTCCATTTCCTCACATTGACATGTTAGTGGATAGCACAACAAAATTCAAAGTATTCTCGTTCATGGACGGATTTTCCGGGTATAATCAAATAAGAATGGCTCTAGAGGACATGGAAAAAATAACGTTTATCACACCCTGGGGAACATTCTATTACAGAGTGAGGCCCTTCGGGTTGAATAACGATGGTGCAACGTACCAGAGGGCTATAACAACCCTATTCCATGATTTGATGCACAAAGAAATAAAAGTATATGTTGATGATATGATTGCCAAATCCCAAACTGAAGAAGGGCATATAGAAGATTTATTGAAGTTGTTTCAGCGTTTGAGGAAGTATCGTCTCCGCTTGAATCCAAATAAATGCACCTTCGGAGTCAGATTGGGGAAATTGTTGGGTTTTATTTTTAGCCAAAAAGGAATTGAAGTTGACCCTGATAAAGTCAAAGCAATTCAAGAAATGTCAGCACCAAGAACTGAAAAGCAAGTCATGGGTTTCCTCGGGCGTTTGAATTATATCTCCAGATTTATCTCCCATATGACTACAACATGAGAACCGATCTTTAAGTTGTTAAAGAAAGATCAAGGTTGTGTGTGGACAGATGACTGCCAAAGGGCATTTGAAAGTATTAAAAATATCTGCTTGAACCTCCTATCTTGCTCCCTCCCGTAGAAGGAAGACAGTTGATTATGTATCTAACAGTGTTGAATAAATCCATGGGTTGCATTCTGGGACAACATGATGAAACAGGAAAGAAAGAGTTCGCCATTTATTATCTTAGCAAAAAGTTCACTGATTGTGATTCGCGGTATTCCACGCTAGAAAAGACATGTTGTGCTTTGTTCTGGGCGGCAAAGCGTTTGTGGCAGTATATGCTGAATCATACTACTTGGTTGATCTCCAAAATGGATCCGATCAAGTATATTTTTGAAAAGCCTGCTCTTACTGGGAGAATTTCCCACTGGCAGATGTTGTTATCTGAATATGATATCAAGTAACGTACTCAAAAGGCTATCAAAAGTAGTGTGTTGGCAGATTACCTTGCTCACCAGCCGGTGGAAGATCATCAGTCTGCAGAATATGAATTCCCTGATGAAGATGTGATGTTATTGAAAGTGAAAGATTATGATGAACCATTGCCTGAGGAAGGCCCCGACCCTGAATCTCGTTGGAGTATGGTATTTGATGGAGCTGTGAATTCTTATGGTAAAGGAATTGGTGTTGTGATTGTTACTCCTCATGGATAACATATTCCTTTTACCGCGAGGTTAACATTTGATTGCACTAATAATATGGCAGACTATGAGGCTTGCATCATGGGTCTTGAAGAAGCTATAGATCTCAGAATCAAGATTCTAGATATTTATGGCGATTCAGCTTTGGTAATAAATCAGATTAAAGGAGAATGGGACACTCGTGACCTTGTCTTGATCCCTTACAAAGATTATGCTAGAAGATTACTACCCTTCTTTAATAAAATTGAATTCCATCACATTCCTAGGGATGAAAATCAAATGGCAGATTCTATGGCAACTCTGGCTTCCATGTACCAAGTGAATGTTTGGAATGATATACCCCGAATTTCAATTCAACAGCTAGATAGGCCGCTCATGTGTTTGCGATAGAGGAGGTAGCAGATGAAAAACCTTGGTATTATGATATCAAGCATTTTCTTCAGACTCAGGAATACCCGATTGGTGCGTCGAAGAAAGATAGAAAGACACTGAGAAGATTGACAGGCAGTTTCTTCCTTAGTGAAAATGTGTTATACAAGAGAAATTTTGACATGGTCTTGCTCAGATGCGTGGATAGACACGAAGAAGACATGTTGATGCATGAGATCCAAGAAGGTTCATTTGGTACTCATGCTAATGGACATTCAATGGCTAAAAGGATGTTAAGTGCAGGTTATTATTGGTTGATAATGGAATCTGATTGTTACAAATTTGCAAAGAAGTACCATAAATGCCAGATTTACGCAGATAATATCCATGTACCTCCGACACTTCTCAATGTGATTTCCTCCCTGTGGCCTTTCTCCATGTGGGGTATTGACATGATTGGGATGATAGAACCCAAAGCTTCGAATGGACACCATTTCATTTTGGTAGCAATTGACTACTTTACCAAATGGGTAGAGGCTGCTTCCTATGCAAACGTTACTAAGAAGGGGGTTGTGCGCTTCATTAAGAATAACCTTATATGTCGGTATGGTGTGCCGAGCAGAATCATCACTGACAATGGCTCGAATTTGAACTACAAGATGATGACTGAACTGTGTGAAGAATTCAAGATTGTCCATCA
The DNA here is from genome assembly GCA_948472305.1 of Vicia faba. NCBI lineage: Eukaryota > Viridiplantae > Streptophyta > Magnoliopsida > Fabales > Fabaceae > Vicia > Vicia faba. The sequence continues at coordinate 536,724,502 of OX451735.1, read as the reverse complement.
CAACTCATCTCCATACAGGCCAAAGATGAATGGGGTTATTGAAGCTGCTAATAAGAATATCAAGAAGATCATCCAGAAAATGGTTGTTACTTATAAGGATTGGCATGAAATGCTCCCTTTTTCTCTACATGGATATCGAACATTTGTCTGCACTTCAACAGAAGCAACCCCATTTTCCCTAGTGTATGGAATGGAAGCTGTACTCCCTGTCGAGGTAGAGATTCCCTCGTTGCGTGTGATAATGGAAGCCAAGTTGACAGAGGATGAATGGGTCCAAAATAGGTTTGACCAATTGAATTTGATTGAAGAGAAGATAATGACAGCTTTGTATCATGGGCAGTTATATCAGAAAAGAATGAAGAAAGCATTTGACAAAAAGGTCAAACCCCATGAATTCAGAGAAGGCGACCTCGTGCTCAGGAAGATCATGTCTTTTAACACTGATTCTAGAGGCAAGTGGACTCCCAATTTTGAAGGCCCGTATGTTGTCAAGAAAGCCTTCTCTGGTGGTGCATTAATTCTTGAAACTATGGATGGCGAGGAGTTCCCACGTCCCATGAATGCTGACACAATCAAGAAATACTTCGCCTAAAGAAATAAAAGAATAACTCACTAAATTGAAAACCCGAAAGGGCGGCTTAGGCAAAAAGGAGCGTCTCGGTTGGCCGAAAATTCGAAAGGGAGGTCTAGCCAAAAATTAGAGACATAAATATAATAAATTTCCCGCTAAGTTGAAAACCCGCGAGGGCAGCTTACGTAAAAGTTAGGGATTTTCTTGGCAAGTAACTACGTCAGACGAGACTTGATTGCTGAAGCAACAATCTTCTTGGATCCTCACCATACTTCAACAGAAGCTGTTGCTCAGGATTTCAAAAGTTGTTAGCGGGGATAGTAGTCATTGTATCTCAATGTATCTTTTCCATCATGTATTACCATTTCCCAAACTTTGTAATCATCCATGGAGTCTCGCCATTCGCAGACTATCATTCTATTAATGAAATTTGAACTTTTGCCCAACTTTTTGTGTTCTTATTTTTTTTCTTTTTTTTGGAGAAACAGAAATATATTAATCCAAAAACAGTTAATACAAAGCCGATCCAAAGATCCAGGCCCAAGTCAACAACATCCAACAAACTAAAAGACTAGACAACTACACTCAACCACAATCATGGACTAGTATTAATTTCCCCATACACATTTCAATTCTATACTCTAACTCCCCCAATTGGAAAAAATCTTTAGTATGATTCTGAAATATAATCATATTCCGGGTAGTCCAAATACTATAGATGGTTTCCGCAACAATCATTTTAGCTTTCCTACACTTCAAACTTTTGCCTTTAGTATTGCTAATGATCCAATCCAACCCCATCAGCCCATTGGTCGACCAACGGTACTCCTCGTCTCTATCTAAAACTTGGTTCCAAATGTTTATCGCAAAATCACATTCAAAAAGGACATGTTGAATATCCTCATTTGTTCCGCAAAACACGCACAAACCATCATTTTGGATACCAAACTTGTGCAACCTATCCTTAGTAGGCAGTATACCTAGGAGTGCCATCCAAGTAATGAAAGTGGCCCTAGGACGAGCACAATTACCCAGGATAACCTTTTTCCACCTAACTTTGGGTTTCACCCCCCTAAGCATCTTGTACATGTCTCTTGTACGGTAACCGTCCCTATTCCGGAATTCATCCAAAATCGTCGAGTACATCAATTCCTCCTTGTGTTTAAATATCGCTTTCACAATCCAAGAGGCATGGGAAGGAGGGATATAATAAATACAATCCGTACCTTTCATATAAAAATGGTGAATCCATGATATCCACATTCTATCTTTCTTAGCATTCAAGTCCCAAAGTAATTTACCTATCGAGGCTTTGTTCATTTCATAAAGCGCAATCATGTTAAGTCCTCCCTCCACCTTAGGTCTACAAATTTGGTCACAAGAAACAGGGGCTTTCCTGCTACTACCTACTCTGCCTGACCAAAGGAATTTCCTGCAAACTCCCTCAATATGCTGAATGATTTTCTTAGGAAGAGGGAAAATCTGCATCCAATAGTTAGCGATAGAAAACAAAACGCTTTTGATGAGGAGGAATCTACCAGCATATGATAACAGGTTAGAGCTCCAATGATTAATATGACACAGCATTTTATCAATAAGCGGCAAACAATTAAGAATGGTTAACTTCTTACTGCCCAGGGGCACACCCAAGTATTTGAAAGGAAGTTTTCCTCTCTCAAAACCGGTAGCAAGTTGGATTTCCTGTTTAGTCATCTCCTCCACCCCTCCAAAGAATACTTTGCTCTTCTGCTCACTAACATACAATCCTGTAGCATTTGAGAACGCTTTGACAGCTTGCATCACAATCTTTATGGACTCCACATAACCCCTTGCAAATATAAGTATGTCGTCTGCAAAAAAATATTGATTATGCGCATTTTACCACACTTCGGGTGGAAGTTGAAATTATGGTTCTGTTTCAGCCCGCGAAGCACTCAGTATAAATATTCCATGATGATCACGAATAGCAGAGGCGAGATGGGGTCCCCTTGGAGAAGCCCCCGTTGAGCAGGCAGGATTGCAGAATGTATACCATTAATACTGAATTTGTACGAAACAGTGGATACACACACAATAACCCAGTTAACGAACTTCTGTGGAAATCCTAAATCACGCATAATCTGGAATAAAGCCATCCAGTCTACCGTTTCATACGCCTTCTGAATATCCATTTGGATCAAACACCGCGGGGAAATATTTTTTCTGTTATAACCTCTTACTAGTTCCTGTGCCAGCAAAATATTATCATGTATTTTCCTGCCAGGGGTGAATGCAGACTGACATTCATCTATGGCTGAATCTAATACCCTGCACAATCTGCAAGCCAGAATCTTGGATATGATTTTGTAAATTACAGTGCAGCAAGATATAGGCCTCAAATCCCTAACAGACTTAGCATCAGAATTCTTTGGAATGAGGGTTACCAAAGAGAAATTGAATGGTTTATACAAGACTGACTTCACAAAAAAACTCCTTGATAACTTTACAGACATCACCACCAATAATATTCCAGGCAGATTTAAAGAATGCAGCACTATATCCATCACCACCTGGGGCTTTGTTATTACCCATAGTATTTAAAATAGATTTAATCTCATCCTCAGTAATAGGTTGAATCAGATCAAGACCCTCCTCTCTACTGATGGTCCTCCCATTTCTTAAAGCCAGAATATCAATACCATTTAGATTCCTATTTCTGCAGCCAACCAGCTTCTGATGAAAATTCACAACCTCTAGTTCTATATCATCCTGCGTGGACAGCACCCTACCATCGAGCCCCTGCAATGTACAGATGCTTTTCTAGTTGTTCTTCTCCTTAATTGCAGCATGGAAATAAGCATTGTTATTATCACCTAACCTTAACCAGTCAACTTTGGCTTTTTGCCCTAAGATTGATTCTTCCATTTGGGAAAAGTATAAGACTTGATCTGCTTTCCTCTTGACATCATCAATGCACCCCTGATCTCCCAAAGACAGGTTATGTTGCTCTTGTGCATCCTTCAGAGCTTGCCTAGATTTGTTAATTTGGACTTGTATATCAGTTTTCCTCCTAATCAGAGGTTTCAACTTGCTTTGCATCTTCATCAGATTAATCCAAAGACAATACATTGCAGAACCCTTCAAGTCTCTCTTCCAATTAGAGCAAATAATATGCAGATACTCTGGATCCTGAATGATACAATTCAGGAACTTGAACATGTACCTTTTCCTACTTTCAACCTTCAAGATTTCCACTTTTATAGGGGAGTGATCCGATATGTGGGGTTGCAGGATCAGAATCTTCGCCTCTTGGTATTTTTGAAACCATGCCGTGTTGCCAAGGGCATGATCAATTCTGGAGTAAATAGGGGAATCTATCTGATTGTTGAACCAAGTAAAATGAGGCCCTGTTGTAGTAGCTTCAAACAAACCTGTCTTGAGCATCATCCCCTCTAGGTCCCTAAATTCGCTCTCAGTGACCTGGCTGCCTCCTAATCTATCTTTCGGTGACAGAATGTTATTAAAATCACCCAAGACAATCCAAGGAAGAGAGATCCCCGCTCCCAGATTCTCAATATCTTGCCACAGTTCACTTCTCTTCTCTCTTTGGTTACAAGCATAAATGAAAGTAACCACATACTGGAGGATATTATCAATACCATAAACCTCCGCGTGCATAAATTGAGCCTCTGTTCTAATGATACGCACCTCCACTTCTCTATAATTCCACAACAGCCAAATTCTCCCATTATTATGATGGGAGTAGTTGTCCTCAAACTGCCATTTATTGCCAAACTTCTTCCTAATCTGAGCCATCTTATTTTGTTTCACTCTAGTTTCGAGCAGGCCAAAGACAGGAATGTTCATCGTATTAATGTACGCCTCTACCTCCTTGTGCCTGGCCTCTTTATTCATTCCCCTGACATTCCATGAAACTATCATTGACACATGTTACTTCCCCCTATCAGACATTCTCCAGTCCTAAAGGGGGTGAAAACATTACTAAACATCTCAGGACCCGGAACCTGTGCAATTTTAGTCTGTCTCTTACCTCGATTCCCAGCTTTACTCTTCACCACTGTCCAAGGGGGCTGCATAGCAGGTGTATTAACCATTAAGGTTGACTCCATTACTCCCTCTGCTGCAGAATCTTGACAGTTAGCTTCGACATGTTCTTCCACAATAGGCTTCAAGGCCCTTGGTTTCCAAACCTTTTGTTTAGGACTTCCAGCCATATTTTTCTCAAAACAATCATGTCCTATCTTCAAGCAATCGTGGAAATATTTGGGCTTCCATTCATATTGGATAGGTTGCTCCACCAGTTTCCCCAAGTGATTCTGAATTTTAATATTAGCAAGAGGTTGTTGTGTAATATCAACTTCTACAAGAACCCGAGCATAAGAGGCGTGCAACTTCTTCGTCGTACATTCATCGGTAGTAATAGGCTTCCCTATGGGGCTAGCTATCTTGGTGATACTTTTCTCCCCCCACAGGTACAGGGGTATGTTTGGCAGGGTAACCCATAGAGGGAGGACACGCAGAAGATCATCCTTGAGCTCAAAGTCACTACTCCATTGCTTTAAGAAGATAGGTTTACCATATATGAAATACGGCCCCATGGACAAGATTTGTTGTTGGTCCCCTTTACTCTTGCACCTCGCTATGAAATATCCCTCTTCATTATAGAACAGATCCGGCAGCGCAGCAAAGTTCCAAGTCCTTTCCATAAATCTCCTGACAGCATTCATCGAGAGGTTATCCCCCAGCACAAACAGAATTATCGCATTGTCCCAAAATTCCATCTCCTCCTCTACGTCTTCCTCCTCAATTTGAATGATAATTTCACCATCCACCTTTGTGGGAGAAATATAACCCAATGGCATACCCCGGTTCACTATTCTGTTACCTTGAATAACATCCACCCAAGGTTTGGTTTTCACCGTTTCACTCCCCTGGCTCTGTAAATTCACTTCCGCCTCCACTTGATGCGACATCGCTGCTACGTCTGTAACTTCTGGCTTATTTACCTCAACTATCGGAGTACCAACACTAACAGAGACACTCTCCGCCTTCTTATGGCGTGCCGTCACCACCTTCGCCGGTCATCCGACACCCCTCTTGGGTCTAGCCATAACCCTAGCAGAGCTCTTTTGGCATCATTTATTTTTATTTAGCTTGCAAAGACATCATTTATTACTGATAATAACTGTTAAAGCAAAAGGATGAAAAAGCAAAATTAACTTTTCAAAAAGAAGAGAGATCTTTACGAATCAATTTATTTTGGGATTTGTGATGAAACAATGAAAACAAGAATGGTGGTCCCAAGGACGAACAAACTCTGGTTGTTTTAAGAAGATTAACTCCCTTCATGAAAGTTTTCTCAGGTCATTTTGTTGGTAGGTGCGCAATCTTTGTGTTTTTCTCAGATAGTTAAAGACGATATCAGTGGGTGCAAAGTACAGTATTGGGTTTGTGATCCCGTTATCCCCAATCAAGTCTTGGTTCGCTTTTGATTTTGGGTTTGCACTGACAAAAGTCTCTGTTTCAGATTCCCCAGCAAGTTTTCCCTCATATGATGAAACTTTTGGCATTAATATTGACTTCTTGATTTCCCAGGAAGTTTATCCCAGGGCATCTCTTGTTTGGAAGGAGTATTCGTGATGAAAGTTTTCTCCAGGGAGGTAGGCTTGAATCCCCCAATGAGGTTTTGTTGTGTCGGCGTCAGTCTACTTTATTTGAGGTTGGTCTCGCAATCTCCAGTAGGCATGTTGCTTTTGGAAAACTGTTTTCTCCGATGAAACTGGAAGAAATATGTTCTATACCCGATATTTGTTTGATTTGCTACATCCGGATTATGTTTCTCCTTAGTAAAGTTAAGGCAGGCAATGGGTTTGTTTTCCGCAGTTGCTTTTACTTTTCTTGGATTGATCTTTCTGGTTGAAGTTTAGCCCATTGTTGTTAGTACCTGAGGCAGTTTTGGTTTGTTTGTACTGATTAAGTATCCTTTTACCAACATATGCACGATATCACTCATACATCAAAACATACATCATGCACGACTAAAAACCATCCTTCATTAAATTGATGTTTTGACTTTTCCTGCAGCGCTCTTTGCTTAGTTGAATTTGGTTTTCCCTCTTGAGTTTATTTCTCAAAAGATGTATCCGCACTGACCGTCTAGCTCCAGTTTATTTCTGATTTGGATTTATGGATCTCTGAAAATTTTGAGTTTTGGTTTGTGCATTTATTTTGCACAGGAAGACTTTATCTCCTCAGCAGGAATATCGTGGAATGTCCCCGGGAAGTCATATTGTTATTCCCAGAAAGTCATTTCTCTTTGCAATTCCCCTATACAATAAGTGGAAGTCTCTTTATTTGAGACAGATTACGTATTACCCTTTCCAGGCAGATTTCCTTGTTTGAAGAAGAATTTGAGGCCAGTTCTTGGCAAAGCACCAGAATCTTGGGGAAACTTGATATATTTTCTCTTTCTACCTTCAGTGAACGTTGGTAGTACATCGGCAGTGAACATGGGTGTTTGTTATCTTTTCGCTATCTTTAGTGAACGTTGATAGTTCATCGTTAGTGAACGGCGGTGATATGATATATTTTCTATTTCTACCTTCAGTGAATGTTGGTAGTACATCGGCAGTGAACGTCGATGTTTGTTATCTTTTGGCTATCTTCAGTGAACGTTGATAGTTCACCGTCAGTGAATGGCGGTGATATGATTTTTTTTCTCTTTCTACCTTCAGTGAACGTTGGTAGTACATCGGCAGTGAACATCAGTGTTTGTTATCTTTTTGCTATCTTCAGTGAATGTTGATAGTTCATCGTCAGTGAACGGCGGTGATATGATATATTTTCTCTTTCTACCTTCAGTGAACGTTGGTAGTACATCGGCAGTGAACGTTGGTGTTTGTTATCTTTTTTCTATCATCAGTGAATGTTGATAGTTCACCGTCAGTGAACAGTGGTGATATGATTTTTTTTCTCTTTCTACCTTCAGTGAACGTTGGTAGTACATCGGTAGTGAACGTCGGTGTTTGTAATCTTTTTGCTATCTTCAGTGAACGTTGATAGTTCATCATTAGTGAACGGCAGTGATATGATATATTTTCTCTTTCTACCTTCAGTGAACGTTGGTAGTACATTAGTAGTGAACGTCAGTATTTGTTATCTTTTTTCTATCTTCAGTGAACGTTGATAGTTCATCGTCAGTGAACGGTGGTGATATGATATATTTTCTCTTTCTACCTTCAATGAATGTTGGTAGTACATCGGTAGTGAACGTCGGTGTTTCTTATCTTTTTTCTATCTTCAGTGAATGTTGATAGTTCATCGTCAGTAAACAGTGGTGATATGATATTTTTTCTCTTTCTACCTTCAGTGAATGTTGGTAGTACATCGGCAGTGAACGTCGGTGTTTGTTATCTTTTTGCTATCTTCAGTGAACGTTGATAGTTCATCGTCAGTAAACGGTGGTGATATGATATATTTTATTTTTCTATCTTCAGTGAATGTTGGTAGTACATCGACAGTGAACGTCGGTGTTTGTTATCTTTTTGCTATCTTCAGTGAATGTTGATAGTTCACCGTCAATGAACGGCGGTGATATGATATTTTTTTCTCTTTCTACCTTCAGTGAACGTTGGTAGTACATCGGCAGTGAACGTCGATGCTTATTATCCTCCTTTATGATTCTTTTTGTTTCTACATTTCATGTTGCATCCCCAATGCTACTTTGCGTCTCTTTTGTTCCATTTATATGCATTCATATGCATAAATGTTTGCATGGTATCTTAGGGCCAAAAACAGGGTTTGTTTTATATTTAAGTGTCTTCATTTACGTCGACACGAAAATTTTTAACCTTCGTATCTCCGGATAGAAGAAACTTAAATAAGGGCAGTTGTTGTACCCCAATTTTTCCCCCTAAGATCCCTTCTTCATACTATATTGTTTCAATCACAACAAAATCACATTAGGGCTTTTGGTTCTTCTCCTTATCTTTAGCTTTGCTCTTTGAGGAATTACCAAGCACCTTGAATTGTTTTCTTTTGTGAACATAGATATTTTGCTTTGATTTTCTCTCTAAATTAACAAATACAATATTGGTTTGTCTTACTTGTTAATAATGTAGGTTAAGGCAATGAGGTTTAGCAATGTTGATAGTGGCATCATGGGTTCATGAGTTTATTTCCATGCCCTAGTCAAAAGCTTAAGAGATCCAAACCTCACCATTGAAGTTGTTTTGAAGTTGGTATGGAAGTAGTTTTGGTGGCCATGAGTCCTCATCATCATCCTCAACAAATCTTATTCACAAAGGAAGAATATTGTCACAAAAAGTTTGTTCAAATTTGACAAAGTTCCACCAAGCATTCTCTTGATCTAGAAGCTAGGGTTTTGGACTTCAGAGGGGCATATCTTGCTCATATTTTGGTATTTTTGAGTGATTCCAAAAACATTATTATCTTCAAAGAGTTACTAACAAATAACTTCAAAAGTTCCATGGAGTTTTCATGTGGAAGGAACTTAGTGAAGAAGAAAGATTACAAGTCATCCAGATGAATCCCTCATTTTTCATAATGTGATTTCAAATGATCATAACTTGGTCAATTTTTATCACCTTAAGCCCATTCGTTTTTCATGATGACCCTAAGGATGTGTACTTCATGCCTTCCTTTATGCGCAAAGTAATATAATGGATGGAAGTTTCCTTAGAAATGCAAAAGATTATAGGTTATTTCATGATTTTTGACCAACTTCAACAAGTCATAACTTGCTCAATTTTTGGAGATTTTGAGTGGTTCAAATTTCAAAATGTTATTCAAGAGGTCTACTTCATTACATCTTATTTGTTCAAAAGAAAAATCTAAGTGGAAGGCCATGTTTGGATGCAAAAGATTATAGGTCATTTTTAAAGAAGAGTTTGAAATTTTTCTAAGTATGGAAAGTCAACTCTTTTTCTTCAACTTTAACTCCATGTAACTTTCAGCTCAAGCATCCATTTGATTCCATTATTTTTCCATTGCAAAGCTTGTAACCTCTTCAAAGAATCAAGAATTATGCCCTAAGACCCCTTGAGGTGGAAATGCCATATATTTGAATTTGGTAGTTTGAAACTGAATTTTGCACAAAGTCAAAATTCTGAAATCTTTGTTTTGGCTTCTAATCGCAGGATTTCCACGCGTTTTCGTTTTTAATCATGTTTAGAAACTTTCCAGAAGTGATTAGCATCATGAAACGCACGATTTGGCTGAGTTTTGATCAAGTTTGAGTCACACTTTCTTCATGATGCAGACCCACACAAATTCCCTCCAAAACGTATCATTTGCCATTCCTTTTGATCCCATTGGCTTCCCTATAAAAAGAGGATCATCCCCCATTCAATTTCCAAAGCTTAGAGAGCCAAGAACACCCTGCCAAAACTTCACACGAACCCACTTTTGTTGAATTCAATTTTTGAAATTTAAGCTTCCTTTTTTAAAATTCTTTGCGCATTCATCATCCTTGAACTTCATACAAACTCTCCAGCACTTAAACCAATCAAAACGACCCATAATCCAAGCTATAGAAGTCCCATTTCAGAGCTTCTTACTTGAACTTCGAAAAGGTAGAATTCTCCACCAATTGGATCCAAATCAAGCACTAATTTATTCTACTCCTTTGTCTGATTCTAACGTTGCTTACAATTTTTAAATCCATTGAAAATTGAGAGAGAAATCTCAAATTGAAGGTGCTCGCTATTTTTGTGTTTTGATTCATATCTCTTTCCATACTTTACATAAATTTGGCGCGATGGTTGTGTTACAATCGTATTAATGAGACGAGTTCAATGATGCTAGCCAGGGATCCTAATTTTTCCATTTGAAGGATCTCACAAAATCCCCATTGCAGAGTGTCTCGAGGTTGAAGACGATGATATGTCTCGTCTCAGCCAATGATAGCGTGCCAAGCGTTTTAATTTCATTGGTTGCCCTTTTTCTGATCACATGTGTGTTTCACTAAGGTCCATATCAAGCACAACGCGTCTGGTCCATTGGATTAGCTTACTAACGCGTTTTGACTTTGATCTGATGGTCCACATCTTTTTGGTTTTATTTTATTTTCTGATTTTATATTTTATTTGATTAAATTTTCAAAAATTCATAACTCTTTTATTTTTTATCCAAAAATTATGAAAAATTCACAAAAAATACTTTGAATTATTTCTGATCTCATGAATATTTTTTTATATTTTTATTTTAACATTTGGTATTTTTTATATTTTTGGTATTATTTGCTTTCTTTTAATTACTTAAAAAATACTTTCTAATATTTTTTAATTCTGATAAAATTCATAAATATTATTTTGCATATTTTTGAATTTCTGGAAATTTTATGTCGAGGTTTACTATTTTTGATCTATTGTATGTTTGTTTTAGCAATTTTAAATGGTTTAAAAATAGTTTCTGACTTTTAAAAAATTACTAAATTTTTTATAAAAGAATTTGGATCCATTTCTGATTTTTCTATGGTTTAATTTTTCATTTCTTGAATAATTTGAAAATAATTGATATTTTCCTCATTATTTTCTAGTTTATTTAAAAAATTTTAATCCTTTAATATATATATATATATATATATATATATTAAATGTTATATCATTTTGTGAATATTTTCTGGCTGTCTTGGGTTGATTTTTTGATCATGGCTTTATTAACATTATTGGATCCATGGTGTTGAGTTTGACTCCACAAAAAATGGATGAATGGTTTTAATAATAGGTTGATTAAATATTAATTCAAATGTGGTTTTTTCTTTTTACCCTAAATCCCCTTCATCTCATCCCCTTCTCATTGCACTAAATTTTGTTGGAGCATGATCTCTATATCATGTCTCAAAACAAATGGTGCATAGATTGCTATTGACCGGCCTCAAAATATGTGCGACTTCTATATAAGTCCACTTACGATTGCTTAACATAGCGCTAAATTTTGTCCTGATTCGAATAAATGATCATTCGTGGCCCAAACGTATGATTGCAAGCCCAAGTATGTTAATTTGATCTCTTTGATCCAATAATCTTGAGATTCATTGTGTGGAGGCTTTGGTTCTACCAATCCTCTAATGGATCTACAACACCTTTGGTCAACGCGGATCACTTAAACATTGTTGATCATTAAATGGTACTTTTGAGAATTCCAAATGGATGATATACTTGACAAAAAGCAAATGCAACTTGTTATGTGGAGACTTTGGTTCTACCAATCCTCTAATGAGTTCCAAATGCAAGTTTAAAGATGGTCCTCCAACTAACCACTAATTATTGACTTGTTTTATTTTATACTTTTATTCTATTATGTTTTATGTACTATTTATTTTTAGCATTTTTTATTTCATGCCATTTTCTTCTTTGCTCATTTGAGCATTTATATTCTTGTCATTTTTACTTTTCTCACTTGAGCTTTTATTTTTCTAAGATACTTAATAATCAACATAAACCCTAAAAAACTCTTAATGGTACTTGGACTATTTGGTTACTATCCTTGGCATTATGGAGCAATGAACTTTTTTCTTGGACTTAGGATTAGAAACCTTGGCCTATCTTGGAGACTTTGTGATCTTATCTAATTATTTTGTCTGGAGTTCTTGAGGTTTACCTCAAGACATTGGGTTGCTTGTTTGTTTTTGTATGCAGATTATTTTTATTGCATCCTTTGAATGTAATCTAGAATTCACCCGCATACAGCCGTTACTCTGCCCAATTTTTGTGAAGACTTAATACACTTGAAGTTTGGTTCTCTCAAGAGGTCTAGTATCTTTGCTTCCTTGGTTTCAATCCAAATAATGGGAATTCTATCTTGGCTCATAATGTCAAGTTGTGGCTTCTTGTTGGTTAGATGGTCCTTATCCTTAGCTTTTACCTTATGCTTTAGGATAGCCTCTTCTTCTCATCCCATCTTCTTTAATTTCAAAAATCTTCTCCCTCCTTTTGAAAACTCTTCTTGTTTTGAAACTTGAAACACTTTCATAATAAACTTGGACTTAGGTCCATGCATTTTCAAAACATTTTCATCAATAAACTTCAATCAATTTAATAATACTTTGACACTTTTTTGTGAGAAGACTAAAAGTAAATCATCTCATTTCAAACCATTTTGCCATTTTGGCTTTTATCTTTAAACTTTTCTTAAAAGATTAGGCTCCTGTCAATCCTTGTAGTGATGCAAACAACTATACTTCTACAACATGTAGTGAAGAGAGATATTTTCCACTTGGGTGTTGAGTGAGGCATTGTTGATTTTAAAATCCAAGCCATATCCTCCGCTTTGAGATGATGCAAATTCTCCTTTCTCATGATTGTGGGTAGTAAGTATGTTTTTCCACACGGACAATGACGATGATGTCTTATCTCCTAAAATCAACCAACACACTTGTGTTTTAAATTTTTCAAAAGAGGAATTATGTGTACCCTGATCCCCTATTGCACGAAAGGTGTTACGTAGGCACTAAAGGTTCACAACTGCGGCGGGTGCAAAAATCATAAAAAATACTTCTTTTCTCACCTCCACTATCCATTTTATATACAACACATTTTTATAGCCAAAATATACATATTTTTACAAAGAGGTTCCTGCGGAGTACCATAGATGTTTAGGGTGCTAATACCTTCCCTTTGCATAACCAACCCCCTTACCTTGAATCTTTCCCCCTCTTTTTGGGTTATTCTCTCTTTTGACATTCCTTTGGAAACAATAAAGCGCAGTGGAGATTTTTATTTTTGATTTGTATAAAGTCTAGTCAATCTAATGGCTTAGTCTTGAACATTTCTACCGCTACACTATCTGGTCGGATCCAGACTTCATAATAACTTACTTGAAAAGATAAAGTTGAACTGATATCTGGTCGGATCCAAGCTTCACAGTAACTTGCTGGGATAGAGGAAAACTCTACTGGGAAAAAGAAGTTAAACCTTTGTCTGGTTGAGTCCAGGTTCTTCAATATCTCAAAGAGTTAAACTTTTATCTGGTCAGGTCCAGGCTTCATAGTGTCTTGAGAAGTTAACTATTATCTGGTCGGGTCCAAGCTTCATAGTGTCTTGAGAAGTTAACTATTATCTGGTCGGGTCCAGGCTTCATAGTGTCTTGAGAAGTTAACTATTATCTTGACGGGTCCAGACTTTATAGAAACTGAAAATTATACTATTATCTGGTCGGGGCCAGACTTCATAGCATTTGAAAAGTTACACTATTATCTGGTTGGGTCCAAGATTCATAGTGACTGAAATTTGTACTATTATCTGGTCGGGTCCAGGCTTCATAGTGTCTTTAGAAGTTAATTATTATCTAGTCGGGTCCAGGCTTCATAGTGTCTTGAGAAGTTAACTATTATCTGGTCGGGTCCAGGCTTCATAGTAACTGAAGAAGTTAACTATTATCTGGTTGGGTCCAGGCTTCATAATAACTTAAAATTGTACTATTATCTGGTCGGGGCCAGGCTTCATAGAATTTGAAAAGTTACACTATTATCTGGTCGGGTCCAGGCTTCATAGTGACTGAAAGTTATACTATTATCTGGTCAGGTCCAGGCTTCATAGTTGTTGAAAGTTGTACTATTATCTGGTCGGGTCCAGGCTTCATAGTATTTGAAAGTTGTACTACTATCTGGTCGGGTCCAGGCTTCATAGTAACTGAAAATTGTATTATTATCTAGTCGGGTCCAAGCTTCATAACATTAGAAAAGTTACACTATTATCTGGTCGGGTCCAGGCTTCATAGTGACTGAAAGTTGTACTATTATCTGGTCGGGTCCAGGCTTCATAGTACTTGAAAGTTGTACTATTATCTTGTCGGGTCCAGGCCTCATAGTATTTGAAAGTTGTACTATTATCTGGTCGGGTCTAGGCTTCATAGTATTTGAAAGTTGTATTATTATCTGATCGGGTCTAGGCTTCATAGTATTTAAAAGTTAAACTATTATTTGGTTGGGTCCAGGCTTCAGAGTGACTAAAAGTTGTACTAGTATCTGGTCTGGTCTAGGCTTCATAGTATTTTAAAGTTGTACTATTATCTGGTCGGATCCAGGCTTCATAATATTTGAAAGGTGTATTATTATCTGGTCGGGTCCAGGCTTCATAGTATTTGAAAGTTGTACTATCATCTGGTCGGGTCCAAGCTTCATAGTATTTGAAAAGTTTCATTATTATCTGGTCGGGTCCAGGCTTCATAGTGTTTCAAAGTTATACTATTATCTTGTCGGGTCCAAGCTTCATAGTAACTTGTTTGAAAGAATGAAGTTGACTGTTATCTGGTTGGATCCAGGCTTCACAATAACATACTGAAGTTAAACTGTTATCTGGTCAGATCCAGGCTTCACAACAACTTTCGGAGATAGCAATGGCTTTGTTGGCGACTTTACTGGGGACAGGGGTTGTGGTCCTCTGATTTGTAATAGTCTGAGAGGCGAACTTAAGCTGGAGATGATAAACTCAGTCGGGGAAGACAGACTCAACTGGGGAAATAAACCATGTTGAGGAATATTTGACGAACTGCTGACAAGGTGAGTTATTTTAGGAAGAGATCCACATGTCTTCTTCTTTTAAGACCAACTCAACTGGGAAAAGGATGTCAAGAGATTGAGACTCTGGTTGGGGAAATAAACCCTGTTGAGGAATATTTGACGAACTGCTGACAAGGTGAGTTCTTTTAGGAAGAGATCCACAAGGCTTCTTCTTTTAAGACCAACTCAGCTGGGAGAAGGTTGTCAAGAAATTGAGACTCTGGATGGGGAGTGTTGTCTGGATCCAACTTTGCAGGGACTTGACTGGGGGTCATCCTATGAAAAGTACTTTATGGGAAACCTGTCACTGCCCCTAGTAGCAAGTGTTTATAGCACTGCTAGGAAGATGTTTGTTTGATCGTGCATGATTCGTTATTGGAACTCAAGTTCAGTGCCCCAAGTGATTCAGATATAGGCCCCTGGTTATTCAGCATTTCTTGAGAGACATCTTGAAATATTGACTGGACTGCCCCATATGTATTGGATGGTGACACGTCATACCCCTTTGCTTATAGGAACTCTGTTATTAGAAGTGTCTTCCCATTTGAAGTGATTTTGTTCATTAGGAGAGTTTTTGTTCACTGGATATTCATCGTGTGAATTTCCCCGCTATCAAACAAATAGCCATATGCAAACAACAATATTTAAATAATGCAAAGTTTATGCTTGTCTTGAAGTTTGAAAATTCGTTTTAGTAAGTAAAGAGAATTTTTTAAGAATATGAATTCAACTAAGGATTTAGAGTAAGCCTTACAGGAGTCAGGATACCTTTTGTAACAGTATACTTTCGAACTAACCCATGCTTCAATTAGGACTTTTGAAGGGTTGTAGCGTGGCTTGGTTCACCTTTTAAGAAACAAAAGATAAGGCTCAAAGTGTATTTGTACCCGCCCATTATTCGTGATGTTCTCCAGTCCTAAACTCAATTAGTTGTGCGTTTAAACTCCCATTGAGTCTGAAATGACGTTTTGGTGATGGTTCAGACAAGTTTTGTCGGAACGCATTCATTTTTGTAACGTTTTTCGTGTTGTTGAGGATTTGCAGTGACCTCTTTTTTTTTGGTTTATTATCCCTGATTTTGCCTGACTGTCTTGTTTTTGAGATTACAGTCAGTGGGATGCCCCTAGTTTTTCTTAAGTCTCCTCCGTAGGTTTTGACTTAGTGGGCTTTTTATTTTTTGAGAGATAATGGTTGCCTATGTGATAGGGAACCATCATTGTCTTTTGGTTCCAGAGGAATGTTTTTGACGTCATTTGTTGCATTACAAAGTGAAAGTTTACGACTGAACGCGCATTTGAAATAACTGAGACTACCCTGCCCAAGTTTTGATTAAAGGTTTCAATTTGTGTAAAAAAGGAAACTCCTACTTCTTTGGCTCAAAGTGGTTGACTATGGATTATCTTCCTTATAACTCAAGTGTTTAGGATTTGAAAGAACGCCTGTATATCATCAGCAAGGTCTGTCCAAAAGCATACTGTATGAGATCATGGAATTATTTTTGTCATCCTCCCTCTAAAGGCTTGTAACTTTTGAAACAAGAGTTGAACACCATCAAGGGAGTAAACAACATAGTTGAAATTTAATGAAAACGAATGGGTCAATTCAAGACAAGCATATGCAATGCATTGATGAAACAGAGTTTGACATTAATAGATAAGTGTTTAATCAAATCAAATGATAAATTACAACTTGAAATTCAAATGAACAAAAACCTCTTTGTCTGAACTTGTCACTTCAGGTGGTGAGCCTTTGAGGGACGGCGAAAGAATTCAATCTGACCATCTCGTGTGAATTCCAGCACCCCTTCGTCGATCAAGTCTTGAATCTTATTTTTCAAAGCCCAACAGCTATTTGTATCATTCCCGAGATTACTGGAATGGTATGCACATGTTGCATCAGGATGATAGCTAGGAGTGGAGGTGTTGAGATTCCTAGGAGGATCTCTCAACATGAACAAATTCAGTTCCACCAATTGTCCCATTATCTGGACTTTCATTATTGCCATTTCAGTTTGTAGCCGTTCCAACTGGTCATTCTTATTGTCCTCAGAATTCCCCATGATCATGCCCCTAGTGAGAGCGCCTTCACCTCTTCTTGTCCCTTGGATAGGTTCAAGAATATCTCTTCAAGTTGAGCGTTTTGAGTCTGAATGTCTTTGATAGTCTATTCTAAGGCAATCTCCACTGAAACAAACAGTAGGCAGATGAGAGACTTGTGCGAGAGAAACCTGTTATGTTATGATGCATGAAAAATGTGCATGCAAATGATTTCAAGGATTTATAAAATTTAAATTTGTGTAGACAAAGAATGAACAAACATCAATTTTCATTAATTAGTTCAAAATGGTTACAACATGCCTCTTGGGCTTACAAAGTAAATTTCTAAGATAAAAAGGTCGAACGCATCCTCTTCGGCACCAGGTAGGCGTTCAAGCTTTGTTCTTCATGGAGTTGCTTTGTAAGTTCCAGAACCCTTTTCTAGCTAGCGTAAAATTGAGCTTTGAAGGTATCTTGTTCTTCCTTTAGCTGAATCCAACCTTTTTGCAAGTCTTCAAGAGAAGTAGGCATGTCGGGATGGAGGATAGTATACGGGACATCTTCTTCATCCACAAGTTCCATGATAACTGGTAGGATGGAGGGATAAGGCATCACGAGCTTCTGAGCCCGAGCTCGTACCCACCTAAGATAAGGTTCAAGGGGGATAGGATTCTTGCATCCCAGCGTCTTACTATCCACTTTGTTTACCATCCTCCAAGCTCGTACAAACCTCTGACGGTAGCCTTAATTGTCGCTCTCGTAGTCGAATACCACTCCTTGGATGAGCATATCATGAGGACCATCTCTTCGGGCATACCCAAACTGTCGCAAGGCTAAGAAAGGGTTGTAAGTGATACCTCCCCTAATTCCAAGCAAAGGGACATTATGGAATTCTCCACAACGGTCGATGATAGTAACATTCTATAAGGATCGAGAACACCAGTGAATATCCGAATGTCTGAGTGACATCAACCTATGGGACCACCTCAAACATTGCTCTTTCTTCAATATGGACCGATGGAGATGTGAGACAAACCATCTAGCCAAAAGAGGAGTGCAACACATGAGGGTCCCTCTCTTCCTCATAGTGCGAGAGTGGAGAGAATGTAGGATATCTCCCAACAAAGTAGGCACCGGATTGCGAGAAATGAAGATTTTGACAGCATTTACATCTATAAATTGATCAGGGTTTGGAAATAAAACCATCCCATAGATGAGAAGGGCCAAGATTTCTTCAAAATCTTGTAAATCCAGAGTGTTCCAACAATCTTGAGCCTTCTCTAACAAGAACTTAGCTAAGAACCCTCTGACACCACTCCTTGTTTCCCAATTAGTCGTGACATCGGATTGTTGCAAGTGTAACGCTCGGGCAATCTCTTCAAGGCTTGGATCTCTTTCCGTACCGTTGAAAGGTAGTTGATTGAGAATGAGAATCCTCAAGAGTTGAGCGAATTCTTTCATAGTAGGTACAAGCTGGTAATCAGGAAAGGTGAAGCAATGGTGCAAAGGGTCAAAGAACTAGAAAAGCACCTTCATCATATCTTCATCAGTACTTGAGGTAACCAAGTTTAGGAGGCGACCATGTCTTTTGTTGAATGAAGAATTCTCATGGACCCGTGTTGCTAATTCTTTTTGTTGAGAAGGAATTTTTACGAGATTGACTTGGATAGTATTCCTGCGGATGGAAGCCATGTCCTACGAAACAGAACAAAGATACATCCTAATAATCCTTGAAATGGTTAGTGAGAATGCTTATGATGTATGATGTTTATGATCTTATGTACAAGTAAGCATATAAACACAAGGCAAACAAGTCCTTAGGTTTAGGCTTGCATGGAGTCTTATAGGTAAGTACCCCCTTGAAGTTTAGTTGGCTCAACCTGTCCTAGTAATAGTAATCGGGTTCTAAGGGATCTCAATATCACTGATCTTTCTTATTGGGCATTGTTTCAGTGCAAGCCTCTTTAATGGCGACCGAAATATCCTTAGAAGTCTGATCTCAATGAGCATAGTATCGAGTATCAACCAACTTCACACTGCACCAAAACCGGCTATCTCACTACTTCTTAATGGCCAAGTTGGTCAAGTAAAGGTTCTAAAGTCAGGTAGTGCTTTATGATACCACACAGCTTCCCGGTATTCTCCTTGACTACTCAAGGGCTACCGGTACCAACAAATGTGTCACACTAACGTAGCTATTGTTTAGACCATGTCAGTATACCCCACACAGTTTCCACAACGTATTTCTACTTACCTATAAGGTATCCTAGATCCGGGTAGAGGATCAAAACAAGCCCAAACAAGGAACCAAAATGTAAAGCAAGCAATTCAAACAATGAAAGCAAATAAAGGTTATCTAGCCTTAAGGTAACCCTACTTTTAAAGAATTCCCCAGTAGAGTCTCCAGTTCTGTGATACGGTGGGAGAACTGACTTGGGATGTTTTGCATTTTATCGCAAATTTTACGGATAGAAAGAGTCGCCATCGACTTTTCTTTTATCCAATAAGGAAAGGGTGAAAAGAACATGAAAGACCTTTGAAATTATTTTCTTGAGTTCAGGGGGTAGATTATGAAAAGGAAAGGTGTTAGCACCCTTTTCATCCATAGTCATCTATGGGCTCTTAGTTGCTTGCTAGATCACTTGCTTTGTTTGAAAATATGCTTTGTGGTAGTTTTTGAAAGTATTTTTGAAAAGGCGCCTTCGTTTAGGCAAACTTTGTAATGGTTCTCGTTTTGTAAGAACTTATACAAAGTGTTGGACTTTTGAAAATATTTCATATTTTGAAAGTGTTTGGTGTGTGTTTGTTTTGAAAGTGAGCAAACAACTAAGAACGTTTCTACCTACTCAAAAGTCTTTTGTTCATTTCTCTCCTTTCCTTTGATATTGCTATCTTGCCATTGATTGGTAAGAAGCCTTATCTTTGGATGTAAAGGGACGGGCATGCGTCATCATATAATCATGATAGAAATGTTGTGAGATATCTTAGCATTTCTCTTGAGGGACTAAGGTCATTTGTAAGGAAACATTTATAGCGTCATCGAGGGACTATGATCTTGTATTTTTTATTGTTTTTGCTAAGATGTCTCACATGCATAACATGACCATTTTTAGGCAACAAGTGGAGTTAACCCTAGGGGTGCATGTGTGAATAATGTGTTTGTTTTTCATGCTTGGTTTATCTTGAATTAGGGTTCTCTAAGCATTGATTTTATCTTTGCATACAAACCCTAATTTACTAGCATTGATATGAAAGCAATAAATTGCGGAAAGTAAATTTACTATGCTATTACATCATTTGGGGATGGGGTATACAAATTTACAAATGGGGATTGCAAGAAATTAAACCTAATTATCTATTACAACCATATTGAAACTTGAATAATGTACAAGAATTGAAAGGAATATAATGTACAAGGATATAAATGGAAAAGAAATGGATTTTTGTTTAGATTTTGAGGAAAGAGTTTGGTTTTGACCTAATTAACTTAAAGAAATAATTAATTAAATTAAGAAAATTAAACTTAAATTAATTAAGAAATTAAATTAAATTAAATCAAGAAATTGTTTTTTAGAGTTTTTAATGAAAAGGTTTTTATTTAATTAAACTAGTAAAAACATTAATTAAAAGAAAAAACTAAATTCTAAGTTAATTTAATTAAAGGAAATTAAAACCTAGGTCTAATATTAAGAAAAGAGATTAAATTTATAATAAGAAAATATTTTTGGTCTTTTGTATTGAAAAATAAAATAAGTATATAGAATGCAAATAATAAAAAAAAAAAATTTTGGATTTTTTTATTTAATAATAATAATAATAATAATAATAATATTAATAATAATAATAATAATAATAATAATAATAATAATAATAATAATTTAAAGAAAATAAAATAAAACATGAAAAATAAAGTCAAGAGGTAAAAATGGAATTTTGGGTGTTTGTTAGGAAAAAACAGTTTTTGTTTGAAGCCTGACCCATTAAGTGTTTTTGTTAATCAACAAAAGAAAATACAATAAAAAACATTGGGCCTGTGCTGGAACAAGCAAGATGGGGGGTGTGGTAAAGTGAAAATGGGAAGGCCCATCCAGGAGGCCCAGGCGTGCTAGTTGGAAGCAAACAAAAGAAAATGTTGGAAAAATGAAGAGAAAAAAAGTGGCAGCGCTGTGGCTTGAACCCACGCCCTTCATATAATACGTGCATTGCCTTACCACTGGGGTGGCTATACATTCGTTAACTTAAACAAAACCATAAATATATATTACAAATCCATTCCTAGAAATGAACTTCATCTTTAACCTCCAGCCAGGGTCCCTTTATCTCATTCATTTCTCATTCATTCTCAAAACTTCCAACATCAAACTTGTTAGAAATTTTACCATGATTTCAGACATGTAAGCAATTTGGACTAATAATCAAAGATGAGCATGTATTTCTAAAAGTACCAAATCCTGACCTAACTTTTTTCAGAGATTCAAACTTAAAATTCTCTAAGCTCAGGCAAAATAAATGAAAACTATGGATATGTACAGCTTCAGGGAAATGATATCTACATTTTGTCTTTGAAAATACAAGCCTGACAATGCCTAAATGAAGAGATGAAAGTTCAAAAAAATACCTCAAAAACTGGAAATCGTTAAATGAGTTTGAGCTTGTTTCAAGTGATGGTGATGATCAGGTTAGCTTCCTCAAGTTCCCAGGAAGCTAATGCAACCCTTACTTGATGTTGGGAGTGTTTGAGTCGTGCTAGAGAAGTCAAGATGCAAGCTCTGTTTTTTGGTTATGGAGGAAAGTAATGGAGATGTTACAGTTGTGTAACAGGGTGTGGGATTATTTGTAGATGATGTTTAGGAACTTTTGGAAGTGAAAGGCCAAGAAACGCACGAGTGGATTAGGTGTTTGGGATTTCTGGCCAGAAAGTGCAACAATGGATGTTGTTTATGAAATCCTGACTTTGAGAGGGTTTGAGGGATTAAGTATTCGTCTGTTTTCTTGCCAAAGACTTGTATATTTGTATGGCAAAGGTTAGAGATGTTTTGCACAAGGGATTTCTGAGTTGTAGGGTTATGGCTAGGTTGCTTTATTTTGAAGTAAAGTGGAAAACCAAAATCACAATGCATGGTACAAGCTATGTAGAGTGGTTGGATTACTTTAAACATGCCACTTCTGTGTTTCTAGGTTGAGTGTGTCAGAAGGACCCATTGAGAGCCTCCAGAAGGGTGGACATTTGCAAAAGCATATTTTTCCAAAATGGAAGTCTTGCCTTTCTTCCAAAAATGGAAAGTTAACTTAGACAAAGCTTGGATTTAATGGATAATAGCCATAAAGTTTGTGTAATATTCTGATTATGTTGAGATTTATAGACTTGGAGGCCTGCAAAGTAATATTACAAGGCATGGATAAGAGATTTGAATTCTTGTTCATCGTGCAAATGACCTATAATTTAAGAATGAATGTCTAACTTCTTGTCTTCAATTCTCTTAGCTCAAACATGATCTCAATGAGTTCTTGGAAATTTTGGAAAGCTTGTAACATCCCCTACAATCTTCATGTTAGACATTTTTGAAGATTCAAGTTGGAACTAGGTGAAAAGTTTCCATGAAGTTAGGTCAAAATCTTGACTAAAATACTCAAAATTTCACTAAGTATTTTTAGTATTATGGACATGTCTTCATAAATTCATAACTTGAAATACAAGAATTTATAGAAAAAGTTCTGCCCTACAATGTTTTAGATCTCATTGAGATCTACAATTTTCATGTTTGAAGTTTTCCTTGAACCATCTTGCATCATGATGGAAATTTGGCACAAAGTTATGAAAAAATTCTAAGTCCTAGAATTTTGACTTTTCAAAGATAATTTTGAATTTTTTATTTCTTGATGATAAAAATTCATATTTTGACATGTCTTGATGAAATATTATCTTTGAAACTTGATTTTGATCAAAAAGTCAAAGTTTGACTTTTCAGTGTACAATTGACTTTTCATCAGTTAACTGAAATTCATCTGTCAATCCAATGATCTTGAGAGGTGATTTGAACTATGAAATTAGGTAAAGATGATGCATTTGAATACTTGAGATCATGTCTTAAACCAATAAGTCATTTTCTTGGTCAAAAGTCAAGAATTGAGCCTTCTCAATCAAAACCCTTATTTTGACCATTTTGCCCTTTTGGTGTTCTGATCAATTTTCTTTGAGGAATTATGATCCAAACTTGATCAAATGACATATATGAGTTCATAATGTTGATATGGATAAAAAATTATGAAGTTTGACTACAAATTGACCATAATTGAATGTTTCCCTAATACATTTGATTTTAGGTCAACTGATCAACTGATTGAGCAAAAATGTGATCCAAAGCTTGAAACTTGACATGAGCAATCTTGGGGATCCAAAATGATCCATGAAGGTCATACAAGGCATTAGAAGTTCAATTATCTTTGTACAAACTCAAACCCTAATTTAGAGTTGTTAGTGTTTGAGGAGGTGTCTTGAACTGATCAAACCTTGTGTAGTCTTGAATCAATGGAGATCTTATGAGAGATTTTCTTGAGAAATGAGAGGGAAAATTTTGGGGTACAATAGGCTTGTGTTGAGTAAAAATGGAGGGAAAATTTTGGGGTACAACAGATGCTCTCAAAATAAATGAGAATGTCATATGCGTTTTGGTATGCATATGCTATGATGTATTGTGAAATGATGTATGGATGCAATATGTTGTTGAAGCATATCGGTAGATCCTTGTAACAATATCTAATAGGGAAAATAAATCCTAGACTTTTGTTGGGGATGAAGAAAGTGATTCTTAAATTTCTGTTGGGAACAATTTTGCTGGTTATTTCTGCTTTCTGTTTGAGGATATTTCGTTGGGGATCTTCGACTTCTGCTTGAGGATAGAAGCATTCAAGGAGAGTCGATTGTTCGACGTTATTTTTGTTGAAGGATTTGAATCTTACGTATCCTGATTAGGGATAAAAGAAATGGATATTCCTCTGGTGTGTATATGTCCAGGTTTCAGATACCATAGATGCTCTTTTGGGGATAGCAACTTTGATTAAACCCAGCTGGAGAATAAAATTGTGTTAGGGATTTATGGTGTTGGAGCAATAAACTCTGCTGGGGAATTAAATTCTTGTAAACTATGTCGAGGAAAATAACTCTGATGGGGATTGGAATCTCATAGGTTGTGCTGAGGAAGTTTCTGTAAGATGTTGGGGAAATGATCAAACCTCCTTATATGCTAGGGGACCTATTGGGGAAGATGATCATGTCAAGCTATCCATCAGGGATATGGAGGTAAACTGTTGGAAGATGCCCTAATTTCTGACTAAGGGCATATTAGACTTGCTGGGGAATATATCTCTGTTGAGTATGAGCTTGTGAAGATAGCTATGTAGAAATAATTCCATGGAGATTGCTCTGTGGGGATTTATGGATGACTTGAACATTATCCCAACTCCTAGAGTATTTAGTAAATGATGATCAGAGTGATAAATAAGTGATGAGATGACGGGACATAGTCGTACGCTTTAATCCCTAACTTTTTCCTGGACTGTCTTTTCAGATTTATAGTCCACCGGGATACCCTTTTTTGCCCAAGCCACCTTCTTAGGTTTTCGACTTGTCGGGTGTACAATTTAACTTATATGTACCTAATTTTTGCCCGAAACCTTTTGGTTCATCAGGATGCCCTTATTTTTGCCTTGGACAATCAACCTAGCGGGTGTCTTTTTCATGCGTAGTATTTTTTACTATGTTCACGTTCACAGGGCGCGGGGAATTTCCACTGTCCATGGTAGTAAGTGTTGTAGCACTGCTAGAAAATATTTTATTGATCATATGTGGCCCTTTATATGAGGGAGTAAATTTGCCCTTGGATTAGTCTGGTGTACCTGATGTTTGAAGTTATTAATCAACCATTGATTACCAGGATTTTGATAGTCTTGACCTTCCTTGGTAATTTTCTAATAATTGTCACGGCATAATGACACCATCTAATACTGCTGAAATAGCCAAGAAATTTGGTGATACCGAAGATTCAATTTTCATAGTGGCTTTTGCTGAAACTCATGATCAATGTAACATGCCCCAAGTGATTCAGATGGAGATCTACCTCTGGCTATTCAGCACTTTTGAGAGATTCTTTGAATCTTGACTTGACTGCCATAGATGAGTTGGATAATAACATGTCATGCCCCTTGATTTATAACCAATAATGTCCATGAAAGGCCTGTTACTAGAAGTGTCTTTCTCTTTGACCCATCCTCTTAAGTAATTATGTCCATTGGGAGGATTTTCATTCATTGAATATTCGTCATGTGAATTTCTCTGCTGATAAACACTTAGTCATATGCAAACAGTGGTATTAAAATGCAATGCTTATGTATATCTTGAAGTTTAAAAAATTCATTTTTTTAGTAAAACAAAATTTGTAAGAATGTGATATCAACTCAGGATTTATAGTAAGCCTTATAGGAGTCATGATAACTTTTTGTAAAAGTATATTTTCAAACTAACCCATGCTTCAGTTAAGACTTTGAAGGGTTATAACGTGGCATGGTTCACGGTTTAAGAAACAAAGGATAAAGACTCAAAGTTTATTTGTACCCAACTGTTTTCCATAATGTCCTTCGGTCCTATACTTAGTTAATTATACATTTAAGTTCCAATAGAGCTTGGAATTATAGCACTGAAACTTGGTGATGGTTCAGAAACCGAAAGTTTATTTGAGAAACAATCATTTTTTCTTGTAACATCTTTCTTTTGTTGAGGATTTATAGCAACCTATTTTTGAATTTATTATCCCTAACTTTTGCCTGAACTATTTTGTTTGAGATTACAGTCAGCGGGATGCCCCCGTTTTTTCCCAAAGTCTTCTTCATAGGTTCGACTTAACGGGCTTTTCTTTTGAAAGATAATGACTGCCCGACTTAATGATTACGGGGAACCATCATCGACTTTTGATTTGGAAAGATATCTTTAATACTACATGTTGTGTACGAAGGAAAAGCTTTTGATTGAATGCACAATTGAGTTAACTGAGAAACTACCCTATCCCAGGTTATGATTAAGGTTTTCAATTTTCGTGAAAAAGAAAACTCATAGTTCTTAGGCTCAAAGGGGTTGACTAGGGATTAACTTCCTTTTATCTCCATTGTTTAGGAATTGAACCAACGTCTGTACATCGTCAGAAAGGTCTATTCAAAAGCATATTGTATGAGATTATGGTATCGCTTTCGTCATCCTCCCTCTAAAGGCTTATAGCTTTTAACGAGAGTTGAATATCACAAAAAGGAAGTAAAAAGTACAGTTTAAATATAGTGAAAACAAATGGATTATTCAAGACAAACATATGCAATGCATTAATGGAAAAAAACAAATATTGACATAAAGATAAGTGTTCGAACAAACAAAAGAAATTACAACTGAAAATTCAAATGAACTGGACAGTCTCAATCTTAGTCACGACCTGGAATGGGAGCAGTGATCACATTAGGAGTCTCAGGAGGGTCAAACTCAATATCCTTAGCATCAATCATATCTTGAATCTTGTTCTTCAGCACCCAACAGTTATTCGTATCATGTCGAGGACTATTAGAATAGTATGCACACCTTGCATTGGGATGATAGCTAGGAGCATAAGTATTGGGATTCTGAGGAGGATCCTTCAACGTAATAAAATCTTCCTTCAACATGTGTTGCAAGGCTTGAGCCAATGACATGTTGATTTTTGTAAATTGTCCTTTAGGTCTATCCTGCTTACGTTGATTACCCTGTTGTCGTTGCTGCACTGGTGCAGGATTAGAGATCAATATTTCCCCCACAGATTAGTTATGGTCTCTCTTATTACGAACCTTTTGGCCGTACACAAAATTGGATTTTTTTTCTTCCCGTTGTATAACTTCTTCTGAGTATCGAAAGAAATAGGCACCTGGATTTTACCACTTCTGACTCCACTCTCAACATGCTCTCCTGTCAATATCATTTCAGCAAAATCCGCTAAAGAATTTTCAAGTAGGTGATTATAGAAAGGACTTTTCAAAGTTCCCATAAACATGTCAACCAATTCCCTATAAGACAAGGGAGGTTGAACTCTTCATGCTAGATCTCTCCATTTCTAGGCATACTCTTTGAAGCCTTCGTTAGAACCCATGATCATACTCTATAGTTGCATAAGGGTTAGTGAAATATCAGTATTATACTGGTATTACTTATAGAAATCAGTAGCCAAATCTTCCCAGGTATGGATATTGGTCCATTCTAGTTGATAGAACCATTCTAACTGTGTTCTAGATAGGCTTTCTTGACAGAAATGCACTCACAACTTCCTGTCAGAAATGTGTGGTTGAATCTTTCGGACATATGATCTCAAATGAAGCTTTGGGCAAGAAATACCGTCATACTTTGCAAAAGTAGGATTTTTGAAGTTGGGAGGAGTGACGACTCCTGAGACCAAACCCAATTCTTCTAAGTCCAAGCTAGGTACCTTCTAGATCTCCATAGCTTTCAGACGCTCTTCTAACAGCTTATACTTCTCATCAGTAGGGGGATATTATTCATCCAAATAATCTTCTTCCTCTTCAACATAGTATTTGACAAAACCATGATTGTTATTTTCCTCATACTTATCACTTTCATTGTTGTCATCCTGTTCATTATCATTATCCTCTGGGATCTTGATCTCCTTGACCTATTTAGTCGGGCCTCTAAATCTTCTCCCTATGTTGATAATGTCAATTGGTTTCTTTGTCTTCTTCTTCTTCTCTTTGACGGTGAGTGCCTTCGGTTCTTCTTGCCCCTTGGCTAAGCTTAGGAACATCTCTTGGAACTGAGAATTTTGAGCCTGGAGATCTTTCACTTTTTATTCGAGAGCCATTTCGGCTGAAATAAACAACAAGGAGATGAGAAACCTGTCTTGGAAATCTGTTATGCAATGACATGGTATGTAGATGTGTATGCAATGTTTTCAAGGATCGTTAGGGAATCTAGTTTGAAACATTAGAAATTGAATTAGTTGCAGATTTGTCTGAAGAACATTGAGTTTTCATCTTTGAACGTCCTTCTATAAGGATCAAGCTCACCATATCAAGTGGGTCATAGCCTCTGACTCAAGAAAATGCACTTTCATCTTGACGGCATCTGGCTAGAGGAAAATAAATCCTCTTTCCCCCTGATAGAAATTTGGCTTATAACAATCCTGCAAATATTGCACCATAAATCCCTAAGATCCTTGAAATGGTTAGTAACAGTGCTATGTTATGAAATGACATGGTGTGTATGCCATGCACTAAGAAAAAGCGTAAGGTGATGAGAACAAATGAGTTTATACAAACAAATCTTGCAAGGAATTCAAGTTGTTAGATAGTGAATACAAACAAGTCACACAAGTAGCCTTAGGTTTAAAGGCTTGTATGAAGTCAATAGGTATGTACCCTTCCTACAAATGAAGTTTAGTTCGCTCAACCTATCTGAAAATAGTAATCGGGTTCTAAGAATCTCATATCACGAATTCTTCTCGAAGGCTTTATTTTAGTACGACAACATACTTGCCACCAGAACATCTCGAAAGTCAAATCTCAATGAGCGTAGCTTCTAGTATCAACCAACTTTGGACTGCACAAAAGTCGGCCATCTCACTACCTTCTAATGGCCAAGATTGGTCAATTAGGGTCCTAAAATTAATTTAGTGCTAATGACACCACACGGAAGCCTAATGTTATCCTTGAGTGACTCAAGGAACATTAGTATAAACCAAAGTGTTGTGCTAACCGTAGCCATCACTTTAACCATATCGGTCTATGCCGTACAATTTTCATGATCTATTACTACTTACCTAAGGCATCCAAAGATTCGGGTGTAGGATCTTTCATATAATAAACCCAAGCAATCACTTAAAGTTAAAGCAAACAAAGCACACAATTTAAGCAAGTAAAGTGATCTAAACTCTTAAGGTAACCCCTCTTTTAATTATGTCCCCAGCAGAGTCGCCAGTTCTGTAATATGGTGGGAGAACCAACTTTTTAAGCATTTTATCACAAATTTTGCTGATAGCAAGAGCCACCATCGACTTTTCTTTTATCCAATATAAGGAAAGGCTGAAAAGAAAAGGAAAGACCTTGATATATTTTGAGTTCGGGAAGTAGGTTATGTAAAGGAAAGGGTTAGCACCCTTTTCATCTATAGTTGTCTACAGGCTCTTAATTGCTAGCTCACTTTTTGAAATTTGCTTTGTGTGTGTGATTTGAAAATATTTAAAAAAATCCAAAGTACGGATAACTTTGTAATGATTCTTGTACCAGTCCTCAAGAATGCGTACAAAGTGTTTGAAAATGTTCGTTTTGAAAAGGTGATGTGTGAAATGTTTTGTTTGTGAAAACAATTGTGAGCAAGGGATTAAAAGTTCCTTACCCACTAAAGGTCGTTCTTATTCTTTTCCTTCCCCGTTAGAGATAGTGTGATCTATACCATTAGTTGGTAGGTAGCCATATCTATTGGATGTGAAGGGACAGACGTATGATCGTCGTATGGTCATAGAAGGCAACATGTAAGGATACTTTTAGCAATTCGAACGGACTACCATCATTTTACTCGTAGGATTATTGAAGGGACTAGATCATTTTGTAGGCAACTTTAAGGGTCATCAAGGGATTATGATCGTTATTCGAAAGGGACCATGATGATATTGTTTAACGGAGGGTCTTTGCTAAACTATTCTCGTATTCGTGGGACGTGACCATTAGTATCGCAAGGCAACAAAGAGAGGTTAACCTAGAGGTGAAGTGTGTAAAATGTATTGGTTTCAGTTATGTTATTTTGAAAATTAAGGTTATCTATGTTTGATTTTATTCTTATCATACAAGTCCATTTACTACACAATTATATATATGTACAAGGAATAATGTATAAGTGCAAAAAAATAAAATGCGGAAGATAAACCTAATACTATTACATGGCCTCGGGAGATTTACATAATAATTAAAACTTAACGGGAAATTAAAACTAAGCTATTACCAAAAAAAAAACAGTGCGACCTATACAATTGTTTCTAGGAATTTAAATGCAAAAGATAAATAAAAATGTAAGAAAGATTTTTAAAGTCCTAAAAATTCTAGGTGTTAAAAGATTTTTTTTTTGTATTTTTTTTTGTTTGATTTTATATGTTAATAATTTTAAAAAATCTAATGTCTAATTTTAATTACAAATTAATTAATTTAATTGCAAAAACCTAATTCTAAATTAATTAAATTAATTTATATTAAAAAAAAGACTAAAACCTAATTTTTTTGATTTTATAAGTTTTTTTCCAATTTTTTTATTGTATTTTGATTTTAATTGTAAAAAATAAATAAATAAATTAATGGAAATATAAGAAAGGAAAAAGGTTAGAAACAAGTGTTAAAAGAAATTGCATAGAGTGGGAATCGAATAGCACCCTCCATTTAGTCTGAAAGTGCCTGTGAGTAGTGATTCGAAGCTTCACTGTGACTATGCCCAAGCAATGGCAAGTCACAATTCATGCGCTCAACCTTGCATATTTTTGCTCAAATTTGTTCTAATCATCCTGTAGAATATGTTTGGACACACAAAAACAATTAAGCATGCTTAAATTAATATATTTGAATTTTCAAAACCCTATCCAAACAGTGAGTGTGAGTATGATAATCTTGGGCGTGGAATTGCTTAGTTCTTGATCTGGGCGTGTTTCTTAGAATGTCAAGATGATGGTTCAGTCCTTGGTTTGGACTGAAAACCACTGAAAAATGGAATTCGAATATGCCATAATTCTTGACTTTTTGGTGATTTTTTGAACTAGCTTTTGAGGTAGAATTTTGTGGTTCTCCTCTTGGTTTGATGTTTGTAAGCCAATTATTCTAGGTCAACAAATGTGGTATGGAACCATATGTAATTATGGCATGATTTCTTTCCAAAGCCAATTAAAAACCTTCTAAAACAAGTGAAACTCTTCCCATATTGAGGCAACACGGTTTTGGCAAGTTGGATATGTGCTATTGGGCCTTAAATCTGATCCAAAACCAAGCCCACGTGCCTTGGTCTATCATTTATTATTTTATTTTATTTATTTTGTATTTAATTGAATAAATATCAAAATAAATAAATAAATAAATCATGGTAAGGTATGAATGAGTTTAGGAGTCCTCTATAAGATCATGAACATGTTTATACCTTAAAAGATAGGTCCACTAGTTCAAAATTTCAAAATTACTCAATTGAGGTTTCATGCATTTTTGAGAAATTTCTCAACTAGCACCAATCATATCACACTCAATATTTATCATATGAAGGTGATCTCGGACTTTTTCGCAACCTAAAGATGTCCCCTACAACTCTCATGTTGGTCACTTTTTCATTTGAAGTCTTTAACTTGATGTGAATTTCTTTGACAAAAGATATCTTTTTGTTGACTTTCAAAATGACTTGTATTTTGACTCATATCTCTTAAATGAAGCATTTTTTAGACTTGATCTTAGAGAGACAAAGTTGTAGAGATATGAATTTCCATCAAAATGTGGTTTGGTTGAGAATTTTATGATGAAGCATGTGAAAGTTAAGCTTCGTCAAAGTTCATTTGACTTCTCCTAAAGAAAACCCTAATTTAGTAATTTTTGACTTTTGACAAATCTTGAGTTTTCTTGATGAATCATGATCAACCCTTGATCAAATGATGAATGTGACTTCAAAATATTGATGTTGACCAAAAATCTTGAAGTTTGACTGTATCTTGACCATATATAACTTGTTATCCAATGCAATTGATTTTCACTTATCTGAGCAATTGACTGGGCAAACTTGTGATGCAAGGCTTGAAACTTGTCATGAGGGTACCTTGAAGAATATGAGGAACCATGAGACTTACTTGAGGCATTAGAAACTCAATTTTCTTTGAGAAACACAAAACCCTAATTGTAGGACATTGCTTAGGAGAAATGCTTGTATGTTCAAACCCTTGAGTATTCTTGAGCAACCGAGAACCCTAGGAGCATGAGAAGGTGTCTTGAATCATTTGTCTTTAAAAATGGGAGGGAAAATTTTAGGGTATAACACTAGGGCTGAGTCCCCGTATACATTCAAGAACTTAATTCTCATATCGATGGCAGCTTTGATACCCATGATGCATGCTTCGTACTCAGCCACATTGTTGGTACAGTCAAAACATAATCTGGCGGTGAAAGGTGTATGGAAACCCTTGGGAGAGATAATCACATCACAAATTCTATTACCAAGCGTGTTGGAAACTCCATCGAAAACCATAGTCCATCAGGATCCCAGTTCAAGTCCTTCATACGGTCCAGGTTCTTCATAATCAGTAACTAGCATGATATTCTCATTCGGGAACTCAAAATTCATAGACTAATAGTCGTCTATAGCCTGATGAGCCAAATGATCCTCCGGTACACTTCCTTTGATTTCCTTCTGAGTAGTGTATTGAATGTCGTATTTTGTCAAGACTATTTCACATCTTGCTATTTTTCTGGAGAGAGTGGGTTTCTCGAATATGTATTTTATTGGATCCATCTTAGAGATCAACAAAGTAGTATGAGTCAACATATACTATCTTAGTCGGCGAGCAGCCCATGCCAAAGCACAACAAGTTTTCT
This sequence comes from Vicia faba, assembly GCA_948472305.1. Taxonomy (NCBI): domain Eukaryota; kingdom Viridiplantae; phylum Streptophyta; class Magnoliopsida; order Fabales; family Fabaceae; genus Vicia; species Vicia faba. Next base: position 536,691,753 of record OX451735.1, on the reverse strand, counting down.
CGAGCAGTGAGTATCTTGTTTCACAGTCGGTAAACTTTTTTCTAAGTTAGTATATTGCATGGTCTTTTCGACCAAACTCATCATCCTACCCCGATACACACCCCATTGATTTCTCTAATACTGTCAAGTACATGATCAAAGGTCTTCCTTCGACCGGTGGCATCAGAATTGGAGGTTCTTGGAGTCATTCCTTGATTTTTTCAAAGGCTATCTGACAATCTTCATTCCACTTTACTACTTGATCTTTCTTCAGCAACTTGAAGATTGGCTCGTAAGTAGCAGTCAAATGGGAAATGAATCTCGAAATATAGTTTAGTCGTCCTAAAAAACCTCTGACTTCCTTCTCAGTATGGGGAGTTGGAATTTCTTGAATAGCTTTAACCTTGGCATGATCAAATTCAATACCTTTACCACTAACAAAGAAACCTAGGAGTTTACCAGATCTTACGCTAAAGGTGCACTTGTTCCGATTCAACCTCAACTTGTACTTCTTCAATCTCTCAAACAGCTTGTGTAGGTGGTCGAGATGTTCTTCTTCAGTCTGAAACTTGGCTATCATGTTATCAACATGAACCTCTATCCCATGATGGATCATATCATGGAACAAAGCTACCATAACACAATGATATGTAGCCTCAGTGTTTTTCAAACTAAAAGGCATAACTTTGTAACAGAAAGTGTCCACTGTGTGACAAAAGTAGTCTTTTCCATGTGTGATACGGTGGCAGAACCGACTGTTATACTGGTTTGCATTTTTTGTTTGCAAATTCCGCGGTAAGCAAGAGTCGCCATCGAATTTTATTTTATCCAACAAGGAAAAGGAAAAAGAATAGAAAAAACCTTTTTCGAGATGTTTCTGAGTACGGGGGATAGATTATACAAAGGGAGGGTGTTAGCACCCTTTCTATTCGTAGTTATATACGGTCTCTTAGGTACTTGCTCATTTTTCAAATTGCTTGTGTGTGTTTGTCTTGAAAATGTTTAATTCGTGATAACCCTTGTATCAGTCCTCAAGGATGTGATGAAGTTTGTTTTGAAAAGGTGTTTGTGTGAAAAGTTTTTTATTGAGCAAGTACTTAAGATTCTACCTACTCAAAAAAAGGATTGTTCATGCTGTTTCCTTTAGACAATGCTATCCTACTATTAAGGATTAGGTAGCATCGTCGTTGGAGTTATAAGGGACATTCGAAAGGGACAAGTACAATCACTAAAGCAATAGCTAGAAAACTTTAGTAGTAACCCTAGAGTCTTAAGATCTTTTCGAAGCAACGTTTCTGAGGCAACATTTCTGAGGCAACATTCGAATGGGACAATTTGATCTCTTTAGACTGGAGGGCAACCACTAAAATCTCCTATGCTTAATGATTGTTTACTGTAGGCAACTGAAGTGAGTTAACCCTAGGAGTGAACATGTGCGAGTGATTTGTTTCAGTTATTTTAATCTTTGCACATTAGAGTTTTCTAACTGTTTTAATTTTTCATTCATTCTTGCCATACAATCCTATTAATTCATCTAACAGTTAATAATTTGCTGAAAGTAAAAGCGGAAATAAACCTAGCTATTACATGGCTTTGACAGTTACATAATTGCCTTGGTGGGAAATAAAAGTGTGGAATTTAAAACCCTAATTAAAACTATTACAACCTTGAAACCGTTACAAAATAATGGCAAAAATAATAACAAGCGCGCGGAAAATTAAATGCGAAGATGATTGGAATAATTTAAAACCCTAATTTGAGAGGAAAAGTATATTTTTTGGATTTTTATTGAAGAAAATAGTTAATTGCAAATTAATTAAACCTAATTTCTAATTTTTTTAATTATGAAAGGAAATAAATTAATCTAACTCTCTAATTAACCTAATTAATTAAAGAAATAAATATTTACGAAAAAAAAAATTTATGCATTTTTTAGATAAAATTAATTAAATCGTGCAAAATCTCAAACCCTAATTCTAATTGTTTTAAATTATGAAAGAAATTAAAGTTACTCTAAATTAATTAAACTAATTAATTAAAAAAATATTTATCAAGAAAATAAATCTTTTTGTGATTTTTGATTGGTTAATTTAATAAAATAATTTTGTATTGAAAAAACAAAATAATTGAAAAGAGAAATTAAATAAAAAAGGTAAAAATAACCAAGTGGGCATGCTGTTAGCAATTCTAGGGGGTGTTGAACTGAAATCCTTGGCCCATTAAGCCTTTAAGCCCAGTCAACCTTTAGACCTGGTGTAGCATTGACTTGGAGGAGTACCATGAAACTTCATTGGAGAAGCATGAGATCTAGCCAGTTGGGCATCCAATGGATAGACGTTGAGCGTGTATGGAAGGCATGTGAGGGAAGATTGCACTGGATTCGCCTGAAACAATTAAGAAAATAATAAAATGCACACACCTGAGATCGAACCCAGGATGTGTGCATCAAAGGCGTTCCTTCTAACCATTTGTGTTGTGTTGTTAACTTGTAAACATAATAAACAAATAAAATCAAAATCCAAATCAAATATTCTGCCAGCAAAATGCGTGAAATTTTGAATGGACCAACCACGTCTTGCCACGCCATTGTCTTCTTCGATGGGACTATTGTTTTAGGTTCAAACTTTTACCTACGGACGTTTGTTCGTAGTTACAACCCTGTTTCATTCAAAATTTGCATACAAGCAAGATAAATGAAATTGGTGACCATGAATCAACTGGGCTTGAAGCCCTGATCATCATGGTACCCAATTTGAGAGCCAATTGTTCCTACATTGAAAACCCTTAAAACAAACTCGTAAACCCTAGCAATGGCATTACGCGATTCCTGTGCAGAAACTCAAATCAAAGTATTCAAAAACGTTGCAAGCATGACAATAAACATGGATATGTGATTAAAATATATTTATGATGCGTAAATTAATGGATTCAAACTTTAAAAAAAATTCAAACTGTGATATCTCTAGGGGCGATTTCTGGAAGCTTTGAGGCTAGGAAATGATGTTGTTAGCTTCCTGAGATATCCAGGGATGGATTAGAAGCCTTGGAATGGTTTGAACTGGCCTGTAGACAAAGATAGGTCTCACACTTTTCTTGCAATATTTTGATTTCTCTCTTATTGTTTCACGCCTCCAATCCTTGTTCTTATGGTATGGAATTGTTGTGTATATGTAGGAGACTGAATTAGGTCAACCAAATTGACATGAATCTTGAGAAATAATGGAGATTTGATTTCATTTTGGCCTTGTATGATTTCTTTCCAAAATAGCTCCACTCATGACTTTTTCAATCTAAATCATCCTTGCACGAATTACATGCCATGCTAGTTGTATATGGACTCATAAAGTGCACAAAAATCCCAAGATTTGATTTGCTTTTATTATTTTACCATTTAATTTGATTTATTTTGGTTTAAATGAATAAAAATCAAAATAAATGATAAAAATAATAAAATAATAGGTGGAAAAGCTCAGGGGTCGTGGGTCCTATTAGAAACATGTTTCAAACAAGAAAACATGGACCCCTTTGGAAAAAATGCAAATTTGATCAATGTTGACTTTTGATAATTTTCCAAAAATTGCTACCTTTGACAATGCATAACTCTCTCAATTTTGACCCTAGGAGGGTGTTCTTGTACTTTTTAGGAGTCTTAGGATGTCCTATAAACAAAAAATTTGGTTTCATCTCAATTGGATCTTCCATGTTCATGTATGAAGCTTTGACCCAAAAGGTGTTTTTGTTGACTTTTCAAAAAAACCTATAATGTCAAAATTCATATCTTTTTATGAGTGCATATTTTGAAATTGAGCGCTGAAGATGAATTATAGGGAATTGCATCCTCTTCAAAATGAGCCTTGGAAGTTTCTAGAGAATTTTCGGAGATGGGCTTAAATATGCCATCCAAGATGTGATAGAGTACCGTCAGAGATGGGCTTAAAGATGCCATCTAGAGGACGTTGATTTCCTGAGATATTCCTTTGATTAGAACCCCTGTTCCCGTTCTTGATGAGGAATCTTTTGAGGAATGTTGGTATCTGTCTTGGGAGAAATAGAATTTTAGGAGCTTCAGTTGTCCATTAATCTACTGGGGAAATAACTCCTGCTTGAGGAAGCGGAAGTGAACTGCATATTTGGTCAGGGTACAAGTTGCACCGTGACTTACTGAGGAAATGCGAAACCAATCGTGTTTGATCAGGTCCAGGTCTTATAGTGTTATGGACTGCAGTCTAGAGATAAGAGAAAAGAAACCTGGATGGTAAGGTTTATGAGAAGGAACCTGGATAGTAGGGATTATGGGAAGGAACCTGGATAGTAGGGCTTATGGGAAGGAACCTGGGTAAGGTTGCTTCGTGAGGAGTTTGGGTAAAACTGCATCTGAACCGAGAAGTAACCTAGGTAAGGTTGATTTGTGAGGAGTTTGGGTAACACTGCATCTGAACCGAGAAGGAACCTTGGTAAGGTTGCTTTGTGATGAGTTTGGGTAAAACTGCACCTGAACTGAGAAGGAACCTAGGTAAGGTTGCTTTAGGATAAGTCTGAGTGAAACTTCAGAAGGAACCTGGGTAAGATTGCTCGTGATGAGTCTGTGTAGGGCTTTAGGAGGAACCTGGGTAGGGCTACTTCGGGAGAAGCCCGTGTAAAACTTCGGCAGGAACCTGGGTAAGGTTACTTTGGGCTAAGTCTGTGCAAAACTTCAAGAGGAACCTGGGTAAGGTTACTTTGTGATAAGTTCGTGTAAAACTTCAAAAGGGACCTGGGTAAGGTTACTTTGGGATAAGTCTGTGTAAAACTTCAGGAGGAACCTGGGTAAGGTTACTTTGGGATAAGTTTGTGTAAAACTTCAGGAGGAACCTGGGTAAGGTTACTTTGTGATAAGTTTATGTAAAACTTTAGGAGGAACCTGGATAAGGTTATTTCGTGATAAGTTTGTGTAAAACTTCAGAAGGAACCTAGGTAAGGTTACTTTGTGATAAGTTCGCGTAAAACATCAGAAGGAACCTGGGTAAGGTTACTTTGTGATAAGTTTGTGTAAAACTTCAGAAGGAACCTGGGTATGATTACTTTGGGATGAGTTCGTGTAAAACTTCAGGAGAAACCTGGATAAGGTTACTTTGTGATAAGTTCGTGTAAAACTTCAGGAGGAACCTGGGTAAGGTTAGTTTGTGATAAGTTCATGTAAAACTTCAGGAGGAAATGTATGAGAAAGGACCCGTGTAAGATTTTTCAGGATAAACCCGTGTGAAGCTGCATTTAGGAGAAACCCGTGTAAGATTTCTTCGTGACGAACCCGCGTAAAGTTGCATTTGATTGCGCAGATAATTACTTTGTCGAGTTTCAGGAGCTAATCTTGAACTTCTTGGAAGTTGTTGATGATAACCATCTTTCCTGAAAAGGTACATGATTAATCGTATATGATGCATGAAATGCATTGTATGATGACGTTCTCAAAATAAATGAGACTATGTTGTATGCAATGTGTATGCGCATGTCATGATATATGAACATGAAATGCTATTGTGACATATCTGAGTGGGAAAATAAATCACTGACCGCTGCTGGAGAGTAACGGAAATTGAGCTCCTGACTGTCATAGAAAAAGTGGTTCTTCTACTTCCGCTGGGGATGGTGAACCGGAGATGACTATGTTGAGGATTTGCCCCTTGTTTACGGATATTCTGCCGAGGAAAGACTTTACTTGAGAACAACTCTGCGGGGGAATAACTCTGTTGGAGAGAGAGGCTTCCATAGCTGAAGGGATAAACTCTCTCAGGGATTGAGCTTATGTATTCATAGAAATAAACTCTGTTCAGGAGAAAACTTTATGAACCGCTTGATATTACAAAATTCGGCTGGGAAATATAGACGTCGGCTCTCCGAAAGATCTTGGCTGGGGAAAGTAATTCCTGTTTGGGGAGGTAGAGATCAAAACTTTGGTTGCCTCTACTCTGTGGGGAATGTAGATGTTACTGGGACGCATGCTGAGGATACGACAATGACTTCGTATCAAGACTTTTCTGCCCCTGTACCTGCTGGAGAAAGTGCCTGTGGAGGCCTTATGGATTGAGTGTTATCCCAACTTATGAGGTGCTCGGTAACTTCCGATCGAAATGATAAGTCTTCTACTGATAGGCAAGTGACGAGATGACAGGACATGGTCGTGTTCTTTAGTCCCTAAGTTTTTCTTGGACTATCTTTTCATATTTTCAGTCCACCGGGATACCCTTTTTTGCCCAAGCTGCCTTTTCAGGTTTTCGGCTTGTCGGGTGTACATATCTTTTTTTTTTATCCCTAATTTTTGCCCGAACCCTTTTGGTTCGCCGGGATGCCATTATTTTTTCCTAGGCCAGTCACCCTAGCGGGTCTTTGTTCATGTGTAGTATTTTCTGACTATGTCCACGCTCTTAGGGTGTACGGAGTTGTCACTGTCGGTAGTGTTGTATTGCCACACAAATAGAAGATGTTTGTTTGATCGTACAGGATTCGTTGCTGGAATTCATTCCCAATTCCCCCAAGTGATTCAGATGGAGATCTGCCCCTGGCTATTTAGCATCTTTGAGAGATTCCTTGAATCTTGACTTGACTGTCCCAGATGATGGACAATGATCATGTCGTGCCCCTTGGTTGGAAGTGTTTTTCCACTTGAGGTGATCCTTTTTATTGAGAAGGTTTTTGTTCACTAGATATTCGTCATATGAATTTCTCTGCTGTTGAACAAATAGTCATATGCAAACAGTGTTATTTTAAGAATGCAAAGCTTACGTCTGTCTTGAAGTTTTGAAAATGCAATTTTTTTTAGAAAAAATAGAATTTTGCAAAGATGTGATATCAACTCAGGATTTGTAACAGAACTTCAGTAGTCAGGATACCTTTTGTAACAGTATGCTTTCGAACTAACCCATGCTTCAGCTAGGACTTTTAAGGGTTATAACGTGGCCTGGGTCACGATTTAAGAAACAAAGGATAAAGGCTCAAATTTTATTTGTACCCACCCATTCTTCGATCCTAAACTCAGCTAATTGTGCATTTAGATCTCGTTTGAGTCTTTGCTCTGATATTCCAGTGATGGTTCAGATAATGACAGTTTCTTTTGAATAGGCAGTCATTTTTTTATTGAGGGTTTATAGGACCTCTTTCTTTTTTATTTTATTATCCATGTCTTTTGCCTGAACTATTTCTTTTTGTGATTACAGTCAGCGGGATGCACCAGTTTTTTTTCTTAAGTCTCCTTCATAGGTTTTGACTTAATGGGCTTTTATTTCGAGAGATAATGACTGCCTGTCTTGACGATTATAGGGAACCATCACCGTCTTTTATTTTGGAAGGACATCTTTGATGCCATTCATTATGCACTTGGATTAACTGAGAAAACTACCCTGCCTCCGGTTGTGATTAAGGGTTTTAATTTGTGTGAAAGAAAAACTCCTACTTCTTTGGCTCAAAGGGGTTGACTAGGGATTATCTTCCTTATAACTCCACTGTTTGGGATTTGAAACAGCGCCTGTACATCGTTAGCGCGGTCTGTTCAAAAGCATAATGTAGAGATTATGGTATCATTTTCATCATCCTCCCTCTAAAGGCTTAGAGTTTTTTAGTCGAGAGTTGAATATCACGAAAAGGAAATATAAAAGCAATTTAAGCATAATGAAAACAAATTAATTCAAGACAGACATGTGTAATGCATTGATGAAATAATAAAGTTTGTCATGACAATAATTGTTCGAATATGCAAAGAAAATAAAACTTCAGAATTTAAATGAACAAAAATGCTTTCAATCCTAGCCCTGTTTTAGAAAGGGAGCAGTGATCACGTTGGGAGTCTCAGGAGGGTCGAATTCGATCTCCTTGGCATCAATCATATTCTGAATCTTGTATTTCAGCACCCAACAATTATTAGTATCGTGTCCCGGGCTGTCAGAATGATAAGCACACCTTGCCTCCGGATTGTAGTTAGGAGAGGAATTCATAGGGTTCGGATGAGGGTTTATCGCCCTAATCAGATTCATCTTCAACATATGTTGTAATGCTTGTGACAATGGCATGTTCATTTGGGTGAACTGCCTTTGAGGTCTTTCCACCCTTGGCTGATTGTTTCGTTGTTATGGTCATTGTGTGCGTGCCGAATTAGAGATCAACACTGCCCCCACAGATTAGTGGTAGTCTGCCTTGTTATGCCCCTTCTGGTCGTGCACAGCATTAGCTTCCCTCTTGCCACCAAATGACTTTTTATCTGTACTCGAAGAGGTATTTTTCTGGATCTTGCCACTCCGGATCCCAGCATCTACTCTTTCTCCACTCAGAATCAGCTCGGTGAAACCTACTGACGAGCTACCGATCAAATGATTAAAGAATGAACCAGATAGCGTACCCAGAAACATATCAACCAACTCCCTATCAGACAACGGGGGTTGGACTCTTCCAGCCAAGTCTCTCCACTTCTGGGCATAGTCTTTAAAGCCTTCACTTGCCCCCATGGACATACTCTGGAGTTGAGTACGAGTAGGAGTAAGGTCGGCGTTGTATTGATACTGCTTATAGAAAGCAACAGCCTGATCTTCCAAATTTCCGACATTGGCTCTCTCCAGTTGGTAGAACCATTCAAGCTGAGTCCCTGACAGACTATCTTGAAATAAATGAACCCACATATTTCTATCAGTGGTGTGGGGCTGGATTTTCCTGATGTAGGAACGAAGATGGAGCTTTGGGCAGGACACCCTATCATACTTGGAAAAAACTGGAGCTTTGAACTTCTGCGGGATGACCACTCCCGACACCAAACCCAATTCTTCAAAATCCAATCCAGGTATCCTCTGAACTTCCATGGCACTCAGGTGATCTTCCAACTATTTGTATATATCCTCAGTGGGAGGATATTGCTCATCGTTATAATCAGTATCATTGTCAGAGACTGCAGGACTAGGGTCCTTCTCTCCTTCTTGGTTCTCCCCTTCCTTAGATGAAGAGGTCAGGTCGACTTTTCTCTTCAACCACTCTCCAAACCTGCGGCCCATGTTCAGAATACCGACAACCTTATTCTTTTTCTTCTTCTCTTTCAAAATGAGGGCTTTCAGATCCTCCTGCCCTTTTGCCAGACTTATGAACATTTGTTGGAACTGGGAGTTTTGTGCCTGAAGATCCTTGATGCTTTGTTCATAATACATTTCTGCTGAAATAAACAGCGAAGAAGATGAGAAACCTATAATGGTACTTGTTTATGCAATGTCATGGATGATATGCGTATGCAATGATTTCAAGGATTCTTAAAGGCTCAGATTCGTTTAACCAAAAGAAACACATGTTAATTGCATCGATAAGTTAGAATTGTTACAAAGAATGCCTTTTAGGCTTATACTTAAACAAAACAAAACTTAAAGAAAGAAACTAGGTCTCCCAGGAGCGCGTCCTCTTTGGTGCGATGTAGGCATTTATGTTCCTTTCTTCATGAAGTAGCCTAGTGAGCTCCAGGACCTTCTTCTCACTGGCATAGAACTGAGCTTCAAACGTGTCCCGCTCTTCTTTGAGTTGAACCCAAGACTTCGGTAATTCTTCATGATCACTTGGCATGTCCGGGTGATGAACAAAAGAAGCAGTGTCTCCCTCAGCAACTGGTTCCACAATTATTGGTAGGACAGCAGGGTAGGGCATCATCAAACTTCGGGCGCGAGCTCGTACCCATCGGAGATAAGGCTCAAGAGGAATGGAATTCTTGTGCCCTAGCGTCTTTCTATCAATTTTATGTACCATGCCCCAAGCTTTTATGAACCTTCTACGATAGCCTTAGACGTCGTTCTCATAATTGAAGGCGATTCCTTGGATAATCGTATCATGAGGACCATCTATTCTCGCATAACCAAACTGACGCAGTGCCAAACAAGGGTTGTAAGTGATTCCTCCCCTAATGCCTAAGAGGGGGGACATTAGGGAATTCACCACAACGATCGATGAAGGTAACATCTTCCGAGAACTGTGAACACCAATGAGTGTCTGAATGCTTAAGGGACATTAGCCTGCAAGACCATTTCAAACCATGCTCATTCTTCAAAACAGACCTGGGTAGGTGCGAAATAAACCACCTAGCCAATAGAGGAGTCCAACACATGAGGGTTCCCCTTCTCTTTAGAGTGCGAGCATGCAAAGAGTGCAGAATATCCCCGAGTAATGTAGGTACTGGATTATGAGACAGGAAAACCTTGATAGTGCTCACATTTACGAGTTGCTCAGCATTAGAGAAAAGTACCGTCCCATAAACGAGAAGTTCCAGTACCTCTTTGAAAGCTTGTAAATATAAGGTATCCCAGAAATGATAGGCTTTCTCAAATAGAAACTTAACTGGAATTCCTTGGACACTCCCTCTAGTCTCCTAATTTGAAACTACGTCAGGCATTGTAAAGACAGAGCTTTAGTAATTTCTTCAGGCTTTGGATGTTCTTCCGTACCATTGAAAGGCAGCTGGTCAAGAATAGGTACCCCTAAAAACTGAGAAAACACCTCCATAGTAGGTACTAGCTGGTAATCCGGAAAGGTGAAACAATGGTGCACTGGATCGAAGAACTGAAACAACACTTTTAACAAGTCTTCATCAGGTTTTGCAGTGACCAAATTGAGCAACTGACCATGCTTTCTAGTGAAATTAGAACCTTCAAGAACCCTTAATGACAGATCCTTTAGTTGGAGAGACCCTTTCACAAGGTTGATCTGTATGGTGTTCCTACGGGCAGATGCCATGTCCTACAAAATAGAGCAAAAATGAGCCCTAGGGAATCCTTAAAATGGTTAGTCATGGTATTCTATGCTTATGATGTCATGATTAGGTTAGAAAATCATAGGTATAGCAAACAACAAACAAGTCACACAAAGTCCTTAGGTTTAAGGCTTGCATGAGTTTTAAATTCGTAACCTCTTGAAGTTGGATTGGTTCAACCTGCCCTATAAATAGTAACCGGGTTCTAAGGGATCTCAATATCACTGATCTTTCCCCCAGCTTCATTCAATAGGCGATGGACTCGCAACCAAACAAAACTCAAGAGTCAAACCTCAATGAGTGTAGCATCGAGTATCTGTCAACCTTGGGCATACACCAAAGTCGAACATCTCGCTACGTCCTACTGGCCAAGTTGTGCAATTAAAGGTTCTAAGGTCAATTGATGCTTCACGACACCACGCGGCGGCCCCGTACTCTCCCTTATTGGCTCAAGGGTTACCAGTACTAACCAAAGTGCCACATCAACGTAGTTACTGCTTCAACAGTGCCGGTATACCCCAACATATTTCCCTCACAGTTTATCTAAAAGGTGCTCCCCAGATCTGGGTGTAGGATCTATAGTAACCCCAAACAAACCCTTTAAATTAAAGCAATAAAGACAATCAAGAGAAGCAATTTTAATGACCTAGATCCTAAGGTATACCCCACTTATTTAATCCCCAACAGAGTCGCCAGTTCTATGATACGGTGGCATAATCGACTATTATACTGGTTTGCGTTTTTTGTTTGCAAATGTCGCGGTAAGCAAGAGTCGCCACCGACTTTTATTTTATCCAACAAGGAAAATGAAAAAGAATAGAAAAAACCTTTTTTTGATTTTTGATTGGTTAATTTAATAAAATAATTTTGTAATGAAAAAACAAAATAATTGAAAAAAGAAATTAAAGAAAGAAAAGGTAAAAATAACCAAGTGGGCCTGCTGTTAGCAATTCTGGGGGGTGTTGAACTGAAATCCTTGGCCCATTAAGCCTTTAAGCCCAGTCAACCTTTGGATCAGGTGTAGCATTGACCTGGAGGAGTACCATGAACCTTCATTGGAGAATCATGAGATCTAGCCAGTTGGGCATCCAATGTATAGACGTTGAGCGTGTATGGAAGGCATGTGAGGTAAGATTTCACTGGATTCACCTGAAACAATTAACAAAATAATAAAATGCACACGCCTGGGATCAAACCCAGGACGTGTGCATCAAAGGTGTTCCTTCCAACCATCTGTGTTGCATTGTTAACTTTTAAACATAATAAACAAATAAAATCAAAAGCCAAATCAAGTATTATGCGAGCAAAACGCGCGAAATTTTGAATGGACCAACCACGTCTTGCCACGCCATTGTCTTCTTCGCTGAGACTATTGTTTTAGGTACAAACTTTTACCTACGGACGTTTGTTCGTAGCTATAACCCTATTTCATTCAAAAATTACATACAAGCAAGATGAATGAAATTGGTGACCATGAATCAACTAATCTTGAAGCCCTGATCATCATGGTATCCAATATGAGAGCCAATTGTTCATGCATTGAAAACCCCTAAAACAAACTTGTGAACCCTAGAAATGGAATTACGTGATTCCTGTGCAAAAACTCAAATCAAAGCATTCAAAAATGTTGCAAGCATGACAATAAACATGGATATGTGATTAAAATAGATTTATGTTGCGTAAATCAATGGATTCAAACTTTAAAAAAATGCAAACTGTGATATCTCTAGGGGCGATTTATGGATGCTTTGAGGCTATCAAATGATGCTGTTAGCTTCCTGAGATGTCCAGGGATGGATTAGAAGCCTTGGAATGGTTTGAACTGGCCTGTAGACAAAGATAGGTTTCACACATTTCTTGCAAAATTTTGATTTCTCTCTTGATGTTTCACGCCTCCAATCCTTGTTCTTATGGTATGGAATTGTTGTGTATATGTAGGAGACTGAATTAGGTCAACCAAATTGACATGAATCTTGAGAAATAATGGAGATTTTATTTGATTTTGGCCTTGTATGATTTCTTTCCAAAATAGCTTCAATCATGACTTTTTCAATCTAAATCATCCTTGCACGAATTACATGACATGCTAGCTGTATATGGACTGATAATGTGCACAAAAATCCCAAGATTTGATTTGTTTTTATTATTTTACCATTTTATTTGATTTATTTTGGTTTAAATGAATAAAAAATCAAAATAAATGATAAAAATAATAAAATAATAGGTGGAAAAGCTCAGGGGTCGTGGGTCCTATTAGAAACATGTTTCAAACAAGAAAACATGGGCCCTTTGGAAAAAAATGCAAATTTGATCAATGTTGACTTTTGACAATTTTCCAAAAATTGCCAACTTTGACAATGTACAACTCTATCAATTTTGACCCTAGGAGGGTGTTCTTGGACTTTTTAGAAAGCTTAGGATGTCCTCTAAATAAAATTTTTTGTTTCATATCAATTGTATCTTCCATGTTCATGTATGAAGCTTTGACCCAAAAGGTGTTTTTGTTGACTTTTTAAAAGGACCTATAATGTCAAAATTCATATCTTTTTATGAGTGCATATTTTGAAATTGAGCACTGAAGATGAATTGTAGGGAATTGCATCCTCTTCAAAATGAGCCTTAGATGGAAAATTTCTGATAAAGTATGAAGAAGTTATGTTTGGTCAAAGTTTGGTTGACTTTTCCTTAGAAACCCTAATTTAGCAACTTTTGGGTTTTGATGAATTATGAGAAATCCTTGAGGAATCATGATCAACCCTTGATAAAATGATGTATATAACTTTAAAATTATAATGTTGACCAAAAATCTTGAAGTTTGACTGTATGTGGGCCACAATTGACTTTTGACCTAGTTGAGTCGATTCTCAAGCATCTGGGCAGTTGACTGAGCAAACTTCTTGTGCAAGGCATGAAACTTGGCATGGATGATCTTGGGGACATATTAGGACCTTGTAAAGCATTTGGTACCTTTGTGGTTCACCCATCTTGATGAAGAATGAAACCCTAATTTGAGGTATACTGCCTTAGGAGAGAGTTTGTCTGGTCCACTCTTGGGCAACCTTGAGCAAATTAAAGATCTCAATGGACATGTATTGAGTAAAATGAGAGGGAATATTTTTGGGTACAACACCATGTCTTTAGGTGCCATCTTGATTTTATTATAACCAGAGAAACAATCCATGAAGGAAAATACTCTGTGTTAAACAATGTTGTCAACCAGAAAATCAATATGTGGAAGCAGAAAGTCATCTTTGGGGCTTGCCCTATTCAAATCCCTATAGTCTACACACATACGCACCTTACCATCCTTCTTAGGTACTAGCACCACATTTGTAACCCACTAAGGAAAGGACGTAACAACTAAGAAACATGCATTGAACTGTTTCATAACCTCAACTTTGATCTTTTTAGACATCTCGAAGCGCATACAACAAACCTTCTTCTTTATAGGAGGACAACCTTCCTTCATCGGTAGTCGGTGAACCACAATGTCAGTATCAAGCCTTGGAACATCTTCGTACGACCAACCAAAGATCTCAACTTAGTCACACAACACGTGGATTAATCTCTTTTTGACATTGTCTTATAGGTTGATACCTATCTTGACTTCTTTCTTGTCCTCTTTAGTACCCAAGTTCACAGCCTAGATTGGCTCTTCATGCAGCCATATGGCTCTTTCTTCTTCCATTAACAGCCTAGCGAGCTCTCCAGGTATTTCACAATCTTCCTCACCTTCGTCCTCGGCTTGGTAGATCAGATTTTCAAAGTCATAGTTGGCAATAGCAGAATTGTTATCAATGGGATCCAGGGTGGATATGGATCTATAATTTATTGCGTGGGTGTGTGTATGAACACATAGATATTTTGAAAGTAATAAAGTAAAAGAAAGACAAAGAGCGCAAAATTTGAATGCAAACATCCAATGATTTATTAAATGAAAATATCCTGATGAATAATGATAACCCTAACAAATGGACTGTTGTGCCCTGGGTAAGGCACAAGGCTTAAAGTTATTGTTTAAATTACATAACCAAAAACTTTAAAGTAAGAAAGCACAAAATATCATTTACTCTTGACTAAAGGAGATTTCTATAAAGTCTTCAGTCTTCCAATTATTAATCCCATTGCCTATAGTAAGGAAGATCTAACTGTCTATGTCGCAGTCACTATCAGCGTCTTCCACAATGTTGACTTGATTGTTGTGAACTCCATTGTTATTGATGTGGAATGGCGGCCTCCCATAATTAGCACAAGTAAGACGGAAAGCCCTCTGAGCCTGTGAGGTGAAACCCAAACAAAATTTGTCTGACTTGTAAGGAATGTTGGGAAGCTGACCCTAAACAGTGCCACCACCTTCTTCAACCATAACCTTAGCATCTTTAAGAGAAGCCATTTTTGGTGGATTCCTGGTAACCTTAGGAACAATAGGAGTAGCTTTGTCAACAAGGGTTGTCTTAAGAATAACTTCAAAGGTCTGGCACAGAGTCTCAAATAATTCACCATCCATCTCAACATACTTGAAGGAATTAAAATGGCTCACCATGTATTCTTCTTCTCCACAAACTGTAACGATTTTTACTTTCAAGGGATACTTTAACTTTTGGTGTAAAGTAGAAGTAACGGTGCCTGCCCCATGAATAAAAAGGCGTCCAAGCAAACAGGAATAGGATGGAATAATATCCACTTTGATTGGAAGATCAACCTCTCCATGCACCATTCTCTTTGAACCATCAAAATCTCTCACCACAATGTCACTGGGTTTTAGCACAATCCCCTCACAATCAAGTTTGTCTAAAGTAACTTTTGGCAATACATTTAATGAGGAACCTGTGTCCACCAACACATGAGATAAGGTAGTGCCCCTACACTCAATATATACATGCATGACCTTATTATGGTTCCTTCCATCGGGAGTTAAATTAGCGTCAGAAAAGCCTAACCCATTATCAGTTGTCAGGTTAGCAACACAATTTTTGAACTGATCAATAGAGATTCCCTATGGTACATAAGCACTTTTTAGGAACTTTAACAAATCCTAAGCATGGTCCTCGGAGCATAATAACATGAATAACATAGATATTTTAGAAGGGGTCTTCCCCAACTGTTCAACAATTTTATAGTCACTCTTTCGAATAATCTTCAGTGCCTCCTTCATCTCATGCCTGGAGGTATTTTCAACAGTAACCTCTTTCGGTGCCTCAGCCTGGGTAGGTTCAGTCATATATTCTTTTCTTTGAGTCTCAATTGTTGATTCAGTAGTAGTGATTTGAACTGGTGTAGTAATAGTCTTCAAAGAGATCTTTGGAGATAAAACCCTTCCACTTCTGGTAACCTTACTAGTCCCAGCAATATTGCCAATGTTGGGATCAGTAACTTCAGTATTTTCATCTTCGACAGTCAATGGTTCTTGCTTGACGCCATGGTAGTAGACATAAGCTCCATAAATTCCAACAGATAGCCTTGTCAGAGGAATATGGAATTGGCCCAGGTGAGGTAATGATTAGAGGAGCAACCCTCGGTTCGACAGTAATTTTCACAAGACCTTTAGAAGTGATCCTTATAGGAGTACCAAAAATTGTAGTTACAGATACGTCTTAGGATATACTCTCCATAGAAGGAGTCTTCTCAAATATAATTGCACGGTCATCCATCAAACACTGAATACCTTCTTTCAGTAGGGCACAACCATTGGATTGAGACGCATAGTAGTAGTAGTTTTAAATGCAACCCGGAAATAAACCGGCTTGCAGTAGCTTCTTCTTAACAATCATCATAGGACTGTTTGTCATACCCCAAATTTTTCTTACCTTTTACTTTTGTATGGCTTAGACTTCGCATTTCATCCACATCATCTTCACTAGTTCATTTACATATCATGCATTTCATTAAATAAAGGTACATGAGGTCCAAGAGTTCAGTGGTTGTGCAATATTAAAGTTTCAGTGTTTTCAGGAAACTAGGATTTTTGCTTCAAGATCACATTGAGCTTTATCTCCTTCTACAAGTCAATTGCTTATCAAGAGGTTTAAGGGGGGTGAAACCAAGGAATTCTTCTCATATGGATTAAAATTTTATTTGAGGAGTTTCTTGAGGGACTAAATTTGGAACTAAGATGGAATCTATCATTTTTAAAGTGGTTTAAATTTGTCATGAAGATTCGAAATTGAAAGATAATGAACTTGGATTTGGATTGCAAATTGGAAGTAAGGTAAATTGGTATTTCATATAATGTCTTTGGTTCATAAATCACCAATTCCTTACACCACAAGTTACTACATTCAAGATTCAAGTCACTATTGATTATGTTGCAATTATTTTTGGATTCATGCCATGACCATTTGAAACCATACAAATGTTGAGACCCCCTCCACTTCTGCTAATGGGAGGAATGATAATGAAAATGTTGAGACCCCTATTGGAGCTCCTTGGAATGATGTTGATGATCATCACGACGTCATTGATCTTGATGAGCCCCACATGAATCTCGCCGTTGGAGTTGCTAAAACTGCAAAGATGTATCATCCTCTTGAAGAGCGTCTCAAAGCAATGTAGGGTATCAAGACTTCAGGATTTAATATTGCGGTAATGTGTCTCATGCCTGGGGTAGTTATCCATTCCAAGTTCAAGATTCTTGATTTTGACAAATACAAAGGCACTTCCTACCCAGAGACTCATATTCGTTCCTAATGTCGCAAGATGGCGGCCTATGCTGAAAATGTACCGTTACTCATGCACTTCTTCCAAGATAGCTTGACCGGGGCACTGTTGGACTGGTATATGCAACTAGAAAGAACTCATGTCAGTACTTGAGGAGAACTTGCTGACGCCTTTTTAAAACATTACCATTATAATACTTCCATGGCTCCTAGCCGCACTCAGCTTCAAGGGATGATACAGAAATCTGAAGAGTCATTCAAAGAGTACGCTCAAAGGTGGCGTGAATTGGATGCAAGGGTTCAACCTCCTCTCTTGGATCATGAATTGACTTATTTGTTTGTGGTCACCTTACAAGACTGATATCTCCAACACATACTTGGTAGTATTTCGACTTTCTTTTCGGACTTGGTTACCATTAGGGAATGTATTGAAGATGGCCTTAAGTTAGGAAAAATTTAGGGTACATCTAGCGTTATCAATGGGAGTAACAAGAAACCTTGCTTTGGCCTTCTCAAGAGGAAAGAAGGAGAGACTAGTGCTACTATCGACAAAGTGAAGGCCCCACTCCATCATCAAGACCAAGCTATGCATCGCCGAGCATCGATTGTTTATCCTAATGGAAATGTTCCTCGAGCATGTGCTACAATCTCGGCTCAACAACCTCGGGTGGCTCAGCATCAGTCAATCCATCATCAACAGTAGTACACAGAGAGACAGTTGTATGTTCAACAAACACGATTTGGGCCTTTTCAGTTGAATCAACAACCCCTGGGCAATGAGGATGAAAGAGAAAGAAAGCTACTGAAAGAAGGGTGGATCCTATAACTATGCCTTACGCTCAACTCCTCCCT
Organism: Vicia faba; assembly: GCA_948472305.1. Lineage (NCBI taxonomy): Eukaryota > Viridiplantae > Streptophyta > Magnoliopsida > Fabales > Fabaceae > Vicia > Vicia faba. The sequence goes on along the minus strand of OX451735.1, from coordinate 536,673,528 downwards.
CAATTTCTTGCCAATAAGTTGGTTCAATTGCGTGAACTTGGTCCAACACCAAATCCTCTCCCACAGGGGTATGATATTAATGCTCGTTGCGAATTCTATTCAGGGGCTCTAAGCCACACAATTGAGAATTGCAGGGCACTAACAAACAGTGTTCAAGACCTCCTTGATGCCAAGGTTATCATATTCACTCCAAAGGGTCTGATAATGGATTGAATCCTCTTGTTGAGACAGGTGTCAAGACTACAAGGGCGCATCCTCAAATAAGTCCAGCCTGAAGAAGCCTCCTGAGCATGGCAATTTCTAATTTCATTTGCATTGTCATTTTTAATATTTCTTGTTTTGTTCAGTACTTTCTTGTATGCAAAATTGTTTGTTTTTAAAAAAAAATCACAATGCACTGACTGTGTTTGTCTTGAACTGATCCATTCGTATTCACTCATTTACGTTTTTGTTATTTTACTTGCTTTTGATGTTTAACTCTTTTTATTTTAAATATCAAAATAACTCTTCAGGGAGGATGATGAACATATGACACCTAAATTCTCAAACGGTATGCTTTGGAATAAAACCTTGCTGACGATGTACAAACATTGTTTCAAATCCCCAAACACCGGAGATATAAGGGAGATAGACCCTCGTCAACCCTTTCGAGCCTTGAAGTAGGAGTTTCTTTTATGCAGAAAAAACCCTCAATTTTAACCCCGGTAGATTTCAGTTAATTTAATCGAGCGTTCAGAACTCGTCAAGAGTGAGCCTCTAGGGATACAACAATGGTTATCCATCAAAGGGATAGGGAAAGTTAAAACCATAATGACTAACCTTCACCTATCAGCAGCGTGCATCAAAGAGAATGATATCCCCATGGGTATCTCTCGCACATCAGGAGGTTAGAAGATGACGATACCATAATGGTTATCCTTCATATTTCCAGGACTCAGGCAACCACAACCATTTCCAACAAATCTAAGACGACGCGAAGATCAATGACTTGTTCAAAATAAAGAAATAAAAAGCCTTGCTAAGTCGAAACTTCAAAAGCAAGTGACTTAGGAAAAAGTAAGGGCATCCCGCTGGACTGCAACTTTAAAATCAAAAATTATCCAGGCAAAATTAGGGAAAACGAAAGGATTACAAAATAAAGGTCCTCAGCAAAGAACAAGGTCGAGTGGTCGGACACCAAGAAGTCAGTGATTGTCGAGTCCTAGAAACCGATGTGGTTCCTCAATCATCGCAAACTCTCTTATCGAGAGATGAGTGCTTGTATCGATTTAACTGAATGTAGGAATGGAGAACATCAAGGAGAATGGGTGGGCACCAAATAATTTTGAGCTTTAAATCCTTTTTTTCTAAAACTGTGAACCAGACCACGTTACAACCCTTAAAAGTCCTAACTGAAGAATGGGTTAATTCGAAAGCAATATTGTAGCGAGAATACGGTAACCTGACTCCTCGGAGATGTGCTAAAATTTGAGTTGGTAACACGCTACCTTTTCATAAAAAATTAAAAAAATTAAAAATTAAAAAAAAAACTGATGCTTCGACATCTTTTCAATAAAAGTTTTTAAACTTCAAGACAAGCATAAAATTTGCATTAGAATCATCATTCTTATACAAACATTCTTTGCATATAAATAAGTGCTTAAACATCAAGTAAGCTTGCATGATGAGCATCAAATAATGTCAAAAAGCAGAATCCTGTCAAAAAGCAAAGAATGATCTTATTCTGGGGCATTCCCTCAAGCTTCCAATCAGAGGCTATCACGTCAATAAATCTCTTCTAGCTTTTTCCAACCAATCAGAGGAAATCATATCGATGAATCTCTTTGAACTTCAAGTTGGGGAAATTAGGTCGAGTAACCTATTCAGAATTTGTGCAACCTGGGGCAGTTACGTCGAGATTCGACAAATCTCTCCAAGAATCTATAATCAGAGGCAGATATTAGGGCATGCCACCTTGTGTCGTATTATGACACAAATCTTCCATCCTTCTACTCGAAGATATCATTGTAGACAGGGGCTTTCCTCCTCCCATCTTATGAAGTTACTCAAGAAAATTCCTGTCATCCGTACAAATGCAATCAGGATAAAAGCGTCATGACATTAACTTTGGCTCAATTAACATTCTCAGAATCACTGTCATTCTCTGCAGATGTTTAAGCATACAACTCACCATCAATGAAGTGAACTTGGGGCATCTGAAGACTCTCATGTCCATTTCCTAATCCCCGAGTGGTTTGTGGAGTAAGGAAAGTCAGACGGGGCCCTTTCCTCTCCAACACCGAGAAACTTGGGGCATTTGATGAGACTCATGTACCTACTCAATCATCCACAAGAAGTCCAGCATGCGGAGAAAGTCAGATCAAGCTAATCCTCCTCAACAAGATTTAATCCCCAGCAAAATCGACAAGGCTATAACTCAATTCTCAAAATTTTCAAGCACCAATCTATATTGGCATCTCAAGACAACGGGCAACGGACCCCAATGAGCCTCATCGCTCGCATTCTGCATATAATAATCATCGCTGCATATTACATTTCATCTTTAAACACATAGCATATCCATGGATCATCATGCCACACTTCAAAATGCATATGAAGCATGAGCCAAATTTGGTATCTTGCACGAAAACCCCTAATCAACCCTCAAATCAATAAAACACCCCCACAAAGAATATCATCCTCATAATTCCCAGTTGACATTCGTCATTACACTACCAACAAAAAAAAAAGTCATGGTGCTAGTACATCGTACTCCCCTACTCTCAATACTCACGTTATCTTTTCTAGGGTCGTAGGTCGCTCATAGGTCTTACCCTCACGTTATCTTTCTAGGGTCGTAGGTCGCCCGTAGGTCTTACCCTCATGTTGTCTTTTCTAGTGTCGTAGGTCGCTCGTAGGTCTTACCCTCACATTGTCTTTTCTAGGGTCGTAGGTCGCTCGTAGGTCTTACCCTCACGTTATCTTTTCTAGGGTCGTAGGTCGCTCGTAGGTCACCCGTAGGTCTTACCCTCACGTTATCTTTTCTAGGGTTGTAGGTCACCCGTAGGTCTTACCCTCACGTTATCTTTTTTAGGGTCGTAGGTCTTACCTTCACGTTATCTTTTCTAGGGTCGTAGCCTCTTGTAGGTCTTACCCTCACGTTATATTTTATAGGGTCGTAGGTCGCCCGTAGGTCTTACCCTCACGTTATCTTTTCTAGGGTCGTAGGTCGCCTGTAGGTCTTACCCTCACGTTATCTTTTTATAGGGTTGTAGGTCTCCCGTAGATCTTACCCTCACATTATCTTTTTATAGGGTCGTAGGTCACTCGTAGGTCTTACCCTCACATTATCTTTTTATAGGGGCGTAGGTCGCCCGTAGGTCTTACCCTCACATTATCTTTTTATAGGGTCATAGGTCGCCCGTAGGTCTTACCCTCATGTTATCTTTTCTAAGGTCGTAGGTCTCCTGTAGGTTTTACCCTCACGTTATCTTTTTATAGGGTCGTAGATCTGACCCTCATGTTATCTTTTCTAGGGTCGTAGGTCACTCGTAGTTCTTACCCTCACGTTATCTTTTATAGGGTCGTAGGTCTCTTGTAGGTCTTACCCTCATGTTATCTTTTCTAGGGTCGTAGGTCACTCGTAGGTCTTACCCTCGTGTTATCTTTTCTAGGGTCGTAAGTCGCTCGTAGGTCTTACCCTCACGTTATCTTTTCTTGGGTCATAGATCATACGCTGATCTTTACCCATTGTCTATACCTTTCTTTTTAGGTCGTGAATCCCACACGATAGATTCTCTGTTTTCCCATTATCTTTAAGTTAGCGTGTTGTCTTTAATCCTACCTTCAGCCATCACGACATCATCAACTATATATTCTAAATCACGTTAATACCCACTCCATCGAGAACCTTGTATTGGCACCATTACCCCAGCATAAGTTATCGTTATTCAACCACATTCATCCATCATGACCAGTTCATCATGTTGTACCGCAAAATTTTCCCTCTCATTTCTCAAGCCATTTCTCACAAGGATTCTCAAGATTCAAGCTTGCACAAGTACAATTGGATTTTCCAGTATCAAGTTAAAATTGAAACTGTTAAAAAAGGAGAAAATAGATAAAAATAATATTTTTTGACAAAATTTGAGAAAAACAAGTATTTTAGATTCAACTCCTTCGATTGGCCTTTTGGCCTCTTTCGATGCAAGCTTGGCTTGCATCCTTCGATTGGACATTGGCCTCTGGCACGTTGGCTTTAATTTATAAGGCAGGAGCTTCTTGCATGCCACCTTCGATTGAATCTTTGGCCTCACAGGGTTCACAATGCCATGGCTGCCTATGTGTTTGCTTCAATTGGATGTTTGATGCTTGCATGCCTTTGTTGACTGGACAAATATTCCCCCACACTTGCTTTGATTCACAAGTTGATGACTAGCTGTATACAAGCCTTTGTGTGGGCCATGATTTCTTTCTTGTGTGCAAGAGGCTTCCCCCCATGCTAGCATGCATAAGGCACAAAGCCTCCTGTAGCCTCCTTTGATTCCAAGGAAAAAAGCCTCCTTTTGGCATCCTTCGATTGCACAATTTTCCTCTTGCATGCTTCTTTCGAATCTGGGCATTTTTGCCTCCTACATGCCTCTTTCGTCTAGGCATATGACTCCCTTCATGCAAGTCTTCATATGAGCATTGGCCTCTTGTATGCTTGCTTGGAGTCACAAATTTTAGACCTCCTACATGCAGGCTTCGACAGGATATTGGCTATGTTTGTACCAGCTTCGACTGGACAACATTTCTCTTTAGTATGCTGCAATTCCATCCTTGACAAACTTCAGCACACATGGTTGATGGCCCCCTTCAAAAGACATATAGTGGTGGACTTGAAGGGCATACATATGAGTCCCTGTCGAAGGATATATCTTATTAGTCCATTTGAAGGACACGTTTGGCCCTTTTCAAAGAAACATATATGACCTATTCAAGGGACATGTTTGGGCGTCTCGTTCGAAGAACGTGTTTGATGGCCCATTTGAAGGATTTATAAAGCCCACCTTAAGGCATGCTTTAGTGACCCGTCCAAGGGGCATACATTTGGCTCCTTTAAAGGATGCACAAAAGTGACCCATTCGAAGGACACTTGTTGGAGGAAAATCAAATAACATTGTTGGAAGGAGAATCTGGTCGAAGGAGGGTCAAAACGAAAGGATGGACTATTCAAAGATGCTTGCTGCCAAGTTCGGGCCTAGTACACTGGCCATAAAGCTCCAAAACGGCTGCACATCAGTCCTGAAACATTGTCCCATTCTTGCACCAAAATAGCATACAAACATTGTCCTTCAAAAGCTACAAAAGCAGTTTACTCAAATTGTTCAAATTATTTTGTTTTCCCTCCAAAAGCTTTAGCCAGCTTTGCCTTTAAATAAGAGGCTCCATAACATGTAGAAGGGGACTTTTTTTGTTGGAAGACATCCAGAGACTTGTGGGTGGAACGAATCATCAAACTCAAACACTCTCAAACACTTAAACACGTTTTCAAAATACCAACCCAGAATCTAAACATTTGTCCTCTTTCAATCTGAAACATCCTTATACCTTGTTACCCTTCGAATCCAGTAGAAAGAACATCACACTTGTTTTTCTCCTTCGAATCTAGTATTAGAAACATCACCTTCGCTTCTTCTCTTCGAACCCAGAAGCACTCAGAGCAACCACTCAAGGTCCAACCCATACGTCCCAACCTCAAGCAAGGTAAGTCACTCTTAACCTTGAACCTTTCGTTTCTAGCATGACATGTGAATAAACTTCCTTTTCGTTTCAAACATGTACATAGTGTTTGTTCTTTATTTTCGTTTCCACCTTTTTAATTTGTTTTTATGGTTAACCATTTTAGCTTTGCTCTTTGTTTTATTAAACATGATTTAAGAATTAACCTGGCCCCAAGGTGATGCAAGCATGGCCTTAGGCCATGTTGCTATTCAAAAACTCAAACGAAAGAAACAGGAGAAAGCAGTATGAAACAAAGCCTTAGGCTTCCTCACTGACTCCAGGTCCAATCGAAGGATGCAGCAAAGGACTTAAGGTGAAGAGGGCATTCCATGCCGAACGAAAGAGGCTGCCAGAAGGATGGCCATACTAACTCCCAGACCCCAGTCGAAAGGCACACCATGCTGACTCCCAAGACCCATTCGAAAGGCATAGCACACCAGCTTCCAGGCCCCAATCAAAAGTCACGCCTTCACCACTTCCAGGCCAAATTGAAAAGAGCCAGAGAAGCAGAATCGAAGAGTATGGCTGCCTGAATCGAAAATGCCCCTTTTTTCCTTCTTTATTTTATTTTTGCCTTCATATTTTCTTACTATTCAATATGGTTGTAATAGTGTAGGATTTATTTTTCTGCATTTTTATTACTTTTTGTACAATTGCTAGTAAGATTGGGTATGTATGATAAGATAAAATCAACAAGTAGACAACCCCTAATCAAAGACTAAATGCATGAAAATCAAACACATTATTCACACGTGTAGCCTTAGGGTAATATCCCTTGTTGCCTCGAAAAAATAGTCATGTCCCTCGAATATTTGGTGTTTTAGAAAATACCCTCGATGAAAGATCGTAGTCCCTCGATGACCCTTAATGATGCCTTCGGTAAACGATCTAGTCCCTAAACGAAAATTGCTAAAACGTCCCATAGGTTACCTTTTATGACTATACAAACGTCCCACGCCCATCCCTTCACATCCAACAATGGAGCTTCTTACCAAACATTTGGTAAGATAGCAACATCTAAAGGAGGAGGAAAATAACAATTTTACCTTTTGAGTAGGTAGTATGCTCCTAGTTGCTCGCTTGCTCACAACAAAAACATTTTATACACCAACACTTTCATTTGAAATATTTTCAAAAGTTAAAATACTTTGTACGTGTTCTTATAGAAACGAGGACCATTACAAAGACACCTTTTCAAAATCACTTTCAAAAACACATTCCACAAACACCTTTTTGAACTATTTTCAAAACCAACACTTTGTACGCGTTCTTATAGAAACGAGAATCATTATAAAGACGTTTTTCAAAATACTTTCAAAAAACACACCACAAGCACATTTTCAAACAAAAGCAAGTGATATAGCAAGTAACTAAGAGTCCGTAGATAACTACGGATGAAAAGGTTGCTAATACCTTCCCTTTTCCTAACCTACCCCCCGAACTCAAGAAAACATCTCTAAAGGTATTTCCTCTTCTTTTCATCCTTTCCTTATTGGATAGAAGAAAAGTCGGTGGCGACTCTAGTTATCTGCAACAATTGCAATCAAATGCAAAACACCCAAGTCAGTTCTCCCACCGTATTACACATCAAAAAACAAATTTGTATCCCCAACAGAAATTATAAATAATAATAGTCACACTACCTCTCCAGGACAAATTTCAGGTCTTAATATTTAATCATCTTCTACCTTGAACACTCAAAAGGCTGATGCCAATCTCACCTTCAAGTTTAAGACAATTAAATAGGGGCAGTTGTCATTCCCCAAATTTGTCCTACCTTTTACTTTTGTCTGGCTTAAACTTCGCATTTCATCTACATCATCTTCACTAGTTCATTTGCATATCATGCATTTCATTAAATAAAGACACCTGAGGTCCAAGAGTTCAGTGGTTGTGCAATATTAAAGTTTCACATTGTTTTCAGGAAACTAGGACTTTTGCTTCAAGGTCACATTGAGCTTTATCTCCTTCTACAAGTCAAATGCTTATCAAGAGGTTTAAGAAGTTGAAACCATGGAATTATTATCATATGGATTAAGATTTTATTTGAGGAGTTTCTTGAGGGACTAAATTTTGAACTAAGAGGGCATCTATAATTTTCAAAGTGGTTTGAATTTGTCATGAAGATTCGAAATTGAAAGAGAAAGAAAACTTGGATTTGGATTGCAAATTGGAAATAATGGAAATTGGTATTTCATATAATGTTTTTGGTTCACAGATCACCAATTCCTTACATCACAAATTACTATATTCAAAATTTAAGTCATTTGGTTACCTTGCAATTTTTATTCATGTCATGACCATTTGAAACCATACAAAGGAATTTCTCAATACAAGCGCAAAACCAGCCCCACAAAACAGGCCCAAAGTTTGCACCAACCAGCCCCATAAAATTGTCCAAAATAATGTTGTCCATTCTCCTGCAAAACCCAACCATGATGTCCATTATGCAACACAACTCCATAAACCTGCATCACATTGTAAAACAAGTAAAACAGTCCAAAAACCTGCACAAACAACCTGCCTAACCTGTCCAATAAGCCAAACAGAACATGCCAAAAATTTGTGCCACTCCTGCTCATAGCAGCCTGAACATGACATCAAAATAAGCAAAACATTCCTGCTAACAAAAAGCAGAAAAGTCAGCATGCTACATATGTTTGAACTTATGAAGTTTTCCCCCAATTGCAATATCTGAGTTGATATAACAAACGATAGACAGCAAAGAAAAGGGAGAGGGAAAGATTGAGGAAGAGTTTGATGAGAAGGAGTTTTTTATGAGAGCAATATTGAGAAAAAGAAAGACAGTAGAGAAAAACATTGTGAGAGGAAGAGAGAAAACATTGTAAAACCAGAAAAGAAAACATAAACAAAAAACCTTCAAACCATTGTACAACCCTCCCTTTTGTTGGGCCTAACATTTTTACTTATTTCATATTCCCTATTTCACTTTCTAATCCCCCTGACTTTAATTTTATATTTTTGTTTTATTTTTATTTTCTTTATTATTATTTTTTTTATTACTATTATTATTATTATTATTATTATTATTATTATTATTATTATTATTATTATTATTATTATTATTATTAATAAAAAATCCAAAAATATTTATATTTTATTATTTATATTTATTTAGTTTATTTTTCTTCATAAAACTAAAAGAACAAAAAAAACATTTCCTTTAATAAATTAATTTCTTTTTTTAAAATACTTAGATAATTAGTCTTAATTATTATTATATTATTTTCTTGTAAATTAAAATCAATTTAGAATTTAGGACTTTTATTTAATTAATTTTATTTACTAAATTAATCAAATTTAAAAAAAAAACCCTAAAAAATTTGTTTTCTTTAATAAATTAACTTCTTTTACTAACTTAATCTTAATTTTCTTATTTTTAGTTAATTATTTTATTTTTAGTTAACTAGGTCAAAAAACCTTTTCATAAAAAAAACAAACAAAAATTATTTCTTTTTCCATTTTGCATTCTTGCATTTTTATCTTCATTTCTGTACAATATTCAATATGGTTGTAATAATTATTTAGATTTAATTTTCTTGCAATCCTCATTTGTAAAAATATATACCCCATCCCCCAAATGATGTAATAGCATAGAATATTTACTTTCCGCAATTTATCGCTTTATATAAATGCTAGTAATTAGGGTTTGTATGGCAAGACATAAAACCAACAAATAGCAAACCCTAATCAAGAAAAATCAAGCATGTAAACAAATACACTAGCACATATACACCCTTAGGGTAAACCCACTTTGTTGCCTTATAAAATAACCATATTATGCATGTGAGGTATCTTAGCAAACACAAACAAAATACAAGATCATAGTCCCTCGATGACGCTAACAAAGGTGACTTTTAAAAAATGATCTTAGTCCCTTAAAGAAAATTCTAAGATATCTTAGAACATTGCTAATCATGGCTATACGATGACCCACGACCGTCCCTTTTACATCCAAAGATAGGGTTACTTACCAAATCAATGGTAAGATAACAATGTCAAAGGAAAGAAGAAATAAACATGAAAAACTTTTGAGTAGGTAGATTGTTCCTTGTTGCTTGCTCAATTTCAAAACAAAAACATCCTTGCTATTTTCAAAACAAACACCAACACTTTCAAAAACATATTTCAAACTTGAAAACATTTTCAAAAGATCAACACTTTGTATACATTCTTACGAACGAGAATCATTACAAAGTTTGCTTAAACGATGACGCCTTTTCAAAATACTTCAAAAACCACACAAAACACATTTTCAAACAAAAAGCAAGTGATCTAGAAAGTAACTAAGATCCCATGGAAAACCATGGATGGAAAGGGTGCTAACACCTTCCCTTTTCATAATCTACCCCCCGAACTCAAGAAAACATATCAAAGGTCTTTCCTGTTCTTTTCAGCCTTTCCTTTTGGATAAAAGAAAAGTCGGTGGCGACTCTTGCTAACCGCAACATTTGCAATCAAACGCAAAACAACCAAGTCAGTTCTCCCACCGTGTTACAGAACTGGCGACTCTGCTGGGGAATATTTTAAAAGTGGGGTTACCTTAGGGCTAGATCACATTTATTTGCTTCATTGTTTGACTTGTATGCTTTACATTTTTTTGTTCTTTGTTTGGGTTTGAATCCTCTACCCGGATTTGGGATACCTTATATGTAAGTAGCAATACATTGTGGAAACTTTGTGTGGTATACCGACATGGTCTAAGCAATAGCTACGTTAGTGTGACATATTTGTGGGTACCGGTAGCCCTTGAGTAGTCAAGGAGAATACGGGGCCACTGAGTGATGTCATAAAGCACTAACTAACTTCTAGAACCTTTACTTGACCAACTTAGCCATTATGACGTAGTGAGATGATCGGCTTTGGTACAGTCCGAAGTTGGTAGATACTTGATACTACACTCATTGATATTTGGTTTTTTGGGATATTTCAGTCGCCATTAAAGAGGCTTTCGCTGAAACAATTCCCGGGAAAATAAACCAGTGATATTGAGCTCCCTAAGAACCTGGTTACTATTGCTAGGACAGGTTTGAGCCAACTAAACTTCAAGAGGGTACTTACCTATGAGACTCCATGCAAGCCTAAACCTAAGGACTTGTTTTGTTTTGTTTGTATATATCTACTTGTACATAACATCATAAACATCATAACATCATACTCATACTCACTAACCATTTCAAGGATTTTGGGATTTATCTTTGTTCTATTTTGTAAGACATGGATTATATTCGCACCAAAATCATTCAAGTCAATCTGGTAAGGTAGCACGCTGGTAACCAAGAGGGCGTGGGTTCAACATCCAGCGTGCTGCCTTTTGCTTTTTTTCACATTTTTACAGTTTTTTTTTATTTTTGCAGCGTTGGGCTCCCCTTTGTTGGGCCTAACATTTTTACTTATTTCATATTCCATGTTTCACTTTCTAACCCCCCGTGACTTTAATTTTATATTTTTGTTTTATTTTAATTTTCTTTATTATTATTTATTTTTTTTATTAATAAAAAATCCAAAAATATTTATATTTTATTATTTATATTTATTTAGTTTATTTTTCTTCATAAAATTAAAAGAAGAAAAAAACATTTCATTTAATAAATTAATGTCTTTTATTAAGAAACTTAGATAATTAGTCCTAATTATTATTAAAATCAATTTAGAAATTAGGATTTTCACTTAATTAATTTTATTTACTAAATTAATCAAATTTCACAAAAAAAAACCTAAAATTTTTGTTTTATTTAATAAATTAACTTCTTTTACTAAATTAATCTTAATTTTCTTATTTTTAGTTAATTATTTTATTTTTAGTTAACTAGGTCAAAAAACATTTTCATAAAAAACATAAACAAAAATCATTTCTTTTTCCATTTTGCATTCTTGCATTTTTATCTTTATTTTTGTATAATATTCAATATGGTTGTAATAATTATTTAGATTTAATTTTCTTACAATCCCCATTTGTAAAAATGTATACCCCATCCCCCAAATGATGTTATAGCGTAGAATATTTACTTTCCGTAATTTATCGCTTTATATAAATGCTAGTAATTAGTGTTTGTATGGAAAGACATAAAACCAACAAATAGCAAATCCTAATCAAGACAAATCAAGCATGTAAACCAATACACTTGCATATATACACCCTTAGGGTTCTAACACCTTCCCATTTCATAATCTACCCCCCGAACACAAAAAAACATCTCAAAGGTATTTCCTATTCTTTTCAGCCTTTCCTTTTGGACAAAAGAAAAGTCGGTGGCGACTCTTGCTAACCGCAACATTTGCAATCAAACGCAAAACAACCAAGTCAGTTCTCCCACCGTGTTATATCCATCATATCTTTTTGTCCTTGAGCTAGGTTTAGGAGGGTCTCCTGGAGTTAGGTATTCTAAGCTTGGAGTTCCTTAACAGTTTGTTCAAGAGCCATCTTTTACTGAAATAAACAACAAGAAGATGAGAAAACATGTCTAGAAAGTACCTGTTATGTGATGATATGCATGATATGAAAATGCAAGTGCAATGTTTTCAAGGACTGTTGCGGGATTTAAATTTGTTTAAACAAAAGGAAACAAAAGAAGTTTTAGTAACAAGCTCAAATTACAATTGCTTTTAATAAAAATAGTTATAAAATAGAAAAATATGAATTCAAGTCTCCCATGGACACTTCCTCTTTGTGTTGACATATGCATTAAGGCTTTGTTCTTCGTGGAGTCATTTTGTCAGCTCCATTACTTTCTTCTCACTGGCATAGAACTGAGCTTCGAAGGTATCTCTTTCTTCCTTAAGCTGAACCCAAGACTTTTGTAGTTCTTCGAAGTCGTTAGGCATATCAGGATGAAGAACAGTATGAGAAACATCCTCTTTAAAAATAGGCTCTATGATCACTGGTAAGATAGTCGGATAAGGAATTTAAAGCTTCTGAACACGAGACTGCACCCATATGAGGTAATGCTCTAGAGGAATGGAATTCTTGTGTCCTAACGTCTTTCTATCAATATTGTTGACCGTACCCCAAGCATGTATAAACCTTTGATGGTAATTTTGAGGATCGTTCTCATAGTCGAATACAATACCCTGGATGAGCATGTCATGAGGACCGTCCCTTCGAGCATAACCAAACTGAAGCAGAGCTAGAGAAGGGTTATAAGTGATGCCCCCTCTTATACCAAGGAGTGTTACGTTAGGAAATTCCCCACAACAATCAATAATAGTGTCATATTCCTGAGATTGAGAACACCAATGGATATTTGCATGAGTAAGTGACATCAATCTTTGAGACCACCTCAAACCTTATTCGTTCTTTATCACTGAGCTGGGTAGGTGTGAAATAAACCACCTGGGTAATATAGGTATGCAACACATAAGAGTTCCTTGTTTATTCATAGTACGAGTGTGGAGGGAATGCAGGACATCTCCGAGAAAAGTAGGTACCAGATTATGAGTGAGAAATATTTTGATGCCATTCATATCTACGAATTGGTCTGGATTAGGGAATAGCACCAAATCATAGATCAACAAGGCTAAAATATCCTCAAAAGAACAAATATTCATGGCATCTAGAAACCACTGAGCCTTCTCTATCAGAAATTTATGAGAAAACCCCTAGACTCCATTCCTTGTGTCCCAATTAGTTATAATGTCTGATCGTTTAGATGTAAGGCTACTGCAACGATTCAGGTTTCGGAGCTTGTTCTAAACTGGTGTAGGGTATTTGATCAAGAATAGGCACTTCAAGTGACTTAGATAATTCCTCCATTGTAGGTACCAATTGATAATCCGGGAAGGTAAAATACTGATGCTTCGGATTAAAGAACTGGAAAAGAACGCTCATCATGTCTTCCTGGAAACCAGTAGTAACTAAACTGAGTAGGTGTTTCTTGGTGAATTAAGAATTGTCGGGAACCTTTGAGACTAATTCCATAAGATTGGAAGGTATCCTTACGAAGTTGATCCGGATGGTATTCCTACGATTGGAAGCCATGACCCTGCAACACAGGACAAAGATAAATCCCCTAGATCCTTGAAATGGTTAGTCATGATGTCATGATGTTATGAAGTTATATTCAAATAGATAATCAAACACAAGAAAAGCACGCAAAGGCCTTAGATTTAAGGCTTGCATGGGGTTTTTAGGTAAGTACCCTCTTGAAGTTTAGTTGGCTCAACCTATCCTAAAAAAGTAATTGGGTTCTAGGGATCTCAATATCATTGATTTTTCCCACAAGTTTTGTCTAGCACGACAACTGACTTGTCACCAAACAAAACTCGAGAGTCGAATCTCAATGAATGTAGTATCGAGTATCAACCAACTTTGGATTACATCAAAGTCGGCTATATGACTACCTTCTAATGGCTCAGTTGGGTCAATTAAGGTTCTAAGGTTAGTTAGTGCTTATGACACAATGCGACAGCCTAGTATTCTCCCCGACTGACTCGAGGAACACCAGTACAAACCAATGTGTTGCACTAACGTAGCCATCACTTCAACCATATGGGTATACACCGTATAGTTTCCATGATCTATTGCTACTTACCTAAAATGTTCCCCAAATCCGGGTATAGGACCTTTGCAAGAAATAAAACCCAAACAACCCTTTAAAAATAAAGCAGACAAATCAAACAAGGAAAGCATTTAAAAGTGATCTAACTCAAAGGTAATCCCACTTTATATTCTCCCCAGCAGAGTCTCCATTTCTGTAATACGGTGGGAGAACTGACTTGTTTTACATTTTATAGCAAATGTTTCAGATAGAAAGAGTCGCCACCGACTTTTCTTTTATCCAAAAAGGAAAGGGTGAAAAGAACACGAAAGACCTTCGAGATTTTTCTGAGTTCGGGAGGTAGGTTATGAAAAGGGAAGGTGTTAGCACCCTTTTCATTCGTAGTTATCTACGGGCTCTTAATCGCTTGCTCACTTTGAAAATGCTTTGTGTATGTGTTTGAAAATATTTTGAAAAAAATGCCTAAGTGCGACAACTTTGTAATGATTCTTGTACAAGTTAAGAATGCGTACAAAGTGTTTATTTTTTAAAATATTTCAGAAAAAAAGTGTTTGTGTGAAAAGATGTTTGTTTTGTATGAGCAAGAGATTACGAGCGATCTACCTACTCAAAAAGTCTTTCGCGTTATTTCCTCCTCCTTTAGATAGTGCTACCCTACCATTAGTTAGTAGGAAGCCCTATCATTGGATGTGTGAGGGACATGCGTACGTTCGTCGTTATGGTCATAGAAAGCAACATATAGGGATACCTTAGCAATTCGAAGGGACTGCCATCATATATTCATAGGAAACATAGAGGGACAAGATCATTTCTCATATGCAACTCGAGGGACATCGCGGGACTATGATATTTATGATGACTTTAATTGAGGGTCTTTGCTAAGGGTATCCCTATGCTCTAGGGACATGACTATTTTCCGAGGCAACGAGTGAGGATGCCCTAGAGGTGAGTGTGTGAAAAGTGATTCAATTAAGTTATTTTATCTTTATTAGGGTTAGCTAACGGTTGGTTTTAGATCTTTCCATACACGCCTAGTTACTATACAATTATAAGGAAAGCAGTAAATTGTAGAAAGTAAAGATGCGGAAATTTAATCTAAACTATTACAGGGCTTCGGGAGTGGGGGTACAAAACCATAAAATTGGGGGAAAATAGTAAACCCTAATTAAGACTATTACAAACCATAACGCTTACATAATTGGAAAAATAAACTAATGCGAAAGTAAATTTGTGAAGCGGTAAAATGAAGGGAAAAAGAAAATTGAAAATCGTTTTGTGATCATTTGATGATTAATCTAAAAAAAACCTAATTTATTTAAATTTAGAAAAAGAATTAATTAATAAAAAAACCTAATTTAATTTTAACTAATTAAACCCTAAAAACTATGTTAAATTAATTCAATTAATTTAATTAAAAAAAGATAATTAATTTAATTAACTTAATTAAAAACCTAAGTCTAAATGAATTGTTAATTTAAAAATTTTAATTAAATTGTGTTAGAAAAAGTTAAAGAAAAATAAAAATATTTGGGCCTGTTATAAAGCAAACCGGGGGTGCAAGGAAAGAAAAACATTAGGCCCAAAACTGCAAGCCCAAACGCCTATATTGAATCCAGTGTGAACGGTTCCAGGAGGTTCACTATGGTCCAGCAAATCTGAGGCGTCAGATCTGAGCTTATGGAGATCTGATGATGATGAGATAAGGCGCATAATGGATGCACGAGGATTAGCTATGCTGGATCTACAACAACAAATAAAGATGTGAAAATAAAATACCAGGGTTAGGGATCGAACCCGTGCCCTGGTACAATAATACTCTAACATGCGCACTTCTACCGCTAGAGCGGCGTTACATCCATTAATATAACGAAATCCATAAATATATAAAATACACATGAATGCATTGATCGGAGAGGCGTCAGGGCCCTAGCTCTGGTTGTCTTCTCCAGTTATCCTCTTTTATTCGACTTGCAAAATAACCACCATTAGGAAGAAAACAATACCCTACCCCCTAAATTGAGGGCTACGAGTTCAATTATGCAATCATTTTATACTGAAAAGGCCTGGTTTTTTATTTACGATGCAAATTAAGTAAATCGGAGAAAACATGGAACTTTGTGATTTAGCATGCATGGGACCTCCACGGTTATTCTATTATGCATTGTTGGATTTCATGAACATATAACAATCATTAGCAACCGTTAGAACAAACAGAAAATCAAGATATTAACAATGTGAACATTATGAAACCAGCGATGATATGCAATATAATTTCACACATTTTGGATCATCAAAATGATCCAACCTTACCCTGTATGCTTGTTGAGAATGAATAGAGTGGCTGTTTGTAGTGAGAGGGTTTGTAATGAGGATTTGGAAATTCTAGGGTTCTTAAAAAAAGGTTTGATCTTTTTTAACAATTTTGAGGCAAGTAGTGTCCTCTTGTATGAGAGTTGATGAGGTTATATAGTGGTAAATTAGGGGGAAATGTGTGGTCTTAGACCTTGTAGAAGAAGATATAATTTTATCTTATTTATTTTTCATTATTAATTAATAAATCAAAAAATAATTAAAATAATAAAATAAAAATAGGTCATGGGGTGGAAGAACAAGGTTTGAGGTGTATGAGGAGTATAAAGCACATTTAGACCCTTAATTCATGGCCTAATAGCCTAAAATATCAAGCTTGCTCAATTTGAACTTCATACCTTTCCTCAAAATTTTCCAACTTGCAATGGTCATAACTCACTCAATTTTCATCTTTTGAAAGTGATCTTGGACTTTTTGGAAAGCTCAAGATGTCCTATACAACATCTATGTTGATCATATTTAATTTTAAGACTTTATCTTAATGTAAGTTACCTTGAAAAACAATGTCTTTTTGTTGACTTTTGAAATGGCCTGTAATGTATTGGCTTATATCTCTCAAATGATGCATTTTTTTGGACTTGAGCTTAGAGAGTCAAAGTTGTAGAGAATTGAATTTCCTTCAAAATTGGCTTTGGCTGGGGGAAAGCTGATGAAGCATGCGAAAGTTATGCTTGATCAAAGTTCAGTTGACTTCTCCTAAGGAAACCCTAATTTGGCAACTTTTGACTTTTGATGATTTGAAGGCTTTTCTTGAGGAATCATGATCAACCCTTGATCAAATGATGAATATGACTTCAAAGTATTTATATTGACCAAAAAATCTTGAGGTTTGACTGTATGTTAACCATAGTTGACTTTTTATCCAAAACAATTGATTTTCCATCATTTGAGCAATTGATTGAGCAAACTTGTGATGCAAGGCATGAAACTTGATATGAGCATTCTTGAATACATATGAAGAACCATGAAAACCACTTGAGACATTAGAAACCCAAATTTCCTTGTGAAACAAAAAACCTTAGTTGTGGACCTCTTGCTTAGAAGGAGAGTTTGTATGATCAATTCTTGAGCCACCTTGAGTACTTGTGAACCCTAGGAGAATGTCTTGAAGAAAAATGGGAGGGAAAATTTTTGGGTACAACAGCGTGATACTGTTTTTAATTTTTGAAAACCCCAATTCAAACCCATTTTCTTGTGTTTTTCTATCCTTCAATTGGTATCAGAGCGCCTGGTTCTGGGTGCTAACACTTAACTGTGTCAGAAAAAGATTCTAGCAAGAAAAACACTATGGTGGAACCAGTTTAGAATAACAACAATGATAACTATGATGATAAAGACAAAATCAGTGGTAGACCCCCAATGTTTAACGGTGAAAATTTCGATTACTAGAAAGACAAAATCGAAAGTTTCTTTCTAGCTCATGACGTTGATCTCCGAGATATGGTGACTGATGGCTACATTCATCTTGGTGATGAAAACGGACAGAAGATTAATAGAAAGAAAATGACAGATCAACAAAAGAAAGAGTTCAGAAATCATCACAAGGCCAAAACGATTCTCTTGAGTGCCATTTCATACACCGAGTATGAGAAGATCACAAACAGAGATTCTGCTAAAAACATGTTTGACTCTTTGAGAATGACGCATGAAGGCAACACACAAGTCAAAGAGACCAACGCTCTTGCACTCATCTAGAAGTACGAAGCTTTCAAGATGGAAGAAGATGAAACAGTTGAGACAATGTTCTCAAAGTTTCAAATTCTGGTTGTTGGGTGAAAAGTTCTTGACAAAGGGTACTCAATAGTAAATCATGTAAAGAAAATCATCAAAAGCTTACCAAAGAAATGGATACCCATGGTCACAACTTTAAAGCTTGCCAAAGATCTGAACAATATATCTCTTGAAGGACTTATCAGCTCTTTGAGAAGTCACGAGATAGAACTAGAAGAAGATGATCCCCAGAAGAAAGGTAAGTCTCTTGCTCTTAAATGTAATAAAAAATATGTAACTAAAGCCTTACAGGAAGAAGAAGAAAGCTCTGGAGGATCCTTATCAGAAGAAGATGAACTATCTCTTCTCTCCAAAAGGGTCCAACAACTATGGAAGTTGTTGTAGGTATTTTTAACACAAGTATTTATATTATCGTTTTCCTCGTGGATTGGTGTGATATTACTGTCATTCTACAATTATAATCGTTTTAAGCTTAAGTTTCACAAAAGGGTTTGATGTTGGTTTTAGTAACGAAAAATGTCGATTTCATGCAAAATATCAAGTTTAGGTAAAATAAAGTTTTGGTTTCAAATGTTTGGTAAAAGCGTGTCAAGATTAGGGCTCGATAATCTCTTTCGAACGTATTCTCTCAATCAAGTATGTGAACTCATTAATCATAAATATAATCATATATCCTCTCAAGATGTTTCATCTCTAAAACAAAATGTGAGTTTTATCAAATTGATCTTTAGATGATCTCTCCATCTAACTATCACTTTGATAACTTTTAAAGCTCAATATTAGTGAATATCAACTCACAAAACTATGTCTAGAAATTTTTTATTGATAAGTGAAAACCTAGGTCTAGAGATGAACACACTTCTCAATAATGATCAACTCAAATATAAACCATAAAACAAGAATTTTCATCATATATTTATCATCAACATGTTCACATACAAATGACCAAGCTAAATACATACAAAAAGGAAGATTATCTACCTCTAATATTGACACAAGGGTGATTTAACTACCCATCACCATGGTAGTTTTCTCAACAAGGAAAGTATGAAGCTTGATGAACATCATCAAGAAAATATCAAAGATTTGAGGTAGAAATCTTTGATCTTGAGTTACAAAATGATAAAAGTTGTTTCTTAGCCCTAAAAATCTGATTTATATATGTTGTACAAGAGTTGGTGGTCAAAATACCACAAAAGTAGCTATTTATACAAGTGCCCAAAAAGTGAGTCCCGCTAAGCGGGCTCAGTGCAAAAATCACTGATTATGTTTCAGTGGACCGCGCTAAGCGGGACGAGGCCGCTTAGCGGAACCAAAAAACAACCATTATGCCAAATGCGCAAAACACCAAAAGCGCGTTGCAACTTGCGCTTAGCGCGCTAGCCTGAACAAAACTTGCAATTTTGACTTGTTACACCACATTCTTGGCTCTAGCTTGCCCAAAGTTACAATGCTCTAATGTTCCAACATCAAAACCTACAAAATAAGCAAAAAACTAAGTAAAAAAAGTGATGTATCTTAAAAACTATATAATTGCTTATTTACATCTATTTATAAATGTAAACACTACTAATTATCAAAAATAGAGTACTTAGGACACAAAATTATCTACAAATATTAGGGGTGTTTGTGGTTCAGTTTGGATCCGTTTTAAGACAAAAAATCATCTGATCCAAATATAAATTTACTTGTGGTTCGGTTCGATTTTGGATGATATATTAAAAAAATCCAATCTGATCCAATTTTATGCGGTTTAATTTGGATCAGTTTTTGGATATCCAAATTACACATTATATTTTTATTAATATTATAAAACTACTAATAAATCATAGATTTGATATAATATATAACATATGGTATATTAAAAGTTAATATTACAAAATGAGAATGGTTGATTATGATTGAAATAATAAAAATAAATAAATTATACCAAGCTAATAACTATTATTAAAAAAATTATTATCTTCTAATAACAAATTCATGTAAGATATCATACTAATAAAAAGTAAATAAATATAAAAATATATGTATGCGGTTTGGTTTGGATCGGTTTTGAATTATTAATCGGAAATCTGATCTGAACTGATCGGTTTTCACAAAATGACATCCAAACACATCCAATAAATTTCAGTTTTTTGCAGTTTTTAGTTTTTTGGATCGGTTTTCGATTTTTTATTTGGATTAGTTTGGATTTGAATACCCCTAAGAAATATATCAACAATTTTGTCCCTAATAACTCTCCCCAGCTTAGCATTTTGTTTGTCCCTAAACAAAAATTATCCAACTAAAAGAAAACCAAGACAAAACACAAAATAGGAAACAACAAGCTTTTCACAATACAATTTTTGGTTCAAATGAACAAGATTAAACATGATAATGCTTACTACTAACTAAATCCAACCATAAGTATGAAACAATGGTTAAGTACAATATACATAACAAAATTTCCAAAACAATACCACTCAAAAAATGAATCACACCTAAACACACACTCATCAATGGATGAGAAATAACAAAAAGGGATTTTTCACTCATCCAACATTCATGCCAACATCCGAATCAAATCATACATTCATCACACAAAAATCATCAAACGCACAAAGCATGAATCACAAGGCATTGACGGGGTTGTAATTTGGCTTAGTACAAGGAATGGATATTTCTCAGGGAAATTGAAACTAAATTTCCTAATGCATGAGAACAATCAATTCATCACACCCATACACAATTCAACATTTTTACCCCTCTTGTATTTTTTCTCTCTTGGATATACATACAACCATGAGCTCTTATGTCGACACAATTTATGTCCTTGGCTTTTCAATTCTTTTTCTTTCTAAGAACTCAAATTTCTTGATTCTGTTTTCTCTTTTTTTTTCATATTTCTCATTTCTTTTCTATTCTTTCAACCAATTTTCTTTCACAATAAACAATCTACATAAATCTCCCCAACTTTGAACACAATCCAACATAGTAGCAAGAATGTTCCCATACACTAAGGCAAAGAAAGAATAAAAGCAACCACATTGAGGTTGAGGGTTCAAACATTTCTCAAACAAAAATCAAGATCCTTTCTAAAAACCTAATGATGAATTTGTTATTCATTTTCAATATTTACACAATTCAATCATCACAAGGATCTCGATAGAAAGGCTCAATTGGGGTGAACAAGTGATCACTCACTCACAAGGTAGATTGATTATATATTTGCCTCAAGTGGTTTTTTCTCAAAATAAAACAATGAATGCCTTGATCATTTTCTAACTTTAACACATCAACACCCATGCATGATTAAACATGATAAAATCGAGTTAACAAAAAATGTTGGTTTCCCGCATTTAAGTGCATAATGAAAAGCTTTCTCACACAAGGTTAAGTTCTAAGGTGATTCACAATTGACAAGTATTGTAAAAGAATTAAAGGTATGACATTATGCACAAACCATAAGTTTCATATTTATAATAAGTTTAGAAAGCAATAAACATGTACCTTGAAGTTGTTACTATAATTCAATTCATATCAACACCATTCAAGTGCAAGTTGAACCGCATTTGTACAAGTTCACTTGGTTCCTTCAAAATTTTCAAACTAAGGAACAAACATAAGCTTTTTCTTCTTTTTTTTTTTAATTTTAAAAAAATCTAACAAACTTACTAATATAATGCCATAGAATTAAAAATCCCAAAAATAAAAACAAACAAAAACAAACACCTCAAAATGGTGTACTAAAGTCATCCATGACATGAAAATGCCTCCAAAAGTATTAAACCCAAAATACAACCCCAAAACATCGTCCTTAAAAGGATGGAACACATCATGATAATTGTTTGAAAATTAAAATAAAAGACTAAATTAAACAAAAAACATAAAAATTATGATAATACGGCAAACCAATCCCCTCCAAATAAATCACTCCACTCATCCTCACTCTCCTCAACTTCTTCATCTTCCTGCTCTTCATCGCTTTTCCTCAACATCTTCATTAGCATTAGCATTAGTTGTTGCCCCCTCTTGGAAGAATGGCCTGCCCACAGGGTAATTTGCATAAGCAGCAAACTCCTCTCGAGTAGGAAAAGTAGGAACCTCCTTCGAAGCCACTTGATAATGATACAAAAGCTACATAGAATCAAGAAGAAAGAAAGAAACTTTCATCTGAGCCTTCATCCTCTACCAATTATAAATACAAGCTTGTTGTTCATTATACCAAGCCGGACCCATCGGAGGAGCATGCGCCTGAGACTGAGGGGCTGCCTCACCTGCCAACTTTGGCACACAATGCCTAAGCATGTAATCATCATTCATAATACTACTAATCCTTTTGGTAGCAACATTGGGAATGTCAACACCCGCCTTCCTACACAATCTCGTGATAAGAGCTGGAAAACCAAGAGTCATAGGGGCCTTGTTACCATGAGAGTGGCCACTGATGGCAATCTTTTGAAACTCATTAGAAATTACCTGAGCTACATCAATCTGCCACCCTTTAATCATGTAATGCAAGAGGCAAGCTGAATCAATAGGAATAGTTAAAGTGTGACTCCTCTGCTTAATATTGTAAACAATAAGAGTTGCATACAAATGCACTTTTGTGTTCATGTCGCATCTCTTGAAGTGAACAGGCTGGTTAGAAGCATTGAGAAAAAAAAACCATGGTTAGGAGTTAGAGAAAGGGTCTCACTAACCAAATCCAAACGCCACTTCTTATTGGCCACCCTTTTTTTATAAGAGCAAAGTGCACCCCTTTAAAGAGTGAAAGGATGATTCAAGTACTGACTAACTGAATTCCTATCAAAAGACACGGCTCTCCCCCGAACAAATGAACAATAAGAGTATCGGACATCTTTGGTCGGTATTGTGTTAGCATAAAATTCTCGAATAATGTCAAAATTGAGTTCGGTCGGAGGAGTTAACAAAACACCCCATTTTCTCTTTTCCATATCATCCATAAAATAATGATAATCCCCTTGAGGATTCAAGGTGAAAATCTTCTCAGGCCAGATTTGACGCTCATCCAAGCTATAGAACCTAGCTTGCTAAAGAGGTCCTATAAATCGGGTGTTGTCGAATTCAATATGTTCATCTTCAGCACTCTGATGAGAATGAGATGAGGATCCAGCAGCATAGCAAGAACATTTTCCTTGATTACCCATAGAAGTCATTTGTACAAAACACAAAGAAAAACAGTGCAAAACTCATCAAAACTGCTCTAGAAATTTCTCTAAAATTCCCAAAAAGTCTAATAAAATATAATACAAACAAAGACAGAACATAAATCAAAAGAAAAAAATCAACTTCCAGCAGGTTGCACTAAACGCGACTGAGGCCGCTTAGAGCTCCTGCAAAAACCACGAACATGCTTCTGTTTCTGTCATGACAGAACCCATCAAAACACATAAACCCACACTCAAAACAACTCCTTATCACATTGGGTCACGAATTAATCAAGGATAAACTTCATACATTCAAGAACAACAAATTCCTAACCCTAACATCTCAAAATTCTAATATAAATATGTACAATTTCAAGGTCTCTACCCTAAAGTTAAACAACAATAAATATTCACATGAAACCCTTAATTCTTGACAAAACAGTAAGAGATTAAGATTAGAACTTACCTTGATGGATTTGGAAAGAAATACGAGAAGAGATTGCAGCTTGAAATCTTGAAGAATGGAGGGAAAATTTGAGGGAGAGAGAGAGAGAGAGATACACGATGACAAGGGTTTGAAAATATGAAGAAATTGATAAATATTTCCCTAGTTTCACTATGAGGGCGCTACTGAGCCTTAGGATCGGGTCATACCCCATTGTCCCATACTATTTCTTTCTACACAAAAACTATCGCGCTAAGCGCGCCCTGGGCCGCTTAGCAGGCTCAACAAATATGCTAAAAACAGAACAGACAGCAGGTTATGTTCTGTTTTTTCAGAACCACAACATCCTAATAATACTAACATGGAAAAATATATATTTACTTACAAATTTAGGGTGCCTCCCAAAGAGATCTTTGTTTAACGTCGTTAGAGCTCGACGGTCTATGGTGATTTCAAAAATCACCAAGACGAACCACACTTGTTTCTCGAATTACCTCGCCTCCAAGGTAGATATTCAACTGTTGGCCATTCACAGTCTAAACATCCTTTAAGATGGGATCCTCCAACATAATTTTTCCATAATCTTTCACATCTTTGATCACGAACGGACTCGACCATTTGGACTTCCTTTCTCGGAAAAAGTTTTAACCTCAAATTGAAAATAAGCACCATTTGGCCAACTTTGAAGTCTTTGTGACAGATTATGTTGTCCTGGTAAAATTTGAATTTTTCTTTATATAACTTGTTGGAATGATACGCATCATTGCGCAATTCATCAAGACCCTATGTCGCAATTGGTTTTTAATACAGAGTCGCCACTACTAGTTTTTATCCTGAGGAAGGGAATCTAATAGGAAGCCCTAATTTCGCAGACAGGGATTATAGGTTTCGGACTCAGTTCTAGATGAAGGGAAGGTGTTAGGAATCCCTCATCTACCTTGTTCAGAAGGATATTAGGGTCAGCAGCGCAATTTTTAGGAAATAGGGTTTTATTGTTTTATTAGGGGGAAAAGGTTTTAATTTTATATAGGGGAACTCGCCATGATTTTAATCGTATGCCTACGTATCCTTTTAGGAGGAATCAAAGTCCAAATTCGTAGTTCATAGGTGTTGGCTGGTTGTTGTACCCCATAATTTTCCCTCTCATTTATCTAGAATTTGCTCACAAGATCTCCTTGGGCTTAAAACTGCATTAGGGTTTGATCAACTCAAGACACCTCCTTATGCACTTATGACCAAAATTAGGGTTTGAGATTGCACAAGTATTTTTGAACTTTCAATGCTTCATATGACTTTCATGGATAATTATGGACCCCCAAGATTACTCATGTCAAGTTGCAAGCTTTGAATCACATTTCTGATCAGTCAATTGAGCAGTTGACCTAAAAATCAATTGTATTGTGGAAAAAGTCAATTATGGCCAATTTACAGTCAAACTTCATAATTTTTTATCCACATCAAAATTTTAAACTCATATGTATAATTTGATCAAGTTTGGACCATAATTCCTCAAGAAATTTGATCAAATCTCCAAAAGGGCAAAATGGTAAAAATTAGGGTTTTGACTAGGAAAGGGCAATTTCTGATTTTTGACCTAGCAAATGGTCAATTGGTTTAAGGCATGATCTCAAGAGTCCAATTGCATAATTTTTACCTAATGAAATGATTCAAAACATTGCAAATCCATTGGATTGACAAATGAATTTTGCAATCAACTTATCAAAAGTCAACTGTATACTGAAAAGTTAAACTTTGACTTTTTGGTCAAATTTAAGTACCAAAGATCACAATTCATCAAAACATGTCAAAATATGAAACTTATTCATCAAGAAATCAAAAATTCAAGATTTCATTTTGAAAAGTTAAAATTTCTAAACTTAGAAATTTTTCTAAGTGTCAAACATTTCTTATTTTTTCATAAATTTGAGCAATTTTTTCATTATGATGAAAGATGATTCAAAGGAAACTTCCAACATGAAAGTTGTAGATCTACATGAAATCTTCAACTTTGCTTCACACAACTTCTTCCAAAATTTCTTGTATCTCAAGTTATAATTTTGTGAACATAGGGTCTTGAAACTAAACACTTAGTGAATTTTTGCCCTAATTTGGCTAGGATTTTGACCTAACTTCATGGAACTTTTACATATAGTTCCAAGGGGAATCTTCAAAATAAATTCAAATATGGGTTTTATAGCACATTGCAAGATTTCCAAAATTTCAAAAAACTCCTTGAGATCATTCTTGAGTAGGGAGAATCGAAGAGATGAAGTTGGTGTTTTGTCGCTTGAATTACAAGGCATTTTGGGATGAACAAGAATTCAATTTCAAATCTATGCTGCACAATCTTGTTTTGCAGGCCTCTAAACCTCAAGATCACTCCATAATCATAAGATTACACTTGCTTTTGAGCTATTATCCAAGTGTTCCAAGCATTGTCCAAGCCAACTTGCCATTTTAGGAAGAAAGTTACCATTCCATTCTTGAAAAGTTGCTTTAATCACAAAGTCAACTTGTCTTGAGCTTCTAACTTGTTATTTCTGCACACACAACCCCTATAAACCAAAAGAAAGGTGTCTAAGGCCTGAAGAAGCTCAGGACATGCTTGTAAAATACTTGAGATTTGTCATTTCACTTTTCTTGAAAAGCAAGTTATAGAGCCATAACCCTATAACTCAGAAGCCTTGAGTGATTTTGTGCTCTAATCTTTTCTATACATATTAAAAAGTCAATTGCAACACAACACACATTTTCACAAGTCCAAAAACACTCCCAAGCATCTTACTGCACAGAACTGCCCAAACTTGACAGTTTTGAGCAAAAACTCACCATCTCCATTTCCACTCGTGCATTTTGAAAACTAATCATCCAAACACCTTCCATACATCATATCAAAGTGATACAGGCCCTCATTTCCTAACTGTAACTCCTCCATCATCATAGACCATTTTCAAAACTGAAGCTTGCAACTTGACTTGAGTAGGGAGTTCCAGCCATCCTCAAAACAAATTAGGAGTTGGAACACATTCAAGGAGGTCCAGGCAAGCTATAGAAATCATCAGGCCATCACAAAGATTGCTCAAACTCCATACACGAATCCAGCTGCAAGAGGTAAGTTTTCAAACTTCTATCTCTTCATACATGCATCATTTGAGTTTGATTTGTGAAGATAAAATGTAGATACCATTGACACGAAGCTGTACATATCCATAGTTTACATTTATATGGCCTGAGCTTAGAGAATTTTAGGATTGAAGTTTTCTGTAATTTTTAGGTTTTGAATTAGGGCTAGAAAAATTCTCATTCATCTTTGATTGTTAGCTTAAGTTGTTTATATGTTTGGTTTCGTGGGAAAAAATGTCACAACTTTCATGTTTGAACTTTTCATTTTTGTTGAGAGATGAAGAAGATACAGATCCTTTGGCTGGAGGTTGAAGTTGAAGTCTTCAGAACACGTTTTGCCTTACATATTTATTGTTTCATTTATATTAACGGATGTATAGCCACCCCAGTGGTAAGGCAGCGCGCTGGTAATCAGGAGGTCACAGGTTCGAGCCTCAGCGCGCGCTGCCTTTTGCTTTTTTCTCATTTTTACATTTTTTTGTTCTTTCCAGCGTATGGGCCTTCCTCCTCCTGGGCCTGTTTTTTTTCCTAACATCCCCCCCCCCCCCCCTGTTTCATATTTGCACCCTGGCCCAATTTAATTTTATTTCTTCATTTTTTTTTGTTTTTATTTAGTTTTCTCAAATATATTTTCTAAATACAAAAAAAAAATGATAAAAATGCAAAAAATGATATTTTATATTTTGACTTATTTTATTTTATTTTTCCATAAATAAAAATAAATTTTATTCTTCATACTTTATTTATTTATTTAAGTAAACCTTATTAAATTAATTAATATTGTATTATTCATTTATTTTTCTTCACACCATTTAAAAATATATTATTTAAATACAAAAAATGACTAAAAATATTTTTAATGCTATAAACATTTTCAAGATAAAAAAATGCCAAAAAAATACTTTCCTTAAATTATTTTCTTTTGACTGATTAATAGAACTACGCTTTCTTTTAAAATCTTTTTTTTCTAAATAAATCCAAACTTAAAATTAAGCATTTTCTTTAAATTAGGTTAAGACAAAATCTTTTTATGAAAACCAAACAAAAATTCATTTTCTTTACATTTTGCATCCTTGTACATTCATTCATTTTTTATACCATGTATTTAGATAAATTCCTTGTATATTCATATCAATTCAATATGGTTGTAATAGACTAATTAGGGTTTTAATTTCTTGCTATCCCCATTTATACTTTGTATACCCCCTTTCCACAAATCATGTAATAGCTTAGTATTTTTATTTTTCGCAATTTAAATGCTTTATATTCATATGCTAGTAATTAGGGATTGTATAGAAAGAATAAAATCAATCAAATAGAAAACCCTAATTCAAGACAAAAACAAGCATGAAAACAATACACTTGCACCCAAGCACCCCTAGGGTAAACTCCACTTGTTTGCCTTATACAAAATGGCCATATTATGCATGTATAGTATCTTAGCAAATACAAGATCATAGTCCCTCGATAACGCTATCTAAGTTGCCTTATAAATGATCTTAGTCCCTCAAAAAGAATGCTAAGATACCTTGCAACATTGCTAATTATGGCTATACGATGACCCACGTCCGTCCCGTTTACATCCAAATATAGGGTTGCTTACCAAATCAATGATAAAACAACAATGTCAACGGAAAAGAAAATGAACAAGAAAGACATTTGAGTAGGTAGATTGCTCCTAATTACTTGATTCATTTCAAAACAAACATCCTTGCTATTTTCAAAACAAACACATACACTTTCAAACATCTTACCAAATTAAAAACATTTTCAAAAGATCAAACATCTTTGTATACATTCTTACAAACAAGAATCATTACAAAGATTTCCTAAACAATGGCCTCTTTAAGAAATACTTTCAAAAACCACCTCAAGCATAATTTAAAACAAAAAGCAATTGATCTAGCAAGTAACTAAGATCCCATGGAAAACCATGGATGAAAAGGGTGATAATACCTTCCCTTTTCATAATCTACCCCCCGAACTCAAGAAACAATCTCAAAGGTCTTTCCTGTGCTTTTTCACCTTTCCTTTTGGATAAAACAAAAGTAGGTGGAAACTCTTGCTAACCACAACATTTGCAATCAAATGCAAAACACCCAAGTCAGTTCTCCCACCGTATCACAGAACTGGCGACTCTGCTGGGGAGAATCTCAAAAGTGGGGTTACCTTAAGGCTAGATCACATTTATTTGCTTCCATTGTTTGACATGTATGCTTTACATTTTGGTTCTTTGTTTGGGTTTGAATCCTCTACCCGGATTTGGGATACCTTATAGGTAAGTAGCAATACGTTGTGGAAACTGTGCAGGGTATACCGACATGGTCTAAGCAATAGCTATGTTAGTGCGACATATTTGTGGGTACCGGTAGCCTTGGAGTTAATCAAAGAGAATACGGGGCCGCTGAGTGATCTCACGAAGCACTAATGAACTTTTAGAACCTTTACTTGACCAACATGGCCTTTAGGATGTAGTGAGATGACCGACTTTGGTGAAGTCCGATGTTGGTAGATTCTCGATACTACACTCATTGAGGTTTGGTTTCTTGGGATATTTTGGTTGCCATTAAAGAGGCTTGTGCTGAAATAATGACCAAGTAAACAAACCAGTGATATTGAGCTCCTTAGAACCCGGTTACTATTACTAGGACAGGTTTAAGCCAACTAAACTTCAAGAGGGTACTTACCTATAAAACTCTATGCAAGCCTAAACCTAAGGATTTGTTTGTTTTGTTTGTATATGCATACTTGTACATAACATCATGAACATAATATACATCCACTAACCATTTCAAGGATTTTGGGATTCATCTTTGTTCTTGTTTTGTAGGATATGGATTCACTTCGCATGAAAACTATTCAAGTCAATCTTGTAAGGATTCCTCCACAACTCAAGGAGCTAGCTTCAAGGATTCCTGAAAACTCTCCATTTACCGAGAGACATGGTCGCCTACTCAACTTGGTCACCTCCAACACAGATGAGGATATGATGAAGTTGCTCTTTCAGTTCTTTGATCCTTTACACCATTGCTTCACATTTCCCGATTATCAACTTGTGCCAACTTTGGAAGAATTCTCCCAACTCTTGAGGATTCCAATTCTCAATCAACTACCTTTCAATGGTACGGAAAGAGACCCAAAGCCATAAGAGATTGCTCAAGCTCTACACTTACACTCATCTGATATCACAACTCATTGGGAAACAAGGAGTGGTGTCAAAGTTTTCTTAGCAAAGTTCTTATTTGAGAAAGCCCAAAGCTGTTGGAACTCCTTGTACTTGTAAGCCTTTGAGGAAATTTTGGCTCTCCTCATCTATGGGATGGTTTTGTTTCCAAATCCTGACCAACTCATAGATGTCAACCCGTCAAAATCTTCATATCCCACAACCTGGTGCCTACATTTCTAGGAGATATCCTACACTCTTTTCACACTCGTACAATGAGGAAAAGAGGTGTCCTTATGTGTTTCACTCCTTTCTTGGCAAGATGGTTTATTTCGCATCTTCCCCAATCTGTATTAAAAAATGAGCAAGGTTCAAGGTGGTCACAAAGGTTGATGATGCTAAGACATTCAGACATTCATTGGTGCTCCCGATCCAAAGAGAATGTTATCATTTTTTACCGTTGTGGAGAATTCCCTAATGTCCCTTTACTTGGAATTAGGGGAGGTATTACCTACTGTAGGTGTTTAGGTATTGGCTTGTATTTTTGGTAAATTCCAAGTGTATGTGTGAATGTCATGACTGATGTCATAACATTCTAGTTCAGGTTGTACTAACTCTTTAGGTACATATGCAGAAAAATATTGTAACTCAAATACTGATGTTCATAAGTGTGTATCTGAGCATGTTTGCAAAATGATCACATTTAGCTAATCAGTAGACAGGTTTTCTCAGATGTCATAACAGATGTTATGACATCCTGTTCTGAACTAGCAGGATTACAGGATTGGATAAGTATGAGTTTTTTCAGGAAATAACTCAGTCCTTCCTAAACAGAATCCTGCGTTTTCTGAGGAATAACCTCGCTCAATCCTAACCTGATCAACAAAGTACTGTGACCTGGACTTTAGGTCAAACGGAATCAACCCTAGGTTTTTGGAAACCCTAACTGAAGTTGCAGCTGCTATATATTCAACAGAGCTGCGGTTTTTGAAGTCATCCCTGCTGATTAATTAGAAGATCAAGTTTGTAATCTGTATAGATTTGTTTAATTGTACTCCAAGCAATTATCATTGTGATAAGTGTCTTGGAATAGGTTTCAATTGTAAGGGTTGTGTAGCACTCAAAGCTTTGAAGCAAGAGTGTTTGAATGTTACTTGACTAAAGCTGTGAAGCAGAGTCAAGTTAGTTGTGTACATCACTCAAAGCTGTGAAGCACGAGTGATTGTGTTACTTGATTAAAAAGCTGTGAAGCATAATCAAGAGTGTGTTTTGAAGAGTGTCTTCATCAATTCTCAAGTCAAATTGGTTTATGTATCACTGCTGTGATTGAGGGGGAGTGAGTAGGAACTCAGGTTTAAGTTGTACTTAGATTAGAATTGCATTGGGTAGGTCTTAAGTGAAGGAGATAAACTGGTTGGTTTATTCCTGAATTAACATCTCTTATAGTGGATTCTCTCCCTGGCTTGGTAGCCCCCAGAGTAGGTGTTGTTGCACACTGAACTGGGTAAACAATTGACTGTGTTATTTACTGCTTTTGTATTTACTGTCATATAGTAAGTCAGATACAGTGTCATAACATTGGACGTGACATTGAGTATCTGTAGCCAGAATTTTCAATTGGCATCAGAGCAGGCACCCTGCCTGTATTACTGGGTGAGATCTAGGGATATCACTTTCTGGCACTATGGACAAAGAAGGAGTTTTTGGAAACAGACCACCCATTCTGGATGGAACTAATTATGACTATTGGAAACCTCGTATGATTGCCTTCCTAAAATCTCTGGACAAAAAGGCTTGGAGAGCTGCTGACAAAGGATGGATTCATCCCACCATAACTGAAAGAGATGGGACAATCAGTCTGAAGCCTGAGGAAGATTGGAGTAAAGAAGAAGATGAGTTAGCTCTGGGAAATTCAAAAGCCTTAAATGCCTTGTTCAATGGAATTGATAGAAACATCTTCAGATTAGTACATCAATATGAACTGGCCAAGGAAGTTTGGGACACCCTCAAAACTACTCATGAGGGCACTTCCAAAGTAAAGATGTCAAGGCTTCAGATGTTGACCACTAAGTTTGAGAATCTAAAAATGATGGAAGATGAAACCATCCATGAATTTCACATGAACATCTTGGAGATTGCCAACACCTCAGGAGCACTGGGAGAAAAAATGTCAGAAGAAAAACTGGTGAGGAAGATTCTCAGATCCTTGCCTAAAAGATTTGCAATGAAGGTAACTGCCATAGAGGAAGCCCAGGACATTAGCAAGTTAAAAGTGGATGAACTTATTGGGTCTCTTCAGACTTTTGAGATGGGGATCACTGATAATGGTGACAAGAAGAACAAAAGCATAGCACTTGTAACCAACACTGATGTTGAACACAAGGAGGATGAAGAAGAAAACATATCAGAAGCCATTGCCATGCTTGGAAGACAGTTCAACAGGCTCATCAAAAGAATGGACCCAAAGTCAAGGTCAAATGTTCACAACATTCCTTCTGACATTGACAGTTCCAGCAGAAGACCAAGATCAGAAGATAAGGAAAACCAAGGCAGAGGAATTCAATGCCATGGATGTGAAGGATATGGACATATTCGAGCTGAATGTCCTACCTTTCTTAAGAAGCAAAAGAAAGGAATGACTGTTACCTGGTCTGACTATGATTCAGAAAGCAATTCTGAAGAAGAATCTGCCAAACTAGTTACTGCCCTAACTAGTGTTTGTCCTTCTGAAAGTGACACCAGTGATGAAGAAGTAACATTTGAAGAACTGGCTGATACCTACAAGAAATTGTGTATCAGAAGTGGTGAAGTCTGTGTGCAAAATGAGAAACAATCAAAACTCATTATAAAGCTGGAGGCTGAAAAGAGAGCAAATCTTGAAACTATAAGTCATTTAGAAGGAGAAGTTCAACTGCTGAACTCACAACTGAATCAAATGACCAAATCAGTCAAGATGTTGACAAATGGGACAGACAAATTGGAAGAGATTCTTCAGGCTGGACAAAATATGGGAAATAAATCTGGCCTAGGATTTGTGGAAACAAAGAAAGTTGTTACCAGGAAGCAAATGTCAAACCAGATGTCTCAACATTACTCTCCACATCAGGGACAGAGACACATGAAGAAGAGGTACCAAAGATGGAGATGTCATCATTGTGGGAAATATGGTCACATAAAGCCCTTCTGCTACAGACTACATGGATATCCTAATCAGAAATCAGATGTCAAACCTAAGTCTAAAAGGGTACCACACGCTCCTCAATGGAAGAAAAAGGCTATTGCACTGATAGCACACACTTCCCCGAAGATCTCAACAAAGGAAGATTGGTACTTTGACAGTGGATGTTCCAGACACATGACTGGATTCAAAAATCTCCTCAATAATGTTATGCCTCACACCACCAGTTTTGTGACCTTTGGAGATGGTGCTAAAGGAGAAATCAAAGGAGTTGGTAATTTGGACTACCCTGGAGTTCCAAGTCTGAATAAGGTACTGCTGGTAAAAGGGTTGACTACTAATCTCATCAGCATCAGTCAATTATGTGATCTAGGATTCATGGTCAACTTCTCAAGATCTGAATGTCTAGTGTTTAATGATAAACTAGATATTGTAATGAGAGGAATAAAATCCAAAAATAACTGTTATGTGTGGCAGCCTGAGAACACTGATATCCACATTTTGAGTCAAATCATCAAAGAAGAAAAAGATATGAAACAGTGGCAGCATAAACTTGAAGGAATGAAAATGGAAGATGTCAGAAGAACTCCTAAACTACAGGCTGATAATATATGTGATGTGTCAAAGAACAAGTCTCATAAATTTTGTTCAAAAAAATTCTGGTCAACACAGATGCTACCTGAAGACAATGTTACACAAGATGTTGTGACATTGTGTTGTGATAATCTGAAAACATTCAACATTTCCTTAAACCCTATTGACTTTGGAGAGAAGAAATCATTTGAACTGAAACATAGGTTCTCTGAGCTTCAGCTAACTGATTCTTCTATCAAGGCGCTTGTTGGAAATCAACTTGAAAATTTGAAGGGCAGATTGGGTATTCACCAACATGAGAAATTATAGCAATTAGTTTTGCTGAAAACAAGGGTTGAAGGGATTAATTCTATTAAGTCTATATTTAGTGGGTTGATCATAGTCATTCACAATTCCTTCAAAAGCCTTCAGAAGTTGAAAAGACTCCCTTGTACTCCCTATCTCTCTCATTCTTGCAACCTGTTTTCTCCTCCCAATCAAAGAGCTTTCTCAAAGTGCTACTGCTACTCAACGTTAAACACAATGTCTCAGACATCATCTTCCACTATGGCGGCTTCGTCTCACTCATCATCATCGTCATCTGATCACGATTCTAGGGCAATCACGACATGCATAGAATCTGAAGTACTTGAGGTCACTCCTCTCAGGGAGATGGCAACTAATCCAGCCAAAATCAAGAAGCTCAGGACCAGACATGCAGGAAGAGCTCAAGCTGCAGTCTCTGGTAATTCTTCTCTTCCTTCATCTACTATACCTAATAAAGAAGGAACAGTGCAAGTACACCAAGCCATTGCTAGACTGGTTACTAGCATTCTGAGTGGCAACCAATCTGTACCGGGGATTTCTATTCCTCTGAATCAATCTGAGAGTCCAAATGTGGAAGGTTCTGAAAATATAGATGTCACTGAGGATGTTGTGACACCAAAAGACAACATTCAGAATCCCTCTGAAAAGACTGCTGATCCACCTATCATTGATGTGGATGAAGAGTACTCAGATAATGAACTGATTGCTAATGTGAACCCTAGCATTGCTAGGAGATTGATGAAAAGAAAAAGTAGTGAGACTGTTAAACCTAAGAAGTCCAAGGCTGAAGGGATGGCTGAAAAAATTCAGACTAAAGGGAAGAAGGCACAGGTGCTGACTGCTAGACAACCAATCTCCAAGAAAAGAAAAGAACCTGAAACTTCTGACTCTGATGATGAATCAGAATTTGAGATTGACATTGACAATGCTCCCATCAGAAGGAAGCTCCCTTCCAGCAAGATTGCTAGAGTGCCTGAAGTGCCAACTGACAACATCTCCTTTCATCATCCTGATAATGCAAACAGGTGGAAGTATGTTTGCTTGAAGAGAATAGCCTTGGAGAGAGAACTCAACAATGATGCTTTGGAGTGCAAAGACATCATGGAGCTGATCAGGAATGCTGGACTAATAAAGACTGTGATGAAGTTTGGCAAATGTTATGAAAATCTGGTTAAAGAGTTTGTAGTGAACCTATCTAATGATTGTGCTGATGGGAGGTCAGCTGACTTTGAGAGTGTGTTTGTTAGAGGAAGAAGGGTCAAGTTCTCTCCATCAGAAATCAACAAGTTTCTTGGAAGAACGAATAAGGACTGTCCTGATCTAGAGGCAACTGACAATGAAGTATGCTTGACCATCACTGCCAGGCAAGTAAAGTGCTGGCCATTAAAAGGGAAGTTGAATGCTAGTAAACTCAGCATGAAATTTGCCATCTTGCATAAAATAGGTGCAGCAAACTGGGTGCCTACAAATCACAAATCAACCATCTCCACAGGATTGGGGAGATTCATCTATGCTGTAGGAACCAAGACTGCCTTTGATTATGGAAGGTACATTTTTGAACAAACCTTGAAGCATGCTGGCAGTTATGCTGTCAAAGGACCAATTGCATTTCCCTCCCTCCTTTGTGGAATCATCCTTGCACAATATCCTGACATACTTGTAGCAAGAGATACAGTCTGCAAAAGAGCCCCTGCCCTTGGCCTGCACTACAAACTGTTTCAGGGATCCCATGCTCCAGACATTGTCATAACATCAGCTGAGACATCGTCTGCAAAGAGCCAGTCCAAAACATCAGATGTCATAGCTGTCTTAAAAGAAACTTGCAAAGATCTGGATGCTAGGAAAAGGACCCTAGAAGCACTAATTGCCAAGCTAGAAAAGGAAGAAGCTGAAGCAAGCATGAGGGAAGAAGATGAAGGACAGTCCAACAGTGAAGAAAGTGGCTCCTCTGAGTCTGATGACAGTACTTGAAGGATGATTGCTGCGTAGTGGTGGAGTTTGGAAGTATGTCCTGCTGTTGTCTGCTGCTGTTGTCTGGTGTTCTGCTGCTGATCTCATTATTTTGTCTTGGATAACTGTATTACTTTATAAACATGTAATCTTTGGCCCATTTGTGGCTAAAGTGGGGGAGAATATTTGGTACTGCTTAATTAGTACTTAACACTATATTTTTCTGCTGTCATCATTTATTTCTGCTGCTATCTCTGATTGTTTAGGGACTTTAGCCAAAAATCTGCCAAAGGGGGAGTTTGTAGGTGTTTAGGTATTGGCTTGTATTTTTGGTAAATTCCAAGTGTATGTGTGAATGTCATGACTGATGTCATAACATTCTAGTTCAGGTTGTACTAACTCTTTAGGTACATATGCAGAAAAATATTGTAACTCAAATACTGATGTTCATAAGTGTGTATCTGAGCATGTTTGCAAAATGATCACATTTAGCTAATCAGTAGACAGGTTTTCTCAGATGTCATAACAGATGTTATGACATCCTGTTCTGAACTAGCAGGATTATAGGATTGGATAAGTATGAGTTTTTTCAGGAAATAACTCAGTCCTTCCTAAACAGAATCCTGCGTTTTCTGAGGAATAACCTCGCTCAATCCTAACCTGATCAACAAAGTACTGTGACCTGGACTTTAGGTCAAACGGAATCAACCCTAGGTTTTTGGAAACCCTAACTGAAGTTGCAGCTGCTATATATTCAACAGAGCTGCGGTTTTTGAAGTCATCCCTGCTGATTAATTAGAAGATCAAGTTTGTAATCTGTATAGATTTGTTTAATTGTACTCCAAGCAATTATCATTGTGATAAGTGTCTTGGAATAGGTTTCAATTGTAAGGGTTGTGTAGCACTCAAAGCTTTGAAGCAAGAGTGTTTGAATGTTACTTGACTAAAGCTGTGAAGCAGAGTCAAGTTAGTTGTGTACATCACTCAAAGCTGTGAAGCACGAGTGATTGTGTTACTTGATTAAAAAGCTGTGAAGCATAATCAAGAGTGTGTTTTGAAGAGTGTCTTCATCAATTCTCAAGTCAAATTGGTTTATGTATCACTGCTGTGATTGAGGGGGAGTGAGTAGGAACTCAGGTTTAAGTTGTACTTAGATTAGAATTGCATTGGGTAGGTCTTAAGTGAAGGAGATAAACTGGTTGGTTTATTCCTGAATTAACATCTCTTATAGTGGATTCTCTCCCTGGCTTGGTAGCCCCCAGAGTAGGTGTTGTTGCACACTGAACTGGGTAAACAATTGACTGTGTTATTTACTGCTTTTGTATTTACTGTCATATAGTAAGTCAGATACAGTGTCATAACATTGGACGTGACATTGAGTATCTGTAGCCAGAATTTTCACCTACAACCCCTGCTTATCCTTAAGACAATTTGGTTACGCTCGAAGGTATGGCCTGCACGAGATGCTGATTCAAGGTTTGGTATTTGACTACGACAACGACGATCAACGTCTTCGCCAGAGATTTATCCGAGCTTGGAGGATGTTAAACAAGGTGGATAGCAAGACTTTGGGGAATAAAATTTCCATCCCTCTTGAGCCTTACCTCAAATGGGTACAAACTCGTGCTCATAGTATTATGATTCCTTACCCCTCCTTCTCCCGGAAATCATTGAGCCTGTCATGGAAGGAGATGTTCCATACATTATGCTACATCCTGACATGCCTACCTCTCTTGAAGACCTATAAAGGGATTGGATACAACTCAAGGGAGAGGAAG
The DNA here is from genome assembly GCA_948472305.1 of Vicia faba. Classification (NCBI taxonomy): domain Eukaryota; kingdom Viridiplantae; phylum Streptophyta; class Magnoliopsida; order Fabales; family Fabaceae; genus Vicia; species Vicia faba. The sequence continues at coordinate 536,635,476 of OX451735.1, read as the reverse complement.
ATACTTTCGAAGCCCAATTTTACGCCAGCGAGAAGAAGGTTTTGGAACTCACTAGGCTACTTTATGAGGAGCAGACTCTCAATGCCTACATCGCGCCAAAGAAGATGCGCACTACCTTTTTATCTTAGAGATTTTATATTTCCTTATAATCCCAAGAGGCATTGATGTACTCAAGCTTTAATCTATTAATATAACATGTGTTTCCTTTTTGTCTAAAACAAATTTGAATTTTAAATTCCTTGAAATCATTGCATACAGATTTACCATTCATCATAACATAAGCAGGTTTCTTGCAACAAGTCTCATCATCTCTCTATTGTTTATTTCAGTAATATGGATCTCGATCAAACAGTGAAGGACCTCTAAGCTCAGAATACACAGTTTCAACAGTTGCTCTTGACCCTAGCCAAAGGACAAGAAGAGTTGAAGACTTTGCTGGCTGAGGAGAAGAAAAAGAAGACAAAGAAGGTAACCAGAGTCCTAAACACGGGAAGAAGATTTCATGGGCAGACAAGAAGGACCTTAGTCTTTGCAACAACATCCGGTGAGAGAGACAATCAAGATGGGAAAGGCAAGGAAATAGTTGTCCCATCAGAATTGGAAGAGGAAGAGGAAGAAGAAGACTATTATGAAGAACAATATCCTCCAGCTGATGACAAGTATAAACATCTCGAAGAACGGTTGAGTGCAATGGAAATCCAAAAAGTGCCTGGCTTGGACTTTGAGGAATTGGGGTTAGTGTCAGGGATTTTCATTCCTCCCAAATTAAAAGCACCTGTGTTCTCCAAGTATGACAGAGTCTCATGCCCTAAAATGCATCTCCGGTCCTATGTGAGGAAAATCCAGCCCCATACCGCTGACAAAGACTTATGGGTACACTTCTTCCAAGACAGCCTGTCTGGAACTCAACTTGATTGGTTTTACCAGTTAGAAAGAGCCAATGTTCATAACTGGGAAGATCTTGCTGCAGCCTTTTACAAACAATACCAATACAATGTTGATCTTGCGCCTACCCGTACTAAACTTCAGAGTATGGCCATGGTTTCCAATGAAGGTTTTAAGGACTATGCGCAAAAAAGGAGAGACTTGGATGGAAGAGTTCAACCTCCCCTATCTGAAAGAGAATTAGTGGACATGTTTTAGGCACCTTGTCTGGTCCCTTCTTCAATCACCTAATTGGGAGTTCATCGGCGGGTTTTATTTAACTGATATTGACCGGAGAAAGGGTAGAAGCCGGGATAAAGAGTGGAATGATTCAAAAGGATAAATCATCTGCTGCCATAAGGAAGCCATTTATCGGAAATAAAGAAGTGGTTGTTGTTTATCCTCAGATAAATCAAGATAGGGCCGAACGCCGACCAATGGTGGGGGCTGTTATGATTCTTAAGCTTGTGCCTGATCAGTAAAGAAATAACCAACCATGGACGGAAAGACCAGTCAGACAATTCACCAGAAATAACATGACCCTATCTCAGGTATTTCCACATCTATTAAGATCCAACCTAGTGACCTTGAAAGAATCTCCAAAGAACCCTAACACAACATCTCCTCACTATCATCCCAATGCCCGCTGTGCATACCACTCTGAAAGTCCCGGCCACGACACTAATAATTGTTGGGCTCTAAAGAACAAAATACAGGACCTCATTGAAGCCAAAGAGATTGAATTTAATGCGCCCGAAAAGCCAAAAATCATTTCTGCCCTTATGCCCAAATATGGCCATAATGCCAACGCCATTGAGGAAGATATGTTTGTTACGTCAGTTGATGAGCTTATGACCCCGCTCCTGACTATTAAAATGAACTTGTTGAAAGTCGGTGTGTTCCCGGGATGTGATGAAGTTTTTCATTTCTATTTATCCTCACCAACCAGATGTCCTTTGTTGAAAACAGGCGTTCAGTGCCTAATAGATAACAAAGAAATTTTGTTTGAAAATACTTCTGTTCCACCTGTTCCTTTTAAAGATGTTTCTATCATTACCATTTCCACCAATTCTTTCAGGGTCTCCACCAAAAGACCCGTTAGAATTACATCGGTTCAAAAAGTAACTCCTTTGATAATTACAATGCCTGGACCAGTCATGTATTCGTCAGACAAAACCATACCATGGAATTATGGAGGGGATGTCTACTACCACGGTATCAAGCAAGATTGGCCAGCCGCCGAAGATTCAAGTTTTGAGAAGGTTAACTCCAATATCAGTAATATTGCAGGAACTAGCAATATTACCCGAAGCGGAAGGATATTCTCTCCAGAAATTGCTCCCCCAAAAGCATTTTTTGGAACCGTAATAATTCTTGTTGTTACTCTTCCAAAAGTTGTTCCCAGTCCTACAATCATCCCCACTAATACTCTAACTAACAAAGTTGTTACAACCCATGTTATCATTCCTACTGACACTCATGATGTCGAGTTAACCGAGACTCGAGGTAAAAGTATTCTGATCGAGCCTATCCGAACGGAGGCTCAGTCATTGGCTATCCCTGAGACCTCCCAGATAGAGATGGAGGAAATTCTGAAGATCATAAAAAGAAGCGACTACTATGTAGTTGAACAACTGGGGCAAACTCCCTCTAAAATTTCCATGCTGGCATTACTACTATGTTTCGAGGCGCATGCAAAAGCCTTGGTAAAATTCTTGAAAACTGCCCATGTACCCCAAGAGACATCTGTCGATCAGCTTTAAGACTGCGTAGCCAACTTGACTGCAGATAATGGTCTAGGTTTTTGGATGCTGATTTAACGCCAAGAGGAAGGAGGCATAATGAGGCATTTCATGTCTCAGTTAAATCTAGGGGCACAACCCTGGCTCATGTTTTGGTGGACACTAGCTTATCTCTGAAAGTATTGCCTAAAAAAGCTCTTGATAGGCTTCACTGTGAAGGATTGACATTGAAGCCAAGTAACATAGTAGTAAGGGCTTTTGACGGCTCAAAAAGGATGGTACATGGGGAAGTGGATATCCCCATAAAGGAATGAACCTAAACATTTGATTAAACTTTTTATGTAATGGATATTCGTCCCTCATATTTCTGCTTGCTAGGCCGACCATGGATTCACAATGCTGGCGTTGTCACTTCTATGTTGCACCAAATGCTGAAATATCCGATTCAAGGGAAGATTATCACCGTTCATGGAGAAGAAGAGTATATGATCAGCCATCTCAATTCCGTCCGATATGTGGAATTAGATGGTGAATTTATTGAAACTTCATTCCAACACTTTAAAGAGGTCCCGCAAGATGTGGCAGTAACCAAGGTTGTTCCCAAGTTCACAAGGCCTCTACTCGGATGTCATCTCTGAAGGATGCCAAAGCAGTGGTAGAAGAAGGTGGGTGCACTATCTGGGGACAACTCCCAGATATCCCATATAATTCTGACAAGTTTGGCCTGGGTTTCACTTCAGGTTCCCAGAAGGTTGTGCGTCGCGCTCGTGCCGGAGGACCACCCCTAAAGATTAGCAACCCCGAGGTCAACGCCATAGTAGATGATGAAGATAGTTGTAACTTGGAGGACTGGATATTCCCAACTGTCAGTGGAGGACTCAGCAACTGGGAGGCTAGAGATTTTGTCCTGATCACTTTTATCCCAGAGTAATATGTCTTTACATTTTGTTGGATCTATAATATTAAAACAATTCGCACTCTTAAAACCTTGTGTCTTACTCGAGGAACAATGGTCCATTTGTAAGGTTTATTATCTCATTTTCATATGACATCAATGAATCATGGACGTTTTTGCATACAAACTTTTGTGCTCATTGTTTTTCTTTTTACATTTTTATTTCTTTCAAGGATAGTTATACCCTTACACACACTCACACTCACAATGCAGGTATACATCCATTCAGGATCCCATGGGTAACGATATTGCTATGGCCTTTTTTGACTCTGAGAATTTAATCTACCAAGCCGAAGACGAAGGTGAGGAAGATTGTGAAGTACCAGGGGAACTTGTCAGACTACTACGACAAGAAGAGAGAACAATTCATCCTTACGAGGAACCTGTGGATACAATCAACCTAGGTACCAAAGAAGACAAAAAAGAGGTCAAGGTGGGTGCCAATCTGGAACCCAGTATCAAGGAGCGTCTGATTCAGTTGTTACACGATTATGTTGAAGTCTTTTCCTGGTCGTATGAATATATGCCAGGACTTGATGCAAATATTGTGGTACATCGCCTGCCTACAAAAGAGGATTGTCCGCTAGTAAAGCAAAAGGTTCGCCGCATGAGGCCTGATATCTAGAAAAGATTAAAGCAGAAGTCATGAAGCAATTCAACGCTGGATTCTTGGTTGTCACCTCTTATCCCCAATGGGTTGCCAATGTTGTTCCCGTGCCCAAAAAAGACGGCAAAGTGCGAATGTGTGTGGACTACAGGGATTTGAATAGGGCAAGCCCTAAGGATGATTTTCCACTCCCCCAAATTGATATTCTAGTTGATAATACGGCACAACACAAAGTTTTTTCCTTCATGGACGGATTCTCAGGTTACAACCAAATCAAAATCGCGCCTGAGGACATGGAGAAAATAACGTTTGTCACGCAGTGGGGCACTTTCTGCTATAAGGTGATGCCATTCGGACTAAAGAATGCTGGGGTAACCTATCAATGTGTCATGGTAGCTTTATTTCATGACATGATACATCATGAAATAGAGGTCTACATGGACTATATGATAGCCAGATCTCAAACAGAAGAAGAGCATCTTGATCACTTACAAAAACTGTTTGAGAGACTGAAGAAGTACAAGTTGAGGTTGAATCCAAACAAATGCACATTTGGGGTACGGTCTGGTAAACTCCTAGGCTTTGTCGTCAGTAATAAAGGTATTGAAGTAGATCCTGCCAAGGTAAAAGAGATACAAGAGATACCTACTCCTCGTACTGAGATGGAAGTCAGAGGGTTCTTGGGACGTTTGAACTACATTGCCAGATTCATCTCTCACCTGACAGCTACTTGTTAACCAATCTTCAAATTTTTGAAGAAAGATCAAGTAGTCAAATGGAATGACAAGTGCAAAGTTTCTTTTGACAAAATCAAAGAATACTTATAAAAGCCTCCTGTGTTGATGCCACCAGTCAAGGGAAAACCATTGGTCATGTATCTGACTGTTTTAGAAAACTCAATGGGGTGTGTATTGGGGCAACATGACGAGTCTGGCCGAAAAGAGCATGCTATTTACTACCTGAGAAAAAAGTTTACTGACTGTGAAACTAGATATTCATTGCTTGAGAAAACTTGTTGCGCTCTGGCATGGGCTGCTCGCCGGCTAAGACAATATATGCTGACTCATACTACTTTGTTGATATCTAAAATGGATCCGATAAAATACATCTTCGAGAAACCTGCTCTCTCCGAGAGAATAGCAAGATGGCAGATGATCCTGACGGAATATGACATACAGTATACTACCCATAAAGCAATAAATGGAAGTGTATTAGCTGATCACCTTGCTCACCAAGCTGTAGAAGACTACCAATCCATGAAGTTCGATTTTTCAGATGAAGACATCATGACGTTAGACAACTGTAAAGAATTCAGGCCATATGACGGACCTGAACAAGGATCCCGATGGACCTTGTTCTTTGATGGGGCATCCAATGCAGTTGGAAATGGTATAGGTGTTGTACTCATATCTCCGTAAGGGTGTCATACTCCCTTTACAGCAAGACTCTGCTTCGATTGTACAAACAACATGGCAGAATACGAAGCATGCATCTTTGGTCTCAGAGCTGCCATAGACTTGGGGATCAAATCCTTGGATGTATTCGGAGATTTAGCTTTGGTTATCAGTCAGATCAAAGGGGAATGGGACACCAAACACCCTAACCTTATCCCTTATAAAGAACATGTTTTGACATTGCTACCACATTTTGAGAAGATTACCTTCGAGAATTTCCCGCGAGAAGAAAATCATCTAGCAGACGCACTAGCCACAATGTCATATATGTTTGAACTTAATTGGGATAATGAGGCTCCCCAGATCACCATTGAACGAATGGATGAACCAGCACACTGTCACGAGATTAATAGTGAAGAAGTAGTGGACCATCCTTGGTTCCACGAAGTCAAGAGGTATCTCGAGGCTCAAGAATATCTAGAATGAGCTTCAGTCAATGATAAGATGTTCTTAAGAAGATTCTTTGCTAGGTTCTTCCTTAGTAATGGAATTCTTTACAAACACAACCATGACTCTGTGTTACTTCGGTGCGTAGACAAGGTTGAAGCTGAAAGGATCATGGACGAGTTACATGAAGGCACTTTTGGTACCCATTCTAGTGGGCATACGATGGCAAAGAAAATCCTACAGGTAGGCTATTACTGGTCTACCATGGAAGCAGACTGCTATCAACACTCTCGAACCTGCCACACGTGTCAGATCTATGCTGACAAAGTGCATGTACCTCTGGTTCCTCTGAATGTCTTGATGGCTCCTTGGCCCTTTGCTATGTGGGGGATTGATATGATTGGGGAAATCAAGCCAACGGCCTCCAATGGACACCGCTTCATCCTAGTAGCCATTGAATATTTTGCAAAATGGGTAGAGGCAGCTTCCTTTTCTTCCGTTACCAAGAACAATGTCGCCCGGTTCATCAAGCAGAATCTCATATGTCGTTATGGTATCCCGAAGAGGATCATTACAAACAATAGTATGAATCTAAACAATACAATAATCACTGCCCTATGCGAGCAATTCAAGATCCCGCATCACAATTCTTCTCCTTACCGGCCGAAGATGAATGGTGTTGTCGAAGCTGCAAATAAGAACATTAAAAAGATTATATAGAAAATGACAGTCACATACAAAGATTGGCATGAGATGCTACCATTCGCTCTCCACGGGTATCGTACCATAGCTCGCACATCAACCGGGGAAACACCCTATTCTCAGGTTTACGGCATGGAGGTTGTCTTGCCTATTGAGGTCCAGATCCCCTCTCTGAGGATTATGAAGGATGCAGTGCTGAACGAAGATGATTGGATTCAGAATCGACTTGATCAATTGAACTTGATTGATGAGAAAAGACTTACTATTGTATTCCATGGCCAAATGTATCAAAAACGGATGATCAAGGCTTTCAACAAAAAGGTCAGACGCTGAGTGTATCAAGTTGAAGATCTGGCAATCAAACGCATCATACTGCCATAAGGAGATCCCAGAGGCAAATGGACTCCTACCTATGAAGGACCATTTGTAATCAAAAACATTTTCTCTGGTAAGGCAATGATCTTGACCGTAATGGATGGCGACGACCTGCTGCATCCTGCGAACGCGGACATAGTCAAAAGATACTACGCATAAGAGACCTGCTAGGTTGACATACCTAGGCAAAACAAGGGCATCCCGGTTAACCAAAAGGTTCGGGCAAAAATTAGGGATAAAACAAAAAAAATCTATACACCCGGCAAATTGAAAACCCGAAAGGGCGACTTGGGCAAAAAAGGGTTTCCCGGTGGACTGAAAACCCGAAAAGGCGGTACAGGAAAAAGTTAGGGAATTAAAGTGTATGACTATGTCCCGTTGAATCACTTTGAGGACAACCTTTGGCTTCAACTTGTGAACTCGACATTTCCGACCAATTCAACTGAGGGTCTTTGCTAAGGGTATCCTTATGCTCTTGGGACATGACTATTTTACGAGGCAACGAGTGAGGTTGCCCTAGAGGTGAGTGTGTGAAAAGTGATTAAATTAAGTTATTTTATCTTGATTAGGGTTAGATAACGATTGGTTTTAGATCTTTCCATACACGCCTAGTTACTATACAGTTATAAGGAAAGCAGTAAATTGTAGAAAGTAAAGATGCGGAAATTTAATCTAAACTATTACAGGGCTTCGGGAGTGGGGGTACAAAACCATAAAATTGGGGGAAAATAGTAAACCCTAATTAAGACTATTACAAACCATAGCACTTACATAATTAGAAAAGTAAACTAATGCAAAAGTAAATTTGCGAAGCGGTAAAATGAAGGGAAAAAGAAAATTGAAAATCGTTTTGTGATCGTTGGATGATTAATCTAAAAAAAAACCTAATTGATTTAAATTTAGAAAAAGAATTAATTAATAAAAAAACCTAATTTGATTTTAACTAATTAAACCTTAAAAGCTATGCTAAATTAATTCAATTAATTTAATTAAAAAAAGATAATTAATTTAATTAACTTAATTAAAAACCTAAGTCTAAATGAATTGTTAATTTAAAAAATTTAATTAAATTGTGTTAAAAAAAGTTAAAGAAAAATAAAAAAGATTTGGGCCTTTTATAAAGCAAACCGGGGGTGCAAGGAAAGAAAAACATTAGGCCCAAAACTGCAAGCCCAAACGCCTATATTGAATCCAGTGTGAACGGTTCCAGGTGGTTCACTATGGTCCAGGAAATATGAGGCGGCAGATCTGAGCTTATGGAGATCTGATGATGATGAGATAAGGTGCACAATGGATGCACAAGGATTGGCTAAGTTGGATCTGCAACAAAATAATGATGTGAAAATAAAATACCAGGGTCAGGGATCGAACCCGTGCCCCAGTACAATAATATTCTAACATGCGCACTTGTATCGATAGAGCGGCTTTACATCTGTTAATATAACAGAATCCATAAATATATAAAATACACATGAATGCATTGACCGGAGAGGCGTCAGAGCCCTAGCTCTGGTTGTCTTCTCCGGTTATCCTCTTTTATTCGACCTGTAAAATAACCACCATTAGGAAGAAAACAATATCCTAACCCCCTAAATCGAGGGCTACGAGTTCAATTATGCAATCATTTTAGACTGAAAAAGCTTGGTTTTTTATTTACGACGCAAATTAAGTAAATCGAAGAAAACATGGCACTTTGTGATTTAGCATGCATGGGACCTCCATGGTTATTCTATTATGCATTGTTGGATCTCATGAACACATAATAATCATTAGAAATCGTTAGAACAAATAGAAAATCAAGATATTAACAATGTGAAAATTATGAAACCAGCGATGCTATGCAATATAATTTCACACATTTTGGATCATCAAAATGATCCAACCTTACCCTGTATGCTTGTTGAGAATGAACAGAGTGGCTGTTTGTAGTGAGAGGGTTTGTAATGAGGATTTGGAAATTCTAGGGTTCTTGAAAAAAGGTTTGATCTTTTTTAACAATTTTGAGGCAAGTCGTGTCCTCTTCTACGAGAGTTGATGAGATTATATAGTGGTAAATTAGGGGGAAAATGTGTGATCTTAGACCTTGTAGAAGAAGATATAATTTTATCTTATTTATTTTTCATTATTTAATTAATAAATCAAAAAATAATTAAAATAATTAAAATAAAAATAGGTCATGGGGTGGAAGAACAAGGTATGAGGTGTATGAGGAGTATAAAGCATATTTGGACCCTTAATTCATGGCCCAATAGCCTAAAATATCAAGTTTGCTCAATTTGAACTTCATACCTTTCCTCAAAATTTTCCAACTTGCAATGGTCATAACTCACTCAATTTTCATCTTTTGAAAGTGATCTTGGACATTTTGGAAAGCTCAATATGTACTATACAACCTCTATGTTGACCATATTTGATTTTAAGACTTTATCTTAATGTAAGTTACCTTGAAAAACAATGTCTTTTTGTTGACTTTTAAAATGGCCTGTAATATATTGGCTTATATCTCCCAAATGATGCAGTTTTTAGACTTGAGCTTAGAGAGTCAAAGTTGTAGAGAATTGAATTTCCTTAAAAATTGGATTTGGTTGGGGGAAAGCTGATGAAGCATGCGAAAGTTATGCTTGATCAAAGTTCAGTTGACTTCTCCTAAGGAAACCCTAATTTGGCAACTTTTGACTTTTGATGATTTGAGGGCTTTTCTGGAGGAATCATGATCAACCCTTGATCAAATGATGAATATGACTTCAAAATATTTATGTTGACCAAAAAATCTTGAGGTTTGACTGTATGTTAACCATAGTTGACTTTTTATCCAAAACAGTTGATTTTCCATCATTTGAGCAATTGATTGAGCATACTTGTGATGCAAGGCATGAAACTTGATATGAGCATTCTTGAATACATGTGAAGAACCATAAAAACCACTTGAGACCTTAGAAACCCAAATTTCCTTGTGAAACACAAAACCTTAGTTGTGGACCTCTTGCTTAGGAGGAGATTTTGCATGATCAATTCTTGAGCCACCTTGAGCATTTGTGAACCCTAGGAGAATGTCTTGAAGAAAAATGGGAGGGAAAATTTTTGGGTACAACAGCGTGATACTATTTTTAATTTTTGAAAACCCCAATTCAAACCCCTTTTCTTGTATTTTTCTATCCTTCAATTGGTATCAAAGTGCCTGGTTCTGGGTGCTAACACTTAACTGTGTCAGAAAAAGATCCTAGCAAGAAAAACACTATGGTGGAACCAGTTCAGAACAACAACAATGATAACTATGATGATAAAGACAAAATCAGTGGTAGACCCCCAATGTTTCTTTCTAGCTCATGACGTTGATCTCCGGGATATGGTGACTGATGGCTACATTCATCTTAGTGATGAAAACGGTCAGAAGATTAATAGAAAGAAAATGATAGATCAACAAAAGAAAGAGTTCAGAAATCATCACAAGGCTAAAACGATTCTCTTGAGTGCCATTTCATACACCGAGTATGAGAAGATCACAAACAGAGATTCTGCTAAAAACATGTTTGACTCTTTGAGAATGACGCATGAAGGCAACACACAAGTCAAAGAGACCAACGCTCTTGCACTCATCTAGAAGTACAAAGCTTTCAAGATGGAAGAAGATGAAACAGTTGAGACAATGTTCTCAAAGTTTCAAATTCTGGTTGTTGGGTGAAAAGTTCTTGACAAAGGGTACTCAACATTAGATCATGTAAAGAAAATCATCAGAAGCTTACCAAAGAAATGGAGACCCATGGTCACAACTTTAAAGCTTGCCAAAGATCTGAACAATATATCTCTTGAAGAACTTATCAGCTCTTTGAGAAGTCACGAGATAGAACTAGAAGAAGATGATCCCCAGAAGTAAGGTAAGTCTCTTGCTCTTAAATGTAATACAAAATATGTAACTAAATCCTTTCAGTCAGAAGAAGAAAGCTCTGGAGGATCCTTATCAGAAGAAGACGAACTATCTCTTCTCTCCAGAAGGGTCAAACAACTATGGAAGTTGTTGTAGGAATTTTTAACACAAGTATTTATATTATGGTTTTCCTCGTGGATTGGTGTGATATTACTGTCATTCTACAGTTATAATCGTTTTAAGCTTATGTTTCATAAAAGGGTTTGATGTTGGTTTTAGTAACAGAAAATGTCGGTTTCATGCAAAATATCAAGTTTAGGTAAAATAAAGTTTTGGTTTCAAATGTTTGGTAAAAGTGTGTCAGTATTAGGGCTCGATAATCTCTTTCGAACGTATTCTCTCAATCAAGTATGTGAACTCATTAATAATAAATATAATCATATATCCTCTCAAGATTTTTCATCTCTAAAACAAAATGTGAGTTTTATCAAATTGATCTTTAGATGATCTCTCCACCTAACTATCACTTTGATAACTTTAAAAGCTCAATATTAGTGAATATCAACTCACAAAACTATGTCTAGAAATTTTTTATTGATAAGTGCAAACCAAGGTCTAGAGATGAACACACTTCTCAATAATGATCAACTCAAATATAAACCATAAAACAAGAATTTTCACCATATATTTATCATCAACATGTTCACATACAAATGACCAAGCTAAATACATATAAAAAGGGAGATTATCTACCTCTAATCTTGACACAAGGGTGATTTAGCTACCCATCACCATGGTAGTTTTCTCAACAAGGAAAGTATGAAGCTTGATGAACATCAACTAGAAAATATCAAAGATTTGAGGTAGAAATATTTGATCTTGAGTTACAAAATGATAAAAGTTGTTTCTTAGCCCTAAAAATCTGATTTATATATGTTGTACAAGAGTTGGTGGTCAAAATACCACAAAAGTAGCTATTTATACAAGTGCCTAAAAAGTGAGTCCCGCTAAGCGGGCTCAGTGCAAAAATAACTGATTATGTTTCAGTAGACTGCACTAAGCGGGACGAGGCCGCTTAGCAGAACCAAAAAACAACCATTATGCCAAATGCGCAAAACACCAAAACCGCGCTGCAACTTGCACTTAGCGCGCTAGCCTGAACAAAACTTGCAATTTTGACTTGTTACACCACATTATTGGCTCTAGCTTGCCCAAAGTTACAATGTCTTAATGTTCCAACATCAAAACCTACAAAATGAGCAAAAAAAACTAAGTAAAAAAAGTGATGTATCTTAAAAACTATATAATTGCTTATTTACATCTATTTATAAATGTAAACACTACTAATTATCAAAAATAGAGTACTTAGGACACAAAATTATCTACAAATATTAGGGGTATTTGTGGTTCAGTTTGGATCAGTTTTAAGATAAAAAATCATCTGATCCAAAGATAAATTTACTTGCGGTTCGGTTCGATTTTGGATGATATATTAAAAAAATCTAATCCGATCCAATTTTATGCGGTTTAATTTGGATCAATTTTTGGATATCCAAATTACACATTATATTTTTATTAATATTATAAAACTACTAATAAATCATAGATTTGATATAATATATAACATCTAGTATATTAAAAGTTAATATTACAAAATGAGAATGGTTGATTATGATTGAAATAATAAAAATAAATAAATTATACCAAGCGAATAACTATTATTAAAAAAATTATTATCATCTAATAACAAATTCATGTAAGATATTATACTAATAAAAAGTAAATAAATATAAAAATATATGTATGCGGTTTGGTTTGGTTTGGATCGATTTTGAATTATTAATAGGAAATCTGATCTGAACTGATCGGTTTTCACAAAATGACATCCAAACACATCCAATAAATTTCAGTTTTTTGCAGTTTTTAGTTTTTTGGATCTGTTTTCGATTTTTTATTTGGATTAGTTTGGATTTGAACACCTCTAACAAATATATCAACAATTTTATCCCTAATAAGTCTCCCCAGCTTAGCATTTTGTTTGTCCCTAAACAAAAATTCTCCAACTAAAAGAAAACCAAGACAAACCACAAAATAGAAAATAACAAGCTTTTCACAATACAATTTTATGGTTCAAATGAACAAGAACAAACAAGATAATGCTTACTACTAACTAAATCCAACCATAAGTATGAAACAATGGTTAAGTGTAATATACATAACAAAATTTCCAAAACAATACCACTCAAAAAATGAATCACACCTAAACACACACTCATCAACGGATGAGAAATAACAAAAAGGGGTTTTTCACTCATCCAACATTCATGCCAACATCCGAATCAAATCATACATTCATCACACAAAAATCATCAAACATGCAAAGAAGAATCACAAGGCATTGACAGGGTTGTAATTTGACTTAGTACAAGGAATGGATATTTCTCAGGGAAATTGAAACTAAATTTCCTAACGCATAAGAACAATCAATTCATCACACCCATACACAATTCAACATTTTTACCCCTCTTGTATTTTTTTCTCTTGGATATACATACAACCATGAGCTCTTATGTCGACACAATTTATGTCCTTGGCTTTTCAATTCTTTTTCTTTCTAAGAACTCAAATTTCTTGATTCTTTTTTCTCTTTTTTTTCATATTTCTAATTTCTTTTCTATTCTTTCACAATTAACAATCTACATAAATCCCCCCAACTTTGAACACAATTCAACATAATAGCAAGAATGTTCCCATACACTAAGGCAAAGAAAGAATAAAAGCAACCACATTGAGGTTGAGGGTTCAAACATTTCTCAAACAAAAATCAAGATCCTTTCTAAAAACCTAATGATGAATTTGTTGTTCATTTTCAATATTTACACAATTCAATCATCACAAGGATCTCAATAGAAAGGCTCAATTGGGGTGAACAATTGATCACTCACTCACAAGGTAGATTGATTATATATTTGCCTCAAGTGGTTTTTCTCAAAATAAAACAATGAATGCCTTTATCATTTTCCAACTTTAACATATCAACACCCATGCATGATTAAACATGATAAAATCGAGTTAACAAGAAATGTTGGTTTTCCGCATTTAAGTGCATAATGAAAAGCTTTCTCACACAAGGTTAAGTTCTAAGGTGTTTTATAATTGACAAGTATTGTAAAAGAATTAAAGGTATGCCATTATGCACAAACCACAAGTTTCATATTTATGTTAAGTTTAGAAAGCAATAAACAAGTACCTTGAAGTTGTTACTACAATTCAATTCATATCATCACCATTCAAGTGCAAGTTGAACCACATTTGTACATGTTCACTTGGTTCCTTCAAAATTTTCAAACTAAGGAACAAACATAAGCTTTTTCTTCTTTTTCTTTTTTTTTAAATTTTAAAAAAAAGCTAACAAACTTACTAATATAATGCCATAGAATTAAAAATCACAAAAATAAAAACAAAAACAAACACCTCAAAATGGTGTACCAAAGTCATCCATGACATAAAAATGCCTCCAAAAGTATTAAACCCAAAATACAACCACAAAACATCGTCCTTAAAAGGATGCAACACATCATGATAATTGTTTGAAAATTAAAATAAAAGACTAAATTAAACAAAAAACATAAAAATTATGATAATACGGCAAATCAATCCCCTCCAAATCAATCGCTCCACTCATCCTCACTCTCCTCAACTTCTTCATCTTCCTTCTCTTCATCACTTTCCTCAACATATTCATTAGCATTAGCATTAGTTGTTGCCCCCTCTTGGAAGAATGGCATTCCCACAGGGTAATTTGCATAAGCAGCAAACTCCTCTCGAGTAGGAAAAGTAGGAACCTCCTTCGGGGCCACTTGATGATGATACAAAAGCTACATAGAATCATGAAGAAAGAAAGAAACTCTCATCTGAGCCTTAATCCTCTACCAATTATAAATACAAGCTTGTTGTTCATTATACCGAGCCGGACCCACCGGAGGAGCATGCGCCTGAGACTGAGGGGCTACCTCACCTGCCAACTTTGTCAAACAATGCCTAAGCATGTAATCATCATTCATAATACTACTAATCATTTTGGTAGCCACATTGGGAATGTCAACACCCGCCTTCCTACACAGCCTCGTGATAAGAGCTGGAAAACCAAGAGTCATAGGGGCCTTGTTACCATGAGAGTGGCCACTGATGGCAATCTTTTGAATCTCATTAGAAATTACCTGAGCTACATCAATTTGCCACCCTTTAATCATGTAATGAAAGAGGCAAGTTGAATCAATAGTAATAGATAAAGTGTGACTCCTCTGCTTAATGTTGTAAAGAATAAGAGTTGCATACAAGTGCGCTTTTGTGTTCATGTCGCATCTCTTGAAGTGAACAGGCTGGTTAGAAGCATTGAGAAAAAAACCATGGTTAGGAGTTAGAGAAAGAGTCTACTAACCAAATCCAAACGCCACTTCTTATTGGCCACCCTTTTTTTATAAGAGCAAAGTGCACCCCTTTAAAGAGTGAGAAGATGATTCAAGTACTGACTAACTGAATTCCTATCAAAAGACACGACTCTTCCCCAAACAAATGGATAATAAGAGTATCAGACATCTTTGGTCGGTATTGAGTTAGCATAAAATTCTCGAATAATGTCAAAATTGAGTTCGGTCGGAGGAGTTAACAAAACACCCCATTTTCTCTTTTCCATATCGTCCATAAAATACTGATAATCCCCTTGAGGATTTAAGGTGAAAATATTCTCAGGCCAGATTTGACACTCATCCAAGCTATATAACCTAGCTTGCTAAAGAGGTCCTATAAATTGGGTGTTGTCGAATTCAATATGTTCAGCTTCAGCACTCTGACGAGAATGAGATGAGGATCCAGCAGCATAGCAAGAATATTTGCCTTGATTACCCATAGAACTTATTTATACAAAACACAAAGAAAAACAGCGCAAAACTCATCAAAACTGCTCTAGAAAATTCTCAAAAATTCCCAAAAAGTATGATAAAATATAATACAAACAAAGACAGAACATAAATCAAAAGAAAAAAATCAACTTCCAGCAGGCTGCACTAAGCGCGATTGAGGCCGCTTAGCGCGCCTGCAAAAACCTGCGAACATGCTTCTGTTTCTGTCATGACAGAACCCATCAAAGCACATAAACCCACACACAAAACAACTCCTTATCACATTGGGTCACAAATTAATCAAGGATAAACTTCATACATTCAAGAACAACAAATTCCTAACCCTAACATCTCAAAATTCTAATATAAATATGTACAATTTCAAGGTCTCTACCCTAAAGTTAAACAACAATAAATATTCACATGCAACCCTTAATTCTTGACAAAACAGTAAGAGATTAAGATTAGAACTTACCTTGATGGATTTGGAAAGAAATATGAGAAGATATTGCAGCTTGAAATCTTGAAGAATGGAGGGAAAATTTGAGAGAGAGAGAGAGAGAGAGAGAGAGAGAGAGAGAGATACACGATGACAAGGGTTTGAAAATATGAACAAATTGATAAAACTTGCCCTAGTTTCACTATGAGGGCGCTACTGAGCCTTGGGACCGGGTCAGGCCCCACTGTCCCATACTATTTCTTTCTACACAAAAACTATCGCGCTAAGCGCACCCTAGGCCGCTTAGCAGGCTCAACAAATTTGCTAAAAACAGAACAGACAACAGATTATGTTCTGTTTTTTCATAACCACAACATCCTAATAATACTAACATGGAAAAATATATATTTACTTACAAAGTTAGGGTGCCTCCCAAAGAGTGCTTTGTTTAACATCGTTAGAGCTCGGCGGTCTATGATGATTTCACAAATAACCAAGACGAACCACACTTGTTTCTCGAATTACCTCGCCTCCAAGGTAGACTTTCAACTGTTGGCCATTCACAGTCTAAACTTCCTTTAAGATGGGATCCTCCAACATAATTTCTCCATAATCTTTCACATCTTTGATCACGAACGGACTCGACCATTTGGACTTCAACTTTCCCAAAAAAAGTTTTAACCTCAAATTGAAAATAAGCACCATTTGGCCAACTTTGAAGTCTTTGTGACGGATTTTGTTGTCATGGTAAAATTTTAATTTTTCTTTATATAACTTGTTGGAATGATATGCATCATTGCGCAATTCATCAAGACCCTGTGTCGCAATTGGTTTTTAATACAGAGTTGCCACTAATAGTTTTTATCCTAAGGAATGGAATCTAATAGGAAGCCCTAATTTCGCAGACAGGGATTATAGGTTTCAGACTCGATTCTAGATGAAGGGAATGTGTTAGGAACCCCTCATCTACCTTGTTCAGAAGGATACTAGGGTTAGAAGCGCAATTTTTAGGAAATAGTGTGTTATTGTTTTATTAGAGGGAAAAGTTTTAATTTTATATAGGGGAACTCACCATAATTTTAATCGTATGCCTACGTATCCTTTTAGGAGGAATCAGTGTCAAAATTTGTAGTTCATAGGTGTTGGCTTGTTGTTGTACCCCAAAATTTTCCCTCTCATTCATCTAGAATTTGCTCACAAGATCTCCTTGGGCTCAAAACTGCACTAGGGTTTGATCATCTCAAAACACCTCCTTATGCACTGATGACAAAAATTAGGGTTTGAGATTGGACAAGGATTTTTGAAATTTCAATGCTTCATATGACTTTCATGGATCATTATGGACCCCCAAGATTACTCATCTCAAGTTGCAAGCTTTGAACCACATTTCGGGTCAGTCAATTGAGCAGTTGACCTAAAAATCAGTTGTATTGGGGGAAAAGTCAATTATGGCCAATTTATAGTCAAACTTCATAATTTTTGATCCACATCAACATTTTAAACTCATATTTATCATTTGATCAAGTTTGGACCATAATTCCTCAAGAAATTTGATCAAATCTCCAAAAGGGCAAAATGGTCAAAATTAGGGTTTTGACTAGGAAAGGGAAATTTTTGATTTTTGACCTAGAAAATGGTCAATTGGTTTAAGGAATGATCTCAACAGTCAAATTGCATCATTTTGACCTAATGACATGATTCAAAACATTGCAAATCCATTGGATTGACAAATGAATTTTGCAGTCAACTGATCAAAAGTCAACTATATACTGAAAAGTCAAACTTTGACTTTTTGGTCAAATTTAAGAACCAAAGATCACAGTTCATCAAAACATGTCAAAATATGAAACTTATTCATTAAAGAAATCAAAAATTCAAGATTTCATTTTGAAAAGTCAAAATTTCTAAACTTAGAAATTTTTCTAAGTGTCTTTCTTATTTTTTCATAACTTTGAGCAAATTTTTCATTATGATGAAAGATGATTCAAAGGAAACTTCCAACATGAAAGTTGTAGATCTCCATGAAATATACAACATTTCTTCACACAACTTCTTCCAAAAGTGATTGGATCTCAAGTTATAATTTTGTGAACATAGGGTCATGAAACTAAACACTTAGTGAAATTTTGCCCTAATTTGGCCAGGATTTTGACCTAATTTCATGGCACTTTTTCATATAGTTCCAAGGGGAATCTTCAAAATAAATTCAAATATGGGTTGTAGAGCACATTGCAAGCTTTCCAAAATTTCCAAGAACTCCTTGAGATCATTCTTGAGTAGGGAGAATCGAAGAGATGAAGTTGGTGTTTTGTCACTTGAATTTCAAGGCTTTTTATGATGAACAAGAATTCAATTTCAAATATATGCTGCACAATCTTGTTTTGCAGGCCTCTAAACCTCAAGATATCTCCATAATCAGAAGATTACACTTTCTTTTGAGCTATTATCCAAGTGTTCCAAGCATTGTCCAAGCCAATTTTCCATTTTAGGAAGAAAGTTACCATTCCATTCTTGAAAAGTTGCTTTAATCACAAAGTCAACTTGTCTTGAGCTTCTAACTTGTTCTTTCTGCACACACAACCCCTATAAACCAAAATCAAGGTGTCTAAGGCCTGAAGAAGCTCAGGACATGCTTGTACAATACTTGAGATTTGTCATTTCACTTTTCTTGAAAAGCAAGTTATAGAGCCATAACCCTATAACTCAGAAGCCTTGAGTGATTTTGTGCTCTAATCTTTTCCATACATATTAACAAGTCAATTTCAATACAACACACGTTTTCACAAGTCTAAAAACACTTCTAAGCATCTTGCTGCACAGAACTGCCCAAACTTGACAGTTTTGAGCAAAAACTCACCATCTCCATTTCCACTGGTGCGTTTTGAAAACTAATCATCCAAACACCTTCCATACATCATATCAAAGTGATCCAGACCCTCATTTCCTAACTGTAACTCCTCCATCATCATCCACTATTTTCAAAATTGAAGCTTGCAACTTGACTTTAGTAGGGAGTTCCATCCATCCTCAAAGAAAAGTAGGAGTTGGAACACATTCAAGGAGGTCCAGGCAAGCTATAGAAATCATCAGGCCATCACAAAGATTGCTCAAACTCCATACACGACTCCAGCTGCAAGAGGTAAGTTTTCAAACTTCTATCTCTTCATACATGCATCATTTGAGTTTGATTTGTGAAGATAAAATGTAGATACCATTGCCACGAAGCTGTACATATCCATAGTTTACATTTATATGGCATGAGCTTAGAGAACTTTAGGGTTGAAGTTTTATGCAATTTTTAGTTTTGAATTAGGGCTAGAAAAATTCTCATTCATCTTTGATTGTTATCTTAATTTGTTTATATGTTTGGATTTGTGGGGAAAATGCCACAACTTTCATGTTTGAACTTTTCAATTTTGTTGAGAGATGAAGAAGATACAGATCCTTTGGCTGGAGGTTGAAGATGAAGTCTTCAGAACACGTTTTGCCTTACATATTTATTGTTTCATTTGTATTAACGGATGTATAGCCACCCCAGTGGTAAGGAAGCGCGCTGGTAATCAGGAGGTCATCGGTTCGAGCCTCAGTGCGCGCTGCCTTTTGCTTTTTTCTCATTTTTACATTTTTTTTCTTCACACCATTTAAAAATATATTACTTAAATACCAAAAAAAGACTAAAAATATTTTTAATGCTATAAATATTTTCAAGATAAAAAATGCCAAAAAAATACTTTCCTTAAATTATTTTCTTTTAATTAATTAATAGAACTAAGCTTTCTTTTAAAATCTTTTTTTTCTAAATAAATCCAAACTTAAAATTAACCATTTTCTTTAAATTAGGTTAAGACAAAATATTTTTATGAAAACCAAATAAAAATTCATTTTCTTTACATTTTGCATCCTTGTACATTCATTCATTTTTATACCATGTATTTAGATAAATTACTTGTATATTCATATCAATTCAATATGGTTGTAATAGACTAATTAGGGTTTTAATTTCTTGCTATCCCCATTTATACTTTGTATACCCCCTTCCCACAAATCATGTAATAGCTTAGTATTTTTATTTTCCGCAATTTAAATGATTTATATTCATATGCTAGTAATTAGGGATTGTATGGAAAGAATAAAATCAATCAAATAGAAAACCCTAATTCAAGACAAAAACAAGCATGAAAACAATACACTTACACCCAAGCACCCCTAGGGTAAACTCCACTTGGTTGCCTTATACAAAATGGCCATATTATGCATGTATAGTATCTTAGCAAAAACAAGCAAATACAAGATCATAGCCCCTCGATAACGCTATCTAAGTTGCCTTACAAATGATCTTAGTCCCTCAAAAAGAATGCTAAGATACCTTGCAACATTGCTAATTATGGCAATACGATGACCCACGTCCGTCCCGTTTACATCCAAATATAGGGTTGCTTACCAAATCAATGATAAAACAACAATGTCAACGGAAAAGAAAATGAACAAGAAAGACATTTGAGTAGGTAGATTGCTCCTAATTACTTGCTTCATTTCAAAACAAACATCCTTGCTATTTTCAAAACAAACACATACACTTTCAAACATCTTACCAAATTGAAAACATTTTCAAAAGATCAAACATCTTTGTATACATTCTTACAAACAAGAATCATTACAAAGATTTCCTAAACAATGGCCTCTTTAAGAAATACTTTCAAAAACCACCTCAAGCATAATTTAAAACAAAAAGCAATTGATCTAGCAAGTAACTAAGAGCCCATGGAAAACCATGGATGAAAAGGGTGCTAATACCTTCCCTTTTCATAATCTACCCCCTGAACTCAAGAAATAATCTCAAAGGTCTTTCATGTGCTTTTTCACCTTTCCTTTTGGATAAAAGAAAAGTCGGTGGCGACTCTTCCTAACCGCAACATTTGCGATCAAACGCAAAACACCCAAGTCAGTTCTCCCACCGTATCACAGAACTTGCGACTCTTCTTGGGAGAATCTTAAAAGTGGGGTTACCTTAAGGCTAGATTACATTTATTTGCTTCCATTGTTTGACTTGTATGCTTTACATTTTGGTTCTTTGTTTGGGTTTGAATCCTCTACCCGGATTTGGGATACCTTATAGGTAAGTAGCAATACATTATGGAAACTGTGCGGGGTATACCGACATGGTCTAAGCAATAGCTATGTTAGTGCGACATATTTGTGGGTACCGGTAGCCTTTGAGTTAATCAAAGAGAATACGGGGCCGCTGAGTGATGTCACGAAGCACTAATGAACTTTTAGAACCTTTACTTGACCAACTTGGCCTTTAGGATGTAGTGAGATGACCGGCTTTGGTGAAGTCCAAAGTTGGTAGATAATCGATACTACACTCATTAAGGTTTGGTTTCTTGGAATATATCTGTCGCCATTAAAAAGGCTTGTGCTGAAATAATGACCAAGGAAACAAACCAGTGATATTGAGCTCCTTAGAACCCGGTTACTATTACTAGGACATGTTTAAGCCAAATAAACTTCAAGAGGGTACTTACCTATAAAACTCCATGCAATACTAAACCTAAGGATTTGTTTGTTTTGTTTGTATATGCATACTTGTACATAACATCATGAACATCATATACATCTGCTAACCATTTCAAGGATTTTGGGATTCATCTTTTTCTTGTTTTGTAGGATATGGATTCACTTCGCAGGAAAACTATTCAAGTCAATATTGTAAGGATCCCTCCACAACTCAATGAGCTAGCTTCAAGGATTCCTGAAAACTCTCCATTTACCGAGAGACATGGTCGCCTACTCAACTTGGTCACCTCCAACACAGATGAGGATATGATGAAGATGCTCTTTCAGTTCTTTGATCCTTTAAACAATTGCTTCACATTTCCCGATTATCAACTTGTGCCAACTTTGTAAGAATTATCCCAACTCTTGAGGATTCCAATTCTCAATCAACTACCTTTCAACGGTACAGAAAGAGACCCAAAGCCAGAAGAGATTGCTCAAGCTCTACACTTGCACTCATCTGATATCACAACTCATTGGGAAACAAGGAGTGGTGTCAAAGGTTTCTTAGCAAAGTTCTTGTTCGAGAATGCCCAAAGCTGTTGGAACTCCTTGGACTTACAAGCCTTTGAGGAAATTTTGTCTCTCCTCATCTATGGGATGGTTTTGTTTCCAAATCCTAACCAACTCATAGATGTCAACGCCGTCAAAATCTTCATATCCCACAACCCGGTGCCTACATTGCTAGGAGATATCCTACACTCTTTTCACACTCGTACAATGAGGAAAAGAGGTGTCCTTATGTGTTTCACTCCTCTCTTGGAAAGATGGTTTATTTCGCATCTTCCCCAATCTGTATTAAAAAATGAGCAAGGTTCAAGGTGGTCACAAAGGTTGATAATGCTAAGATATTCGGACATTCATTGGTGCTCCCGATCCAAAGAGAATGTTATCTTTGTCGAACGTTATGGAGAATTCCCTAATGTCCCTTTACTTGGAATTAGGGGAGGTATTACCTACAACCCCTGCTTAGCCTTAAGACAATTTGGTTACGCCCGAAGGGATGGCCCGCACGAGATGTTGATTCAAGGTTTGGTATTTGACTACGACAACGACGATCAAGGTCTTCTCTAGAGATTTGTCCGAGCTTGGAGGATGTTAAACAAGGTGGATAGCAAGACTTTGGGGCATAAAATTTCCATCCCTCTTGAGCCTTACCTCAAATGGGTACGAACTCGTGCTCAGAGACTTATGATGCCTTACCCCTCCATTCTCTCGGTAATCATTGAGCCTGTCATGGAAGGAGATGTTCCATACATTATCCTACATCCTGACATGCCTACCTATCTTGAAGACCTACAAAGGGATTGAATACTACTCAAGGGAGAGAGATACTTTCTAAGCCCAATTCTACGCCAGCGAGAAGAAGGTTTTGGAACTCACTAGGCTACTTCATGAGGAGCAGACTCTCAATGCCTACATCGCACCAAAGAAGATGCGCACTACCTTTTTATCTTTGAGATTTTATATTTCCTTATAAGCCCAAGAGGAATTGATGTACTCAAGCTTTAATCTATTAATATAACATGTGTTTCCTTTTTGTCTAAAACAAATTTGAATTTTAAAATCCTTGAAATCATTGCATACGCATTTACCATTCATGGTAACATAAGCAGGTTTCTTGCAACAAGTCTCCTCATCTCTCTATTGTTTATTTTAGTAAGATGGATCTCGAGCAAACAATGAAGGACCTCCAAGCTCAGAATACACAGTTTCAACAGTTGCTCTTGACCCTAGCCAAAGGACAAGAAGAGTTGAAGACTTTGCTGGCTGAGGAGAAGAAAAAGAAGACAAATAAGGTAACCGGAGTCCTAAACACGGGAAGAAGATTTCATGGGCAGACAAGAAGGGCCTTAGACTTTGCAACAACATCCGGTGAGAGAGACAATCAAGATGGGAAAGGCAAGGAAATAGTTGTCCCATCAGAATTGGAAGAGGAAGTGGAAGAAGAAGACTATTATGAAGAACAATACCCTCCAGCTAATGACAAGTATAAACATCTTGAAGAACGGTTGAGTGCGATGGAAATCCAAAAAGTGTCTGGCTTGGACTTTGAGGAATTGGGGTTAGTGTCAGGGAGCCAATGTTCATAACTGGGAAGATCTTGCTGCAGCCTTTTACAAATAATACCAATACAATGCTGATCTTGCGCCTACCCGTACTCAACTCCAGAGTATGGCCATGGTTTTCAATGAAGGTTTTAAGGACTATGTGCAAAAATGGAGAGACTTGGCTGGAAGAGTTCAACCTCCCATATCTGAAAGAGAATTAGTTGACATGTTTTAGGCACCTTATCTGGTCCCTTCTTCAATCACCTAATTGGGAGTTCATCAGCGGGTATTACTGAACTGATATTGACCGGAGAAAGGGTAGAAGCCGGGATAAAGAGTGGAAAGATTCAAAAGGATACATCCTCTGCTGCCATAAGGAAGCCATTTATCAGAATGAAAGAAGTGGTTGTTTTTTATCCTCAGAGAAATCAAGATAGGGCCGAACGCCGACCAATGGTGGGGGTTGTTATGATTCCTAAGCCTGCGCCTGATCAGCAAAGAAATAACCAACCAGGGATGGAAAGGCCAGTCATACAATTCACCATAATTAGCATGACCCTATCTCAGGTATTGCCACATCTATTAAGATCCAACCTAGTGACCTTAAAAGAATCTCCAAAGAACCCTAACACAATATCTCATCACTATCATCCCAATGCCCGCTGTGCATACCACTCTGAATGTCCCAGCCACGACACTAATAATTGTTGGACTCTAAAGAAAAAAATACAAGACCTTACTGAAGCCAAAGAGATTGAATTCGATGCGCCCGAAAATCCAAACATCATTTCTGCCCTTATACCCAAACATGGCCATAATGCCAACGCCATTGAGGAAGATATGTTTGTTACTTCAGTTGATGAGCTTATGACCTTACTCCTGACTATTAAAATGAACTTGTTGAAAGTCGGTGTGTTCCCGGGCTATGATGAAGTTTGTCATTTCTGTTTATCCTCACCAACCAGCTGTCCTTTGTTGAAAACAGGTGTTCAGTGCCTAATAGATAACAAAGAAATTTTGTTTGAAAAGACTTTTGTTCCACCTGTTCCTTTTAAAGATGTTTCTATCATTACCAATTCCGCCAATTCTTTCAGGGTCCCCACCAAAAGACCCGTTAGAATTACATCGGTTCCAAAAGCAACTCCTTTGATAATTACAATGCCTGGACCAGGCCCGTATTCGTCAGACAAAACCATACCAAGGAATTATGGGGGGGGATGTCTACTACCACGGTATCAAGCAATATTCGCCAGCCGCCGAAGAGTCAAGTTCTGAGAAGGTTGACACTAATATCAGTAATATTGCGGGAACTAGCAAGATTACCCGAAGCGGAAGGATATTCTCTCCAGAAATTTCTCCCCCAAAAGCATTTTATGGACCCGTAATAATTCCTATTGTTACTCCTCCAAAAGTTGTTCCCAGTCCTACAATCATCCCCACTAATACTCTAACTAACAAAGTTGTTGCAACCCCTGTTATCATTCCTACTGACACTCATGATGCCGAGTTAACCGAGGCTCGAGGTAAAAGTATTTTGATCGAGCCTATTTGGACGGAGGCTCAGTCATTGGCTATCCCTGAGACCTCTCGGAAAGAGATGGAGGAAATTCTAAAGATCATAAAAAGAAGCGACTACAATGTACTTGAACAACTGGGGCAAACTCCCTCTAAAATTTCCATGCTGGCATTACTACTATGTTCTGAGGTGCATGCAAAAGCCTTGGTAAAATTCTTGAAAACTGCCCTTGTACCCCAAGAGACATCTGTCGATCAGTTTCAAGATTGCGTAGCCAACTTGACTGCAGATAATGGTCTAGGTTTTTGGATGCTGATTTAACGCCAAGAGGAAGGAGGCATAATGAGGCATTTCATGTCTCAGTTGAATCTAGGGGAACAACCCTGGCTCATGTTTTGGTGGACACTGGCTCATCTCTGAATGTATTGCCTAAAAAAGCTCTTGATAGGCTTGACTGTGAGGGATTGACATTGAAGCCAAGTAACATAGTAGTAAGGGCTTTTGACGGCTCAAAAAGGATGGTACATGGGGAAGTGGATATCCCCATAAAGGTTTGAACCCAAACATTTTATTCAACTTTTTATGTAATGGATATTCGTCCCTCATATTTCTTCTTGCTAGGCCGACCATGGATTCACAATGCTGGCGTTGTCACTTCTACGTTGCACCAAATGCTGAAATATCCGATTCAAGGGAAGATTATCACCGTTCATGGAGAAGAAGAGTATATGATCAGCCATCTCAATTCCTTCAGATATGTGGAATTAGATGGTGAATTTATTGATGTTAGAACAAGATTAGTTCTGATATATCTCAGAGTTTTGATGATAACAATAAATTATATTTTAGATAATTTATACTTTGATGAACGTATTTGAATGTTTCAAATAATGTTCTAACAAAAGCATTTTGATGTGCTGAACCAAAAAAAAATTATGAAGAAGTTCTTTAATGAAAGAACCTTTTTTTGTTTTAAGCGCAACTGCTGACTCTGGTAAGATAATTTATTTAAATGTAT
The DNA here is from genome assembly GCA_948472305.1 of Vicia faba. Taxonomy (NCBI): domain Eukaryota; kingdom Viridiplantae; phylum Streptophyta; class Magnoliopsida; order Fabales; family Fabaceae; genus Vicia; species Vicia faba. The sequence goes on along the minus strand of OX451735.1, from coordinate 536,608,984 downwards.
TTTCTAACATTTAGTAGGATTCCTTGATCAGAAGATTACTTGAAAGCAAGTGTTGTTCAGAAGATTATTTGAAAGCAAGCGTGGATCAAGTTCTTAGCAAGCAAAGCACTGCTTAGAAGATGAGTAAAGCATGTTCTGAATTCAAGACGTTGAAGCAAGTTCTGAAAGAACATTAAAGCCAACTTGTCTTGTCAAGCTTCAGGAAACATGTTCTTACAAGTTTCGTTTGCTCATTAATGCAAAGACGGCTGCAAGCACTCAAGTGTCTAAGCTAGTTTCTTGGAAAATGGAATAGTGCAAGGAAACACACAAGCATTTAATGCTCTCCACTTTGCTGAAGGCATCAACGGTCTTTTTTTTCCTACTATATATAGAAGGACATTTATTGCAAGCTAACTAACTAATCAAATTTCAAAAAAAGAAGCAAGAAACTACGTGAAAAATTCTGGGCTCACAAACTCTTTGTTCATACACTTTGTGCAAATTTATTCTAAGTGAAAAATCACAGTTGTGATATAGCTTGATTAGAAGCAAATTTTATTTCACTATCTGTAAGATTAAACTCTTGTAATTGTTCCTTGAGATACCAAGTTTGGTCAGATTTCTCAAGCAGACTAGGACTAGATTTAAGTCTTAGTGGTGTTGGTCACTTGTAAGATTACTTATGCATTGTTAGTCACAATAGTTGTTGTGTGTTTGTAATCAGTTGATTATAGTGGATTAAGTCCTTGTTGAGAAAGGCGAAATCAGCTTGACGGGTAGACTGGAGTAGTTTGAGTTCAAACGAACCAGGATAAAAATAACCTTGTCTTTCCATAATTGTTGAGCTTTGTTTTGAAAAGAAAAAGAGTCACTTATTCAACCCCCCCCCCCCCTTCTAAGTGTTTTCTTACCCCTTCAATTGGTATCGGAGATTGACTCTGAGCATAACACTTAACCGTGTCAGGAAAAGATCTAGAAGTAAACACAATGGCCGCTGAACAAAACAATAATAGTTACAAAAAACCTCTTGTATTTGATGGAGAAGATTTTGAGTACTGGAAAGATAGACTAGAAAGTTTCTTTTTAGGTCATGATAGTGATCTTTGGGATATAGTCTTGGATGGTCACACACATCCTACAGACTCAGAAGGAAACAAAGTGGATAGAAAAAATATGCATAGACAACAAAAAGCTGATTTTAAAAATCATCATAGAGCTAGAAATATTTTTCTAAATGCTATCTCTAAAGTAGAATATGAAAAAATCACTAATAGAGATACATCGCATGATATGTTTGAGTCTCTTAAAATGACTCATGAAGGAAATGCTCAAGTGAAGGAGTCTAAAGCTCTAGCTTTAGTTCAGAAGTATGAAGCCTTCAAAGTTGAAGAAAGTGAGTCTATAGAAGCAATGTTCTCTAGGTTTCAAACTCTGATCGCTGGTCTGAGAGTTTTGAACAAGGGATATACTAAAGCAGATCATGTTAAAAAGATCATCAGAAGCTTACCCAGAAGATGGGCACCAATGCTCACTGCTTTCAAAGTTTCAAAAGATCTGAATAACGTGTCTCTGAAGGAACTCATCAGCACTCTCAGAAGTCATGAGATAGAACTTGATGAGCACGAGCCTATGAAGAAAGGTAAGTCTCTTGTCCTTAAATCAATTAAGAAATTTGATACTAACGCTTTTCAGGCTGAAGAGGAAAACTCTGAAGAATCAGCGTCAGAAGAAGACGAACTATCCTTGCTCTCCAGAAGGATCAATCATCTGTGGAAGCATAGACAAAAGAAGTTCAGAAACTTCAAGAAGTCAGAAGATAAACCCGAATCTTCTGGACACAAAAAGTCAAACAGAAGAGAGATCATCTATTATGAATGCAAAGAACCTGGTCACTATAAAAGTGATTATCCAAAGCTTCAAAAAGAAAAACCAAAGAAAAGGTTTGGTAAGAAGAAAGGGATGATGGCAACCTGGAATAACTCAGATTCTTCTGAAGATGAATCTGGTTCTGAAGATGAAAATGTCAACCTAGCTCTGATGGCTACCACAGCAGATGACTCAGACTGTGAGTCAGAACCAAGAGAGGTATTTTCTGAATTTTCTAGAGATGAACTTGCTGATAGTTTATCAGAACTTCTGGAAAACTATAGTAAACTCAAAATAAAATACAAGAAACTCAAGAAGAATCTTGCATCTGATATTGAGAAACATGAAGCAGAAAAATCTGAACTCTTAGAAAATAATTTTAAACTTAAAGAAGAAATTCAAAATGTTCAAAAAGTTTCTAGTTCAGAATTTGTGTCTAGTTCAAAAGATATTCTGAAAGAATATGACTATAGCTTTCAAACTTTTCTAGCTAAAAGCATAGATAGAAGCAAAATGGCTTCAATGATCTATGGAGTTAGTGGGAAAAACAGAAGAGGAATTGGATATGAACCTCCCAAAGGGAAGGAGACATACATACCAAAACATGTTGCTAAGATGACTTTCACTTAAAAACCTCTGAACAAATAATTCAAGTTTGGACACTCACATGATATAAAATATAAATCACATTATGGAAACTCTTATGCTAACCAAAAGTTCAAACAGAACTTTAAACACTCTAACCCAAAAGGACCCAAAAAGATACGGGTACCTAAGGATAAAATAATATTTGTTACAGATGTCCTTAACAGCTCAATTGAGACACCTGTCATGGTACCTGGACTCTGGGTGCTCACGACACATGACGGGAAAAAGGTCTATGTTCCAAAGCCTGGAACTTAAAGCTGGAGGAGATCTGAAGTTTGGAAGTAATCGGAAAGGGAAGATTATTGGCTCTGGAACCATTGGAAATGGTAACCTTCCTTCTATCTCTAATGTTTTATTAGTAGAAGGATTAGCTCATAATATATTGTCCATAAGTCAATTAAGTGACAATGGTTATGACATTATCTTCAATCAAAGCTCCTGTAGAGTTGTATGTCAAAAAGATGGATCAATCCTCTTTTCTGGCAAGAGAAAGAACAACATATACAAAATTGATTTATCAGATTATAAATCTCAGAACGTTAAATGCCTTTTGTCTGTTAGCAATGAGCAATGGGTATGGCACAGAATATTGGGACATGTCAGTCTAAGAAAAATCTCTCAACTAAATAAATTAAATTTAGTCAGAGGACTTCCCAATCTGAAGTACAACTTAGCAGCTCTGTGCGAAGCATGTCAAAAAGGAAAATTTTCAAAACCTTCCTTTAAATCCAAAAATGTTGTCTCTTCCTCTAAACCATTAGAGTTACTTCATATTGATCTGTTTGGGCCAGTTAAAACTGCATCTATCAGAGGCAAGAAGTATGGATTGGTCATTGTTGATGACTTCAGCAGATGGACATGGGTAAAGTTTTTAAAACACAAGGATGAGTTACACTCTGTGTTCATTGACTTCTGTACCCAAGTGCAAAACGAAAAAGATTTTAAAATCATAAAAGTCAGAAGTGATCATGGTGGTGAATTTGAAAATCATTATTTTGAAAAATATTTTAAAGAAAATGGTATTGTTCATAATTTTTCTTATCCTAGAACTTCCCAGCAAAATGGAGTTGTAGAAAGAAAGAATAGAACATTACAAGAAATAGCCAGAACCATGATCAATGAAACTAATATGGAAAAGCACTTTTGGGCAGAAGCTGTGAACACAGCGTGTTACATTCAGAATAGAATCTCTATAAGACCTATTCTTGAAAAGACTCCCTATGAATTGTGGAAAAACAGAAAACCCAACATTTCTTATTTCCATCCTTTTGGATGTACTTGTTTTATTCTGAACACTAAAGAAACTCTGAACAAGTTTGATTTTAAAGCACAAAAGTGTTTTCTGCTTGGATATTCTGAACACTCAAAAGGCTATAGAGTATACAACACAAACTCTGATTGTTGAAGAATCAATCAAAGTCAGGTTTGACGATAAGCTTGGCCAGCAACAACCAAAGCAAATTGACTTTTTTGTAGGTATAGAAGATCATCCCTCAAACTCATAAACTTTAGAAGCAAAGGAAGACTCAGAAGAAAAGGAAGACTCGGCAGATCATCCTCTTGACAATGCTCTGGACAACCTCAGAATCTCTGATCAACCCACTCAGAAAAGGTTTCCTAGAATCTCTTCAGCTCAAAAATAAGACGTAATCATTGGAAGAAAAGAAGATCCCATCAGAACAAGATCCTCTCTCAGAATCAATGAAGAATCTTTGTTTGGTTTGGTTTCTATGATTGAGCCAACTTCCATTGATGAAGCTCTAGAAGACAATGATTGGATCTTAGCAATGCAAGAAGAACTCAATCAATTCTCTAGAAATGATGTATGGGATTTAGTTCCAAGACCCAAAGGATTCAACATTATAGGAACTAAATGGGTTTTCAGAAACAAACTGAACAAGCAAGGAGAGGTGATCAGAAACAAAGCACGACTGGTTGCACAGGGTTATAGTCAACAAGAAGGAATTGATTATAATGAAACCTTTGCCCAAGTCTCCAAGTTAGAGTCTATAAGATTATTAATTTCTTTTGCTGTGCAAAATAACATTTCATTATACCAAATGGATGTTAAAAGTGATTTTTTAAATGGTTATATTGAAGAAGAAGTTATGTCTATCAACCTCCTGGATTTAATGATTCAAAACATCCAGAACATGTTTTTAAATTAAAAAAGTCTTTGTACGGTTTAAAACAAGCTCCCAGAGCTTGGTATGATCGTATGAGTAATTTTCTTTTAGAAAAAGATTTTACCAGAGGGAAACTGGACACAACTCTTTTCAGAAAGACATTTAAAAATGATATTTTAATTTTTCAAATTTATGTTGATGATATAATTTTTGGAACCTCTAATATCTCCCTTGGAAAAGAATTTGCTGAGACCATGCAGGCAGAATTTGAAATGAGCATGATGGGAGAGTTGAAGTTCTTTCTGGGAATTCAAATCAACCAGACTCCAGAAGGTACTTACATACATCAGAAGAAGTATGTTAAAGAACTTCTGAAGAAATTTCAGATGTCAAAAAGCAAAGATGCCAAGACACCTATGATTCCAACATGCATTCTGGGAAAAGATGAGGTAAGTATGAAGGTAGATCAGAAGCTCTATAGAGGTATGATTGGATCCCTTCTCTATCTGACTGCATCTAGACCTGATATATTATTCAGTGTGTGTTTATGTGCTAGATTCCAATCAGATCCTAGAGAATCTCACTTAACAACTATTAAGAGAATTCTTAGGTATCTGAAAGGTACTACTAATCTGGGTTTGTGTTACAGAAGATCACAAGATTACAGACTAGTAGGTTATTGTGATGTTGACTTTGCTGGAGATAGAATTGAAAGAAAGAGCACCTCTGGAAGCTGCCTGTTTCTGGGTGACAATCTTATCTCGTGGTACAGCAAGAAGCAAGCAACAATTGCACTTTCAACCACAGAAGCTGAATATATATCTGCTTCTGGATGTAGCTCTCAGATAATTTGGATGAAAAGTCAGCTAGAAGATTTTAATCTTTATGAAAGTAAGATTCCTATCTTCTGTGACAATACTTCTGCTATTTGTCTTTCTAAGAATCCAATTTTACATTCTAAATCCAAACATATTGAAATTAAATATCATTTTATAAGGGATTATATTCATAAGGGAATTTTAAATTTAATTTTTGTAAATACAGACCATCAATGGGCTGACATTTTTACCAAACCCATTTCAGAAGATAGATTTAATTTCATTTTGAAAAATATTTGTATGGAATTATGTCCTGAATAAAATAATATTTATTTTCTGTGTTTGACTTTAGAATATTCTGAAATGAATGTTATGATTAACAACTCTTCAGAAGTTAGAAGAGAAGTTACATCAGAAGCTATATGAAAAGTTCTTAAATGTTCTAACGTTTCATTTCTAAGTATAGTTCAGAAATTCATTAGAACAAACAGTTGTCACATGCATCATTCAGGAGATGAACACGTGGTGTGTTTCTGAAAGGTCGCGTGTTCAAAAGATACTGATGACGTTCTAGGTAACTGTTAATGATTAGCTAATCTCACGTTTTCCCCTAATTTTTAGCAAAATCATTAAATGCACGTAATGATGAGATTCATTTTAAATTCTTTAAAAAATTTTGTTAATTGTATTTCTAAACCTATTTTCTGAAACTGTTTCAAATAAATACTTTTGGAAAAACCCTTTTTCATTTTCTACCGTCTCTTTCAAAACTCAAATGTTTTTGTACTTTTTCTCTAAAACCCTTTTTCATCTTTCTTCTCTAAGAGCTCCAATGGCTTCTTCCTCTACCCATTCTAAGAACATCCCTCTGAGAAATACATCGTGCCTGAGAGAACTACTCTTATTCCTGTAGACAGCTTGGAAGTTTTAAGTGAGTTAATGGTGGATTTTGGGAATCTAAGAGAAAATGGTTTTGATTTGTTTCCTGCTGTTAAGTTTCAAGGTTGGGAAAACTTTTTTGATCGTCTTATTGGTCTAGTTTTTCCACACCTGGTGAAGGAATTCTGGATACATGCAATTGCAACCCCTAAAGTTATCCTCTCTTTCGTAATGGGTAAGGAAATCTCCATTACTGAAAATTTAATAAGAAAGTTGCTAGGGTTTAAAGGACTTGGAGTAATAGGTATGCCAAGTGGAAGAATGGAAATCTCAAGGGTCTACTCAGAAATTTTCACAAATGGTTAAGGATCTTCTAAAGTCAGGGACTTGAAAGATAAATACAAGATTTGGGCAAGAATTATCCATGGGTGTATTCACCATAGGAAGGACACCAGCTCTCTAGATTACATTAACGCTGATCAACAATACTTGTTGTTCTGCCTTGGAACAAATGTAAAAATTGATTTGCCTTATTTGCTATTTGAACATCTCTGGAACCATGTAAAAGAGACTAGGGAAGCTGAAAGGTTGAAAAACCCAAAATCCAAAAGGAATTGGATTCCTATGGGTAGATTAATCTCAGACATTCTGACTGAGAATGGTCTGATTACTCACCTAGATGAAGCCAATCTTCTGGGGGAGCTAGAACCTACTTGTGGTAAGACTATGACTGGGAAGAATTTAGTGAAAAGGAAAATAATTGACAAGTTGTTGGTGGAACCAACTCCGTATGTGTCAGCTACTGTGAAGAGAAGAAGGATACCTATTGCTGATTTCCCTCGGTTCAACTCAGGTGATCATCCTGCACTACATTGAAATCTGCAAAGAGACTGGAACACCTATTGATCCAACTTGGCTCTAAGGAAGAAATCAAGCAGCTCCAGGTGTTGTTCTTCAGGAATCTTTGAAGAGGAAAGCAGTTGAAGGACCTTCTGCCACACCTCAGAAGAAGAAAAAGAAGTCAGGTAAACCTGTTGAAACTATCACTGTTTATGATTATGTCAATATATCTACATCTGCTGAACCCCCCCAAACCTTAGGAGATATAGATGTTGATATTGACCTGACCTTACCCTCTGACTCTCTTGCTGACAACCCTTAAAGAAATCAAGTTTTATCAGACTTGAGTGACTTTGACTCTGATGAACACTCTGAAACCCAATCAGAACCCTCTGAACCATCTGTTTCTCAACCATTCCTCCTGAACACTTTTCAAGACCTCCTCCTAGACCTTTATCACCCATACCCTCTGGATGGTATGATGCTGGATCTTTGAGAATTCCAGGAATCAACGTTCCTTTGGCAACATAAAAACCACCTTTCACCTTACCATCTGGAAAAATTTTTTGTCATGAATCGACCACAACCTCAGAACCCCATTCCCACTGCTGAAAATACAATAATTATTTCACCTGACATCACTCCACCTACTTCACCACAACATCCAACACCAAACTCACCTATACTCTCACCTCCTCATATTCTAGAACAAAAATCTTTTAAACCACCTGAAACTCATGAATCATCTGAACCTCGTGAACAATCAGCTCCACCTAACCTTGTTGACCAACCTGGCCATTCAGCCACTCCTGAACCAACCAAAAATCCTGAACCTGCTAACTTTTTAAGAAATGTAGTGGATTATGAATATCTACAATTTTTGAAAAACAAAACTTTCAAGAAGGCTGTCCCAAAACCTGTTCATCCAGATGTGAATACATTGTTTCATAATTTTTTAACAGATGTTCAAGCATGGTTGAATCTGCTGAAAGAAGATTGTACCAGAAGCGTGAACCCAGCTGCAACGGATCTTTTGTGGGATACTTTCAGGCAAACTTTGGATGCTGAGTCACTAAAGCTACAGGACATATGTCACTTTTAGGTGCTGGACAACTTTTCCAAACATCTGCATGCTTTCAAGTCTGAAGCTGCTGACATTTGGAATAAGAAGTCTTCTTTAATGATTGCTGATACACCAGCTGATACAATGGACATATCAGAAGAAGAATCTGAAGATGCCTCTGACGATTCAAACCCTTTGGCTATTGTTCTATTGAATCAACCTTCTATTAAGGCAGCTTCTGAACCTGTGCCAACTCTTGTAATGGATCTGGGTACTCTACTTTCAACCTTTGTGCGTTCTGACTCAACGGTTGTTGCTCCAAAGCCTGTTCCTGCTGAAGCTTCGTCATCCTCTGCTCCTACCTCACTTATCATGGATACTCTTAATGAGCTCAAGAGGGAGAATGAAGTCATTCATGAGCGCTTGGATAAGAAAGACCAGACAAACCAAGAAATCAGAAGCTAGATGATGAAACAAGAAGAATCTACCTCTGAGATCAAGAATCTTCTGATGGCTCTTGTTACTAAGAAAGCCTAGTGTCTTTCTGTTTCTTGTCTTTTGTTTGTTGTTTTGTAATTCTGGATATCTTTTGCTATTTTATGAAAAATTTTAAGCTCTTCAACTATTTTATTTCTATGCTTTTTTATTATGCCAAAAAGGGGGAGAAAATGAGTATTTTGAACTAATCTCGAATTAACAGTTATGGGACTAAGTCTCAAACATTCTAACAAAATACAAGATTTCTTTCTATGCAAAAGAATTTTTTTGCAGGCATCACTTTAACTTTGAAAGAGTATTCCAGCTGAACATTATCTTCATAAAGAAGTTATGAAGAAATCCAAGAAGATATTTTCAATGCTCTGATAAATAATCTCAGGAAGTTTTATATATAGAAATATTCATTTCAGGGGGAGATTCTTATCTCTTATTATATTTTATTTCTATATCTGAATAATTTTTGTCATCATCAAAAAGGGGGAGATTGTTAGAACAAGATTAGTTATGATCTATCTCAGAATTTTGATGATAACAATAAATTATATTTTAGATAATTTATACTCTGATGAACGTATTTGAATGTTTCAGATAATGTTATGACAAAAGCATTCTGATGTGCTGAGCCAAAAAAATTATATGAAGAAGTTCTTTAATGAAAGAACCTTTTTTGTTTTAAGCGCAACTGTTGACTCTGGTAAGACAATTTATTTAAATGTATCTTCTAACATTTAGCAGGATTCCTTGCTCAGAAGATTACTTGAAAGCAAGTGTTATTCAGAAGATTATTTGAAAGCAAGCGTTGATCAAGTTCTTAGCAAGCAAAGCACTGCTTAGAAGATGAGTAAACCATGTTCTAAATTCAAGACGTTCAAGCAAGTTCTGAAAGAACGTTAAAGCCAACTTGTCTTGTCAAGCTTCAGGAAACATGTTCTTACAAATGTCGTTTGCTCATTAATGCAAAGACGGCTGCAAGCACTCAAGTGTCTAAGCTAGTTTCTTGGAAAATGGAATAGTGCAAGGAAACACGCAAGCATTTAATGCTCTCCACTTTGCTGAAGGCAGCAACGGTCTTTTTGTTCCTACTACTATATAGAAGGACATTTATTGCAAGCCAACTAACTAATCAAAATTCAAAAAAAGAAGCAAGAAACTACGTGAAGAATTCTGGGCTCACAAACTCTTTGTTCATACACTTTGTGCAAATTTATTCTAAGTGAAAAATCACAGTTGTGATATAGCTTGATTAGAAGAAAATTTTATTTCACTATCTGTAATATTAAACTCTTGTAATTGTTCCTTGAGAGACCAAGTTTGGTCAGATTTCTCAAGCAGATTAGGACTAGATTTAAGTCTTAGTGGTGTTAGTCACTTGTAAGATTACTTGTGCATTGTTAGTCACAACAGTTGTTGTATGTTTGTAATCAGTTGATTATAGTGGATTAAGTCCTTGTTAAGAAAGCCGAAATCACCTTGATGGATGGACTGGAGTAGTTTGAGTTTAAACGAACCAGGACAAAAATAACCTTGTCTTTCCATAATTGTTGAGCTTTCTTTTGAAAAGAAAAAGAGTCACTTATTCACCCCCCCCCCCCTTCTAAGTGTTTTCTTACCCCTTCAATTGAAACTCCATTCCAACACTTTGAAGAGGTCCCGCAAGATGTGGCAGTAACCAAGGTTGTTCCCAAGATCACAAGGCCTCCACTCGGATGTCATCTCTGAAGGATGCCAAAGCAGTGGTAGAAGAAGGTGGATGCATTATCTGGGGACAACTCCCAGATATCCCATATAATTCTGACAAGTTTGGCCTAGGTTTCACTTCAGGTGCCCAGAAGGTTGTGCGTTGCACTCGTGCTGGAGGACCACCCCTGAAGATCAGCAACCGCGAGGTCAACACCGTAGAAGATGATGAAGATAGTTGTGACTTGGAGAACTGGATATTCCCAACTGTCAGTGGAGGACTCAGCAACTGGGAGGCTAGAGATTTTGTCCCGATCACTTTTATCCCACAGTAATTTGTCTTTACATTTTGTTGGTTCTGTAATATTAAAACAATTCGCACTCTTAAAACCTTGTGTCTTACCTGAGGCACAATGGTCCATTTGTAAAGGTTATTATCTCATTTTCATATGACATCAATGAATCATGGACGTTTTTGCATACAAACTTTTATGCTCGTTGTTTTTCTTTTTACATTTTTATTTCTTTCAAGGATAGTTATACCCTTACACACACTCACACTCACAATGCAGGTATACATCCATTCGGGATCCCATGGGTAACGATACTGCTATGGCCTTTTTTGACTCTGAGAATTTAATCTACCAAACCAAAGACGAAGGTGAGGAAGATTGTGAAGTACCAAGGGAACTTGCCAGACTACTACAACAAGAAGAGAGAACCATTCAGCCTTACAAGGAACTCGTGGATACAATCAACCTAGGTACCGAAGAAGACAAAAAAAAGGTCAAGGTGGGTGCCAATCTGGAACCCAATATCAAGGAGCGTCTGATTTAGTTGTTACACGATTATGTTGAAGTCTTTGCCTGGTCGTATGAATACATGACATGACTTGATGTAGATATTGTGGTACATCGTCTGCCTATAAAAGAGGTTTGTCCTCCAGTAAAGCGAAAGGTTCGCCGCATGAGGCCTGATATGTCAGAAAAGATTAAAGAAGAAGTCATGAAGCAATTCAACGCTTTATTCTTGGTTGTCGCCTCTTATCCCCAATGGGTTGCCAATGTTGTTCCCGTGCCAAAAAAAGACGGAAAAGTGCGAATGTATGTGGACTACAGAGATTTGAATAGGGCAAGCCCTAAGGATGATTTTCCACTCCCCCAAATTGATATTTTAGTTGACAATACGGCACAAACAAAGTTTTTTCCTTCATGGACGGATTCTCAGGTTACAACCAAATCAAAATCGCGCCTGAGGACATGGAGAAAACAACGTTTGTCATGCAGTGGGGCACTTTCTGCTATAAGGTGATGCCATTCGGACTAAAGAATGTTGTGGCAACCTATTAATGTTCCATGGTAGCTTTATTTCATGACATGATACATCACGAAATAGAGGTATACATGGACAATATGATAGCCAGATCTCAAACAGAAGAAGAGCATCTTGATCACTTACAAAAACTGTTTGAGAGACTGAAGAAGTACAAGCTGAGGTTGAATCCAAACAAATGCACATTTGCGGTACGGTCTGGTAAACTCCTAGGCTTTGTCGTCATTAATAAAGGTATTGAAGGAGATCATGCCAAGGTAAAAGCGATACAAGAAATGCTTGCTCCTCGTACTGAGAAGGAAGTCAGAGGGTTCTTGGGACGTTTGAACTACATTGTCAGATTCATCTCTCACCTGACAGCTACTTGTGAACTAATCTTCAAATTGTTGAAGAAAGATCAAGTAGTCAAATAGAATGACGAGTGTCAAGTTGCTTTTGACAAAATCAAAGAATACTTACAAGAGCCTCCTGTGTTGATGCCACCAGTCAAGGGAAAACCATTGATCATGTATCTGACTGTTTTAGAAAACTCAATGGGGTGTGTATTGGGGCAGCATGATGAGTTTGGCCGAAAAGAGAATGCTATTTACTACCTGAGAAAAAAGTTTACCGAATGTGAAACCAGATATTCACTGCTTGAGAAAAATTGTTGCGCTCTAGCATGGGCTGCTCGCCGGCTAAGACAGTATATGCTGACTCATACTACTTTGTTGATATCTAAAATGGATCCGATAAAATACATCTTCGAGAAACCTGCTCTCTCCGGGAGAATAGCAAGATGGCATATGATCCTGACAGAATATGACATACAATATACTACCCAGAAAGCAATAAAGGGCAGTGTATTAGTTGATCACCTTGCTCACCAAGATGTAGAAGATTACCAATCCACGAAGTTCGAATTTTCGGATGAAGACATCATGACGTTAGACAACTGTAAAGAATTCAGGCCATATGACGGACCTGAACAAGGATCCTGATGGACCTTGTTATTTGATGGGACATCCAACGCAGTTGGAAATGGTATAGGTGTTGTATTCATATCTCCGTAAGGGTATCATACTCCCTTTACAACAAGACTCTGCTCCGATGGACCTTGTTCTATGCTGATAAAGTGCATGTACCTCCGGCTCCTCTGAATGTCTTGACAGCTCCTTGGCCCTTTGCTATGTGGGGGATTGATATGATTGGGGAAATCAAGCCAACGGCCTCCAATGGACACCGCTTCATCCTAGTAGCCATTGACTATTTTACAAAATGGGTGGAGGCAGCTTCCTTAGCTTCCGTTACCAAGAACATTGTCGCCCGATTCATCAAGCAGAATCTCATTTGTCGTTATGGTATCCCAGAGAGGATCATTACAAATAATGGTACGAATCTAAACAATACAATGATCACTTCCCTATGCGAGCAATTCAAGATCCAGCATCACAATTCTTCTCCTTATCGGTCGAAGATGAATGGTGTTGTCGAAGCTGCAAATAAGAACATTAAAAAGATCATACAAAAAATGACAGTCACATATAAAGACTGGCATGAGATGCTACCGTTCGCTCTCCACGGGAATCGTACCACAGCTAGCACATCAACCAGGGCAACACCTTATTCTCTGGTTTACGGCATGGAGGTTGTCTTGCCTATCGAGGTCCAGATCCCCTCTCTGAGGATTATGAAGGATACAGGGCTGAATGAAGACGATTGGATCCAGACTCGACTTGATCAATTGAACTTGATTGATGAGAAAAGACTTACTGTTGTTTGCCATGGCCAAATGTATCAAAAACGGATGATCAAGGCTTTCAACAAAAAGGTCAGATGTCGAGTGTATCAAGTTGGGGATCTGGTAATCAAACACATCATACTGCCACAAGGTGATCCTAGGGAAAAATGGACTCCTACCTATGAAGGACTATTTGTAATCAAAATCATTTTCTCTAGTAAGGCAATGATCTTAACCACAATGGATGGCAACGACCTACCGCATCTTGCGAACACGGACATTGTCAAAAGATGCTACGCATAAGAGACCCGCTTGGTTGACATACCTAGGCAAAACAAGGGCATCCCGGCGAACCAAAAGGTTCGGGCATAAATTAGGGATAAAACAAAAAAAATCTATACACCCGACAAGTTGAAAACCCGAAAGGGCGACTTAGGCAAAAAAGGGTTTCCCGGTGGACTGAAAACCCGAAAAGGAGGTCCAGGCAAAAGTTAGGGAATTAAAGCGTATGACTATGTCCCGTTGGATCACTTTGAGGACAACCTTTGGCTTCAACTTGTGAACTCGACATTTTCGACCAATTCAATCATCTTCTGACAAGGCAAAAAATAGACAAAATGCTCAGAGATACAAAGTGTTGTACCCCAAAATTTGCCCTCGTATTTTTCCACAAGAAATCACAGCTTTGGGCTTTTCCTGATTTTTCAGACTGGCTCAAGAATCGGTCAAACAGACTTTTCTCGTCAGTCAGACAAAATTTAGGATTTTCATTGATTTTTAAGGCAGTTCAAGCAGATTTCTAAGGTTTGGTTGAGTTGGCTCAGGTTATGATCAGGCGAACGCTTCTTTGACATTTAACCAAGAACTAGGGTTTGTGCGCATATTTCTCAGAAAGAATTAATCCTACAGTTCTTTTCAGTTTACTCTGAGATTTGGATTGAGGCATTTGAATCAAGAACTTGCAGTATTTTGTTTAATCAGTAAAGGCTAAGGAATTTGATTTGAGATGAGATAAAAGTTGAGGTACTTAAATTGAGAATCTGCAGTGTCTGATTTAATCAGTAAAAAGATAAGTATCTGGATATTGGTTTGATTAACTGTGCATTGTTTAATCAGAGCGCCAGGTTTATTATTGATTCAATGGTAAGACCACAGTGTTTATTAATTATTTTTCTAAGTCAGAATAATTGGATACTTTCGGTTATTTTAATTTAAGAAATTCAAATAATTAAATGAACATTGAATTGAAAGAAGAATTAACTGATAAAAAAGGGGATGTTTATTTATTTTGAATTGTTTGTTACAGATATTATTTAAATACTGTAAATTTATTTACAGTTATTTACATTAATACTATTACAAATAATTAAAATGGAAATAAAACTATCCTAAAAATCCCTAAGTCTTCATCTTTTATCCATTGCTCCTTTGCGCAATTATCTTTACCTGCAAAAAGAAAAGAAAAAAGAAGTCAAATGCAGTCAAAATAGTTAAGAGCAGACATATAAAAAAAATCATCATTAAAAGCAACTGGCCGGAATCAGTTTGCCCTCTCTGCAAATCACGAGATTTCTCTCGGTTCACAAAGAGGGATAGAAATGCTTGCAAAAAAGTATGAATGCACAAAGTTATAATATTGCACAATTTCAAAATGGTCAAACAAACTGCACATTTCAAAGTTTCAAAATCATTGCCAACAAAGTCCAAACTGAACTACAAAATCCAAAGTCAACTAGAGCTGCCCAAAGCCAAAGATATCAAAAGCTGTCCAAAAGGATATGGAAAGATATCAAAGTACAAAATGTTGTCAACAAAGTGCACAGAGGAAAGAAGTATGCAGAGAAAAACTAATGTACAAGCAAGCATGTTAAAATACATCATTTTCCAGCAGCTACCTTTTCAATAAAGGACAAACATAAGCAATATTAAATGCTTTTAATCTGTCAAGAGAGAGAGAGAGAGAGAGAAAAAGGAGAAAAGAAAGGGCTTACAGGCTTTAGGCTTGAGGGATATAAAACAAAACTGAGATAGAACAGTAGAGAAAGGAGGCAGAAATATCAAAAAGAAAATAGAACTTCACAAACTGTCAAGAAAAAGAGAGCTGCCTCCAAACCTCAAAAGGCCTTCACCTGTATAACTCACATAACATCAAGCCTTAAACTAGACAAGTTTGCATCCTGTTTCAACACAAACTCACAACCTGCTAACATATTCAACAGAAACAATCAAAGAGCCCTCAACCTGTCAAACCTAAAAGCCTAAACCAGAAGAAGCTTAAACCAAGCTTAAACATGTAACCATACAAACAGCGAGCCAAAGCCTGAAGCAAGCCAATGCCTGAAACCTGTGTCAAACCATAAATCTGTAACCATACAAACAGCAAGCCAAAGCTTGAAGCAAGCTCAACCTTCAAAGCCCTTTCCAAAGAAACAGAATCAATCCAGCATATTCCAACCAAAACACCTCAGAGGCAACTCAAAACCATAATAATATTCAAAATCATAAGGCCCTCAGAAGATTTTCATCACAGGGCTAGTGCGTAGATATCAAAGATATCATAATCATCAATAATAAATATTCAGAGGCAACAGAAGCAAGTGAAAGAGAAGAAGATAAAGAAGCATCTCAGATAAGCATCATTGAAAGGGTCAAGCAAGCATATCAAGATATACTCAGATATAAAAATCATCAAGGTCCATCATACAAGCATCCAAGCAGACAAGAAGAGGAAAGGAAGTGATTATATAAAGGTTTTCATAAGCTCATCACAAAACCTAAAAGGCAAAAATAGAGATACCAGGACGCAAAGGTTCAGAGCATCACGCGTATCCCTCCGTCCGGCCACCCTAGGCGCCTCCGATCCTCTCCTCCTCCGTCTCCAATAAAGGTAGTATTTCTTCTCCCTCCTTTCAAAACATCATGTGAACAACAATACACAAGGAACATAATCAATAAACGAAAAGTAAAACATGCAAGACATAAAAGTTTGAAACCCTGACGCGATAGAGACAGAAATCGCTACCTGGTATAACATTGCCTGAGTGGACCACGGAGGGAGAAGGAAGGATGATGGCACCTGGTGGTCTTACACGAAGGATTTTTGCTCAGAATCCATAGCTGGCGAAGAAGATGAAGAGGATGGAAACGAAGTGAACGGCGCCGCGCTGTAACTGTAACCCTAATCCATTTCCAAATGAACAAAACAATTAAACCCTAAACAAATTGTTGTCCCAAGCGCATGGGCCTTGCCCTGTTCAGAAGCCTAAGGCCCATACAAAAGCCAGCGCGCATACCCCTCAAATATGGAATGCACCCCTTTCTGATTACCACTTCAAACTTTGTTTGGGCCATGAATTTCCATTGAGCCCATTTTCCCTTTTTTGTTTTAAACTAACATCCTTTTATTTATCATCCTTTTATTTATCATCCTTTTTTATTTTAACTAATATATACCATTTTTGTTTATAAATAAATGATACACTAAACTCTTTTTTTTTTCATTTTTATTACCTTTTTATTAGCATAATTAAAAGTACATAATATTTTATCAATAAATACGTAAGAAAATAGATTTTCTTTTATTTCTTTTTTGATTAAACATTTATTTATATATAAATATATAAAACATTAATTTCTTAAAATCATTTTCTTTTCTTTGATTAAATCCTTAGTTTTGTACAAAAAAATACTAACATAAATACATAAAAATTAGAATTACTTAAAACACCTTTTCTTTTATTTTATTAAAACTTGTTTCGTTTGTACATAATTAACAAAAATGATAACAATACATTTCACCTTGTAAATAAAACATACACCTACACAAATACATTTACACATACACATTTGCTTTATTCCTATACATCACTACATATTACATTTGAGATTGCAATTCGATTTGGTTGTAAATTATTTGGACACTACTCTCCTAATAAGTCTCATCCCCATTTGTAAACATTTGTACCCCCACCCCCGGATACTTATTTGTAATAGCGTAGACTTTAAATTCCCGCAATTTATCGCTTTCAAATATACCATGGTTAGACCTAGGGTTTATATGTACATAAAATCCAACGATAGATAACCTAATACAAGACAAATACATGAAATCAATACACAATTCACACTTACACCCCTAGGGTAATCCCGTTTGTTGCCTTCCAAAATGGGCCATGCTTGCACGTTGAGTATCTTTGGCAAAACAAAACAATTCAAATGATCATAGTCCCTCGATGACGCTTTCGAAAGTTGCCTAATCAAATGATCATAGTTCCTTCAAGCAAATTGCCAAAGACACTTGGCACCATTGCATTCATGGTCTATACGATGACCCGCGCCTGTCCCGTTAACATCCTAACGCAAGATTGTCCACCAAATACAATGGTGGAACAAAATTGTTTAAAAGGGTTAAAACATGAGAAAAACCTTTGAGTAAAATAGGGTAGACAAACTCTTAGTTACTTGATCAAACTTGCAAAACACGCTTGCCTACTTTTCAAAACCACACTCCACAAACACTTTCAAAACAAACTTTCAAAAAACATTTGAAACATCTTTTCGAAAAGATACACACCGTTGTAAAACACGCAAACACGAGTCATTAAAATGGTTACCTAAGTCAAGGCATCTTCTTCAAAAACATTTTCAAAACACACACACACCACAATTTCAAGCAATTGAAAATCAAAGGCAAGTGATCTAAAAACAAGTAACTAAGAGCCCATGGATAACCATGGATGAAAAGGGTGCTAATACCTTCCCTTTTCATAATCTACCCCCCGAACCAACGAAACATCTCAAAAGGTTTTTCCTGTGCTTTTTTAACCTTTCCTTTAGGATAAAATAAAAATTCGGTGGCGACTCCTGCTAAACCGAACAAGTGCGAATACAAAACGCAAACCTCAAGTCAGTTCTCCCACCGTATCCCAGAACTGGCGACTCTGCTGGGGAGTTACTCAAAAGTGGGGTTACCTTAGGGTTTAGATCACCTTTACATACTTGCTTTGATTGTCTTGATTGCTTTATTCTTTTGGGTCCTTGTTTGGGTTTGTTGTGAATCCTACACCCGGAGTTGGGGGCACCTTTTTAGGTAAATAGCAAAAAAAAACTGTGAGGAAACTGTGTGGGGTATACCGACATGGTTGAAGCAGTAAGCTATGTTAGTGTGACATATTTATGAGTACCGGTAACCCTTGAGTTCAATCAAGGAGAGTATGTGGCCGCTGAGTGATGTCGTGAAGCACTAACGAACTCTTAGAACCTTAATTGACCATCCTAGCCTTTTTAGGGGTAGTGAGATGACCGGCTTTGGTGCAGTCCGAAGTTGGTAGATACTCGATACTACACTCATTGAGGGTTGTTTTCTTGGAATATTATGGTTGCCAGTTAAGTGGCTAAACCAAAACAATGAACACAGAAAACAATCCAATGATATTGAGCTCCTTAGAACCCGGTTTCTATTTTAGGACAGGATGAGCCAACTAACTTCAAGAGGGTACTTACCTACAACCCCATGCAAGCCTAAACCCAAGGACTTGTTTTATTTGTGTGAATATGTTTGTCTGTATATACACTTACTTGTTTTTGCATACATGTACATAACATCATAACATCATACCATAGCATTTTTCAATAACCATTTCAAGGATCTCGAGGGTTCTTTTGATGCAGGGTTACGTTGAACCAGACGTCTACCAAAGGGCAAGAGGTTTCTCCTCTAAACAAATGCCATCAAAGATCAAGTGCAACAAACTTGAATCAGGGGCTATGACCCACTTGACATGGTGAGCTTGATTCTCATGGAAAGACATCCACCGGTGCAAAGTTCTCCAATCAAAGATCAAGTGCAACAAACTTGAATCAGGGGATATGACCCACTTGACATGGTGAGCTTGATTCTCGTGGAAAGACATCCACCGGTGCAAATTTCTCCAATCAAAGATCAAGTGCAACAACTTGAATCAGGGGCTATGACCCACTTGACATGGTGAGCTTGATTCCCGTGGAAAGACATCCACCGGTGCAAAGTTCTCCAATCAAAGATCAAGTGCAACAACTTGAATCAAGGCCTATGACCCACTTGACATGGTGAGCTTGATTCTCATGGAAAGACATCCATCGGTGCGAAGTTCTCCGATCAAAGATCGAGTGCAATAACTTGAATCAGGGACTATGACCCACTTGACATGGTGAGCTTGATTCTCGTGGAAAGACATCCACCAGTGCAAAGTTCTCCAATCAAAGATCAAAGTTCAACCTCTAACATTCTCTTGTGTTTACCCCAAGAGATCCTTGAAAGAATACATCCGCATATCATGCATTGCATCTTGACAGTGTTTCCTTTTTCAGGTTTCCTTACTCTCCTACTGTTTATTTCAGTAGAGATGGCTCTAGAGAGAACTGTCAAGGATATCCAGGACCAGACTGCTCAGTTGCAGGAAATGTTCTTGAACCTGTCCCTGGGGCAAGAAGAAATGAAAGCTCTCCTCACAAAGGGCTTGGTCCAGGAGACTTCAAACAATGCCAGGAGTGATCAGTTGGGGGAACTGCAATTTGATTTGGCAACATTGAGGATCTAAGTGATGGGGCAACTGGTGGGCCAGATGGCTCTCATCCAGGATTTATCTCAAAGACAAGAGGAACTCAGAGTTCTTATCAACCAACTGCTTCGGGACAACCAACTGGGGCAGACATCTGAGGTTGAAGAGCAAGTCACCACTCAACCCCCCTCCAGACAAGAAGACAAGGGGAAGGCTCCTTTGCTTGATTCAGGGTCACAAGCCCATCAACAACCTCGCCAGCGTCAACGGGGTAATCGGCGTAATCAAAATACATCGGGAAGACAATTCACTGAGACTGACATACCGTCATCTCTAATACTAGAGCGCTTGTTGGAGGTCAATCTGACTGCTTTGAGGGATCCTATTCGGAAGCCCAATACCTCCGCTCCTAACTATCATCCCGATGCATTTTGTGTTTACCACTCCTATAGCCCGGGACACGACACCGACGACTGTTGGGCCTTGAAGAACAAGATTCAAGATCTGATTGACATTGGAGTACTGAGGTTCATGCCAGACGGCGAGATGAAAATCTTCCGTTAAGGGTTTCTCCACCTGATTTGACAAAGATCAAACTGAAAGATTTTCGTTTCATTTGAATTTTCAAAGTTGTAATTTCTTTTGTTATTCAAACAATTATCTGTTGATGTTAAACTCTGTTTCATTAATGCATTGCATATGTTTGTCTTGAATTCATCCATTCGTTTTCACTACTCTTATGCTTTCTTTATGATATTTAACTCTTGATAAAAAGCTGCAAGCCTTTAGAGGGAGGATGACGAAACAATACCATAATCTCATACAGTATGCTTTTGAACAGACCTTGTTGATGATGTACAGGCATTTCTTTCAATTCCCAAACACTGGAGTTATAAGGAAGATAATCCCTAGTCAACCCCTTCGAGCCAAAGAAGTAGGAGTTTTTCTGTTCTAAACAAATCAAAACCTTTGATATAAACCTGGGGCCGAGTAGTCTCTCAGTTAATTCAAAAAGGTGCGCATTGAAGTCGCAAACTCTCAGTTCGTAACACAACGAATGAAATCAAAAGCATTCCTTTGGAATCAAAAGGCAGTGATGGTTCCCTACCACATAGGCAGTCAATCTCTCAAAAGAGAAAAGCCCACTAAGCCAAAACCTATAAAGGAGGCTTAAGAAAGCTGGGGCATCCCGCTGACGGTAATCTCGAAAACAGAGACAGTCAGGGAAAAGTTAGGGATAACAAATCAAAATCAAAATAGAGAGGTCATTACAAATCCTCAGCAACATGAAAAAATGTTGCAAAAGAAAAAAAGGAGATGATGACTGCCTCCCAAACTCAACTGGTGAACCATCACTCAAAAGTCGTTCCAAACTCGAATAGAGTGCGACGCACAATTAGCTGAGCTTAGGGTTGAAGAACATCACGAAGAGCGGGTGGGTACAAATATACTTTGAGCCTTTATCCTTTGTTTCTTAAACCGTGAACCAAGCCACGTTACAACCCGTCAAAAGTCCTAATTGAAGCATGGGTTAGTTCGAAAGCATACTGTTACAAAAGGTATCCTGACTCCTGTAAGGCTTTGCTCTAAATCTTGTGTTGACTTGTCTTATAAAAAGTTTTCTGCTAAAAAACGCATTTTTTTTAAACTTCGAGACAAACATAAACTTTGCATTGCTTGAATGTCACTGTTTGCATTTGACTATTTGTTTGACAGCAAAGAAATTCATACAGCGAATGTTCGGAGGAACGAAAACTCTCTCAGTGAACAAAATTACTTCAAAAAGGATGACACTTCCATTACAAAAGTCTCCTATCAACAAGGGGCATGACATGTCACCATTCAGTTAACCTGGGGCAGTCCAGTCAAGGTTTTAACAGATCTTTCAAAGTTCAGTTAACCTGGGGCAGTCCAGTCAAGGTTTTAACAGATCTTTCAAAGTTCAGTGAACTTGGGGCAAGTCTCCTTCATCACCACTTGGGGCATTCAAATGTCAAAAGTTTTCAACAACTCCTTCATCACCTGTTGGAAGATACGGTCCAGATGTGCTCCAGACACGGTTGCCATTCTGTCACCTTTCTGAAGTTCCAGATCAACACCTGTAACAAGCCAGGAAAATATCTGTGGACGACTGATTGTGGATTAACACCTGTAACAAGCCAGGAAATTATCTACATGAAGAGATTGAAGATCAACACCTGTAACAAGCCAGGGAACCATCTTTCTTTCTCAGGTCAGAGATCAACACCTATATCTAGCCAGGACAGTATCTCCTCGACCAATATTTCTTAAGTTCTAGATCAACACCTGTAACAAGACAGGAAAATATCTGTGGACGACTGATTGTGGATCAACACCTGTAACAAGCCAGGAAATTATCTACATAAAGAGTCTCTTTCATCACCACTTGGGGCATTCGAATGTCAAAAGTGTTCAACAATTCCTTCATCACCTGTCGGAAGATACAGTTTTAGATATGCTCCAGACACGGAAGTCATTCTGCTACTCATACAGATCTCAAATCCAAGATGTAGTTTTTACACGGACTCATCATCAGGAAACCCTACACCGGTTCCTTCTCAAACTCAAAAGATACTTATTCAAGAGATAGTTCAGATGTGACCCAAGATTTGGCGACATTCTGTAACTTATTCAGAATTTCCTTCTAGATATAGTTCAAGATGTGACCCAAGATTTAGCGACATTCCGTAACTTATTCCAGATCAATACCTGCAACGATCAAAAAATTCTCGACTTCCCCAGCCAGAGAACCTTCCAGAAGCTAACTCCCCTCAGAGTCAAGTTTCAAAATCCCCAGTGGAGCCAAAATTGACAATCCCCAGCGAAGCTAAAACTTCCAACTATCAATCCTCAAGCAGAATGAAGACTCTCATTTTCAGGTACCCACAGAATATTCGAATATTCTCCAATGAAGATCTCCTCAAGACAAGAATCCCCAGTAGATTGGCATACAACCCAAGCTCCGGATTCCCCAACAGCGGTCCCAGGATTTCTCACTTTCAACAAATCAAAAGATTCTTGCCTTCCCCTGCAGCAGTCAAGAATTCACTTTCCCCGACAGCAGTCAAGATTCTCCTATCCCCAGCGGAGTTCATCAAATTCCCCAACATAACTCATCAGTGGAATCCCCAGTGGAGCTCTCATCAAAACCTCAGCGAAGTATCTCTTCCCACAGAGTAATTCCCCGCAGAGTATTCTCTCCAACAAGTTTATTCCCCGACAGAGTCTTCTTCTCCTACCGGTTTATTCTTGCAGCCATCATCCCCAGCAGAAACGAAGAACTCCACTCTTCAACATCAGCCCAGGATTCCACAAACTCCTGGCACTCGTCAAGGATTTATTTTCCTAGACGAAAATACATTCATAGACATTTCACATTTTATACATCATGACGTATGCATATACGCATCATATCACACAATCTCATTTATTCTTGAAAACATCATGACCTCATGCATTTCATACATCATGACATTGCATACAACTGATGTCTTGCCTTTTCAGGAAAAAGGTCAATCCAAAGATGATTACTATCAACTGTCACAATTCCATATTCGATTCCTGTATCTAGCCAGGGCATATCTGTGAGTGATTGATTGTAGATTTGATACCTGTATCCAGCCAGGGTATATCTGTAGACGAAAATTTCCAGATTCGACACTTGTATCTAGCCAGGGCATATCTGTAGACGACTAATTCCGGATTCGATTCCTGTATCTAGCGAGGTCATATCTGTGAGTGATTTGATTGTGGATTCGATACCTTTATCTAGCCAGGGCATGTCTGCATGAAGAGTTTAGAGATTCGATTCCTGTATCCAGCCAGGGCATATCTGTAGACGACAATTTCCAGATTCGACACCTGTATCCAGCCAGGGCATATCTGTAGACGACTAATTCCGGATTCGATTCCTGTATCTAGCCAGAGCATATCTGTGAGTGATTTGATTGTAGATTCGATACCTGTATCTAGCCAGGGCATGTCTGCATGAAGAGTTTAGAGATTCGATTCCTGTATCCAGCCAGGGCATATCTGTAGACAACCAATTCCAGATTCGTTACCTGTATCCAGCCAGGGCATATCTGTAGACGACTAATTCCGGATTCGATTCTTGTATCTAGCCAGGGCATATCTTTGAGCGTTTGATTGTAGATTCGATACCTGTACCTAGCCAGGGCATATCTGCATGAAGAGACTGAAGATCAACACCTGTAGCAAGCCAGGAAACCATCTTTCTTTCTCATGTACACAAGTTCTCGCTAAGGAATCTCTTACGCGATCGACACCTCCAAATGGCATCTATAAGCCCATTCCCGACAAGGTTCTGTCACATCTCCAAATGGCATCTATAAGCCCATTCCCGACAAGGTTCTGTCACATCTCCAAATGGCATCTATAAGCCCATTCCCGACAAGGTTCTGTCACATCTCCAGATGGCATCTCTAAGCCCATCACCAAATGGCATCTTTAAGCCCATTCCCTCCACCATCACATCACCAAGTGCAAATTTTTGGGCACTCTAGTGTCCAATCTCCTTTCACCCTCGAGTCGCGAAAGGCAAACTTGCCAATCTAACTCTTCAAGTTCAAGAAGATTGAACAGGGGCAACTGTTGTACCCCAAAATTTGCCGTCGTATTTTTCCACAAGAAATCACAGGTTCGGGCTTTTCCTGATTTTTCAGACTGGCTCAAGAATCGGTCAAACAGACTTTTCTCGTCAGTCAGACAAAATTTAGGGTTTTCATTGATTTTTAAGGCAGTTCAAGCAGATTGCTAAGGTTTGGTTGAGTTGGCTCAGGTTTTGATCAGGCGAACGCTTCTTTGACATTTAACCAAGAACTAGGGTTTGTGCGCATATTTCTCAGAAAGAATTAATCCTACAGTTCTTTTCAGTTTACTCTGAGATTTGGATTGAGGCATTTGAATCAAGAACTTGCAGTATTTTGTTTAATCAGTAAAGGCTAAGGCATTTGATTTGAGATGAGATACTTAAATTGAGAATCTGCAGTGTCTGATTTAATCAGTAAAAAGATAAGTATCTGGATATTGGTTTGATTAACTGTGCATTGTTTAATCGGAGCGCCAGGTTTATTATTGATTCAATGGTAAGACCACAGTGTTTATTAATTATTTTTCTAAGTCAGAATAATTGGATACTTCCGGTTATTTTAATTTAAGAAATTCAAATAATTAAATGAACATTGAATTGAAAGAAGAATTAACTGATAAAAAAGGGGATGTTTATTTATTTTGAATTGTTTGTTACAGATATTATTTAAATACTGTAAATTTATTTACAGTTATTTACATTAATACTATTACAAATAATTAAAATGGAAATAAAACTATCCTAAAAATCCCTAAGTCTTCATCTTCTATCCATTGCTCCTTTGCTCAATTATCTTTACCTGCAAAAAGAAAAGAAAAAAGAAGTCAAATGCAGTCAAAATAATTAAGAGCAGACAGATAAAAAAAAACATCATTAAAAGCAACTGGCCGGAATCAGTTTGCCCTCTCTGCAAATCACGAGATTTCTCTCGGTTCACAAAGAGGGATAGAAATGCTTGCAAAAAAGTATGAATGCACAAAGTTGTAATATTGCACAATTTCAAAATGGTCAAACAAACTGCACATTTCAAAGTTTCAAAATCATTGCCAACAAAGTCCAAACTGAACTACAAAATCCAAAGTCAACTAGAGCTGCCCAAAGCCAAAGATATCAAAAGTTGTCCAAAAGGATATGGAAAGATATCAAAGTACAAAATGTTGTCAACAAAGTGCACAGAGAAAAGAAGTATGCAGAGAAAAACTAATGTACAAGCAAGCATGTTAAAATACATCATTTTCCAGCAGCTACCTTTTCAGTAAAGGACAAACATAAGCAATATTAAATGCTTTTAATCTGTCAAGAGAGAGAGAAAAAGGAGAAAAGAAAGGGATTACAGGCTTCAGGCTTGAGGGATATAAAACAAAACTGAGATAGAACAGTAGAGAAAGGAGGCAGAAATATCAAAAAGAAAATAGAACTTCACAAACTGTCAAGAAAAAGAGAGCTGCCTCCAAACCTCAAAAGGCCTTCAACTGCATAACTCACATAACATCAAGCCTTAAACTAGACAAGTTTGCATCCTGCCCAAACCTGTTTCAACACAAACTCACAACCTGCTAACATATTCAACAGAAACAATCAAAGAGCCCTCAACCTGTCAAACCTAAAAGCCTAAACCAGAAGAAGCTTAAACCAAGCTTAAAAATGTAACCATACAAACAGCGAGCCAAAGCCTGAAGCAAGCCAAGGCCTGAAACCTGTGTCAAACCTTAAATCTGTAACCATACAAACAGCAAGCCAAAGCCAGAAGCAAGCTCAACCTTCAAAGCCCTTTCCAAAAAAACAGAATTAATCCAGCACATTCCAACCAAAACACCTCAGAGGCAACTCAAAACCATAATAATATTCAAAATCATAAGGCCCTCAGAAGATTTTCATCACAGGGCTAGTGCGTAGATATCAAAGATATCAGAATCATCAATAACAAATATTCATAGGCAACAGAAGCAAGTGAAAGAGAAGAAGATAAAGAAGCATCTCAGATAAGCATCATTGAAAGGGTCAAGCAAGCATATCAAGATATACTCAGATATAAAAATCATCAAGGGCCATCATATAAGCATCCAAGCAGACAAGAAGAGGAAAGGAAGTGATTATATAAAGGTTTTCAGAAGCTCATCACAAAACCTAAAAGGCAAAAATAGAGATACCAGGAAGCAAAGGTTCAGAGCATCACGCGTATCCCTCCGTCCAGCCACCCTAGGCGCCTCCGATCCTCTCCTCCTCCGTCTCCAATAAAGGTAGTATTTCTTCTCCCTCCTTTCAAAACCTCATGTGAACAACAATACACAAGGAACAGAATCAATAAACGAAAAGTAAAACATGCAAGACATAAAAGTTTGAAACCCTAACGCGATAGAGACAGAAATCGCTACCTGGTATAACATTGCCTAAGTGGACCACGGAGGGAGAAGGAAGGATGATGGCGCCTGGTGGCCTTACACGAAGGATTTTTGCTCAGAATCCATAGCTGGCGAAGAAGATGAAGAGGATGGAAACAAAGTGAACGGCGCCGCGCTGTAACTGTAACCCTAATCCATTTCCAAATGAACAAAACAATTAAACCCTAAACAAATTGTTGTCCCAAGCGCATGGGCCTTGCCCTGTTCAAAAGCCTAAGGCCCATACAAAAGCCAGCGCGCATACCCCTCAAATCTAGAATGCACCCCCTTTCTGATTACCACTTCAAACTTTGTTTGGGCCATGAATTTCCATTGAGCCCATTTTCCCTTTTTTGTTTTAAACTAACATCCTTTTATTTATCATCCTTTTTTTATTTTAACTAATATATACCATTTTTGTTTATAAATAAATGATACACTAAACTCTTTTTTTTTCATTTTTATTACCTTTTTATTAGCATAATTAAAAGTACATAATATTTTATCAATAAATACGTAAGAAAATAGATTTTATTTTATTTCTTTTTTGATTAAACATTTATTTATATATAAATATATAAAACATTAATTTCTTAAAATCATTTTCTTTTCTTTGATTAAATCCTTAGTTTTGTACATAAAAATACTAACATAAATACATAAAAATTAGAATTACTTAAAACACCTTTTCTTTTATTTTATTAAAACTTGTTTCGTTTGTACATAATTAACAAAAATGATAACAATACATTTCACCTTGTAAATAAAACATACACCTACACAAATACATTTACACATACACATTTGCTTTATTCCTATACATCACTACATATTACATTTGAGATCGCAATTCGATTTGGTTGTAAATTATTTGGACACTACTCTCCTAATAAGTCTCATCCCCATTTGTAAACATTTGTACCCCCACCCCCGGATACTTATTTGTAATAGCGTAGACTTTAAATTCCCGCAATTTATCGCTTTCAAATATACCATGGTTAGACCTAGGGTTTGTATGTACATAAAATCCAACGCTAGATAACCTAATACAAGACAAATACGTGAAATCAATACACAATTCACACTTACACCCATAGGGTAATCCCGTTTGTTGCCTTCCAAAATGGGCCATGCTTGCATGTTGAGTATCTTTGGCAAAACAAAACAATTCAAATGATCATAGTCCCTCGATGACGCTTTCGAAAGTTTCCTAATCAAATGATCATATTTCCTTCAAGCAAATTGCCAAAGACACTTGGCACCATTGCATTCATGGTCCATACGATGACCCGCGCCTGTCCCGTTAACATCCTAACACAAGATTGTCCACCAAATACAATGGTGGAACAAAATTGTTTAAAAGGGTTAAAACATGAGAAAAACCTTTGAGTAAAATAGGGTAGACAAACTCTTAGTTACTTGATCAAGCTTGCAAAACACGCTTGCCTACTTTTCAAAACCACACTCCACAAACACTTTCAAAACAAACTTTCAAAAAACATTTGAAACATCTTTTCAAAAAGATACACACCGTTGTAAAACACTCAAACACGAGTCATTACAATGGTTGCCTAAGACAAGGCATCTTCTTCAAAAACATTTTCAAAACACACACACACCACAATTTCAAGCAATTGAAAATTAAAGGCAAGTGATCTAAAAACAAGTAACTAAGAGCCCATGGATAACCATGGATGAAAAGGGTGCTAATACCTTCCCTTTTCATAATCTACCCCCCGAACCCATGAAACATCTCAAAAGGTTTTTCCTGTGCTTTTTTAACCTTTCCTTTAGGATAAAATAAAAAGTCGGTGGCGACTCTTGCTAAACCGAACAAGTGCGAATACAAAACGCAAACCTCAAGTCAGTTCTCCCACCGTATCACATAAAGGCTATAGCAGAATGGGAACCTCGTGGGATAAATACACATAACTATTTTTCTTTGTATTAAAATTTTCATTTTTTCTTACGACGGTGTTCTCCTACTAGAATGTTTGTCTCACTGTACAAAAATACTTACTCAAAGTCAATACAAAGATATTCCTTTGAAAGTGCAAAACTATTTTTTTTCTTTACTCTTGTGTTTTGTTTACAAAAACGTCCAATGATTCATTGTTGAACATATGCATTTGAACATAATTATTGTTTACAAATAAACAAAATAAAAGGCAATTAATAATGGATTTAAGAGGTAGGGAAATCTCTCTAAGCTATTTCCATAAATCCCATGAAATTTGCAGTTTAATTCCCAACGGAACAAGCTTCCAATTATCAATCCCCAGTAGAAGTCGTTCAATTTCTCAAGATTTCCCAACAAGATTTTACAGGCAGTACACGACATTCCCCGTACAACAGAGTTTGTTTCTCTAAGTTGAAATTCATCAACACTTCAAGTTCACAACATGAAGACTTACACTCCATATCCTCAACAGCAGTCAGGGATTTATTTTCCCCAATCCAACAACAGTGTGGCAGATCAGCTCACATACTCATGCATCACATTCATATATCATAAACATTGATAACACGAACGCATACAACATAATCCCATTATGCATACATTTCATGTATCATGACTTGGCATTTTAGCTAACATTTTACCCTTTTCAGGATAAGGTTAACAGCTACCATTAATAATGTTCAAAGTTTTCAGATACAGTACAGATACGCTCCAGACACGGAAGCCATTCTAATACTCATACCTCTTCTAGATACAGTTCAGATACGCTCCGGACACGGAAGCCATTCTGATACTCTTTCAGAGCCTCTTTCAGATACAGTTCATATACGCTCCAGACACGGATGCTATTCTGATACTCATTCAGATTCAACTTTCTGATATAGTTCAAATACGCTCTAGACACAGACGCTATTCTGATACTTATTCGATTCAGCTTTTAGATACAGTTTAGATATGCTCCAGACACGGACTCCATTCTGATACTTATTCAGATTCAGCTCTCAGATATAGTTCAGATACGCTCTAGACACGGATTCCATTCTAACACTCGTTCAGATTCAACTCTCAGATACAGTTCAAATACGCTCCAGGCACGGACACCATTCTGATACTCATTCTTTTAGTTTACAAATTATAGTTCAACAATCACTCTTGGATAGAATCTACAAACCCATCTACAAAAAAATTCTATCACCTCTCCAAATGGCATCTTTAAGCCCATTCCTTCTACCATCGCATTGCCGAGTGCAAATTTTTGGGCACTCTAGTATCCAATCATCTTCCACCTTCGAGTCACGACTGGAAAAACATGCCAATCTAACTCTTCAAGCTTAAGAAGATTGAACAGGGGCAGCTGTTGTACCCCAAAATTTTCCCTCTCATTTATCTAGAATTTGCTCACAAGATCTCCTTGGGCTTAAAACTGCACTAGGGTTTGATCAGCTCAAGACACCTCCTTATACACTGATGACAAAAATTAGGGTTTGAGATTGCACAAGGATTTTTGAACTTTCAATGCTTCATATGAATTTCATGGATAATTATGGACCCCCAATATTACTCATGTCAAGTTGCAAGCTTTGAATCACATTTCTAATCAGTCAATTGAGCAGTTGACCTAAAAATCAGTTGTATTGGGGAAAAAGTCAATTATGGCCAATTTACAGTCAAACTTCATAATTTTTTATCCACGTCAAAATTTTAAACTCATATGTATCATTTGATCAAGTTTGGACCATAATTCCTCAAGAAATTTGATCAAATCTCCAAAAGGGTAAAATGGTCAAAATTAGGGTTTTGACTAGGAAAGGGAAATTTCTGATTTTTGACCTAGCAAATGGTCAATTGGTTTAAGGCATGATATCAAGAGTCCAATTTCATCATTTTGACCTAATGACATGATTCAAAATATTGCAAATACATTGGATTGACAGATGAATTTTGCAGTCAATTGATCAAAAGTCAATTGTATACTGAAAAGTCAAACTTTGACTTTTTGGTCAAATTTAAGTACCAAAGATCACAATTCATCAAAACATGTCAAAATATGAAACTTATTCATCAAGAAATCAAAAAGTCAAGATTTCATTTTGAAAAGTCAAAATTACTAAACTTAAAAAAAATTCTAAGTGTAAAAAATTTCTTATTTTTTCATAACTTTGAGCAATTTTTCATTATGATGAAAGATGATTCAAAGGAAACTTCCAACATGAAAGTTGTAGATCTCCATGAAATCTACAAATTTTCTTCACACAACTTCTTCCAAAAGTGCATGGATCTCAAGTTATAATTTTGTGAACATAGGGTCATGAAACTAAACACTTAGTGAAATTTTGCCCTAATTTAGCCAGGATTTTGACCTAACTTCATGGCACTTTTTCATATAGTTCCAAGGGGAATCTTCAAAAGAAATTCAAAGATGGGTTGTAGAGAATATTGTAAGCTTTCCAAAATTTCTAAGAACTCCTTGAGATCATTCTTGAGTAAGGAGAATCGAAGAGATGAAGTTGGTGTTTTGTAACTTGAATTACAAGGCATTTTGTGATGAACATGAATTCAATTTCAAATCTATGTTGCACAATCTTGTTTTGAAGGCCTCTAAATCTCAAGATATCTCCATAATCATAATATTACACTTGCTTTTGAGCTATTATCTAAGTGTTCCTAGCATTATCCAAGCCAATTTGTGATTTTAGGAAGAAAGTTGCCATTCCATTCTTGAAAAGTTGCTTTAATCACAAAGTCAACTTGTCTTGAGCTTTTAACTTGTTCTTTCTGCACACAACCCCTATAAACCAAAAGCAAGGTGTCTAAGGCCCAAAGAAGCTCAGGACATGCTTGTACAATACTTGAGATTTATCATTTCACTTTTCTTGAAAAGCAAGTTATAGAGCCATAACCATATAACTCAGAAGCCTTGAGTTATTTTGTGCTCTAATCTTTTCCATACATATTAACAAGTCAATTGTAACACAACACACGTTTTCGCAAGTCCAAAAACACTCCCAAGCATCTTTCTGCACATAACTGCCCAAACTTGACAGTTTTGAGCAAAAACTCACCATCTCCATTTCCACTCGTGCGTTTTGAAAACTAATCATCCAAACACCTTCCATACATCATATCAAAGTGATCCAGGCCCTCATTTCCTAACTGTAACTCCTCCATCATCATCCACCATTTTCAAAACTGAAGCTTGCAACTTGACTTGAGCAGGGAGTTCCAGCCATCCTCAAAGCAAAGTAGGAGTTGGAACACATTCAAGGAGGTCCAGGCAAGTTATAGAAACCATCAGGCCATCACAAAGATTGCTCAAACTCCATACATGACTCCAACTGCAAGAGGTAAGTTTTGAAACTTCTATCTCTTCATATAGGCATCATTTGAGTTTGCTTTGTGAAGATAAAATGTAAATACCATTGCCTCGAAGCTGTACATATCCATAGTTTACATTTATATGGCATGAGCTTAGAGAATTTTAGGGTTGAAGTTTTCTGCAATTTTTAGGTTTTGAATTAGGGCTAGAAAAATTCTCATTCATCTTTGATTGCTAGCTTAAGTTGTTTATATGTTTGGATTCGTGGAAAAAAATGCCACAACTTTCATGTTTGAACTTTTCATTTTTGTTGGAAGATGGAGAAGATACAGGTCCTTTGGCTGGAGGTTGAAGATGAAGTCTTCAGAACATATTTTGCCTTACATATTTATTGTTTTATTTGTATTAACGGATGTATAGCCACTCCAGTCGTAAGGCAGCGTGCTGGTAATCAGGAGGTCATGGGTTCGAGCCTCAGCGCGCACTGCCTTTTGCTTTTTTCTCATTTTTTACATTTTTTTGTTCTTTCCAGCGCATGGGCCTTCCTCCTCCTGGGCCTGATTTTTTTCCTAACATTCCTCCCCCTGTTTCTTATTTGCACCCTGGCCCAATTTAATTTTATTTCTTCATTTTTTTAAAAAATTTATTTTCTCAAATATATTTTCTAAATACAAAAAAAAAATGATAAAAATACAAAAAATGATATTTTATATTTTGACTTATTTTATTTTATTTTTCCATAAATAAAAATAATTTTTATTCTTCATACTTTATTTATTTATTTAAGTAAACCTTATACAATTAATTAATATTGTATTATTCATTTATTTTTCTTCACACCATTTAAAAATATATTATTTAAATACCAAAAAAAGACTAAAAATATTTTTAACGCTATAAATATTTTCAAGATAAAAAATGCCAAAAAAATACTTTCCTTAAATTATTTTCTTTTGATTGATTAATAGAACTAGGCTTTCTTTTAAAATCTTTTTTTTCTAAATAAATCCAAATTTAAAATTAACCATTCTCTTTAAATTAGGTTAAGACAAAATCTTTTTATGAAAATCAAACAAAAATTCATTTTCTTTACATTTTACATCCTTGTACATTCATTCATTTTTTATACCTTGTATTTATGTAAATTCCTTGTATATTCATATCAATTCAATATGTTTGTAATAGACTAATTAGGGTTTTAATTTCTTGCAATCCCCATTTATACTTTGTATACCCCCTTCCCACAATTCATGTAATAGCTTAGTATTTTTATTTTCCGCAATTTAAATGTTTTATATTCATATGCTAGTAATTAGGGTTTGTATGGAAAGAATAAAATCAATCAAATAGAAAACCCTAATTCAAGACAAAAATAAGCATGAAACAATACACTTGCACCCAAGCACCCCTAGGGTAAACTCCACTTGGTTACCTTATACAGAATGGCCATATTATGCATGTAAGGTATCTTAGCAAAAACAAGCAAATACAAGATCATAGTCCCTCGATGACGCTATCTAAGTTACCTTACAAATGATCTTAGTCCCTAAAAAAGAATGCTAAGATACCTTGCAACATTGCTAATCATGGCTATACGATGACCCACGCCCGTCCCGTTTACATCCAAAGATAGGGTTGCTTACCAAATCAATGGTAAAACAATAATGCCAAAGGAAAAGAAAATGAACAAGAAATACATTTGAGTAGGTAGATTGCTCCTAATTACTTGCTTCATTTCAAAACAAACATCCTTGCTATTTTCAAAACAAACACATACACTTTCAAACATCTTACAAAATCGAAAACATTTTCAAAAGATCAAACATCTTTGTATACATTCTTACAAACAAGAATCATTACAAAGATTTCCTAAACAATGGCTTCTTTACAAAATACTTTCAAAAACCACCTCAAGCACAATTTCAAACAAAAAGCAAGTGATCTAGAAAGTAACTAAGATCCCATGGAAAACCATGGATGAAAAGGGTGCTAATACCTTCCCTTTTCATAATCTATCCCCCGAACTCAAGAAATAATCTTAAAGGTCTTTCCTGTACTTTTTCACCTTTCCTTTTGGATAAAAGAAAAGTCGGTGGCGACTCTTGCTAACCGCAACATTTGCGATCAAACGCAAAACACCCAAGTCAGTTCTCCCACTGTATCACACTGGTGTTTTTTATAATATCGCGTAGAATTGTTTTCGAATTAACCTTGAACATTTTCTGGGTTGTAAGTTAAGTGATTGTAGACGCAGTTTGCAGTTTGATTCAAAGACAATGCTTCTTAATCCTTTTTTCGAAAATGTTCTTGAATTTGATTATGTTAGTAAAAAAAGATTTGATGTTGGTTATCTGTTTTAAAATGTAGAGCAAGGGGATTGTTATATAGTCTACTCATCACGTGGTTAGATATTGACTCCGTGCTGCTCGTTATGAAGGATGCGGAGGAAGTCCGATATAGTCTTCCTTACCGCGTAGCCAGATATTGGCTTCGTGCTGTTCATCATGAAGGATGCGAAGAAAGTCTGATATAATTTTCCTCGTCATGTTGCCAGATATTGGCTCCGTGCTGCTCGTTATGAAGGATGCGGAGGAAGTCTGATATAGTCTTCCTCACTACGTGGCCAGATATTGGCCATGTTTTGCCCATTGAATTGTGTGGTAAAATATTGAATTAATTTATCTTAAAAAAGTGTTTGATGTTTTGAACAATAAACTGGTAAACGATGTGTCGACCGATTTAATTACTCGCAGAGGGACACCTTATTATTTATAGAATGTTTGAATTAATTATATCATAAAAAAAAATGTTTCATTGTGTATAGAATTTGATTTTTTTTTAGTATTTTGATGTTTTTAATAATCAAAAGAAAATAAATTAATTAAGTTAACTACAAAGTTTTAATAACTAAAATTTAAAGGGTGTTCGATAGCAGGCTGGGTGGTGTAAGATTTAGAAAAAGTATAGACAAGTTAGAGATTAGAAACGTTAGCCCAAAAGGCCCAACTCAAAATAAATCCTAATTTTTAAATTTTAATTAAATAATTAAAAATCTAATAAACTAATGAGAATATATCCACTTGGTCAGACTCCTCACGTTGCTACAACTCCAAAATTCCAATTCTCCTGGACCCAATAAAACAACGACACGCGGTGATAGGATTTAAAATATAAAAAAAAAAACAAATGTTTCTCTCACACTATTATTGTGAATAGAGAAACAACCCATTCTTTCTTAGATAACAAAACCCTCTTCTTCTCTTTGAAACATCAACCATCATTATATCATAATCAAAAAAATGGCAGAAGAAAAAGAAATAAACTCTTATCTTAGGATGGAGGTCAGCGGAACCGGAAGGGACCGAGTGCAACACGGTGTCCATGGCGGTTTTCACGACGGGTTCTATATGAAGATCGCGGTGACTTCGTGGGATGGACGGCTAGATCTAGTCTGATCTGAGTGGCTGGGTGGCGAGATCCACGGTGGTCGGTAGGGGTGTTATCGGAGAACGACGAGTTTGGGAGCGGGAGGAAACTAGCGGTTCTGACGGCGGGAGGCGCATCGTCGATTTTGAACCTGTGTGGTGATACTGCTCTGTCTGATGTTGATAGAGGAGCAGTCGTGGTGTAGGTTTCTGGAAGCACGGCCAAAGTTGGAGATAGAAGCCCGGCGGTGCAAACAAGGGTGTTGTGCGCAACTACTTTTCTATTGTTCTGCGAAAACAAAACTTAGATAAGAACAATATTATTTTGGATTTTGATTTTTTTGCTAATCGATGTTGTGTTTTCTGTATGATCTTTGGTTCAAGCTTGAGGTTTGAATAATTTTGATTGAAATTAGGCTATGCTTTTATTGTTGCCAATGGCGAGTTCTATCCCAAAACATGAGTTGTGGTAAATGCGAGGATGGCGGCCAATTCCTTCTTTGTTCCTTTCTCTTTGTTTCCAGAAAACAAAAGAAACTCTAGTATAGTAGTAAGTTTACGGTTTTAGTGCTTGGTTTGAGAAAAAGTAACATTAGTAGATGGTGACATTGATTGTAGCCTACTGATAAATAAAATCATACGTGCAGGAAAGTAAGGAATTTAGGAGCTTTTTTGGTAAAAAACAATTTTGTAAGAGTGGATGAATAGTTAGTATGGATAGTTAGTGAAAAAGCAGGTGTTTTGCACTGGGTGGATTTTTGCCAGAAAATTGTTAGTGAATGTTCCTAAAAATAAAGTTTTAGTAAAAATGTGTAAAAATTCTATGAATTGTACTATGTGTAGAAAATTGACCTCTAGAAATATAATTTTTTTTAAAATTACTATCACATAAATATCATGTGGTGTATAAAGCAATTAAAAGGAAATAAAAAATTGAAAATCAACGGGAGGCTTCATATTGAATCAACGGGAGGCTTAATATTTTAATAAAAATAATATTTTTAAAATATAATAAATAAATAAATACGAAAATAATAAAAAGATTTTTGTGTTTAGAAAATGAAAATAAAATTAGTAAAAATATCCAAAGTGCACCAAGTGAGATTCAAACCCATAATCTCCTGCTTGTCAGTCTTTCTCCCTTACCAACTGTGCTATGTTACTTATTCGAAAGTAAAAAGTCAATTGAAAGTATATGACAGTGAACAATTATTTGCTATTTTTACAAATAATTATTATATTTTTAAACAGACTTGAAAGCGAATTTTTATTAAAAAACCTCAGAATGTTAATATAATTAAATCAAAGGAATCTTATATCTGTAAAACCCAGGTTCGAAAATAAATTTGGCGGTAGCACTAAGGTAGGAAAATTTGGCGTATGACAGCTGACCCTATTTAATAACTCTTTGATTGAATGGCGCGAGAATGCGTAGGTCTTGTTTATTCAAATCGAAGATTTATTAAATAAATGGAAGACCCCAAAATTTGACCAAAGGTTGGCTAGAAAAGGATACGCTGATATAACATACCCCCCAAAGGTTAGATAGATAAGGATACACTGATATAGAATACCCCCCAAAGGTTGGCTAGATAAGGATACGCTGATATAGCATACCCCAAAGGTTGGCTAGATAAGGATACGATGATATAGCATACCCCCCCCCCCCCCCCCCCCCTCAAAGGTTTTCTAGATAAGGATACACTGATATAGCATACCCCCCAAAGGTTTGCTAGATAAGGATACACTGATATAGCATACCCCCCAAAAGTTAGCTAGATAAGATACGCTGATATAGCATACCTCTAAGAGTTTTGAAGAGAATAGGCAAAGGTGATGATGTATCACCTTACCAGGGTTTGAACCAAATTTTTAGGCAAAGACGATGATGTGTCATCCTACCAGAGTTTGAATGGAGAGATATGATTGAAGAGTAAGATTGATCTAGATATGACGACGCTGATAACTCATCAATACCTAGAAAAAAGATTGTTGTGGAATTTACCATAATCTAGGAAGTAAATGATTAACGTTTGAAAAAGCTGGCTTACTAATGCTTGGAGACTAATATAGTAATTTTTGGTTTGATTTTATTTCGTCTATTCATCACAACCCAGGGGATGTATAAAACAAAGTTTGATAACACACTGCTGCCTGGAGACTGATGCAATGGATTACTCAGATTTATTTTGCATACTTATCACAATATGGGGGATAGATAATTGAAAATGCTTGACAACTACATCGATGCATGGAGACTGAGGAGATGAGTTATATTGCGGATTTCGCATATTACTGCCTAGAGTCTTAGGTAATGAGCTATATTCTAGGGAAGAAAACACATTGTTGGATGGAGCCTTAGGCGATGAGTTAAATTCGGATTTTGAACATTGTTGCATGGAGTCTTAGGCAATGGGTTAAATTGCGGATTTCGAACATTGTTCATGGAGCCTTAGGCAATGAACTATATCACAAAAGAAAGAAACACATTGCTGCATGGAGCCTTAGGAAATGAAATATATCACAAAAGAAAGAAACACATTGTTGCATGAAGCCTTAGGCAATGGGTTATATTTGTAGAGGAAGTTTGTTTTGATGATCAAACCTTGGATAGCTAAATCGAAGATGAGATTGGATATTCGCTGGTTGTTTGTTTTCAACTAAGGTGAAAATCTGATGGAGGTCCCAAGGAAATCAGTTTCTCCCAGAGAATGTTTTAAGACATGCCATGTATGATATATGTGTATGATGTCTTAGATCAGTATGGAACCCAGAGAGTATATGCACGGAGTGTGTATGCCCCAACTGTTTTTGTATACTTCAAGTATTTTCGCAAACATTTTTGATAACTCTCCTTTGTCAAACCATTGGTTTTGAGTTATCAATTCCCAAACATGATAAATTGGTGTGGACATGATAAAGAGTGTCTTGATATTTGTATCATAGGCGCAACCGTAGGTGTGGACGTGGGTGTAGGAGTAGACGTGGACGTAGGCGTAGGTGTGGTCGTAGAAATAGGTGTGGATGTGCATATAGGCGTGGATATGAGTCATAGGTAAGTTGCCTAGTGAGATTTTGATAGAGGCACCTTTAACGATTGTGTCAGTTGTCAATCGAGGTACCTATAGCAAGGTGAATGGATAATGTTGAGCTTGGATTTAAATTTTGAGTTTGTCTTAGCTGGTAGTCATGCCTTGAGATTTTTCCGCAATTTTTATGGGTATGCATGATTGAATGTAATGCATGTATGCATGTTTGATATGATTATGCTTGATGTATGCATGATGTATGGTATGTATGCTTGATATGCTGATGTTATGAATTGAAACGACGCAATGATTGATAAATGTAATGCCCATATCATTTGAACTGCAGAACCAATGCTTAAGGCAGACTATCAGCCAAGACTTATTGTTTTTGAGAAACCATGCCAATTAGGGGCTGGGATTTTGAAAAGATGTGCCAGACGGGAACTGGGATTTTCAAAAGATGGGCCAAATGGGAACTAGGATTTTGAAAAGATGGGCCAGACGGGGACTGGGCTTTGCACCAATATCCATAGGGTTGCCTGAATAATATCAACTTGGTGGCTCTGAAAGGTAAAACAGGCAACAAGGTTTCCAGCATTGGTAATGTCACCGGGAGGCGTCGATTGGAAAGTGTGAGGATGCTCACAACTTTTATGTAAGGTTGCTTACATATGGATGACTGATGAATGCATAAGGTTGCTCATGCTTTGTATCGTTGCCTAGAAATGAATAGTGGATGAGGTTGTATGAGGCTTCTCATATCTTTTTATGAAATACAAATAAGAAAATGTATGAGGCTTCTCATGTCTTAAACGGTTGTAGGTAACGCTACTTATGATTTAGTTTGACGAAGAATGCTTGTATGACAGACTCGCTGGAAGGGATAGTTAAAGATGTGTTAGAGATTCCAATAGTGACTCCCCTAGAAATTGACTCTGGGTTTTTACGGGGGTTCTAAGTCTTGGCCTATGACATGTTATGTATGTATGTGGATGTAAGTGTTAATGCGTAGAATGACTAACCAATGCATGTAATGAACAAATTGGATATACATCAATGGATGTTGAAATTTTGATGTGCCAATGAGAATTGGGCTCTTGTTTAGATCCATGCTGTTGGAATTCGTCAATCGAATGAGATGATAAGTATAGTTTGATTTCGGATCACAGTATCCTAATGAATGCATGATAATTTTACGATAAGCAAGAGTCAACCGACTTTTCTGTAATACGGTGGCAGAACCGAGTGTTATACTAGTTTTTCGTTTGTATTCGCAAATATTGCGGTAAGCAAGAGTCGCCATCGGCTTTTCTTTTATCCAACAAAGGAAAGGGTGAAAAGAATAGAAAAAGACCTTTCGAGATTATTTCTGAGTAAGGGGGTATATTATGGAAATGGAAGGTGTTAGCACCCTTTCCATCTGTAGTTATCTACGGACTCTTAGATGCTAGCTAATCTTTGAAATACCTTGTGTTATGTATTGTGATATGGTGGCAGAACCGACTGTTATACTGGTTTTGCATTTGTGTTCGCAAATGTTGCGGTAAGCAAGAGTCACCACTGACTTTTCTTTTATCCAATAAAGGAAAGGGTGAAAAGAATAGAAAAAGACCTTTCGAGAGTTTT
This sequence comes from Vicia faba, assembly GCA_948472305.1. Taxonomy (NCBI): domain Eukaryota; kingdom Viridiplantae; phylum Streptophyta; class Magnoliopsida; order Fabales; family Fabaceae; genus Vicia; species Vicia faba. Next base: position 536,568,629 of record OX451735.1, on the reverse strand, counting down.
CTGAGTAAGGGGGTAGATTATGGAAAGGGAAGGTATTAGCATCCTTTTCATCCGTAGTTATCTACGGGCTCTTAGATGCTTAGCTCATTTTTTGAAATACCTTGTGCTTTTGTGTGTTTTTGAAAATTATTTTGAAATGCCTTAGTGCGGCGATTTGCTTTATGATAACTCTTGTATCAGTCCTCAAGAGTGTTGATAAAGCGTTTTTGAAAAGGTTTTGAAAGAATTTTGTGTATGTGTAAAAGTTTGTTTTTGAGCATAGCATCGAGGAACAATCTAATTTTACTAGAAAGGGTTATTCTTTTCCTCTTTTCCTTTAGACAGTGCTAGCCTACTATTAGTGAGTAGGTATCCCTATCGTTAGATGTTTGAGGTGTAAGTATAAGATTGCGCCTAAGAGGGGGGGGGGGGGTGAATTAGGTGGTGGTCGATTTTTGATTTATTTTACACTTTCTGGCTTTGTTTTAGTGCTATGGAAAACGGTAAAGTGCAGAAAGTAAAGAGACACAGAGATTTATCCTGGTTCCTTCCACACCCCGGAAGTACGTCCAGTCCCCTTGCAAACACGTAAGAGATTTCACTATTTTGTTAGAACTTTTACAAGACTCTTCCTAGTCTTATCAACTAAAGACACTAACAAATACCAAGAACACCCTCTTGGATTTCCAATAAGTCTCTTGAGAACAATCCTCTCAAAAGATACCTCTTGTTTCCAACAATGGACAACAAGGTACAAAAGTATTCTAATACTTAATTCCAACAATCCTGGAAATAAGTTACACTTAGTATAATTCTATGAAATATGATTTCTTGAAAGATATTGATCACATAGAGTGACTTCAATGAAGTTTCTTCTTTCTTCTCTTGTAAGCAATTCAAACTTTCCAAATGGATACCACTTTTCTGTTTGTAAAACTTGAGAAGATGCAATGTATGACCATGCAACCATTGGAGAAAAGGTGTGAAGGATATCTTGAATCAAGTTCAGATTTTTCAAAAATTACAACGTGTAAATCGATTAGCATTAGATGTAAATCGATTGCACGGGTTTGTAACGTTCTTGTTTTCAAAAAATTTGAAGTGTAAATCGATTTACATGATGTGTTAATTGATTTACTAGTTTAAAAAATTAACTCAGTTCAGTAATCAATCGATTTACACTCCATGTAAATCGATTGCTGCCAGGGGCAATCAGTTTTGAAAAAAACATGTGTAAATCGATTTACATGATGTGTTAATCGATTTACATTAGTGAAAAACTTAGAATTTGCTTTAAACTTTAAGTGAAGTGTTGTGGCAAGTGTGTATATCATTTTTGAGCATTTCTAATCAATTTAGTTCAAATGAGAATTGTTATACTTGTTTGCTTGCCATGAACCTTGAAGCTTTGAGTGAATGATGCTTTAAGCTAATTCCACTTCTTTTCCTTCTTGCCATAGTGCTTGTTTGTCTTTCATCAAAACTAAAGTTGAGTTGAGGCTTGAGATTACATTCTCCCCCTTTTTGATGATGACAAATCATATTTCTTTATGAGTTGTTCAGAATTGGAGCAAAAGGAGTTTTCTCCCCCTAAGATAGATTTCTCCCTCTATGGAGAAAAAGATTTGAAAACTTGCCCTGAAAAGAAAACTGAAACAAACAACCACAAAGTGCTATCACATCCTTCTCCCCCTTTGACATTATCAAAAAGAAGGGAAAGATGTAACATAAGATGATACTTTTAACATTTGAAACATTTTCTAAGCCCATATATATGTACATTAATGTATAGTTAAGGATAGAGTGCACCTTATATATCTTGTTCATCTAGGATTCCGAGTTCACGACGAATTTTGAAGAATGCATCCTTTACAAGTGGTTTTGTGAAAATGTCCGCGAGTTGATTTTGAGTGTCCACAAAAGTAATCTCGACATCTCCTTTGAGTACGTGATCTCTGATGAAATAGTGTATAATGTCAATGTGTTTTGTCCGGGAATGCATAACTGGATTTTTTGTAATGTTGATCGCGCTTGTGTTATCACATCGAAGTGGAATGCATCCAAGGTTTACTCCATATTCAAGTAACTGTTGTTTTAGCCAAAGAATTTGAGCGCATCCACTTCCAGCCGCAATGTATTCTGCTTCGGTAGTGCTGAGAGCGACGCTTGCTTGCTTTTTGCATGACCATGAAACCAAGGCATTTCCGAGAATGTGACATATTCCACTTGTACTTTTGCGATCAGTCTTACAACCTGCATAGTCAGCATCAGAATAACCAACTAGATTGCACATACTATTTTTTGGATACCATAATCCGACGTTGGTTGTTCCTTTGAGATATTTTATTATGTGCTTGACTGCTGCAAGGTGAGACTCTTTAGGATTGGCTTGATATCTTGCACATAGGCAAACGCTGAACATGATGTCAGGTCTACTTGCTTTTAAATAGAGAAGAGATCCAATCATTCCACGATACTTAGTTATGTCAATAGAGTTCCCTGATTCATATGGATCAAGATAGGTGTTGAATCCCATAGGAATTGCACTTTCTTTGCTGCTTTCCATCTCAAACTTCTTTATAAGGTCTTTGCAATATTTTGATTGGTTTATGAAGATACCGTGTTTGAGTTGCTTAATTTGAAGACCGAGAAAGAAATTCAATCTTCCCATCATAGACATCTCAAACTCTCCTTGCATCATAGATGAAAATTCCTTGCACATATTTTGGTTAGTTGAACCGAAAACAATATCATCTACATAGATTTGTACAAGTAAAGTATGATGATTAACATTATTTAGAAGAGAGTGGTATCAACTTTACCCTTTACAAACCCTTTTTCACATAGGAATGTGCTTAATCTATCATACCACGCCCTTGGTGCTTGCTTCATCCCATAGAGAGCTTTCTTCAATTTGAAGACATGATTAGGATGTTTGAAGTCTTCAAATCCGGGAGGTTGCTTTACATAGACTTCTTCATTTATGAATCCGTTGAGAAATGCGCTTTTTACATCCATTTGAAAAAGTTCAAAGTCCAATGAGCATGCATATGCAAGTAATAGTCTTATTGCTTCCAAACGTGCTACTGGAGCAAAAGTTTCTTCAAAATCAATTCCTTCCTCTTGGTTGTATCCCTGAGCAACTAGTCTTGCCTTGTTTCGAGTGATTATACCATTTTCATCCATCTTGTTTTTGAATACCCATTTGGTTCCAATGATACATTTATTTCCTGGATTAGGAACAAGTTCCCAAACTTAGTTCCGCTCGAATTGGTTTAGCTCCTCTTGCATGGCAAGGATCCATTGATAATCTTCTAGTGCTTGAGCCACTTTGGTAGGTTCAACTTGAGATACAAAAGCCATATTTAAGCATGCATCTTTAAGATTTAGCCGTGTAGATACCCCTTTGCTAATATCTCCAATTATGTTGTCAATTGGATGATCACGATGAGTTCTCCATTCTTGAAGAAAACCATCATCATTTCCATTTTGATGTGAAAGTTCATGTGTTTGTTCCGGGTTGACAATTTTTCCACCTTCGCATGAATTCTCATGAGGTAAATCTTCATCCGATTTTTCATCGAACTTACCGAGATTGTCTTTGTCGTTGTTAAGGATAAAACATTTGCACCCGAAAATGTGAAAGTGAGAGATATTTGGTTTTCTTCCTTTGTAAATCTCATATGGAGTTTTCTTTAGTATAGGTCTTATGATCACGCGATTGCTTACGTAACATGTCGTGCTTACCGCATCCGCCCAAAAATATTTAGGCAAACTTGAGTCACTTAGCATGGTTCTTGCAAGTTCTATCAAAGACCTATTTTTCCTTTCAACTACTCCATTTTGTTGTGGAGTTCTTGGTGCTGAAAAATTATGGAAGATCCCATTTTATTCACAAAATTCTTCAAACAAACTGTTTTGGAACTCTCCACCATGATCACTTAGGATTGATGTTATCTTTAATGACTTCTCATTTTGAACTTGTTTTGCATATCTCTTGAATGCCTTGAATGCGTCATTTTTGTGCACTAAAAACAAAGTCCTTGTTTTTCAATAACTAAAGCATAACTAAAGCATAAATGTTACCTCCGAAGCTTCTTGTTCTAGATGGACCAAAAAGATCCATGTGCAACAATTGAAGTGGTCTTGATGTTGAAACCACATTCTTTGGTTTGAAAGTTGATTTTATTTGTTTGCCCTTTTGGTATGCACTACATAATTTGTCTTTGATGAATTTCATCTTTGGTAGACCAATAACTAAGTCATGCTTAACTAATTTGTTCAAGTGCTCCATGTGTATGTGAGCAATCCTCTTGTGCCATAACCAAGCGTCATTGTTGTTTACCATGAGACATTGTACCTTCATAGACAAATCATCTAAAGTAATCATAAAAATATTGTTAGATCTTATACCTTTGAATTTTACCTCATTGGTTGCCTCATCCATAATTAGGCATTCTTCTTTGTTGAATTTGATTTTGAACCCTTTATCGCAAAGTTGACTTATGCTAAGAAGGTTGTGCTTTAATCCTTCAACATAAAGAACATCCTCAATTTGAATGGATGGAGATTTGCCAACTATTCCAACGCCAAGAATCTTTACTTTGGTGTTGTCTCCATAGGTGACATACCCTTTGGCTTTATGTACTAGATATGAAAATTGGTGTACATCTCCTGTCATATGCTTTGAACATCCACTGTCAAGATACCAAAGGTTTGATGTGGATTTCAAGCATACCTACAAAAATAAATTATTTCTTGTTAGGTACCCAAGTGGCCTTGGGTCCTTCATAGTTAGTTCCCTTTTTCACCCATGCATAGTGTCCACTAGCCATACTGAAATTTCTAATATAGCATGCATTAGGTGTGTGTCCAACAATACCACAGTAAAAACAGTTTGGAACAAATTTGCTCTTGTATCTAGGAATTTGTTTTCTTTTAGATACATTAGGATTTTTCTTTTGATGATTATGAACAACTTGCTTATTTTCTACTATCTTGGGATTGGAACTATTACTAGCCTTTACAAAAACAGTGGGATTGTTACTTGGTTTCTTAGTATTCACATAACCAAGACCTCTTTTATCATTTGGATAACGTTGTTGGCTTAGTAATCCTTCCAATACTATTTGTCCCTTTTCATATCGTTCAATGACTCTTTTCAATTGAACAATTTGAAAGACATTTGATTCACACTTGGTGCATGCAAAGTTTTCCTTTTCTTTTATAAAATTCTGTTTTTGAAGATCAAAATCTTTAGTCATGGTGTCAATTTTTTCACGACAAATTAGAAGTTCTTTTTCTTGGCTTGACACCTTTTTGTATAAACTTTTGCATTCTTTCAAGAGTTCATCAATGGCACCTTGAACATCATCATCAAAAAGATTAAATTCATTACTAACCTCTTCTTCGTCGTTGGAGTGATGCGATGCCATTAAGGCTAAATTTGCACATTCGTCGCTTTCCGATTCCGATGTACTACTCATATCATTATCTTCCCATGCTATGTAGGCTTTCTTGTATTTTGAGTCCTTTCCTTTGAATCCGTTTTTATTTGGGAGATTTGGACAGTTTGTCTTGATATGTCCTTGCTTTCCACATTCATAACATGAGACATCTTGTGTTGATGTGGAGGCTTCTCTTTTCTTGAAGTGCTTTCTCTTATTTGCATGAGATCCGCCCTTGTCATTTCTGCCAAAAAACTTCCCAACTCTTTTAACAAGAAGCATGAAATTTTTATCTTCTTCCAGATTGTCTTCTTTTACTACTTCCTTTGAATCAATTTTTAAAGAAATGTTTTTGGATTTCTTTTCTAGATTCTCATGTTTTTCAAGTCTACCGAGTTTCGTTTTGTATTCTGGAAGTTTGCCAAATAATGTAGCGGAAGTCATTGCAGAGAGACTCTTCTTTTCCGAGATTGTCGTTACCTTTGGTTGCCATTCCCTAGTCAATGATATAAGGACTTTCAAGTTGAGTTCATCATTTGTCAAGGTTTTACCAAGAGCACTTAAGTGATTTGTTAAGTGGATGAATCTCTTTTATAGGTCGAGAATGGTTTCTCCGGGCTGCATTCGGAATAACTCGTATTCTTGACTTAAAGTATTCAGCCTTGATCTCTTAACTTCAACAGTTCCTTCATGTGTTTGTACCAAGGTGTCCCATATTTCTTTCGCCGATTTACATGCAGATACACGAAAGAACTCATCCATGCATAGTGCACCTTGAAGTAGATTTACAGCCTTTTTATCATAGAGGACTTTTTTCTTGTCGCCATCATCCCATGTAGTTTTGGGTTTAGCCGTGCCGACACCGTTGATAACTGTTATAGGAATGAATGGACAATTTTCTACGACATCCCAGTTTTCTTCTCCCAGTTTTCCAAAAATCAAAGTATTCGCCATAAAATAGAGGAGGCTTGTTGTTACTACCACAATCTCTGAAAACGGGTTGTTGATTTGCGGAAGCCATTCTGGATCTCTAGGAGCAGGTTACCTATAACCTACTCTGATACCAATTGTAAGTTTAAGATTGCGCCTAAGAGGGGGGGTGAATTAGGTGGTGGTCGATTTTTGATTTATTTTACACTTTCTGGTTTTGTTTTAGTGCTATGGAAAACGGTAAAGTGCAGAAAGTAAAGAGACACGGAGATTTATCCTGGTTCCTTCAACACCCCGGAAGTACGTCCAGTCCCCTTGCAAACACGCAAGAGATTTCACTATTTTGTTAGAACTTTTACAAGACTCTTCCTAGTCTTATCAACTAAAGACACTAACAAATACCAAGAACACCCTCTTGGATTTCCAATAAGTCTCTTGAGAACAATCCTCTCAAAAGATACCTCTTGTTTCCAACAATGTACAACAAGGTACAAAAGTATTCTAATACTTAATTCCAACAATCCTGGAAATAAGTTACACTTAGTATAATTCTATGAAATATGATTTCTTGAAAGATGTTGATCACAGAGTGACTTCAATGAAGTTTCTTCTTTCTTCTCTTGTAAGTAATTCAAACTTTCCAAATGGATACCACTTTTTTGTTTGTAAAACTTGAGAAGATGCAATGTATGACCATGCAACCGTTGGAGAAAAGGTGTGAAGGATATCTTGAATCAAATTCAGATTTTTCAAAAATTACAACGTGTAAATCGATTAGCATTAGATGTAAATCGATTGCACGGGTTTGTAACGTTCTTGTTTTCAAAACTTTTGAAGTGTAAATCGATTTACATGATGTGTTAATCGATTTACTAGTGTTAAAAAATTAACTCAGTTCAGTAATCAATCGATTTACACTCCATGTAAATCGATTGTTGCCAGGGGCAATCAGTTTTGAAAAAAACATGTGTAAATCGATTTACATTAGTGAAAAACTTAGAATTTGCTTTAAACTTTAAGTGAAGTGTTGTGGCAAGTGTGTATATCATTTTTGAGCATTTCTAATCAATTTAGTTCAAATGAGAATTGATATACTTGTTTGCTTGCCATGAACCTTGAAGCTTTGAGTGAATGATGCTTTAAGCTAATTCCACTTCTTTTCCTTCTTGCCATAGTGCTTGTTTGTCTTTCATCAAAACTAAAGTTGAGTTGAGGCTTGAGATTCCACTTCTTTTCCTTCTTGCCATAGTGCTTCTTGCCATATTCTTTTCCTCTTTTCCTTTAGACAGTGCTAGCCTACTATTAGTGAGTAGGTAGCCCTATCGTTAGATGTTTGAGGGACATTCAAAGGGACGTTTTATAGTCACAAAGGCAACTGGGCAAGAAACCTTAGTAACTATCCTAGGGTTTTAAGATCATTGTTTACCGAGGCAACATCGAGAGGGTCATTGAGGGACTTATGATCTTTTCTTAAACCAGAGGGTAGCTACTAAAATCTATCATGTTTCGAGAGTTGTGACTATTTTCCAAAGGCAACCAAAGTGGGAGTATCCTAGAGGTGCGCATGTGAAAGTGTGTTTGTTTTCAATTATTTTTCTTTGATGTTAGGTTTGCTAACGTTGCTTTTAGTTTCTTGCCATACAATCCTATTATCATATATCTAACAGTTAATATGTACAAGAAATTAAAATGCAGAAAGTAAATCCTAACTATTACAAGGCTTCGGGGAGGGGGATTATGTACATATCCAAAACTGGGGGGAAAATAAAACAGTAAAAGTCCTAATTAATTCTATTACATCCAGTATACAGATGCAATAATATGAATGTAAACGCACGCGAAATGGAAAAGAACGTCTAAAAAATCCTAAGGTATAAAAATCTTTTTTGTTTTGTTTTTATTTTTGGGAAAATGATTTAATTAAAATCCTAAGTCTATTTAGTTTTAAATTAAAGCAAAGGTTAAAACAATTAATTAATTAGTTAACAAAATTAATTTTAATTATAAAACACTAGACCTAATTTTTGTGATTTTTTTATAATTATTTTGCTGAGTAAATAAAACAAAATAAATAAAAGGAAATAAGTTAATAACACAAAAACAAAATTTAAAGGGCCAGGATAGTGAAGGAAACTATACAAATTGTAGAATGCAGGCCTGGATCGAAAAGGAGCTTAGAGCTGCCTTTCCATCCAATGAGGAAATTGGTCGAAGGTGCATGATATACTCCTTCGATCTGGGAGCACTGGATCTGTAGGAAATTTATTAGAGAAACAAAATAAAAATCTAGACTTGGATCGAATCTAGTCTTGGATTCGACAGCCTATGGCTGCATCATCCTAGTTCGAATCCCCTAGGTCTGAATAGAAAGTTATTTCATCTTGCAACATCATGAATCCTGATATTCGAAAGAAAATGTAGATTGTGTCCTAGCAATGGCACGATCTCATCCCTGCACTTAACCTTGTATGTAACGCAAGAAAGCAATCACAAACATTAGAAATAACATGAATGTATGATTAACATGAATTTTAAAAACTGCATACTCAGCTAGTTTGAGATCGAAAGAAAATTACCGACGGATAGATTGTGTGAGTGATACTCTAGTGTATGTTGGACCTGCCTAGTGCTTGGGAACGCCTCCTGCAACCTTCAGGGAGTGAGTGGAGCACTTGTTTAAGAGGCCCGTGAAGGTTGCTTCGATTTTGGATCACTTTGTGAAGATTTTGAGATTTTTGGTGTGACTTTCTGAGGCAGTGTGTTTCTTATCCGTTTTTTCGTCCTTTGCAATGTATCCTTGGGCCTGTACTTATAGGGGTGTGAGGTGAATAGAAATGGCAAGGGACAGCCTTTAACCAAGATTTGAAGGCAAAATCAAACACATTAAAGGATTGCCCTTTTTGATGGATTCCTACCCTTTTGTGTTTTAGGATGAACCTGGACATCCCTGACTCCTTCGAATGCCTCCACACCTAGTTCTTTGATTAGATGAGTTTCTTCCTTTGAATGGCTCCAGGCCTCATCATTGTGGCCTCTTTGATTGAACTACTATCTGCCTTAGTATCTTGATTCTGAAGCTTTTCAACTAGCCCAATTGAAAACTCATTTCTGGACAGTCAAAGCTTCTTTTGTTACCTCCTTCGAATGTAATTATGCAGGAGGCTTGGGCTTGGCAACATGTTGGATTTTGGCCAGCAAACATTTTGGACCAAGACTCATCATAAAACAAATTGGTTTCCTATAATAATGTGTCCTTCTAATGGGCCAATTATAGGTCCTTCGAAGGCACCATTTGTGTTTCCTTTGAATGGACCTTTGGAATGTTTCTTCGAATGGACCTTTAGAAAGTTTCTTCGAAGAGACCATCTTGTGGGTCAAAGTATGGAAAAATGTGTGTTGGAGAGTTTAGAGGTGGATTCAAAGCTAGCATGAGGGAAGCTAACTTCTTAATGAATCGAAGCACGTATGAAAGGGGCCTTTTCCTTGTGGATCAAAGGAAAACATGAAGAGGCATTTGCCTTGCGTGCTGAAGTCACGCACAGAGGAAGTCATTTCCTTTTGGGTCGAAGCACACATGAAAGAAGCTCTTGCTTTGTGAATTGAAGGCAGGCATGTAGGTAGTATTTGTCTAGTGAATCGAAGGCAAGTTAAAGGGGCCTTTGCCTTGTGGATCGAGGGAAAGCATGAAGAGGCCTTTGCCTTGTGAATCAAAGGCAGGTTGAAGGTGCCTTTTGTCTTGTGGGTCGAAGGAAAATTGAAGGGGCCGTTTCCTTATGGTTCGAAGGAAAACTGAAGGGGCCTTTGCCTTGTGGATCAAAGGCAAACATGAAAAGGCATTTTCCTAAACGAAGCTTGCATGTAGGAGGCCACTGCTTTGTGAATCAAAATAAACATGCAAGAGGTCATTGCTTTGTGAATCAAAGCAAGTATGTAGGAGGCTACTACTGGTGAATCGAAACAAACTTGTAGGGGTTCTTGCCTTGTGAATAAAAGGAAAGCCTGAAGCAGCCAATGCACAGTCAAAGCCTTGTGAATTGAACTTGATCGAAGGGGGCCCAATGCCTAATCGAAGGTTTTGAATCAGACCTGCATTGAAGGAGGCCAAATGTTCAATCGAAGCTTTTGAAATAAAGCTTGCTCGAAGGATTTTAGATGCCCAGTCGAAGCTTATGAATTAAGGCAAATTTGCTCTTCTTTGATTTGATGCTTGTGAGTCAAAAATCCAATTGTACTTGTGTAAATTTTCCCTTTTGGAAATTCTTGTGAGAAAATGCCTTGAGAAACGAGAGGGAAAATTTTGGGGTACAACAACTTCCCTTGTTCAATCTTCTTAAACCTGAAGATTTAGATTGGCTTGTTTGCCTTTCGTGATCTAAATGTGGAAGCTGATTGAACACTAGAGTGCCCAGAAATTTGCACTCGCCTGATGTGATGGTTAATTGTGTAGGGAGTGGGATTGAAGATGCCATTTGGAGAAGATGACTGAGAGTTGTTGGATATGGGCTTAAAGATTCCATCCAAAGCAGGTGCTTACTTCATAAGAGGTCTCTTTGTGGGGGATTTCTGTTCCTGTTGTCTGAGGAGGAGTCCGTTGGGGAATGTTGATTTCTGTTGTTCTCCCGCTTGAGGAAAACTTTGTGGGGAATAGAGTTTAGGAACTTCAGTTGTCCAAGGCTCTACTGAGGAGTTATATCTAGAAAAGTTTGTTGGTTTCTAGTTCAAATCCCGGCTTCACAGTAATTTGCTGGGGAGAATGAAATTAACTGCTATCTGGAAATGTATTAGAAGAAACCTGCGTAAGGTTGCTTCTGGCTGAGTCTGTGTTAGACTGCATCTGGAAATTGAGAAGGAATCTGTGTAAGATTGCTTCAATCTGCTCGTGTAGATAGTTTTCATGTTTGGTTCTAGGTATTAATCTATAATCAGTCGTCCATAGATGATTGTCCTGTCTGGTTTTAGGTATTAATCTAGAACTTGCTTTTGTCGGTCGTTGAGATAGTTGTCCTGTCTGGTTTTAGGTATTAATCTCTGACCTTAGAGAAAGAAAGATAGTTTTCCCATATGGTTTCGGGTATTAATCTTTAATCTGCTCGTGTAGATAGTTTTCCTGTCTGGTTCCAGGTATTGATCTATAATCAGTCGTCCACAAATAGTTGTCCTGTCTGGTTTCAGGTATTAATCTGGAACTTGCTTTTATCGGTCATTGAGATAGTTGTCCTATCTGGTTTCAGGTATTAATCTTTGACCTTAGAGAAAGAAAGATAGTTTTCCCGTCTGGTTTCAGGTATTAATCTTTAATCTGCTCATGTAGATAGTTTTCCTGTCTGGTTCTAGGTATTAATATACAATTAGTCGTCCATAGATAGTTGTCCTGTCTGGTTTCAGGTATTAATATGGAACTTGCTTTTGTCAGTCATTGAGATAGTTGTCCTGTCTGGTTTTAGGTATTAATCTCTGACCTTAGAGAAAGAAAGATAGTTTTCCCATTTGGTTTCGGGTATTAATCTTCAATCTGCTCATGTAGATAGTTTTCCTGTCTGGTTCTAGGTATTAATCTATAATTGGTCGTCCACAGATAGTTGTCCTGTCTGGTTTCATGTATTAATCTAGAGCTTGTTGAAAATTGATGATGACATTCATCTGTCGATCTTTCTTGAAAAGGTAAAGAATTAGATGCATGCAATATCATGATGCATGCAGTGCAAATGATGCTCTCAAAATAAATGAGATTGTGATATATGCATTCATGCTGCATATGCTATGACTCTTTTAAGATGGTGTATGAATGCAATGTATGAACGTATCATTTGTTCTATTGCAGTGTTGTTGAACTAGAGAAAATAAATCCCTGATTATTTTTGGGGATGAAGAGTGTAAGTCTCCAAATTTTGTTGAAGTTGAAATGTTGCGAGATGGATTTTCGTTGTTAGGGAAATAAACTCTATTGAGGGAAGGAAACTCCATGAACTGCTTGGGGATTTTTATTAAATCCTGCTGGGGAATCCTGAAAAGCTTATTAACCAGGCTAAGGAACTCTTTGAGATGTCGGGTAAGTAGTTAGAGATTCTTGTTCCACCGGGGATATAAGAACACCTTACATCATTAGGTTGTATGTTGAGGATATGGCGGTGACTTTATGGTAGAATTCCCTTGCCTCCGCACCTACTGGAGAAAGTATCTGTTAGGGATTTTATAGAAGGTTTGAATGTTATCCCAACTCTTGGAGTCCTTGGTGAATGTTGATCAGGGTAATAAGTCTTCTACTGATAGACAAGTGATGATATGATGGGACATAATCGTACGCTTTAATCCCTAACTTTTTCCTAGACTGTGCTTTCAGATTTTCAGTCCATCGAGATACCCTTTTTTGCCCAAGCCGCCTTTTTCATCTTTTCGAATTGCCGGGTGTACAATTTTTTTATGTATATCCCTAATTTTTCCCGAACCCTTTTGGTTCACCGGGATGCCCTTGTTTTCTCCTAGGCCAATCAACCTAGCATGTCTTTTCATGCGTAGCATCTTCCGACTATGTCCATGTTCATAGGGTGCGGAAAATTGTCATTGTCCATAGTAGTAAAGTGTTGCAACACTTCCAGAAAGATGCTTGCTTGATCATTCGTGACCCTTTGCTGGAATGCATGTTTAATGCCCCAAGTGATTCAGATGGAGATTTTCCCCTGGCTATTGGGCACTTTTTGAGAGATTCCTTGAATCTTGACTTGACTGCCCCAGATCGGTTAGACACCATGCCATTCCCCTTGATTATGAAAGGCCTATTACTGGAAATGTCTTTCCATCTGAGGTGATTTTGTCCACTGAGAGGATTTCTGTTCATCGAATATCCATCGTGTGAATTTCTCTGTTGTTGAACAAATAGTCATATGCAAATAATGATATTTTAAAAAATGCAAAGCTTATGTCTGTCTTGAAGTTGAAAATTTCATTTTTTTAATAAAACAAAATTTTTTTGTAAGAGTGTGATATCAACATAGGATTTATGGCAAACCTTACAGGAGTCAGGATACCTTTTGTAACAGTATACTTTCGAACTAACCCGTGCTTCAGCTAGGACTTTTAAGGGTTGTAACGTGGCTTGGTTCACAGTTTAAGAAACAAAGGATAAAAGCTCAAACTTTATTTGTACCCAACCCATTCTTCATGATGTTATTCAATCCTACACTCAATTAACTATGCGTTTAGATCCCAATTGGATCTAGAATCTTGGCCCTGATGGTTCAGAAATTGAACGTTTACTTTGAGAAGGTTGTCAATTTTATAACCTTTTCTTTTTGTTGAGGATTTATAATGGCCCCTTTTTTTTATTATCCCTATTTTTTGCCTGAATTATTTCTTTTACGATTACAGTCAGCGGGTTGCCCCAGTTTTTTTATTAAGTCTCCTTCATAGGTCTTGACTTAGCGGGCTTTTCTTTTGAGAGATAATGACTGCCTATTTTAATGATTACGTCGAACCATCACCATCTTTTGTTTTGGAAGAGCATCTTAAATACCACTCGTCGCATATGAAGAGAAAGCTTGTGATCGAATGTACCTTTGAATAATTGAGAAACTACCCTGCCCCAGGTTATGATTAAGGGTTTCAATTTGCATGAAAAAGAGAACTCCTACTTCTTAGGCTCAAAGGGGTTGACTAGGGATTATCTTCCTTATAACTCCACTGTTTAGGATTTGAAATAACGTTTGTACATCGTCAGCAAGGTCTGTCCAAAAGCATACTATAGAGATTATGGTATTGTTTTAGTCATCCTCCCTCTAAAGGCTTACATCTTTTAATCAAGAGTTGAATATCACAAACAGGAAGTAAAAGCACAATCTAAGTATAGTGAAAAATGCATGGATTCATGCAAGACAAATATATGCAATGCATTAATGAAAGTAACCAAAGTCTGACATAAAGATAAGTGTTTAAACAAAACAAAGAAATTACAAATGAAAATTCGAATGAACAAAAATTTCTCTGCCTAAACTTTGTCGCTTCAGATGATGTGCTTTAGAGGGATGACAGAAAAATTCCAGTTGATCATCTCGTGCGAATTCCAACACTCTTTCATCAATCAGGTTTTGAATATTATATTTCAACATCCAACAACTATCAGTATCATGCCCTAGACTGTTGGAGTGGTTTGCTCACTTTTTGTTGGGATGGTAACTAGGAGCGGAAGTATTAGGATTATGAGGAGGATCCTTCAATGTGACAATTTTCAACTTTAACATGTGTTTCAAGACTTGCGACATTGGAATGTTTAGTTCGGTATATTTCCTATTGGATGTATCCTGCTTATGCTGATTACCCTGTCGTTGTTGGCGAGGTTGTGACGTAGCAACATTTTGGAAAGGTCTACTCTCCACCAAGCCAACTTCTTGTATCATCAAGGGATGATTAACGACTTGGTCCCTAACCTCGATTGTTTGCTTCATACGGTTACATCCATCTTGATGAAGTTTACTGATGTGAATCCTCAACTCTTCCTATCCCCGAGCTAAGTTTTGCATAAGAGCCATTTGATTACTCATCTGGATTCTCATCCTTTCCATCTCAGCCTGCAGTTGTTCCAACTGGTCATCCTTGTTGTAGTCAGGAGGTTTCTTGGTCAAATTCCCGTTGAGGAGTGCTTTCAACTCTTCTTGCCCCTTGGATAGGTTCAGGAACATTTCCTTGAAATGAGCATCATGAGTTTGGAGATCTTTGTCGTTCTGTTTGAGAGCCATTTTCCTTGATGAAGTAAACGACGAGAAAATAAGAAACATGTACTGGAAGACTTGTTGTGTAATGACATGCATGCAATGTTTTCAAGGATATCGCGGGATAAACACAAGAAAATGTTAGAATCCAACTGCAGCTTTGATTGAAGAATTTTCGTATCATTGAACCTTCTATGAGAACCAGGCTCACCATGTCAAGTGGGTCATAGCCTCTGACTCAAGTTGTCGTACTTTGGTCTCTTGACGACATTGGCTAGAGGAAAAATAGATCCCCTTGCCTCTTGCTAGACGTCTAGTTCATCATAACATGTATCACAAGCCCTTGAGATCCTTGAAATGGTTAAGGAAATGCTATGGTATGATTCTATGATGTGTATGTCGTGCATCCAAAAATGTAAGGTGATGAAGACAAGTATGTTTTACAGGAAATCTAAGTTATTGGATAAAACTAAAAAAAAGTCCTGTAAGGAGTACAAACAAAGCCCTGCAATGAGTTCAAGTTGTTAGACAATGAAAGCAAACAAGTCACACAAGTAGCCTTAGGTTTATGCTTGAATGGATTCCATAGGTAAGTACCATCTTGAAGTTTAGTTGGCTCAACCTGTCCTAGAAAAGTAATTGGGTTCTAAGGAGTCTCAATATCACTAATCTTTCTTTATCAGGCATTGTTTCAGTTCAAGCAATCTTTTCTCGTGGCCAAAATATCCCAAAAGTCCAATCTCAATGAGTGTAGCACCGAGTATCAACCAATCTTCAGCTTTATACCGAGGTCGGCTATCTCACAACTTTCTAATGGCCAAGTTTGTTCAACTAAGGTTCTAAGGTCTGTTAGTGCTTTATGAAACCACACTGTGTCCTCGTATTCTCCTCGATTTAACACAAGGGATATTGGTACCAACAAATTTGTCACACTAACGCAGATATCATTTCAACCATATCGGTATACGCTATATAGTCTCCACGATCTATTGCTGCTTACCTAAAAGGTGCCCGAGATCCGGGTGTAGGATCTTTACAAGTAAACTCAAGCAAAAACCCTTAAAGATATAGCAATCAAAGCATACAAGGAAAGTAAATTAAATATGACCTAAGCTCTAAGGTAACCCCACTTTTTTTTGCCCAGCAGAGTCGCCAGTCCTATGATACGGTGGCAGAACCGACTGTTATACTGGTTTTGTGTTTGTGTTTGAAAATGTTGCGGTAAGTAAGAGTCGCCACTGGCTTTTCTTTTATCCAATAAAGGAAAGGACTAAAAGAACATAAAAATACCTTTCAAGAGTTTTCTGAGTAAGGGGGGTAGATTATGGAAAGGGAAGGTGTTAGCACCCTTTCCATCTGTAGTTATCTACGGGCTCTTAGATGCTTAGCTCATTTTTTGAAATACCTTGTGCTTTTTTGTGTTTTTGAAAAGTATTTTGAAATGCCTCAGTGCGGCGATTTTCTTTATGATAACTTTTGTATCAGTCCTCAAGAGTGTTGATAAAGTGTTTTTGAAAAGGTTTTGAAAGAATTTTGTGTATGTGTAAAAGTTTATTTTTGAGTATAGCATCTAGGAATTATCTATTTTTACTCGAATGGGTTGTTCTTTTCCTCTTTTCCTTTAGACAATGATAGCCTACTATTAGTGAGTAGGTAGCCCTATCGTTGGATGTTTGAGGGACATTTGAAGGGATGTTTTATAGTCACAAAGGCAATTGGGTAAGAAACCTTAGTAACTACCCTATGGTTTTAAGATTATTGTCTACCGAGAAAACATCGAGAGGGTCATCGAGGGACTTATGATCTTTTATTAAACCAGAGGGTAGCCACTAAAATCTCTCACGTTTCAAGATTTGTGACTATTTTCCAAAGGCAACCAAAGTGGGAGTATCCTAGAGGTGTGCATGTGCAAGTGTGTTTGTTTCAGTTATTTTTCTTTGATGTTAGGTTTTCTAATGTTGCTTTTAGTTTCTTACCATACAATCCTATTACCATACATCTAACAGTTAATATATACAGGAAATTAAAATGCGAAAAGTAACTCCTAGTTATTACAAGGCTTCGTGGAGGAGAATTATATACATATTCAAAACTGGGAAAAAAAATAAAACAGTAAAAGTCCTAATTAATTTTATTACATCCAGTAGACATAACAATAATGTGAATGTAAACACGTGCGAAATGGAAAAGAATGTCTAAAAAATACTAAGGTATAAAAATCTTTTTTTTTTGTTTTTATTTTTGGGAAAATTATTTAATTAAAATCCTAAGTCTATTTAGTTTTAAATTAAAGAAAACATTAAAATATTTAATTAATTAATTAGTTAATAGAATTAATTTTAATTATAAAAGACTAGACCTAATTTTTGTGATTTTTTTATAATTATTTTGCTGAGTAAATAAAACAAAATAAATAAAAGGAAATAAGTTAATAACACAAAAACAAAATTTAAAGGGCCGGGATAGTGAAGGAAACTATGCAATTGTAGAATGCATGCCTGGATCGAAAAGGAGCTTAGAGCTGCCTTTCGATCCAATGAGGAATCTGGTTGAAGGTGCATGATATACTCCTTCGATCTGGGAACACTGGATCTGTAGGAAATTTATTAGAGAAACAAAATAAAAATCAAGACTTGGATCGAATCTAGTCTTGGATTCGACAGCCTATGGCTGCATCATCCTAGTTCGAATCCCCTGGGTCTAAATCGAAAGCTATTTCATCCTACAACATCATGAATCCTGAGATTCGAAAGAAAATATAGATTGTGCCCTAGCAATGGCACGATCTCATCCCTGCGCTTAACCTTGTATGTAACGCATGAAAGCAATCACAAACATTAGCAATAACATGAATGTATGATTAACATGAATTTAAAAAACTGCATACTTAGCTAGTTTGAGATCGAAAGCAAATTACCAACAGAGAGATTGTGTGAGTGATACTCCAGTGTACGTTGGACCTACCTAGTTCTTGGGAACGCCTCATGCAACCTTCAGGGAGTGAGTGGAGCGCTTCTTGAAGAGCCCTGTGAAGGTTACTTTGATTTTGGATCACTTTGTGAAGATTTTGAGATTTTTGGTGTGACTTTCTGAGTCAGTGTGTTTCTTATCCCTTTTTTTCGTCCTTTGCAGTGTATCCTTAGGCCTGTACTTATAGGGGTGTGAGGTGAATGGAAATGGCAAGGGACAATGTTTAACTAGGCTTTGAAGGCAAAATCAGACACATTAAAGGATTTCCCTTTTTGATGGATTCCTACCCTTTTGGGTTTTGGGATGAACCTGGATATCCCTGACTCCTTCGAATTCCTCCATACCTGGTTCTTCGATTGGACCTGAGTTGCTTCCTTCGAATGGCTCTAGGCCTCATTATTATGGCCTATTCGATTCAACCATTATCTGCCTTAGTAGCTTGATTTTGAAGATTTTCAACTAGCCCAATCAAAAACTCCTTTTTGGCCAGTCAAAGATTCTTTTGTTACCTCCTTCTAATGTAATTATGCAGGAGGCTTGGGATTGGCAACATGTTGGATTTTAGCCAGCAAACATCTTGGACCAAGACTCATCATAAAACAAACTGGTTTCCTACAATAATGTGTCCTTCGAATGGGCCAATTGTAGGTCCTTCGAAGGCACCATTTGTGTGTCCTTTGAATGGACCTTTGGAATGTTTCTTCGAATGGACCTTTGGAAATTTTCTTCGAAGGGACCATCTTGTGTGTCAAAGTGTGTAAAACTGTGTGTTGAAGAGTTTAGAGGTGGAGTCAAGGCTAACATGAGGGAAGCCAACTTCTTAATGAATCGAAGGACGTATGAAAGGGGACTTTTCCTTGTGGATCAAAGGCAAACATGAAGTGGCCTTTGCCTTGTGCGCTAAAGGCACGCACAGAGGAAGTCATTTCCTTGTGGGTTGAAGCACACATGAAAGAAGCTCTTGCTTTGTGAATCGAAGGATGGCATGTAGGAAGTATTTGTCTAGTGAATCGAAGGCAAGTTGAAGGGGTCTTTGCCTTGTGGATCAAAGGCAAGCATGAAGAGGCCTTTGCCTTGTGGATCGAAGGCAAGTTGAAGGGGATTTTTGCCTTGTGGGTCGAAGGAAAATTGTAGTGGCCTTTTCCTTGTGGGTCAAATGCAAATTGAATGGGCTTTTTCCTCGTAGATTGAAGGCAAGCATGGAGAGGCCTTTTCCTAAACAAAGCTTGCATGCAGGAGGCCACTGCTTTGTGAATCAAAATAAACATGCAAGAGGCCATTGCTTTGTGAATCAAAGCAAGTATGTAGGAGTCTACTGTTGGTGAATCGAAACAAACTTGTAGGGTTTTCTTGCCTTGTGAATCAATGGCAAGCCTGAAACAGCCAATGCGCAGTCGAAGCCTTGTGAATTGAACTTGTTCGAAGGGGGCTTAGCGCCCAATCGAAGCTTATGAATAAAACATGCATCGAAGGAGGCCAAATGTTCAATCGAAGCTAGTGAAATAAAGCTTGCTCGAAGGATTTTAGATGCCCAATCGAAGCTTATGAATCAAGGCAAATTTGCTCTTCTTTGATTTGATGCTTGAGAGTCAAAAATCCAATTGTACTTGTGTAAACTTTCCTTTTTGAAAATTCTTATGAGAATACCTTGAGAAATAAGAGGGAAAATTTTGGGGTACAACATGTGTGTTTGTAAAAGTATTTGAAAAGACGCCTTAGTGCAGCGAAATTTGTAATATTTCTCATATTGTTGAGAATGTATACAAAGTGTTTTGAAAGTGTTTATGGAAAGAGTTTTGTGTATGTGGAAAATTGTTTTTTGAGCAAGCATCTAAGAATTATCTACTTTACTTGAAAGGGTTTGTTTTTTTCCTATTTTCCTTTAGATAGTGTTATTCTACTATTAGTGAGTAGGTAGCCCCATCGTTGGATGTTTGAGGGACATTCAAAGGGTCATCGTTACAGTCACAAAGGCATCTGGGCAAGATACTTTAGTAACCACCCTAGGGTTTTAAGATCATACTGAAGCAACATCGAGAGGGTTATTTTTTAGATCTTTAAACCGGAGGGTAGCCATTAAATCTCTCATGTTTCGAGGGTTGTGACTATTTTATTCTGAAGGCAACCGAAGTGGGGGTACCCTAGAGGTGCGCATGTGCAATTGTGTTATGTTTCAGTCATTTATCTTTGCTTTAAGTTTGATAACATTTTATTTATAATTTCTTTCCATGCAATCCTATTACCATGCATCTAAATAGTTAATATATGTACAGGAATTTAAAGTGCGAAAATTAAACCTAGTTACAAGTCCAAAAAATAGGGAAAGTAAAAAGCAGTAAATGTCCTAGTTATTTTATTACAACCCATAAGCAGATACATTAATAAGAAAATGATAATGCGAGAATACTAAACACACGCGAATTGGAAAGGACGTCTAAAACCCTAAAAAAAGTCTAAGTAATTAGGAAAATATTTTTGTTGTTTTTGCTTATTTGGGGAAAATATCAAATTAAATTAAAAATAATTAATTAAAATAAGAAAGAAAAAGAAAATTATTAATTAAAATTAATTCTAAAATAAACCTAATATCTTTTGGCATTTTTGTTCAAGAAATATTTAAAATTTTAACCTAATTCTAATTGTTTTTAATTTATGAAATGAAATCAAAATAATTAATTAAGTTAATTTATGAAGAAAAAAAACTAAATCTAAATTTTTATGTGTTTTTTCTGATTTTATGATTAAAATAATAAAAAGATTAAAAATAAATGATTAAATCAAAACAAAAAAAAGGATTGGGTGGGCCTGATGTTATCCAGCAAAGAGGGGGGTATGAACCAAAACTTTGTTAGGCCCAAATCTGGGAGCCCATACTATGTTGCGAGATCCCCTATGGTGGCCTTCGGGAGGTGTATCATGGGAAGCACGCGTAGAACACTATATCCAGGTCAATTGAGATCTGATGGTGTGGATTTGATGGCATATGGTGCATGCGTATAGCCTGTGAACACTGGATCTGCAATATAAACGTTAGGAAAAAATAAAATTCCAGACCTGGGTATCGAACCCAGGTCTCTTCTGAGTATACACACTTGCCTTACCACTCAACCAATCTGTCAATCGTTAATACAAACAACTAAATGGAAATATATGTGAAACATCATGAAATGCTGAGGTGCACACGTGCACGCTGTATTGGGTCCCCCATAATTTGAATGAGCCAATCATAATAACAGATTTTTATAAGCAAGCTCCGGAGGGGTCAAACCACCATCCACGGTGGTTGACCACCTTCCTCTCTGGCCATTCCAAAACCCTAACCTGCAAAATAGAGAGATTTGAAACCACAGATCGAGCCTACCCCCCTAAATCGCATGTTGCAAATCCAACCATGACATTGGTTTGGACTGAAAGTCCTTGTACATGGAGATATGATCAAAATGTCACAGGCTTCCCTAGCAATGGTGTTTTTCGATTCCTGCCTTAAACCTTACATGTAATACATTAAAAAAACCTAAACAACAATACCAACATGGATCTATGCATAAATCCATTTAAATTGCAAAAATTGAAAGATCATAGTGTGAGAACATTAACCTACCAGAGCGACGAGGTCTGCTTGTTTTAGGATGCTTTAAGCGTCGAGAAGGGTTGGTATGCACAGGGTGATAATGGAACCTTTTGAATGGATCGAGGGAAGATAGATGGTGTAATACGAGTTTCACTTTCTCTTTGAAATTTTTTTGAATTTTTCTTAGGGTTTGGAGTCAGCTGCGCTTGTTTTTCCACTTCTGAATTGTTGTGTATATATGAGGGAAAGATTAGGTTAACAAACATGGTACAAATCTTTGTACATTATGATGAAAAGATATGATTTCAATCTTGCATAAGACTTGCTATATTTGATCCAATAATGTACCAATCTATTTCATGCGCTTTTTCCAGCTACCCACGAGCTCTTTTGGCCTCCAACATGATCAAATCTCAAGCCTTACATGTTTTATGCATTAACCTTGTATTTATTTAATTTATTTTGATTTTATTTGAATAAATATCCAAAATAAATAAAATAAAAAGCAAGCTCATGCATGGATGGTGTGATCGGTGGATCTGGAACTGACTGTTTAACGCTGGTTCGTGAAATGTCGCGGTAAGCAAGAGTCGCCACCGTCTTTTATTTTCTCTAACATGGACAGGACAAAAGCACAGAAAAATTCCTTATTGAGATTAGTTCTCGGTTCGGGAGGTAGATTTATAGAAAGGGAAGGTGTTAGCACCCTTTCTATCCATGGTTATCCATGGGCTCTTAGATACTTGCTCATTGTGTTTTCAAAAGTGTTTGCTTTTCAATGTGCGTGGGTTTGAAAAAAGTTTCGTTTAAAGATTTCAGATCGACTCTTGTATCAGTCCTCAAGAGTGTTTGAGAAATTGTTTTGAAAGCTTTTTTTTTGAAAAGTGTCGGTGTGAAAAGAGTTTTGGTTTGTTTTTGAAGAGAGCAAGTATCTATGAGTCATCTACATACCCTAAGGAATTAGGCTGTGTAAATGTCCTTAAGGTAGTGCCATCCCACCATTGAAAGGTAGGCAGCACCACCGTTGGAGGTGTTCGGGTCAATTCGAGGGTTCAGGACAGTGTGGTCACCAGAGCAATAGGAAGACACCTTAGAAGCTACCCTCATGCCATGTTCATGGACATGAGGACTTACTAAAACATCCTCTACTCGACGACCACGTTTCGAGGGGCAAGGCAACAGTGAGGCGTACCCTAAGAGTGGTGTGTGAATTGTGTATCAATTTCAGTTATTATTTGTCTTGTCATGCATTGGCGTTCTACGCTTTGATTTTATTTTTGGCCATTCATTCTTTCATGCAAATTATTAGCAGTTAAAAGGTGCGGGAAGATAAAAGTCCTACGCTATTACAAAGGCGCGAGTCTACATCGCCAAATTAAACCAAGACCCGATTTGAAATAAATAAAATGCGGAAAGTAAATATCCTAATTATCTATTACAAAGCTTTGGGGCAATTACATGAAATTTAAAAAAGGAAATAAAAGTAAATGTGCGAAAAGAAATAAAATCGAGAATGCGAGGGCGTTGGACCCTTTTAAAGAAATTAAATTGAAATCATAAATTAATTAAATTAAATAAAAGAAAGAACCTTTTTTTTTGGAGTTTTTGTATTTATGGAATTAAGGAGAATAAAGAAAATTAATATTGAAAGAAACCTAATTCTAAATGGCTTTTAATTATTAAAAAAAGAATGTTTAAGTTGTAACCTAATTTAACCCTAATTAATTAAATGGCATATTTATTTACAAAAATAATTAATAATTAATAATGGTAAAAAAGGGAAAAAAGAATAGAAGTATCAAAACCCTAATTTTTACAATTTTTTTAGTTTATTAAGAAAGCATTAAAATTAAACCTAAAATTAAAACTAAGTTAATTATTAAATTTATTTACAAAATAAAACATTAGTGAATTAAATAATAAAATATATTTTTATTTTTTGACTTTCTGATTTTTTTTGTATTTTTATGGTATAAAAAATTAATTTGTGGAATTAAATAAACAATTAATATAATTTAAATAAATGAAAGAAAAGAAAAAAAAGAGAGAAGAAAATGCAAACAGATGGGGGTGTTGACCCAAATTGGAGATTTGTTCACAGCAATTTGGCCCATTAGATTGAGTTTCATAGCCATTTGTGTTCTGGCCTCAACGTTCCTTAATCTTCTCAGGATGTCTGTCTCGCCATGTATTGGTGTCATGCATAAGTTGTTCTTTTGGCTTTTGGCTTTTGGCTTTTGGCCATTTGGCTTTTGGCCTCAACGTTCCTTAATGAACCTGCATGGGATCCTGTCTAAATCTGCAGTATTGAATCTCATGAACACATTAAATAAAATCATAAAATGCAAAGAAAGCCAATATATGAAGAAATTTAATGTTTAGGCACAATATGACATGTATGAATGATTATACCCTTTTGATCATGGAGATCAAATCAATCTTACCCTCACTGGAAAATTAGTGACATGAATGCTTTTATGCCTTTTGGATCATGGAGATCAAGTCAGCCTTACCCTTACTGAAGAAGTAGTGAGGTGTTGGTTTGTAACTGTGATGGCTTGTTTGTAGTGAGAGAGGGATTTGTAATAAGGATTTCAAGGTTTTAGGATTCTTGAAAGAATTTGATATTCTAACAGTGTTGTGGCAAGGTTTTTTCTCTCTTTTTCTCCTCTCTGGTTTGTGTGAAAAGAAGGTGATTATATAATGGAAATTAGGGTAAAGAAAATGGGCTTTGAATGTGCAATTGGGCCTCCAATGTTCACTTGAGTTCGTCACTTTCCAGGATAAATCGCAGGGACTTAAGTGTAATTTTTGAAGTTGAAATGTGAAAACAAAATGTAGCCGACATCAAGAACTAACTCCTGTCCGAAAATCGGCTCAATCGAATAAACGGTGAATTAGTTATGAATTTTTGAAGTTTCAGCTCAGACAAACTTATTTTGGGCTCCAATGTCGACTCTGACACGTTCTTCAATAAAAAACTGGTATTGATCGGTGCATAATTTGGTCTCGACTTTTGAAGCAAAGTTGTATATCTATGAGTCAGTGACCTTGTGTAAAAATATGAGCCCAATCCGATAAAAATTGACCGAGTTATGAATTTCGAAGTTTCGGCCCAGATGAAATAATATTCAGCATTCAGGATTTTCAGCGTGTCACGCACTCTGAGCAAGAAACGAAGGCCTTTTGAATACCGTTTGAACTCAATACCTTATGTGAAAATGTAGTCAACTCAATTTGTGAAATTTTGGCGCCGGAACCAGCTCGATACGATGAAAATCGACCAAGTTATGATTTTCTGAACATGACGCAAATAAACTTCTGTCACAAATTTTCTGTATGAAAATACTTGATAAATCCACATTTTTGAAGACCTTCTGATCGAAATTGGCTTCCAGCCGTGAGAGATGAAAACGTAGATAATGTCAAGACAGAATTTTGGCCACCGGAACGGGTTCAAAACGAGCCACGATCTTCAAGTTATGAATTTTTTAGCGCGTAAAAACTGCATTTTCGGCATACTTTTTCACCATATTTCTTCGAGAAAACTCACACATTCGGATACCTTCTTTAAAGAATTGACTCTTGAGCCGAACCTGAATTTGAGAATACGTTATCAGAGATATCTTGGCGAAAGAATACCTGAATATGATGCGCCGGGTTGGACTTGTGAATTTTTCTCGAAATATTTTGAGAAATATGGGAGGGCAAATTTTGGGGTACAACAGTTGCCCCTGTTCAATCTTCTTAAACCTGAGGATGTAGATTGGCTTGCGTGCCTTTCGTGATCCGAAGGTGGAAGATGATTGAACACTAAAGTGCCCAGAAATTTGCACTCGCATGGTGTAGTATCAGCAATGTGATGTAGGGGGAATGGGCTTATAGATGTCATTTGGAAGTGATGGATGGGAGGATGGGCTTATAGATGCCATCTGGGAGTATGACAGTACCTTGTCGAGAATGGGCTTATAGACGCCACCTAGGTGTCGATCGCGTAAGAGATTCCTTAGCGAGAACTTGCGTACCTGAGAAAGAAAAATAATTACCTGGCCTGTTACAGGAGTTGATCTTCAAACTCTTTACGTAGATGTGCCCTGGCTGGATACAGGAATCGAATCTTTAAACTCTTCAGACGTGCCCTGGCAGGATACATGAATCGAGTCTGGAATTCAGAAAGGTTGGTGAGTTGTCTCTACTGACAGGTTATTTCCATGGACGGGTGGTCTTTATCGACGGGTGTCTATAACGACGAGTGTCTATAACAACGAGTGTCTATAACGACGAGTGTCTATAACGACGAGTGTCTATAACGACGAGTGTCTATGACGACGAGTGTCTATAACGACGAGTGTCTATAACGACGAGTGTCTATAATGACGAGTGTCTATAACGACGAGTGTCTATAACGACGAGTGTCTATAACGACGAGTGTCTATAACGACGAGTGTCTATAACGATGAGTGTCTATAACGACGGGTGTCTATAACGATGAGTGTCTATAACGACGAGTGTCTATAACGACGAGTGTCTATCACGACGAGTGTCTATGACGACGAGTGTCTATAACAGCGAGTGTCTATAACGACGAGTGTCTATAACGACGAGTGTCTATAACGACGAGTGTCTATAACGACGAGTGTCTATAACGACGGGTTGTATCAGAGAAATCTTTAGGCATTGATTTAACTGGATTTGTATTCTTTGACTGGGTTGGTCTCTTTTGACTGTATTCGTCTACATAGTTGATCATTTAACTGTATCCTTCCTGAAAGGTAAAGGTCAGTCATATGCAATGCATGATATGAATCAAGCAATGATGTTCTCAACACATGAGATTGTATGATATGATGCGTATATGCATGTATCATGATGTATAACAATGTGATGTTTATGAATGTATCTTCGTCTGGGAAAATAGATCCTTGACGGATGCCGGGAAGTCAAATCCTGGGCTGATGTTGAAGAGTGAGATTCTTCGTTTCCGTTGGGGATGATGATTGCAAGAATACCGGTAGGAGAAGATGACTCCGTTGGGGAATAAACTTGGCGAATAGATTACTCTGCGGGGAGGTAACTCTGTGGGGAAAGAGAGGTACTTTGCCGAGGTTGATGAGGATAACTCCGCTGGAGATACCGTTGTTGTGCTCTGTTGGATGTTTTGATGAACTCCGCTGGGGAATAAGAAGAACTTTGCCGAGGACGATCTTTCCGTGGCTTTTAGCTGAGGATAATCCAGTTATAAGTTCTGGTGGAGAAATAACCTTTGAATAAAACCGGGGAGACGCATTCGCTCTGCAGGGAGTGAAGGTATCTTGGTCGCATTCTTCAGCTGAACTTACCTTGGCACCTCGGTGGACAGGGCAACCGGATCATTTAGACAACTCATTATTGCCCCAGTTTCTGTTGGAGAAGAAAGGTACCTATGAAGATGTTTGATGACTGCCGTTTGACAAATCTTCTTCTGGTAGGCAAGTGATGAGATACCGGGACATAGTCGTACGCTTTGATCCCTAATTTTTGCCTGGACCGCCCTTTCGGGTTTTCAGTCCACCGGGATACCCATTTTTGCCCAAGCCGCCTTTTCAGGTTTTCGACTTGCCGGGTGTACAAATTTTTTTCATTTCATCCCTTATTTTTTCCTAGGTGTGTCAACCTAGCGGGTCTTTGATTATGCGCAGTATTTTTTCGACTATGTCCATGCTTTCAGGATGTAGGGAGGTGCCCCTATTGTAGTAACGACGAGTGTCTATGACGACGAGTGTCTATAACAGCGAGTGTCTATAACGACGAGTGTCTATAACGACGAGTGTCTATAACGACGAGTGTCTATAACGACGAGTGTCTATAACGACGGGTTGTATCAGAGAAATCTTTAGGCATTGATTTAACTGGATTTGTATTCTTTGACTGGGTTGGTCTCTTTTGACTGTATTCGTCTACATAGTTGATCATTTAACTGTATCCTTCCTGAAAGGTAAAGGTCAGTCATATGCAATGCATGATATGAATCAAGCAATGATGTTCTCAACACATGAGATTGTATGATATGATGCGTATATGCATGTATCATGATGTATAACAATGTGATGTTTATGAATGTATCTTCGTCTGGGAAAATAGATCCTTGACGGATGCCGGGAAGTCAAATCCTGGGCTGATGTTGAAGAGTGAGATTCTTCGTTTCCGTTGGGGATGATGATTGCAAGAATACCGGTAGGAGAAGATGACTCCGTTGGGGAATAAACTTGGCGAATAGATTACTCTGCGGGGAGGTAACTCTGTGGGGAAAGAGAGGTACTTTGCCAAGGTTGATGAGGATAACTCCGCTGGAGATACCGTTGTTGTGCTCTGTTGGATGTTTTGATGAACTCCGCTGGGGAATAAGAAGAACTTTGCCGAGGACGATCTTTCCGTGGCTTTTAGCTGAGGATAATCCAGTTATAAGCTCTGGTGGAGAAATAACCTTTGAATAAAACCGGGGAGACGCATTCGCTCTGCAGGGAGTGAAGGTATCTTGGTCGCATTCTTCAGCTGAACTTACCTTGGCACCTCGGTGGACAGGGCAACCAGATCATTTAGACAACTCATTATTGCCCCAGTTTCTGTTGGAGAAGAAAGGTACCTATGAAGATGTTTGATGACTGCCGTTTGACAAATCTTCTTCTGGTAGGCAAGTGACGAGATACCGGGACATAGTCGTACGCTTTGATCCCTAATTTTTTCCTGGACCGCCCTTTCGGGTTTTCAGTCCACCGGGATACCCATTTTTGCCCAAGCCGCCTTTTCAGGTTTTCGACTTGCCGGGTGTACAAATTTTT
Organism: Vicia faba; assembly: GCA_948472305.1. Classification (NCBI taxonomy): domain Eukaryota; kingdom Viridiplantae; phylum Streptophyta; class Magnoliopsida; order Fabales; family Fabaceae; genus Vicia; species Vicia faba. The sequence continues at coordinate 536,540,212 of OX451735.1, read as the reverse complement.
TTCATTTCATCCCTTATTTTTGCCTAGGTGTGTCAACCTAGCGGGTCTTTGATTATGCGCAGTATTTTTTCGACTATGTCCATGCTTTCAGGATGTAGGGAGGTGCCCCTGTTGTAGCGTTGTGTCGCCATACCAGAAGATCTTCGTTTGATCGTCCAATGCTCCAAGTGATCCAGATGGAGATTTTCCCCAGGCTGGTTGGCCTTTTGAGAGATTCTCCGAATCTTGACTTAACTGCCCCAGATGATGGACAATGATCATGCCATGCCCCTTGATTGGAAGTGCTTTTGTTCACTAGATATTCTTCATGCGAATTTCTTTGCTGTTCGAACAAATAGTCATACGCAAACAGTATTATATCAAGAATGCAAAGCTTATGTCTGTCTTGAAGTTTTTTTTTTGAAAATGCATTTTTTCATAAAAACAAGTGAATTTTTTGTAAACTGTGATGTCAACTCGTTATTTTACCGCAAGCCTTAAGGAGTCAGGATACCTTTCGTAACAGTATGCTTTCCAACTAACCCATGCTTCAGCTAGGACTTTTAAGGGTTATAACGTGGCCTGGTTCACGGTTTAAGAAACAAAGGATAAAGGCTCAAAATTATATTTGTACCCACCCGCTCTTCGTGATGTTCTTCAATCCTAAACTCAGTTGATCGTGCGTTAGACCTTATTTGAGTTTTTGTCCTGATATTCCCGTGATGGTTCGGATGTTGATAGTTTATTTTGAATAGGCAGTCATTCCTTTTTGTTATTGAGGGTTTGTGTGACCTCTTTCCCTTTTTTTTGATTTTGTTATCCCTGTTTTTTGCCTGAACTGTTTCTTTTGTGATTACAATCAGCGGGATGCCCCAGTTTTGTAAGTCTCCTTCATAAGTTTTGACTTATTGGGCTTTTTTTTTTTGAAAGATAATGACTGTCTGTCTTGACGATTATAGGGAACCATCACTGTTTTTTGTTTTGTTTTGTAAGGACCTCTTTGGTGCCGTTTGTTATACACTTGGATCAACTGAGAGAACTACCCTGCCCCAGGTTATGATTAAGGGTTTTAATTTTCGAAAAGAAAAACTCCTACTTCTTTGGCTCAGAGGGGTTGACGAGGGATTATCTTCCTTATAACTCCAGTGTTTAGGGATTGAAACAATGCCTGTACCTCATCAGCGGGGTCTGTTCAAAAGCATACTGTAATGATCGCGGTATCGTTTTCGTCATCCTCCCTCAAGAGGCTTAGAATTATTAACCGAGAATTGATCATCACAAAAAAATGAAAAAAGTTTGCATATAGTTAATACGAAATAATTACTTCAAAACAGACATGTGTGGTGCATTAATGAAATAACAATGTTTAACATGAATAAATGTTTGAACAATCAAAAGAAAATTACAAATTGAACATTCGAATGAACAAAAAATCCAGTCCTAGCCATATTTTGGCAAGGGAGCAGTGATCACATTGGGAGTCTCTGGAGAGTCGAGCTGGACTTCCTTTGCGTCAATCAGATCCTGGACCTTATTTCTCAAAGTCCAATAGTCATCTGTAGCATGCCCCGGGCTGTCAGAATGGTAAGCGCAGCAAATGTTGGGGTTATACCTTGACGGCGTCCTGTTGGGATTCTTTTGAGGGTCCATGAGGGTTACCAACTTGGTTTCCAGCAACTGTGGCAATATCTATGACAAGGTCATACCAAGGGGAGTGAATTGCCTTTTGGGTCTCTCTTCCCTTTGCTGATTGTGACGCTGAGGAGCGCCGACCGGTTTTACAATAAGCGCCGCATTGACATCTTGGCGGTGTTCGGACCTATTCTGCCCTCTTGAGCCATAGACAACACTAGATTCTCTCTTGGATGGTTTCTTCTCAGTGTTCGAGGAGTCACCATTCTGTATTTTCCCTGACTTGATGCCAGCTTCCATTCTTTCCCCGGTCAAGACCAAATCTGTAAACCCAGCAGCAGAATTCCCAATCAGGTTGTTGAAGAATGGACCATACAGGGTCCCCAAGAACATGTCGACGAGCTCGCGGTCAGTTAGAGGTGGTTGTACCCTTCCAGCAAGGTCCCTCCATTTTTGAGCATACTCTTTAAAGCCCTCGCTTGTACCCATAGACATTCCCTGGAGCTGAGTGCGCGTGGGAGCAAGGTCGGAATTATACTGGTATTGCTTGTAAAATGCAGTGGCTAAGTCTTCCCAGGTACGGATGTTGGCCCAATTCAATTGATATAACCACTCGAGCTGAGTCCCTGAAAGACTCTCCTGGAAGAAATGGATCCATAAGTTCTTGTCAGCCGTGTAGGGCTGGATCCTCCTTATGTATGACCTGAGATGCAGCTTAGGACAGGAAGCCCCGTCATATTTTGCAAAAGCAGGTGCTTTGAATTTATGTGGGATTACCACCCCAGAAGACAGACCTAGATCTTCGAAGTCTAGGCCGGGCACTTTTTGTATCTCCATAGCACTTAGCCGGTCTTCCAACTGTTTATACTTGTCCTCAGCTGGAGGGTACTGCTCATCATTGTAATCGGTCTCGTTGTCGGAGACCACTGGACTAGGAACCTCCCTTTCTTGGGGACTGTCTTTTCCAACAGACGGGGTAGTCAGCTCAACTTCATTTAATGATCCATTCCCAGCTTTGCGTCTCGGGTTGAACAACACAGTTCTCTTCTTCGAGAGCAGAGTCTTCAAATCCTGTTGGCCCTGGGCTAGACTCTTAATCAACTCCTGGAACTGGGCGTTCTGAGCCTGGAGGGCCTTGATGGATTGCTCAGTAGATGATTCAGGATTCATAATGAGACTGCTGAAATAAACAGCAAAGAAGGTAAGTGACTTGTAAACAGTGGTACCTGCAATGCAATGATATGTATGATATGCATGCAATGTTTTCAAGGATCTCGCGGGGTAAACATGAAGATTGTTAGAATTGGGATCCGGTAGCTTGATTGAAGGAACTTCATGTTGTTGAGAGTCCTTCTTCAAGAGTCAAGGCTCACGATATCGAGTGGGTCATAGCCCCTGACAACTTGGCTAGAGGAAAATAAATCCCCTTTGCCCCTTGCCAGACATGTTGGTTCATCATGACCTGCATCACAAGCCCTTGAGATCCTTGAAATGGGTTAGTCTTTATGCAGGATGCATGCAATGGTATGATGGTATGCTATGCATGGGGTAATGTAGGTAAACTCTGTTATGAGTCCCAATTAAGGACTGTAAATAAAACCTGCAAGAAACTCAAGTGTCAGATAACAAGCATGCAAATAGTCAAGTTGGAAGGAACACAAGTCACACAAGATAAGCCCTTAAAGTTTAGGCCAGCATGAGGTCTAGGTATTACCCTCTTTCAGTTTGTTGGTTAAGACCTGTCCTATCAGAAGTAACCGGGTTCTAGAGGATCCCAATATCACTGACTACCCTCAATCGGTCATAACTCCAGCATCACAATCTTTTCTTGCGGCCAGAACCATCACGAGAGTTTAGCCTTAATGGGCGTAGTATACTGCTACTGTTCTATTGGCCAAGTTGGGTCATCTAAGGTTCTAAGGTCGGTTGGTGCTTAATGACTCCTCAGAAGACCCATATTCTCCTCGTTGCGACACAAGGGATATCGGTACAGACCAAGGTGCCACACCAATGTAGCCACTGCTTCACCCATGCCGGTCTACGCCGGACAGGTCCCTCACAGCTTATGCTACCTAACAGGATATCCCCAGATCCGGGTTAGGATCTATGTAACTCCGATGCAACCCACAATAATAAAGCGCAACAATTGAAAACACAAATGATCTTAGTCCTAAGGTACACCTCACTTTATAAGTATCCCCAGCAGAGTCGCCAGTTCTGTGATCGGTGGATCTGGAACTGACTGTTTAACGCTGGTTCGCGAAATGTCGCGGTAAGCAAGAGTCGCCACCGTCTTTTATTTTCTCCAACATGGACAGGACAAAAGCACAGAAAAATTCCTTATTGAGATTAGTTCTCGGTTCGGGAGGTAGATTTATAGAAAGGGAAGGTGTTAGCACCCTTTCTATCCATGGTTATCCATGGGCTCTTAGATACTTGCTCATTGTGTTTTCAAAAGTGTTTGCTTTTCAATGTGCGTGGGTTTGAAAAAAGTTTCGTTTAAAGATTTCAGATCGACTCTTGTATCAGTCCTCAAGAGTGTTTGAAAAATTGTTTTGAAAGCTTTTTTTTGAAAAGTGTCGGTGTGAAAAGAGTTTTGGTTTATTTTTGAAGAGAGCAAGTATCTATGAGTCATCTACCTACCCTAAGGAATTAGGCTGTGTAAATATCCTTAAGGTAGTGCCATTCCACCATTGAAAGTTAGGCAGCACCACCGTTGGAGGTGTTCGGGTCAATTCGAGGGTTCGGGACAGTGTGGTCACCAGAGCAATAGGAAGACACCTTAGAAGCTACCCTCATGCCATGTTCATGGACACGAGGACTTACTAAAACATCCTCTACTCGACGACCACGTTTCGAGGGGCAAGGCAACAGTGAGGCGTACCCTAAGAGTGGTGTGTGAATTGTGTATCAATTTCAGTTATTATTTGTCTTGTCATGCATTGGCGTTCTACGCTTTGATTTTATTTTTGGCCATTCATTCTTTCATGCAAATTATTAGCAGTTAAAAGGTGCGGGAAGATAAAAGTACTACGCTATTACAAAGGCGCGGGTCTACATCGCCAAATTAAACCAAGACCCGATTTGAAATAAATAAAATGCGGAAAGTAAATATCCTAATTATCTATTACAAAGCTTTGGGGCAATTACATGAAATTTAAAAAAGGAAATAAAAGTAAATGTGCGAAAAGAAATAAAATCGAGAATGCGAGGGCGTTGGACCCTTTTAAAGAAATTAAATTGAAATCATAAATTAATTAAATTAAATAAAAGAAAGAACCTTTTTTTTTGGAGTTTTTGTATTTATGGAATTAAGGAGAATAAAGAAAATTAATATTGAAAGAAACCTAATTCTAAATGGCTTTTAATTATTAAAAAAAAGAATGTTTAAGTCGTAACCTAATTTAACCCTAATTAATTAAATGGCATATTTATTTACAAAAATAATTAATAATTAATAATGGTAAAAAAGGGAAAAAAGAATAGAAGTATCAAAACCCTAATTTTTATAATTTTTTTAGTTTATTAAGAAAGCATTAAAATTAAACCTAAAATTAAAACTAAGTTAATTATTAAATTTATTTACAAAATAAAACATTAGTGAATTAAATAATAAAATATATTTTTATTTTTTGACTTTCTGATTTTTTTTGTATTTTTATGGTATAAAAAATTAATTTGTGGAATTAAATAAACAATTAATATAATTTAAATAAAGGAAAGAAAAGAAAAAAAAGAAGAGAAGAAAATGCAAAAAGATGGGGGTGTTGACCCAAATTGGAGGTTTGTTCACAGCAATTTGGCCCATTAGATTGAGTTTCATGACCATTTGTGTTCTGGCCTCAACGTTCTTTAATCTTCTCAGGATGTCTGTCTCTCCATGTATTGGTGTCATGCATAAGTTGTTCTTTTGGCCATTTGGCTTTTGGCTTTTGGCTTTTGGCTTTTTGGCTTTTGGCTTTTGGCCATTTGGCTTTTGGCCTCAACGTTCCTTAATGAACCTGCATGAGATCCTGTCTAAATCTGCAGTGTTGAATCTCATGAACACATTAAATAAAATCATAAAATGCAAATAAAGCCAATATATGAAGAAATTTATTGTTTAGGCACAATATGGCATGTATGAATGATTATACCCTTTTGATCATGGAGATCAAATCAATCTTACCCTCACTGGAAAATTAGTGACATGAATGCTTTTATGCCTTTTGGATCATGAAGATCAAGTCAACCTTACCCTTACTGAAGAAGTAGTGAGGTGTTGGTTTGTAACTGTGATGGCTTGTTTGTAGTGAAAGAGGGATTTGTAATAAGGATTTCAAGGTTTTAGGGTTCTTGAAAGAATTTGATATTCTAACAGTGTTGTGGCAAGGTTTTTTCTTTCCTTTTCTCCTCTCTGGTTTGTGTGAAAAGAAGGTGATTATATAATGGAAATTAGGGTAAAGAAAATGGGCTTTGAATGTGCAATTGGGCCTCCAATGTTCACTTGAGTTCGTCACTTTCCAGGCTAAATCGCAGGGACTTAAGTGCAATTTTTGAAGTTGAAATGTGAAAACAAAATGTAGCCGACATCAAGAACTAACTCCTGTCCGAAAATCGGCTCAATCGGATAAACGGTGAATTAGTTATGAATTTTTGAAGTTTTAGCTCAGACAAACTTATTTTGGGCTCCAGTGTCGACTCTGACACGTTCTTCAATAAAAAACTGGTTTTGATCGGTGCATAATTTGGTCTCGACTTTTGAAGCAAAGTTGTATATCTATGAGTCAGTGACCTTGTGTAAAAATATGAGCCCAATCCGATAAAAATTGACCGAGTTATGAATTTTCGAAGTTTCGGCCCAGATGAAATAATATTCAGCATTCAGGATTTTCAGCGTGTCACGCACTCTGAGCAAGAAACGAAGGCCTTTTGAATACCGTTTGAACTCAATACCTTATGTGAAAATGTAGTCAACTCAATTTGTGAAATTTTGGCGCCGGAACCAGCTCGATACGATGAAAATCGACCAAGTTATGATTTTCTGAACATGACGCAAATAAACTTCTGTCACAAATTTTCTGTATGAAAATACTTGATAAATCCACATTTTTGAAGACCTTCTGATCGAAATTGGCTTCCAGCCGTGAGAGATGAAAACGTAGATAATGTCAAGACAGAATTTTGGCCACCGGAACGGGTTCAAAACGAGCCACGATCTTCAAGTTATGAATTTTTTAGCGCGTAAAAACTGCATTTTCGGCACACTTTTTCACCATATTTCTTCGAGAAAACTCACACATTCGGATACCTTCTTTAAAGAATTGACTCTTGAGCCGAACCTGAATTTGAGAATACGTTATCAGAGATATCTTGGCGAAAGAATACCTGAATATGACGCGCCGGGTTGGACTTGTGAATTTTTCTTGAAATATTTTGAGAAATATGGGAGGGCAAATTTTGGGGTACAACAAATGAGTTTATAGGTTCTTAGATATATCTTGTACATGTTTGGGCCCTAAAAATTAAGTTCATTAACTTTAAAAAATGATTTTGTCCAAAGTTGACTTTATGCATTTTCACAATTTTCCCAACTTATGAAAACCATAACTTGCTCAATTTTCATCCTTTGAATATGATCTTAGAATTTTTGAAAATACCAAGATGTGCCCTACAATATCTATGTTTACCATTTTTGCATTTGGAGGATTTATCTTGATGTAAAATGCCTTGACAAAAAGTGTCTTTTTGTTGACTTTCAAGAAGACTTGTAATGTATTGGCCCATATCTTTCGAATGATGCATTTTTTGAACTCGTGGACAAAAGATAAGTTGTAGGGAATTGAATTTTCTTCACAATGAGCTTTGGTTGGGGAAAAATGGATGAAGCATGTGAAAGTTATGCCTATTCAAAGTTCAGTTGACTTTTCCTAGGAATTCCTTGATCAAATGATGGATGTCACTTCAAAATGCTGATGTTGACCAAAAATCTTGAAGTTTGACTGTATATTAGTCTCAGTTGACTTTTGACCTAATACATTTGATTTCCAATCATTTGAGCAATTGACTAAGCAAGCTTGTAGTGCAAGGCATGAAACTTGGCATGAACATTCTTGAAGACATATTAGGGACCATGGAGATCACTTGAAGCCTTTTCAACCCAAAATTATTTGTGAGAAGTGAAACCCTAGTTGGAAGTGCATCACTTAGGAGGAGAATTTGTCTGGCCAATTCTTGCTCAACCTTGAGCAATTGAGGACCTCAATGAGCATGTCTTGAGTAAAATGAGAGGGCAAATTGTGGGGTACAACAGTGCCAAATCAGAATTATACTTATACTGTCTTTAGAAAGCTGCAGCCAAATCTTCCTAGGTATGGATATTGGTACCTTCAAGTTGATAATACCATTCCAATTGTGTTCCAGACAGACTTTCTTGAAAGAAATGCAACCATAATTTCTTGTCAGTAGTGCGTGGTTGAATTTTCCGAACATATGATCTCAAATGCAGCTTCGGGAAAGAAACTCCATCATACTTAGCAAAGGTAGGAGTTTTAACTTAGGAGGAATGACGACTCTTGAGACTAAAACCAATTCTTCAAAGTTTAAGCCAGGAACCTTTTGGATATCCATAGCTTTCAGACGCTCTTCTAACACCTTATAATTCTCGGCAGTAGGGGATATTAATCAGCCAAATAATCCTCTTCCTCTTCATCAGAATATTCATCAGAACCATGATTGATTTTTTTTCCTCCAGTTTTAACACTCTTACCATCTTCATCACATTATTCATCTTTGTTCGATGTGATATCAAGATCTTGAGCTTGCTTGACTGGACCTCTGAACTTTCTTCCCATGTTAAGGACGCTGATTGGTTTCTTTATCTTCTTCTTCTCGTTGGCGATGAGTGTCTTCAGTTCTTCTTGCCCCTTGGCTAAGCTTAGGAACATCTCTTGGAATTAAGCATTCTGAGCCTGGAGATCTTTGATTGTCTGTTCAAGATCCATTTTTGTTGAAATAAACATCAAGAAGATGAGAAACATGTCTTGGAAGCCTTTTATGTAATGATATGTATGGCATGTAGATGCATATGCAATGTTTTCAAGGACCTCGTGGGATTTAAATTTTTTAATCAAAATGGAATAGAAACAAAGACTTTTATTAGTAAGTTCAAATTATAACTGCCTCTTAGGATTACAATGAAAATAAAAAGGGTTACAAGGAAACAAATTATGAACTCCTAAGACCTAAGACTAAAGTCTCTCATGGATGCTTTCTCTTTGTGCTGACATATGCATTAAGGCTATACTATTTGTGAAGTTGTTTTGTCAGCTCCAACACTTTATTCTCACTAGCATAGAAATAAGTCTCAAAGGTGTTTCTTTCTTCTTTCAATTGAATCCAATACTTCTATAGCTCTTCAAGGTCAGTAGGAATATCTGGATAAAAAATGGTGTGAGGAATATCTCCTTCGACAACAGGCTCCATAGTTGCTGGTAGGACACCAAGATACGACATTACAAGATTTTGAGCACAAGATCACACCCATATGAGGTAGGGCTCCAAAGGGATGGAGTTTTTCTGTCCCAAAGTCTTGCTATCAATCTTATTCACCATGCCCAAGCATGTATAAACTTTTGACGGTAACCTTGAGGATCATTCTCGTAATCATACAATACCCTGGATAAGCATATCATTAGGACTGTTTCTTCGAGCATAACCAAATTGACGTAGATCTAGAGAAGGGTTGTAAGTAATACCTCCCCTTATGACAAGGAATGGAACATTAGGGAATTCCCCATAGTCGTCAATAATAGTGATGTCCTCCTGAGATCGGGAACACCAATAGATATCTGAATGAGAGAGTGACATCATCCTTCGAGACCACTTTAAACCTTGTTCATTCTTCATCACTGATTGGGGAAGATACGAAATAAATCGCTTGGATAGTAAAGGTATGCAACACATAAGAGTCCCTCTCTCTCATAGTATGGGTGTGAAGAGAGTGTAAAATATCTCCAAGAAAAGTAGGCACAGGATTATGAGTAAGAAATATTTTAATGGTGTTCACATCTATGAGTTAGTCTGGATTAGGGAATAGTATTAAACCATAGATCAACAGAGCCAAGATCTCCTCAAAATCATGAAAACGCATAGCATCTAGAAACAACTAAGCCTTCTCTATCATAAATTTAGCAAGAAGACCTTTAACTCCACTTCTTGTTTCCCAATTAGACACAATATCTGGCCGCTTCAGATGTAAGGTTGCTACAATAACTTCAGGTTTTGGAACATTCTCTAAACTGGTGAAGGGCGTATGATCAAGAATAGGTACTCCATGTAGCTTAGAAAAATCTTCCATTGTGGGTACCAACTAATAATCTGGGAAGGTAAAACATTGATGCTTAGGATCAAAGAACTGGAACAGAACACTCATCATGTCTTTTTCAAAACCTGAGGTTACCAAACTGAGTAGATAACCATGCCTCTTGGTGAATTGAGAGTTTTTGGGAACCTTTGAGACTAACTCCTTAAGCTTGGAAGGTATCCTTATAAATTTGATTCAGATAGTATTTCTGTAAGAGGGGGCCATAACCTGCAACAAGGAACAAAGATAAATCCCTAGGTCCTTGAAATGGTTAGTGGAAATGTTATGTTATGATGATATGATGTTATGATGTTATGTTCATGTTAAATAAGTAGAAAACACAAACAAGTCATACAAGAGCCTTAAGTTTAAAGGCTTTCATGAAGTCCATAGGTAAATAACCTTCCCTATTGAAGTTAAATTGGATCAACCTATCCTAAAATAGTAACCGGGTTCTAAGAATCTCATATCACATATCTTTCTCAAAGGATTTACTTTAGCACGGTAACTGCCTTTCCACCAAAACATCCCAAAAGTCAAATCTCAATGAGTGTAGCCTCGAGTATCAACCAACTTCGGATTGCACCAAATCCGGCTATCTCACTACTTTCTAATGGCCAAGATGGGCCAATTAAAGTTCTAAAAGTAAATTAGTGTTAATGACACCACACAGAAGTCTAATGTTATCCTCGACTGACTCAAGAAACATCAGTACAAACCAAAGTGTCACACTAACTGTAGCTATCATGTTAACCATATCGGTATATGTCGTATAATCTTTATGATCTATTACTACTTACCTAAGGAATCACTAGATCCGAGTGTAGGATATTTCACACAAGCAATACCGAAATAAGCCCTTAAATTTAAAGCAAATAATTCAAACAATTAAAGCAAGTAAGAGTGATCTAACTCTTAAGGTATCCCCTATTTTTTAAGTAAGTCCCCAACAGATTCGAGAGTTCTGTAATACGGTGGGAGAACTGACTTTTTTTTTGTTTTATCGCAAATGTTGCAGTTAGCAAGAGTCACCATCGACTTTTCTTTTATCCAATAATTAGGAAAGGTGAAAATAACAGGAAAGGCCTTTGATAGATTTTGAGTTTGGGGGGTAAGTTATGAAAGGGGAAGGTGTTAGCACCCTTTTCATTCGTAGTTACCTACGGGCTCTTAATTGCTTAGCTCACTTTTAAAACTTGCTTTACGTGTGTGTGATTTGTTTGAAAATATGTTTGAAATACCAATGTAAAGCTAACTTTGTAATAATTATTGTATCAATCCTCAAGAATGTATACAAAGTATTTTTGAAAATATTTGTTTTGAAAGTGACGTGTAACAAATGTTTTAAGTTGTGGAAAAGGTTGTGAGTAAGCATTCAAGAGTTCTTACCCACTAAAGTATTTCTTGTTATTTTCCTTCTTCTTTGGAGATAGTATTATCCATACCATTAGTTGGTAGATAATGCTATCTATTGGATGTCAAGGGTCAGGTGTAGGGTCCTCGTATGGTCATAGAAGGCAACATGTAAGGATACTTTAGCAATTGTACCGAAGGGACTATCATCATAATTTAGGTGCGGAATGTAAAGTGCGAAAAGTTAAACCTAAGATATTATATCATGTGAGCAGTTACATAATTAGAAGAAAAAAATACGGGAACGTAAATCTAAGCTATTACATTTGAGAGTGCAAGCCTATACATTTTGTCTAAGAAATTAAATAACAGTAAGAAATAAGAAAAGATGTTAGAAAAAATGTTTTAATGTTTTAGTGTTTTTTTGTAGAAAATAATATGAGTGTTAATAATTAATAAAAACCTAATTTTAATTAATTTTAATATTAAGAAAAGGATAATTAATTAAAAAAATGTCAAAAATAATTACTAACTAAAAGAAAAAACCTAATCTTAATTTGTTATGTTTTGAAAAAAGTTTAAGTTTTTTTAATGGTTAATTAGAAAATAAATTAATTAAGAAAATGGGATAAGAATTAGGGTTAGTAAAATAAAAGAACCAAAATGTTTAGGGTGGGACTTGAACCCACGCCCTCAGCCTCAATGGTTACTCCCTTTACCACTGCGTCTTGGTGTTGTTTGTGATATGGAATGGTAACCAATCAACATATTATGAACCCGTGTGTTGTCCTGTAAACCAAAAGAATTTTGACAAGAGGAGGGATCGAACCCACGCCCACAGCAATACCAGTCACGCTTCTTACCACTCGTCCATCAGTTTTTACGCATTAGTTAATCACCATGCGTTTCATATATTATAAATCAAAATCAATAAATCAAATAAAAATAAAAATCAGAAAACAGGCATTGTGGTGGGGTAAGGGGATTTTGAATGAGACAATTACGTAGTGCCACACCTAGGTCGCCTGAGTCAAGGGGGTCAAACCACCATGGAGGGTGGTCAACTTCATCTTCTCCAGTGAGGAGATTTTGAAAAATTGCTATAATCAATCAAAAAATGAAAACAAATAATCATGATCCATTAATTAGCATGCTGTGAGTTTAATGGTGATGTTAGTTTGGCCTGAAAACGCCTGTAGCTAGGGTTTCAATGTTTTGAGAGCTTCGAGCCCTAACCATGGTGTTTTGATGTTCCTGCATGAAAGCTTGCAAGCGATGATTCTAAACAAGTCCAAACATCATTATAAACAGGTATATGTGCATAAAATCAATCAACAATGTATGAATTATGAGTTTGAGTTCAAGAAAGTTCAACAAACTGGTGATACTTGGTTGTGATGATCTGGGATGCTACGAGCTTCAGATATGATTGGAATGAGTTCATGGAGTCTTAAGGAAGCTTTATTGATGCTTGGAATCGATTGAAAATGGCCAGAGATAAGGGTTTGAGTTTGCCCTAGTTCTTGAAAATTTTGAGATTTTTAGGGTTTGTTCTTGAGGCAGCTTGTAACGCCCGTAATTTAATTAATTATTTAATTAAATTATTTTTGGAATATTTGTGAAGAAGTGTTATAATTAAATTGGATTTCTTTTATTAAGTGGAGAAATAATAATATTAGAGGTATAATATTATTATGTGGTGAAATAATGTTAGAAGCTAATATTATTTAATATGGACCTATATTGTGTGAGTGGAAGTAATAAGGGGGTGTAGGTTTGGATTCCAATAAGAATAATATAATAATATTAGGTTATTTTTATTATTTGTGAGGAATAATAGAAGAAGGAAGCAGTAAGAAGAAAATAAGGATTTGGGAAGAGAACGTAAAGCTGCTAGAAAATAGAAGGAAACAGCAAGAACAAAGATTCAACCCAGAAAAATTGTAGAGCGACCTTCGATCCAAGGTAAGGGTGGGGTTCTGGCTTTATAATTGGGTTCATGATGTTTGATATATGGGGTTAGAGGTGATTGTTGTTTGTCCTTGAATGGAATGCATTATGAATGATGTATGATGAAGATTTGATGAATTTTTGATGAATAAGAATGTTATTATGTTGTTTGATCAATGGAGTAATAAAATATAATGTAAGTGATGAATTATTATGATCATAATAAGATTTTTAGGGCTGTAGTATGATTCCCGTAGTGAATTACAGTAGAAAACGCAGAAAATTATGCAGACTATCGAAGGATGTGTCGACCCCAAGCTGGATGTGTCGATAGATGAAGGATGTTCGACTCAGGATGAGTCGATACAAGGAAGGCTTGAATCGATACATGGGCGATGTTTGACTCAGGATTAGTCGATGCATGCAGGGCTTGCATCAATACATGTTAGTTGCAAGACTCTGGATGAGTCGAACCATGGAGGGTTTACGTCGATGCATGATGAGTACAAGACTCAGGATGAGTCGACACAAAGAGAGGATGTGTCGATACATGAGTGTGTGAGACTCAGGATGAGTTGACCAGTGAAGTGCATGTGTCGATACATGCTGTGTCGAAAGCCAGGATGAGTCGATCCATAAGGTTTTGTGTCGATACATAAGGTCTGGTTTTTGACAGAATCAGTTTTTAAATTGCTGTAACTTGAGTTGTAGGATGCCGTTTGAGATGATGTTCGAAGCGTTGATTAGCTAACGCAATGAACTTTATTCTATATGATTAAATGATGATTAAGAAGTGTAATCCTAGTAACTAATTTAGGATTTAGGATTAATTCCCGTGATTGACAGTTATGCTGGATTTTGGACAGAACGATGAATTTTGAGATGTTAGAGGCCGCTGTTAGAATTATGACAGTAGGATTAGTGGCAATAATGATGTACAGTAGCAGAATAACAGTAGGGATTACTGTAGTATTGATATACAACTGAGTTAACAGTGAGATGTGGTTATTAAAGTTGTGTTTGATAGTTATGATGAACAAATGACGTTTGATAAATAAGTGATGTTTAATAAATTATTTTAAGATGTTTATGAGATGCTGTAATTGAGATGTTTTGAGATGTTTATGAGATGTTGTTATTTTGAGATGATTGAGATGTTGTTGTTCTGAGATGTTTATGAGAGGTTGTTGTTCTGAGATGTTTATGAGATGTTGTGTTTTGAGATGATTGAGATGTTGATATTACATTCATGGCATACATTGCATTTTTTTGAGATGGAGCTTATGCTCATTGAGATGGCCTGGATTGGCAAGTTTTGAGATGAAGGCTATGCCTTGTTGATGCCTCTATTAATTGGCAGATTTTTGAGATGAGAGTTCTGCTCCAATGGTACCACATGCATTTGCATAGTTTTGAGTCGCATCATATGAATGAATAATGAGATGTATTTGATGTTGATGAATGAGTATATATGCTGTAATTGTTGTTGATTATGAGATGAGAAGTGGTGATATTATTGATCTAATTTAATATATTAATTATCATGCGCTTTATTATATTGTCAGATATCTCACCCCTTCTGTTTGAATGTTGCCCTTATGTTGATAACGTGCAGGTAATCGAGAGTGAAGGTTGTATACCTTCAATAGGTCGAGTCGGTGTCATTGCTCTGATATGTAACACTCGGGGGGATGAACGCTTGCTGATTTTTGATTGTTGATTTTTAGTTGTTGAACTTTAAATTGTTTATTTACTAAATATGAGATGTTTCGAAGTTGCTTTTTTATTTAAAGATGTTATTGAAGAATTCTGCTGCGTAGTTGTTGAATTATTTAATGAAAGATGTTATGTGGATGGTTCATCCGATGTTTTGAAAACATGTTATATATCCATGATGAATGCAATGAATTTTTTAGAAGAATTTT
This sequence comes from Vicia faba, assembly GCA_948472305.1. Taxonomy (NCBI): domain Eukaryota; kingdom Viridiplantae; phylum Streptophyta; class Magnoliopsida; order Fabales; family Fabaceae; genus Vicia; species Vicia faba. The sequence goes on along the minus strand of OX451735.1, from coordinate 536,525,029 downwards.
TGACGTCCCGATTCGTTTGTATGAATGAAATTTTATAACTCTGATTTAATTGCATAATTTGCTTGGGGTAGAATTGGGGTGTTACACGGCTTCCCAGTCTTTTAAGTTCTGAATGTGATCTCTATTTATAATGCTTGGATTAGGTCAACAAACATTGAAAGGATCTCTTGCAATCATGGTCAAATATTTAATTTGAATGTTGCATGAAAATTTTATTTTTCAAGCTCAATCTTGTGCCAATCATCCTCACACGGTTTTTCTAACTGGTTGTGAGATTTTTGGGCTTCAAATCTGATCCAAAACAAAAGCCTTGTGCCTTAATCCATTAGTTTTATATTTTATTTGATTTATTTTGAATTTAATTGAATAAAATCAAAACAAAAAGAAATAAAAAACACAAAAATATATGAATGGATTTAGAGGTATAATATGAGGTCATGAACACATTTGAACCTAAAAACCTAGGCCCATTAGCCCAAAAGTTCTACTTTGATCAATTTAGGTTTCATGCATTTTCTCAAAATTTCTCAATTTGAATCAATCATAACTCTCTTAATTTTTGTCATATGAACATGATCTTAGACTTTTTGGAAGCCTCGAGGTGTCTCCTACAACTTTAATGCTGGTCAGTTTTTCATTTGAAGTCTTTAACTTGATGCAAATTACTTTGACAAAAGATGTCTTTTTGTTGACTTTCAAATGACTTGTAAAGTTTTGGCTCATATCTCTCAAGTGAAGCACTTTTGGACTTAGGCTTAGATAGACAAAGTTGTAGATGATTTAATTTTCTTCAAGATAGGCTTTGGTTGAGGAATTTCTGATGAAGTATGTGAAAGTTGTGCTTGGTCAAAGTTCAGTTGACTTCTCCTTAAGAAAACCCTAATTTAGTAACTTTTGATGAATCTTGAGTTTTCTCGATGAATGATGATCAACACTTAATCAAATGATGAATGTGACTTCAGAATGTTGATGTTGACCAAATTCTTAAGATTTGACTGTCAATTGGTCAAGGTTGACTTTTTGTCCAATAAGTTGATTTCCAATCATCTGACTAATTGACTGAGCAAACTTGTGATGTAAGGCTTGAAATTTGGCATGAGGATTCTTTGAAGCATATGAGAACCATGAAATCCACTTGAGGCATTATAAACTCAATTTCCTTTAAGAAAAGCAAAACCCTAGTTATAGGTCAATTGCTTAGGAGGAGAGTCCATCTGATCAATCTTTGATAAGTCTTGAGCAATTGAGACCTTCATGAGCACGAGGATGTATTTTGAATCATTTTGTCCTAAGAATGGGAGGGAAAATTTTGGGGTACAACACTCTCTAATAAATTATTTAAATATGCAGAGAAGATTTGATAAAGAAGCATAGAAGTTGGCGAACAGTTTGTGCTAAGAAGATATGATAAAGAAGCATAGAAGTTGGCGAACAATTTGCTCTAAGAAGATCTGATAAGAACATATGTACAAACTAAATTAAAGTATCACACTCAATAGAAGAAATTTTGATGTTATAACTTCTGAAGCATCAAAGCTGCAAGCTAAAATCTGATGAAGCAATACTCTGATGATCTAAAGTCTCAACTTTATTATTCTTATTCTGATCAGATTTTAAAGAAGCAAAGTTTTTTATGTGTTACATTTCATTCATTGAAAATCAAGAAAGTAATGGCTGCAAAATTATGATTGGGAACAACATCTGTATTTTTGGAAAGAAAATCAAATCACAAATCAATAACCTTCCAAAATCAGAAGTTTATGTCTTCGACGGTTTCATGATAGCTTCCTACATAAAGAGGTCTATGAAAGGTGAAAAACAATAGACTCACACTTATCAACAAGAGCGATCTATAGCACTCTCATATTTCTTATCTCTTGAAAAATTCATTGTGCTAAGTTTTGTGTAAACATCACATTTGTGATATAGCTTATTAGAAGCATTTGTAAGCACATTATATAATCATCTAGAATTGTAATTCCTTGAGAAACCAAGTTGTGGTTTGATCTCAAGAAGACGTTGCAAGTTGTCTTCGTGAAATTGTAATCATTTATGATTAGTGGATTAAGACCTTGATTGAGAGAGGCGAAATCACATTGGCAAGTGGACTGGAGTAGTTTGAGTTCGAACGAACTAGGACAACCAAACGTGTTATACTATTTTTAATTTTTGAAAACCCTAATTCAAACCCCATTTCTTGTGTTTTTCTATCCTTCACAGACTACTACCAAAGTTTTAGAACTTTTTCATATGATATAATGGGACCATTACAAATAGACAACCTAGGGGGGAAAAGGTATGTCTTCGTGGTTGTAGATAATTATTCTGGATATACTTGGATGTTTTCTAAGAAAAAAATCATATACCTTTGAATTATTCAAAGATCTGTGTCAAAGCATTCAAGAAGAAAAGATGAATGTGATTGTCAAGATCGGAAATGACAATGACAAGGAATTTATGGATGAAATTTTTTCTGAATTTTGTGATTATGAAGGAATAAGTCACGAATTCTCTTATTTATGGATAACCCAGGGAGATGGAGTTATTGAACAAAAGACTAAAGCGATACAAGAATCACCTAGAATGATGCTTAATGCTAAGCAACTTCCATTTGAGTTTTGGGCTGAAGCTATGAGTTCTGCTTGCAATATTCATAACAGGGTCACTTTGAGAGGGGGTACGATCTCTACTCCTTATGAGCTACGGAAAGGAAGGAAACCTAAAGTCAAATTCTTTCACATTTTTGGAAGTAAATGCTAAATCTTTTGTACTAGAGATCAAATGGACAGAATAAGTTCCGTAGAGGATGAAGGGATATTTATGGGTTACTCTTCTAACATAAGAGCATATATGATCTAAAACTCCAGAACTGATATGACTATGGAGTCTATAAATGTGAGAATTAAAGATTCAATTGTTGAAGAAAAGGAAGAAGTCAGAGATAATGTTGAAACATCCTCTGAGCAAACTGATGAAGGTCTAGGGAAGGAGATTGGTGAATTCACAAACTTTGAGTCAGTGAATTCTCTATCTAGCATAGATCTGTCTACTGAGAGGCAGATAAAACAATATAGGGATTTGATCAAAAATTACCCTGATGAAGGTAGCATCACTGAAGCTAATCATAAAACACCAAATGGATGTGTTATCTTGAGGGAAACAGGTGGAAGTTTCTCTTATTTAATGTTGAAAAGGTATGATGTCAAGAGATATGTCATGACATTCCACAATGAAGATCTGAATTCCTTCATATATCTTATTCAACATGACTGGTACAAAGATCTTGGTAGTTGCCAGAAACTGATAAGGCATCTTATTAAAGGAAAGGATGACACTCTGAAGCTTATGGACAACAAGGAACAACTTATTGTCGTCAAAGACAGTGGGATTGGAACTTGTACTATTGAAGAGTTACAATAATTACAAAAAATAGGAAATGAAACCTCTAATGCATTCTTTCTCTATATTTTGAGGCATGAGATGCACATTGCTCGGATTATTGGTTAGAAAGACGATATTATGCAAGACAGTTGGGCTAGCTACAACACCAAGGAATGCATAAGGCTTTTCGATAGGGGCAAGAGGCTCTTTGACAGAGGCGAGAGGTGGAATGTTAGAACAATGTTTGAATCTACTACCCTATATTTAAGTTTTGATGATAACAAAGTGAAAAGATATAGTATTTATAAGGTTCATGAATGAACTATATGCTGCCTAAAATTATTATGTTCTGACTTGCAGATACTCTGATTGGTATAAGCAAGATCACGTCTTTTTAGCATCAGAATTTGTTTTCATACACCAGCATCAGAAGTTGCTACATCAGAACGTCAAGATCAGATGATCAACTCACGCACATGCTGAAGCTTGATGAACAGAACTGCGCGTAAACACTCTGATACAGAAACACAATAGTTCATCAGCAGCGAAGCAGAATCAGAATGAGCCAAGCCAGAACGTGCATTGAAGAAGCAACGGTACTGTGCATTGAAAGCTAATTAATCCCAACGGCCTCATTCTAGACAAGATCTGCTCAAAAAGGAAAGCTTGTTATTAGCATTGAATCAAGAATATTGCATTCAACGTTCATCTTCTCAAGTGCTATATAAACAAGGCTTCGAAGATTATAATGGCTAATGCTCTCCAAATCTCCACATGCACAAAGCTGAACAATAATCTTCATCTACCAGTTTTGCTAAACCACAAACTCTGATACTTCATTATTGTTTAGCAATCTAGTTTCTAAGCTTCATTTTGTGTATACATCACAGTTGTGATAAAGTTTTGTAGAAAACATTCACACACATTGTTTTATACCTTTGTAAGAAAGTGTTGCCTTGACAAACCGGATTGTGGTTTGAATCAAGAAGGCTTTAGCAGTTGTTAAAGCAGTCTGTAATATTCAGTTGAATATAGTGAATTAAGACCTCGTTGGAGAGAGGCGAAATCACCTTGACGGGTGGACTGGAGTAGTTTGAGATCAAACGAACCAGGATAAAAATATCTTGTCAATTGCTTTAAGATTTCAGTTTTACAATTCAACCCCCCCTTCTTGTGTTTTTCACCCCTTCAATTGGCATCAGAGCGCCTGGTTCTGAGCTAAAACACTTAACCGTGTCAGTACAAGATCCAGCGTCAGAAAAACACAATGGCAGGAAACAATTCTCACTTCAGCAATGACAATAACGAGGACAGAGACAGATTCAGTGGCAAACCTCCAGTCTTTGATGGAGAAAACTTTGATTACTGGAAAGACAGAATTGAAAGCTTCTTTCTAGCACATGATGCTGATCTGTGGGATATGGTGACAGATGGATACATGCACCCTGTGAATGCAACTGGTCAGAAGATTGATAGAAAATCAATGACTGATCAACAAAAGCGTGACTTCAAGAATCACCATAAGGCCAGAACCATCCTCCTCAGTGCCATCTCCTATACTGAGTATGAAAAGATCTCCAACAGAGACACAACTAAGAACATCTTTGATTCTCTCAGAATGACGCATGAGGGCAACGTTCAAGTCAAAGAAACAAAAGCTCTGGCGCTCATTCAGAAGTATGAGGCGTTCAAAATGGAAGAATCTGAATCCATTGAAACTATGTTCTCTAGATTCCAGATTCTGGTAGCTGGTCTCAAAGTTCTGGACAAAGGATACTCTACTGCTGACCATGTCAAGAAGATAATCAGAAGTTTACCCAAGCAGTGGAGGCCTATGGTTACTGCTCTGAAGCTAGCGAAAGATCTCAACAAAATCACTCTGGAGGAACTTATAAGCTCCCTCAGAAGTCATGAGATAGAGCTAGAAGCTGATGAGCCTCAGAAGCAAGGTAAGCCTTTAGCATTAAAATCTAACAAAAAATTTGAGTCTAAAGTTTTGCAGGCAGTTGAAGAAACATCTGATGGATCCTCATCAGAAGAAGACGAACTTTCCCTTCTCTCCAGAAGAGTAAATCAACTGTAGAAGCAAAGACAAAGGAAGTTCAGGAATCCCAGAAGATCTGATCAGAACGAGTCTTCTTCCAGATACAGAAGGACAGATTCTTCCTCTGGATACAGAAGATCTGAAGGCTCCTCCAGTAGCAAGAAGCCAAACACAAAAGACATCATCTGCTACGAGTGCAATGAGCAAGGACACTACAAGAGTGACTGCCCAAAGCTTCAGAGGGAAAAGCCCAAAAAGAAGTTTGGAAGAGAGAAGAAGAAAAGTCTCATGGCCACATGGGATGACTCTGACTCGTCTGAAGCTGACTCAGAATCAGATGATGAAAGGGCAAACATAGCGCTCATGGCTAACATTCCAGATGATAGTGAAGCTTCTGAATCAGACTCAGAATCAGACACAGAAGAGGTATTTCCTAACTTCGCTGTTAATTTTACAAAGGCTGAACTTGCTGAAAGCCTCAATGAAATTCTGGAACGCTATCAGCAGATTAGAGCTAAATTCAGAGACATGAAAAGGAATCTTGAATCTGACTCTAATAAGTTTTAGAGTCTCAAATTGGAAAACTCTGAGCTAAGAGATAAAATTTCAAAACTAGAAAACTCTTTACAAAACTCTCAGAAGGAACCAATGTCTGAAACTCCCAGCAACGCTGATGAGATCATCAAGGAGTATGATCATAGTTTCCAGAAGTTCTTAGCTAAAAGCATAGATAGAAGCAGAATGGCTTCAATGATCTATGGAGTTAGCAGAAACGGCAGGAAAGGAATAGGATACCAAGGTAAGGTTCCTACACCTAAAAATGTCATGGATTTAACCATTAAACACACTCCTCTAAATTCACACTTTGTGTATGGTCACACACACGACATCAAATATACTAGCAGTAAGCACTCTGTGAAACCAAAATTCAACCAGAGTTTTGGTAAAACTAACAAGTCAGGACCCAAGAAAATCTGGGTACCTAAGGATAAAATAATACATGTTGCAGATATCTTTAGCAGCAAGTCAGAAACACCAGTCATGGTACCTGGACTCTGGCTGCTCACGACACATGACGGGAAGAAGGCATATGTTCCAAAGCCTGGAACTTAAGCCTGGAGGCCACGTTGGCTTTGGAGGCAATCAGAGGGGAAAGATAATTGGCTCTGGAACTGTAGGTAATGGAAATCTTCCCTCTATTAATAATGTTCTGCTAGTTGATGGATTGATGCATAATCTGTTATCCATAAGTCAATTAAGTGATAACGGTTATGATATAATCTTTAATCAAAAATCATGTAAAGCTGTTAGTCAGAAAGATGGGACTATCCTGTTTAATGGTAAGAGGAAAAACAACATTTACAAAATCAAACTTTCTGAACTAAAGAGTCAGAATGTAAAATGTCTTCTGTCTGTTAACAACGAGCAGTGGATCTGGCACAGAAGATTGGGGCATGTTAGCATGAGAAGAATATCTCAGATTAACAAACTCAATCTGGTCAGAGGACTTCCTAACTTGAAGTTCAATTCAGATGCTCTGTGTGAAGCATGTCAGAAAGGCAAATTTGCAAAACCTTCTTTTAAATCCAAAAATGTTGTTTCCACCTCTAAGCCATTAGAACTTCTGCACATTGACTTATTTGGACCAGTTAAAACCGCTTCAGTCAGTGGTAAGAAGTATGGGTTAGTAATCGTAGATGACTATAGCAGATGGACATGGGTAAAGTTCTTAAGACACAAGGACGAGTCACACTCTGTGTTTGTTACCTTCTGTAACCAAGTTCAGAATGAAAAAGATCTTAGAATCGTTAAAGTCAGAAGTGATCATGGTGGAGAATTTGAAAATAAAGATTTTGAGTCATTCTTCAATGACAAAGGCATTCTGCATGATTTCTCTTGTCCTAGAACTCCCAAACAAAATGGAGTTGTAGAACGAAAGAACAGAACATTGCAAGAAATGGCCAGAACCATGATCAATGAGACAAACGTTGCTAAGACTTTCTGGGCAGAGGCAATAAACACAGCGTGCTACATTCAGAATAGAATCTCAATAAGACCTATTCTGGAAAAGACTCCATATGAATTGTGGAAGAACAGAAAGCCCAACATTTCATATTTTCATCCATTTGGATGTACTTGCTTTATATTAAATACAAAGAATTATTTGAACAAGTTTGATTCTAAGGCACAGAAGTGTATTATGTTAGGATACTCTGAACGCTCAAGAGGGTACAGAGTATACAATACAGAAACACAGATTGTGGAAGAATCAATCAGTGTTCGTTTTGATGACAAGCTTGACTCTGAAAAGTCAAAGCAGAATGAAAATCTTGCAGGTATAGAAATTGAATTTGCAGGTTCTGAAGACAAGTCATCAGAAGCTCTCAACACAGACATTCCTTCAACGTCTGAAAGGAGCAATGCTAGAAATCCTCCAACAGCTGCTGATCAACCTCAGAAGAGATTACCCAGAAGCAGCTTGGATCACCCAGAAGAGACTATCCTAGGAAGAAAGGAAGATCCAATCAGAACAAGAGCAAGCTTCAGAAACTCTGAAGAAACTCTTATGGGACTTGTGTCTCTGATTGAACCTTCTTCTATTGATGAAGCACTTCTGGATAATGACTGGATTCTGGCAATGCAAGAAGAGCTGAATCAATTCACCAGAAACGACGTATGGGATCTCGTTCCCAGACCAAAAGGATTCAACGTCATTGGAACAAGATGGGTGTTCAGAAACAAGTTAAATGAACAAGGTGAAGTCATCAGAAACAAGGCACGACTGGTTGCACAAGGTTATAGTCAGCAAGAGGGGATAGACTATACAGAAACCTTTGCCCCAGTCGCCAGGTTAGAATCTATCAGACTTTTAATTTCATTTGCTGTTAATAGAGGCATCACTCTGTATCAGATGGATGTCAAAAGTGCTTTCTTAAATGGTTATATAGAAGAAGAAGTTTATGTTCACCAACCCCCAGGTTTTGAAAATACAAAACATCCAGAACATGTTTTCAAACTAAAGAAGTCACTGTATGGTCTGAAACAAGCTCCCAGAGCTTGGTATGAAAGGCTAAGTAACTTTCTGCTTGAAAATGAATTCACCAGAGGGAAAGTGGACACTACTCTATTCTGTAAAACAGTTAAGAGTGACATTTTAGTCTGTCAAATTTATGTTGATGATATCATTTTTGGTTCTACTAATCCTTCTCTTGGAAGAAAATTTGCTAAGTGTATGCAGGCAGAATTTGAGATGAGCCTCATGGGGGAACTGAAATTCTTTCTAGGAATTCAGATCAATCAAACTCCAGAAGGAACTTACATTCATCAGAGCAAATACATCAGAGATCTTCTGAAGAAATTTGACCTCTCAGAATGTAAGCCATCAAAGATTCCAATGCATCCCACGTGCATTCTGGAAAGAGAAGAGGTAAGCAAAAGTGTAGAACAGAAAGTCTACAGAGGTATGATTGGTTCTCTCCTCTATCTGACTGCTTCAAGACCTGATATCTTATTCAGCGTATGTATTTGTGCTAGATTCCAATCAGATCCTAGAGAATCTCACTTAACAGCTGTTAAGCGAATTTTCAAGTATCTGAAAGGTACTACTAATCTGGGTTTGTTTTATAGAAAATCTAGTGATTACAGCTTAGTAGGCTACTGTGATGCTGATTTTGCTGGAGACAGAGTGGAACGTAAAAGTACTTCTGGAAGCTGCCAGTTTCTGGGAGAAAATCTGATCTCTTGGTCCAGCAAAAGGCAATCAACAATTGCTCTGTCAACAGCAGAAGCTGAGTACATAGCAGCAGCAGGATGTAGCACACAAATGCTCTGGATGAAAAGTCAGCTTGAAGACTTCCAGATTTTTGAGAGTAACATTCCTATACTTTGTGATAATACTTCTGCTATTTGCTTAAGTAAGAATCCTATTTTACATTCTAGAGCTAAGCATATAGAAATTAAGCATCATTTCATTAGGGACTATATTCAGAAAGGTATTTTGAACTTGAAATTTATAGATACAGACCATCAATGGGCTGATATCTTTACTAAACCCCTTTCAGAAGATAGGTTTAATTTCATTCTGAAACATCTCAGCATGAAAGTATGCCCAGAATGAAAATGTTTTAATTTCATATATTTATCTTCAGAATGTAATTATATTACTGTGAACTTCTGATCAATCTTCTTTCAGAAAGATAGAACATGCAGATTGTATCAGATGCAAGTCTAAAGATCTGAGAGTCTAATCTCAAAGACAGACGTGCTGATCACTACATCAAACAAGTGTCATCCAATCATCAGCAAATCTCTGAAGCAGAACGCGTGCACGCTTCTGAGAAGGCAAAGCGCTGATTGGGTGCATTGAGACACATGTCTGGTAACCGTTTTTAAGTATCTTTCTCAAATCCCCCAAAATCAGCAAGCATTTAATGAAAAGTAATCACGCTTGTTAAATGGCAATCATTATTTTTTTCTCTCTCTTAAAAATGTTTATTTTTTCAAAATAATCTTGAAAACTCTATTTAAGCACATTAATCCTTCATTCTTATTCTTTACGCTTTCTCATTAACACTCAAGCTTTTTCTGCATATTTCTGAGTTCATCTCCTACAAACCTTTTTCTCTCAAATCATTCTCAAAGCTTTTTTAGTGTGAACAATGGCATCCTCCAGCATTTCTGCAGGCAATCAGAAGAAAGCAACCTCTGAACAATATCAGGTGCCTCTCAGAACTCTTCTCACTCCGGTAAAGAACCTTGAAGTGCTTTCTGAGTTAATCATTGACTTCGAAAGTTTGAAGGAAAATGGTTTTGACCTAACTGAAGAAATTAGGGCTCAAAAGTGGGAGAGGTATTTCGATAGGTTGGTTGGACCAACATTCCCAGCGCTAGTCAAGGAATTTTGGATTCACGCCAAGGTTTCTAAACATCTAGTCATCTCTTCTGTCATGGGAAAGAAGATCGTGATTTCTGAAGATCTCATTGCAAGGCTAATCGGTCAAAGTGGTGGTGGAGTCCGTTGTGTGGACATGGCTGAAAGATGCCCTGATATAGGTGTGGTAGCCAACAGAATTTTCACTCTTGGAATGCCCAGCAGCAAAATTAAGGATCTGAAGGATCACTGCAGAGTATGGGCCAAGATTGTTCTGGGATGCTTCAACCACAGGAAACCAACAAGTTCTCCTGATTATATAAACGTGGATCAGCAATTTCTGATCTACTTTATTGATCAGAGGGTAAAGATCAATCTGGCACACTTCTTGTTCAACCATCTCAAGACCAGTGTCAAAGAGACAAGAGAAGAAGAAAGAACCAAGAGAGACTGGATACCGTTTGGAAGGCTTATATCAGATATTCTGACAGAGAATAAGCTGATAGAGTATCTGAGCGAAGCTCAAGTGCTGAGCACTATTGAACCAACTGTTGGAAAACCGCTGAACGCTAAGAATCTGAAAAAGATGAAGCTGATAGAAAATATTCAGAAGGAACCCAGAGCTACTTCAACTGCTGATATCTCCAGCAGAAGAGTGCCTCTGAGTGATTTTCCGGCATTTTCTGAAATGGAATCCAAACCAGAGATGTTTCTCAGGTATCCAGATGCGTACAAAGAAGAAGATACAGGTTCAAAGCTGAAGATCAAAGATCTGAGTCAAATCCAACCAGAAGTGACTCAGAAGAAGACAAAGAAGAGGAAAGCGCCAGCAGAAGGATCATCTCATCAGACTCCAAAGAAAAGAGGTATTTCATCTGCTGCCCCTGTTTTAATTTCATCTACTATTCCAACATCTGCTGCCCCTCCTCAAACCTCTCACAGAATATCAATTCCAATCCCTACCATTGATGAAACCATACCAGAAGACCCTTCTGAGGCATTACTACTCAGAAGACCCAGAACCAAAATTCCCAAACAACCAACTGTTTCAACAACACCAGCACTTGATCGAGTGCTAGCTGATATTGAGCGTGAACATGCTTCTGCTCAACCACATTCTGAACCACCAAATATTCCTCCTCCACAACCAGAACAACAACCTGAACCAGAACAACAACAACAACCAGAACCAGAACCACAACAACAACAACCTCTCACAGAAGAACCTCTGATCCCTGAGCAATCAGAGATTCCACCTCCTCAACCAGAAAATAATCCACCTTCACCACAAACAGAGTTTCACCATTCCAAAACCCCTTCTCCTCATAAATCTGACCCTCACTCACCTCAACCTTCACCACTGGCAATCCAGTTGCCATGTGGAACCACTATTGTCATGCCCCAGTTACCATCTTCAGAGGAATCAACACCTCCAAATACTCCTAAACCACCATCCACTCCAATCGAAATATCTGACTCTGATTCTGATACCCTTCCTCCAAAACAAACAGCCTCTCAGCAAACCTCTGAAAACCCCAGCAGAACTTTCATTGACTTAACAAGTCTTGAACGTCTTGCTGATTTAAGACACAAAATTGCCATTCCCAAACCAAAGCAACCAGATGTTGGCTCTGGTATTTTGAATTTTGAAACAGGTGTGCTGCAATGGATTGCTTCTTTGAAGCAAGTCTGTCGTGGGATGATTGACCCAGCTGCTTCTGATCAGCTCTGGTCACAGTTCAGATTATGGGTACGTGCTGAAGCCCTCAAGTTGCAGGATGTCAACTATGAGCAGGCACAACAGAACTTCAGCAAGCTGCTGAAGGAAGTTGAAAGTCAGCTGCCTCAGGAAGTTGTGCTCCCTCTGGACAGTGAATCTTGGTCTGAGAAACAGCAAGCTGCACAGGTGCAACCATCAGAAGAAGACAAGACCATTCAGGCTGAAAGTCAAGCAGAAGATGTCGCTGAAAGTTCTGAGAAGCCTCCTCCTTCTGATGCTTCTCAAGCTGCCTTGGACAGGCAGGCTCTGGAAGAACTAAGGCTGAATGACTTACGTCTCCAGCAGCGGATGGACGACAATGATCAGAAGATGAAAGCAAGAATGGATGTACAGGACAACAAGATTGACACTGTTGTCAACATGGTTCAGAAGCAGAATGAAACTTCTGAAAAGATTCAAGCGATGCTGGAGAGCCTGTTCTCACGCATGCCCCCTCAACCTTAAATCTTTTTCATGCATAATCATTTTAACTATGTTCTGATGTCCTGTTTTGACTATGTTTTTTGTAATGTTCTTTTGCTCTGAACTATTTTAATATAATTTGTTTTTCTGATCTAAATTGTTTTAGCACATCACCAACACTTTTTGATTGCTGACAAAAAGGGGGAGAACAAGAATGATATTTAAAATCAATAACGGCTAACTAGACAGAAACTCTCAAACATTCTAACTCTATTACTTGAAATGTTTTTTTCTGTTTTGTTTAAAGTCTACAGGTACAAGGAAGCTCCTGGACACTCTGAAGACTAGAAGCTCTAATCAAAATGTAGAAGCTCTGATCAATGTTGCTCTGATCAATATGAAGTTCTGATCGACCTAATAATCTGATCCAAAGCAAAGCTCTGCTCTCTGATAAGTCAAAGACTCTTATAATCTGATGTTCAAAGAAAGAAAAAGATCTGATCCTGAAGAACACGTATATCAAAGGGAAGTAACAAACTCAGGGGGAGTATCTCTCAACTCTGACTTCTCCGTACTTCTTATTCTGATACATATCCAGATACCTTTTCACGTTATTTTTCATTTAAAATATCTAGTTTTTGTCATCATCAAAAAGGGGGAGATTGTTAGAACAATGTTTGAATCTACTACCCTATATTTAAGTTTTGATGATAACAAAGTGAAAAGATATAGTATTTATAAGGTTCATGAATGAACTATATGCTGCCTAAAATTATTATGTTCTGACTTGCAGATACTCTGATTGGTATAAGAAAGATCACGTCTTTTTAGCATCAGAATTTGTTTTCATACACCAGCATCAGAAGTTGCTACATCAGAATGTCAAGATCAGATGATCAACTCACGCACATGCTGAAGCTTGATGAACAGAACTGCGCGTAAACACTCTGATACAGAAACACAATAGTTCATCAGCAGCGAAGCAGAATCAGAATGAGCCAAGCCAGAACGTGCATTGAAGAAGCAACGGTACTGTGCATTGAAAGCTAATTAATCCCAACGGCCTCATTCTAGACAAGATCTGCTCAAAAAGGAAAGCTTGTTATTAGCATTGAATCAAGAATATTGCATTCAACGTTCATCTTCTCAAGTGCTATATAAACAAGGCTTCGAAGATTATAATGGCTAATGCTCTCCAAATCTCCACACGCACAAAGCTGAACAATAATCTTCATCTACCAGTTTTGCTAAACCACAAACTCTGATACTTCATTATTGTTTAGCAATCTAGTTTCTAAGCTTCATTTTGTGTATACATCACAGTTGTGATAAAGTTTTGTAGAAAACATTCACACACATTGTTTTATACCTTTGTAAGAAAGTGTTGCCTTGACAAACCGGATTGTGGTTTGAATCAAGAAGGCTTTAGCAGTTGTTAAAGCAGTCTGTAATATTCAGTTGAATATAGTGAATTAAGACCTCGTTGGAGAGAGGCGAAATCACCTTGACGGGTGGACTGGAGTAGTTTGAGATCAAACGAACCAGGATAAAAATATCTTGTCAATTGCTTTAAGATTTCAGTTTTACAATTCAACCCCCCCTTCTTGTGTTTTTCACCCCTTCATGGAAGACCACCTAAAGCTGACCAAGAGTTATCTTTTCATTTGTGTGCTTCCATCTGTGACATTGCTAGTGTGTAATGTGTCTTTCCAAGATGTATTGTTTTCCTAAGTGCAAAGTGTTGTGAAGTGTTCTATATGTTTCCAGTGTGTACATTTACTCAGTGTCTTTTTGTCAATATTTTGGCTGAACAGGGGAAGTAAAATATTGTGTCCTGATGTTACATCACATGTCTTGACATGTTGATTTAGTATTGTGATAGGATTGTATGCTACTTCTTATAGGAGAGTAGCTGTGTGTTTGGTTGCTTATACAATCATTGAGGGGGAGCATGAGTTTTTATGCTCGCGTGTGCTGAAGTTGTTGTTGCTGCTTCTACTATTCCACAGCAGGTGCTATGGTGTGGGTTTTGTTCTTGAGGGGGAGAACCTATTATGTTTGACAGGGGGACTTCTTGGCATGTCTGTATGTACAAGATTCTTAGTTGTGTTTTTACAAATTTTACATGATTAACATGTAGCTTGTGTTGTGGTTTTAATCCTCTGTATGGCCGAAATTTTACAAAGGGGGAGATTGTTAGTTCCATGGTTCTATGGTTGGAAGAATTTTGTCTAAGTATGGTTCTATGTTGGGGTTGAGTAAGATGGTGCAGCATCTTTATCAACTGTCATAACATGTTTTTGTTGTTATGAGTTTTTCTGTCAGATGTCACAAAAGATGTTGTGACATCCTGAGACTGATGCAGCAGGTGCTGCTTTTGGATATCCTTGAAGATTTTATTTGAATATATGAGTATCTAGAATATTCTGTGCTCATTATAGGCGCAGGTCAATCAAGAATTTTGTTAGAAATATGTGCAGATTTAATTGGTTGCTAAAAAGGATCGATTGAGACTTTTTAGGAAGCTATTTATGAAGATTGTTTCTATTTTATGCAAAATATTCTGTAGAGATTTTTCAGCTGGAGATTGGAGTTGATTGAAGAATCCAAGACAATCCAAGCCCAACTGCAGAAGCTTATATAAGGAGTCATCCAAGACCTAGTTTTTCAAGCATAACTTTTATTATAAAACCTTGTAAAAAAATAAGGGTTTATAGTTTAATAGTTCCTTTGGTTCTTCATTTGCTTTTGTACGTCCTCATGTATATTTGACACATTTGAGTTGATTAATTGTTGCTTATTCATCAAGCTATTGTTCTCCTCAAAGTTGTGAAGCAAGAGTTGAGTATTGTTCTTGGAGGAAGCTTTTAAGTAACTCCTAGTATTTGATTTGGAAGTGTGTTCTTCCTATTTTTATCTTCAAGTTGTTATGATTGTAACTTGATTAGAGACTTCCATTGGGATTGAGGTCAGTCTATTTCATCACTGCGGTGATTTGAAGTGGGATGTTGATTTCTCATATCTAGGGATGACCTAGGTAGAAGTTGCAGTGGATAGGGATAGGCGTGAAGTTGTAAGCTTAGGACTAGTTTAGCTTCAAACTAATACTACTAATAGTGAATTTCCTTTCTGGCTTGGTAGCCCTCAGAGTAGGTGAGTTAACATCGAATTGGGTTGACATATTGTTTTGTTCTTTCTATTTCTGCAAGGTATAATTTTGTTGTATTATTCTTTGTTGTTCTGTCAGCAGATGTCATAATATTTGTTGTAACATTGTGTGTTGTTAAGACATCAGTCTTGACTTCTCTTTGTGTGCGTACCAGAATTTCACATCACATTATTCCATTTGTAATATTCCTCGATTATTATCGTGCATCATAATAAAAAGTCAAAGAAAAGTCAACATTTCATATGTTGAAGAAATTGGCTAAAATTGTATTTTTTTTTTCATTATGTATTTTGAAAAATAAATTCATGATCATTTGATTTATCATCAATATATCTATTTGGATTTTACTAATCATTTTCATATATCATAAAACAAAAATCAAGTTTCTAAAAGGCCTAAAATATTTATAATTTATTACATCATTATTTCATGGATTTATTGAATCAGTATTTACTATTTAATTAAATAGACTTCTAGAATGCACTCACATATTTTTTTACCTACTTTTTCTTAATTATTAAATTATCCTTTCTAGAGCCTATAAATAAACCCAATTTCATTCACAAATCTCACAAATAATCACTCACACGAACAAGTCAAAACTTTGCACAAATTTCTCTCTAATTTTCATGTCACTTTTTATTTTTCTTTATTTAGGTAGGTTTTTAATGTTTATTGTTTATTTTATTTTCTTTGCACTATTATTGCTACACTTAATTATCATCTTAATCATCACCATTTTGTATATAAACTTCATTGATTCAAAATCAAGAGTTTAAAGTGTTTTTGAACCTCTATGAATAAAAATGATAAAATGTGAATTACTTTTAGTCTTTTGTGACTTATTTTGTTAATTATGTGCATTTGTTGATGTTCTTGAGATCGAGTAGATGAATTATCTTTATTCATTTACTTAATTCCATAAAAATTGAGCTAGTTATGACCAAATTAAGTCAAAAGAGGGTTGTTGTTTTTTTCCGTAAATTTTTGTTGTTTATTTTATGATTTTAAGCTTAGTTTCTTATTCGTGAGATCGAGTAAATGAATTTTCATTATTCATTTGCTTAATTCCATGAAAATTTGAGAAAGCTATGATATTTTTACTATTTTGTTGAAAGTTTTTTCCTCTATTTTTGTTGTTACGAGAATAGTTATCAAATGTGGTATTGAGGAAAAAGAAGTCTTCTCTCACCCCCTGATTGCTCAGCGGATCCATGCAAGTCCCCTTGTTTTGACACTAGAGCATTTTTCTAATTGCACTCTCATTTTGTAGCCCATTTTGTGTTTTGTTTATTTTTATTTCTTGTTTTTCTTGTTTTTCTTCTTGTAGTCCATTAATATTTTTTACTATTTCACACGCTTGTATTGATAGTGTCTCCCCTTCTCTTTTACTATTTCTTTATTTTATTTTATTTTATTTTATTTCATTTAATTTTTTATTCTTATACTCCCCATGAAACAAAATGTCCCTCTCCCTTGCTTGTACTTTACTTTGCTTTTTATTCTCGCTTTTACTTTGTTTAGGTAGCTTGAATAATCGAATAATGTAACAACTAAAAGTAACCCTTATTCCAAAATAAAAATGTTCGATCAACATCAAACCATTTTCAAAATAAAATGAAAAATTAAATTAGGGATTTTCTAGCATGAAAACCTTGATCAACATCAAGGGCATTATTTTGGACTGGCCCGAAAACTAGAGTAGGCCCAGCCTAACCTCCTCCTTCAGTATGGCCCGTACGACTACAACCCGGGTTTCCCTGCCCTCCGTCGGGCACCAACACTTGTTTGTCCTCCTGGACTGACACTGACCTACGATGATCGAAGAGCACCTCTTAGTCTGCCCGACCTCAAGTCAACCAGACAACCAAGAACCGACCAAACCACTGCCCATAACCTACATCCTCCTCGGGACTAACGGCTAGTTATGGACACACCTTCCTGGTTTGACTAAGTCTTGGAAATTACCTATTTTTGCAGAATCGTTTATCTAGGCCCAAAAATAGGAACCAATGGCCATGCGCCAGGGGCATTATATAAACCCTCACACATGTGAGAGCTAGGCATCAAATATTCACTATTCACCACTAAAACCCTAAACTCTCTCTTGTATCTATTTTCTCTCACACTTACTTGATTATCGGAGTACCTTGCAGGTACAACCCCCTGTTTCCTCCTCGACATCCCAACCCGACAAAAGATCATCATCCAGCCACCTTACAGGTTCTGATCAACCAGTAAGATCAGTGGTGCCGTCTATAGGAATCTATCTTCCCCGTTTTGTGTTCCCCAGAATCTGAAAAACCATGGATCCTTCTCATTCAACAATTATGGCTAATTGTGATGATCATCACCCATCTGGAAAGGTCGTACTTTTCCCAGTGCATAAGACCGACAAAAGTCAAGAACATCCTCACCTAGAGGATAACCTTTGCTTCCGAGATGGCTGGACTGCGTCCCAATATTCATTTGATGCCCAGCGCAACGACCATCAATTCTTGGATGAGTAGCGTCACAAGAACCCCATCGAGGAACTTCCAGAGATTCTGCAACTAATTCCCATTCCTTACAACACCTACCCAGCCATTGCAGCATTTCTTGCTGCTATCAAACAGATTAACGCCCTTATCCTACAACAGAATAAAAAGATAGGGCCTGGGAGAAGAAGCAGTCAAAGTCTCCTTCTCAGAGACACCGACGACAAGATTCCCCCAGCCTATCCCCACCTAGACGTGGCCATCATCCAAGACGGGAGAAACGCGACATTTCTTTCTTCAAGAAATGCAACCTCACACCTCTCACGAAGGACCAAAGCTCTCCATCCTCCAAGAAAAATAAGAGTGGTCGCCAAGTTGACCATGGTCGATCACCATTGCCCAAGCCAAGACAGTAACGAAGGAGTCGTTCCCCCCGACGAGACAACAATGCCCAACAGGGAAGGAACTATTGCTCCTCATCTCCATCTCTCGTGGATAGCGATAATGACGAGCCCCACGGCCCGTTGTCAAGATATATTACTGAGACCAAGCTCCCAATAAGCCTGGAAAAGCTACCCCCGCTAGTGTAGCGATAGAAATATTTAGACTAAGCCATTGGATTGACTTGACTCGCAGAGATCAAATTAAAAATCGCCACCGTGCTTTATTGTTTCCAAAGGAATGAAAAAGAGCGAATAACCCAAAAAGAGGGGGAAAGAATCTAAGTTCGGGGGTTTATTATGCAAAAGGAAGGTATTAGCACCCTAAACATATACGGTAATCCGCAGGAACCTCTTTGAAAATATATGTATTTTGGCTATAAATGTTGTATAAAAAATAGATTGTGGAGATGAGAAAAGAAGTATTATTTTTTACAATTTTTGCACCCGTCGCGGTTGTGAACCTTTAGTTCCTACGTAGCACCTTCCGTGCAATAGAGGATCAGGGTACTCGTAGTTCACCTTTAAAAATTTTAAAAAACACAAGTGTGTTGGTTAATTTTAAGAGATGAGACATCATCGTCTTATCCGAGTGAAAGAACATACTTACTACCCACGATTATGAGAAAGGAGAATTTGCGTTATCTCAAAGTGGAGGATATGGCTTGGATTTTAAAATCAACAAAGCCTCGCTCAACACCTAAGTGGAAAATATCTCGCTTCACTACATATCGTAAAAGTATAGTAGTTCGCATCACTATAGGGTTTGACAAGAGTCTAATATTTTGAGAAAATTTGAAGGTAAAAAGCCAAAGTGGCAAAATGGTTTGAATGAGATTGATTGAATTTTAGTATTCTCACAAAAAATGTCAAAGTATTATTAAGTTGGTTAAAGTTTTATTAAGAAAACGTCTTTGAAAATGCATGGACCTAAGTCCAAGTTTACTATGAAAGTGGTTCAAGTTTAGAAAACAAGAATAGTTTTGAAAATGAGGGAGAAGATTTTTGAAATTAAAGAAGATGAGAGGAGATGAAGGGACTATCCTAAAGCATAAGATAAAAGCTAAGGAAAAAAACCGTCTAACCAACAAGAAGCCAACAATTGACACAATGAGTCAATGTATAATTCCCATTCTTTGGGTTAAAACCAAACAAGAAAAGAAAGAAAACCTCTTGAGAAAACCAAGTTTCAAATGCATTAAGTCTTCACAAAGTTTGGGCAGAGTAACGGCTGTATATAAATGAATTTCTAATCATGGATAAAGCACATAATCAGAATAACCTACACACAAATAAACAAACAACTCAATGTCTTGGGGTAAACCCCAAAGAACTCCAGACAAAATAGAAAAATAAGTCACCAAGGTCTCAAGGTAGTCAAGGTCTCTAATCCTTAGTCCAAGAAGTCCACAACTCTAAAATACCAAGGATAGTAACCAAATAGTCCAAGTAACCTTAAAGTTTTTTATTGTTCAAGTTGGTTATTAGGTACCTTCAAAAAGAAAATGAAAAGCTCGAGTGAGCAAAACAAAATGACATAAAGATAAATGCTCAAGTGAGCAAAGATGAAAATAGCATGAAATGTAAATGCTAAGACAAATGTTGCTTAAATTAAAAGCATAAAAATAAAAGAAAATTGTTAATGAGTTAGAAATTAGAGGTTAGTTGAATGACCATATTGAAACTTGAATTTGAAAACTCATTAGAAGATTGATAAAATCAAAGCCTCTCAATAACAATTTTCATTTGCTTTTTGTCAAGTATATCATTCATTTCAAATTCTCAAGGTAACAATAAATTATCAACGATGTTTAAATGATTCACTTAGTCCAAAATTTATGATGATTCATTAGAGGATTGATAAGACCAAAGTCTCCTAACAAAGAACCTCAAGTTTATTGGATCAAAGGTTTAAAATTAAATATACTTGGGCTTGCAAATATGGGTTTGGGCCACGAATGATCATTTCTCAAATCGGGATAAAATCCAGCGCTATGTTAAGCAATCGTAAGTAGACTTATATAGAAGTCGCACCTATTTTGAAGCTGATCAATAACAATCTATGTGCTATATGTTTGGAAAGATGATATGTAGATCATCCTCTAACAACATGTAACACAATGATAAAGGGATAAGATGAAGAGGGAGGAGATACATTTGAATAAAAAAATTAAGCAAATTATCATTAAAATCATCCATACCTTTTAGTGGAGTTAAACTTAACACTCAAGATCCAATGATGTTAATGAAGTTCATGATTAACAAACACATAGCCAGAATATATTAAAAAATAAATTTTATTTAATGAATATGATAAAAGGAAAAATGATTTTTAAATTGTTTTTTTAAAAGGAAAAATGATTTTTAAATTGTTTTTTTATATGGAAAATAAAAGGAAAAATATCAAACCATATTCAAAATATCAAAGAAAAATCTAAAGAGACCATAGAAAAATCAGAAACGATCTCAAATATTTTTATAAAATTTTTAGTAATTTTTAAAATAGAAAAGTATTTTTAAACTAATTAAAATCACTCAAATAAGTTAAAAAAGATCAAAAATAGTAGAATTCAAAATAAAATTCTAGAAAAATTTCAAAAAGTAAAAAATGAGGAAAATGATTTTTATAAAAAAATTTAGAATTTAAAAACATCAAAAAGTATTTTTAAATAATTAGAAACAAGTCAAAATAATGGAAAAATTATAAAAAAATATCAAATCTGAAAATAAAATCTTGAAAAAATAAAAATAAGAAAGAGAATATTTAAAAATATTTTTGTGAATTCAGAATTTTTAGGTCGGAAATGAATTTTCTATGATTTTTTGAAGTTTGGTGTAAAAAACAGAAAATAAAAATAAGTTAAAAAAATGTGAACCATTGGATGAGAGTCAAAACGCGCTAGTAATCAGATCCAATGGACCAGACACGCTGTGCATATCATGGTTAGCTTTGGAAATTGCACCGGATCACCTTTTAATATTTAAAAACAACTAAAATTCTGGCGTGTTGGATGGAGTCTGACTAATATAAGTAATCAGATCCAAGGGCTCTCAAAGCGCGCGTATGATAAAGCAAACATACCGGATTGAATTCAAAAAATCACATGTCACACTTTTATTGGTTGAAGCACAACACATAGGTCGTCTTCAACCTCCTAGCGCCCTAGATTGGGATTCCTCAAACTGTAAAATTAGAGGACCAGATCGGTACCATTAGATTCGTCTCTTCAAGACAATTCTAATGGTACCATCGCGCCAAATTTATATAAACTAAGCAAGACTTAAATTGAGAAAATGTAGAAATAATAGAGAGCACGAAATTCTGGAATATCTCACTCAAATCTCAGTGAAATTGAAAATTATAAAAAGCCTGAGAATCAGAAGGATGTAGAGAGTAGATTAGTCTTTTATTTGGATCAATTTGACCAACAAAACTACCTGAACAAAGTAGAAAAAGGTGGCCCTAAAACTATACTTCTATAGATCAATATAGGTCACAGTTCTTGAAGGTAAGAGTATGGTTACTTCATAGAAGTTCAATGAAGCTAACTGAATGGAGCTTTTGGTGTTTTGGAGTGAGAATGCAAGAAATCGGAATTTCAAATTCAGAGTTCGTGTTTGATCTGACAGGGGTCAATTGACTATCAAAATCTTGATAAAATGAGTGAGGGGTGATCCTTATTTATAGTTGATCATGATGTAAGGCTCAAGCGTGTGAATTGGAGGAAAAATTAATGAAATCTTGTGAATCTGCTAAGTGGGAAAAGTGTGACTTCACATGGTTCAAAATGCAGCAAAATGCATGGTTAAAGGGTCGTTTCTCATTATGGCAAGTTCCTAAACATGATTATACGTGGAATTGATCCTTAACCAGGCTTGTAATTGGGTTTAAACTGATTTTCAAATTTGACTGAACATGAAACTTCAATTTCAAGATGCCAACTTCATAGCCATGGTGCCAACAATGTGGCACTATATGATGTGATTTTTGAAGCATTGGAGAGATCTCTTGTTAAGATTTACAATGTGAAAAAGAATGGTTACATTTGGTGTCTTGGATCAAAAAATTTATATCTTTGAAATCAGCAAAAACACACAGATTTTCCACACTTAGAAAAATTTCTAAGTTTGGCATTAAAAGTGACTTGTCATGTTTTGCATCCAAACATGGCCTTCCATTCAAAATTTGCTTTTTACTGAAAAATATGGCATGAAGTAGACCTCTTAAATGACATTTTGAGATTTGAACCACTTAAAAACTCCGAGAATTGAGAAAGTTATGACCTCGTGAAGTTGGTGAAAATCCATGAAATAACCTATAACCTTTTGAAGTCTTAAGGAGTCTTCTAACCATTTTCAAGATTTGCACATAAAAGAAAAGTTGAGATAAACAATCTTAAGATCATTATGGAAAAATAATGGGCTTAAGGAGATAAAAATTGACCAATTTATACTCTTTTGAAGTCAAACCATAAAATCCAAAGGCCTTTCAAGGAGACTTGTAATCTTTCTCAATCATTAAGCATCTTCCACATAAATTTTTCTTGAAACTTTTGAAGTGATTTGTTTAAAACCCTTTAAAGAGAAGCATATATTTGGAATCACTCAAAAATATCAAAAGATGAGTGAGATATAACCCTTAGAAGTTTAAAAACCTAGCTCCTAGAGCACCAAAATGACTTGGAAAACCCTTTCAATTTTGACAAACTTTCTTTCACAATTACTTTTGCCATATTTATAAAATTTATTTAGGATGATAATGAGAACCCATAGCACCAAAAAGCACTTCCGAATTTTAAGAATTGAGAAAGTTATGCACTTGTGATCAAGAAATCAAGAACTTGTCCAATTAGGTCAAACTTCTTCAATCAACCGTTGCATCTTTTGACTTTATTTGACAAATTGAGGCATGATAAATCATAGTACACCTTGTCATGATATAACTTTAAAGCACTCTCAGTGTTGAAGCTTGAATCTCAATGAAACTTTGTTGAAGAAGTCATGGACACAAACTTATGCACCTTGAATCCATCTCATGAGATGTGTTATGCCCTCACCTATAACATCATCATTTAGAGCAAACATTCATAGTATTTGTTAGTTAAAAGTTAATCAATATAAAACATAGATTATCACAATATACAAATCAAGGTTCTTGGTGATTCCTCATGAGAAAACCTAAAGATAGGGAGAAGAACCAAACCAAATTGTGATCTTGATATGATTGAGTTGATATGAGATGATAGAGGAATCTTAGGGGCAAAAATTAGGGTACAACAGCTAGGAACATATGATGGCACGACCAATCCTGATGAACACATCGAGAATATCAACACCCTCTTCGACTACCGAGGGGTCAGGGGCACCATCAAGTGTAGACTGTTCCCGACCACCCTAAAGAAAGGAGTAATGTCTTGGTACAAAAGTCTCTCATACGAGTCTATTACCTCCTGGAAACAGCTGGGGAGGATGTTCTCAAGGAACTTCACTACCTTCCGTCGACATTCAAAATCAGAGGCTTCACTTGAAGAGATCATACAGGGTAGAGATGAGTCTCTGCGAGCATACATCGAGCGCTTCAATAGGGAAGTAGTACAGGTCTCCACGACCAACACCGTGAAGAAATACCTTCTTGAGCGCGGGCTTCGCCCCCGTAACGACTTTGTAAAAGAACTGGGCATTGAATCACCAACCACGCTCGACTCTCCCCTCCTCAAAGCTCAAGCATACATATAATACGAGGAGAAAGAAGCCACCATAAGCGTAGGGAGTCAAGGCAAAAAGAAAATACCAAGTCCTTAAAAAGTGACGAGCCCTCGACATCCCGTCGGGGAGAAAAGAAGCGGTAAGATAGATCGCAAGACCCCAAAGACTACAAGGGGCCTGCTAGTCGGTTTCACGACTACACCCCTCTAACTACTTCGAGGGAATGTATTCTGTCTGAATGCGCCAATTCTAAATTCAAATGAGCTAGGTGCGCTTTCCCCGAAAGACGCCTTCTAAAACCGGAACTGACAAAAGCAAATACTGCAGGTTCTATAAAAGCCACAGGCACAACACCAAGGATTTCATCCATCTCAAGGATGCAATCGAGATACTAATTTGAGACGAGCACCTCAAGCAATACAAGAAGAAAGAGGGTGCCTGTGAAGTGCCTCTAGAAACTAAAAGCGTCGAAGAGGGGAAGGAGTCCCCTGAATCAGCACCATATCAGTCGCCATGAGCATCTTGCAACCAGAAGATTTCTGCTTCTCAGAAATGGAGAACCTCCAATTGTACTTCTCGTATCACAATCCTTGGGAGTCATTCTCCGCTGTTATAGTTATCTCTGGAGGGGGGGGGGGGTTCAATAAACATATGGTGGGATCCGTGAAAAGAAGATTCGAGCAACTTACTGAAGCCAACACTGACATGGATGCCACTTTGGACAAGTTCCAAGGGGGATCTCATCCTCTCGCTTTCTACAGGGAGGAACTATCAGGCGAAGCCCCCAACTCGACCATCCCACTACTCATAAGGGCTCGCATAGAGAACTTCGACGTCTTGCACATCCTAGTCAATCAAGGTAGCTCAGTAGACATCATGTACACCCATTTGTTCGCTACTTTACAGCTAAATGAAAGCCACTTAACCCCGTACATAGGATCAGATCTCCAGGGCTTCAATGGGGCCAGTACGAAACCCTGGGGATATGTCGAGCTAATCATCACCTTCAGAAGAAGAGTGAATGACAAAGCCATCAAGACTCAATTTTTGGTAGTAGATTGCCTATCTCTCTACTAATGCATCTTTGGGAGGCCCACTCTCACTAAACTGATCGCGGTTCCCTCCACCGTGCACCTCAAGATGAAGTACTACATTGCAGAGGGTTTGGTTGCCACTTTCCACTGGGACATCCAGGTGGCGAGAAGATGTTTTGAAGCTTCAGCCAGAGGCCTGAGTTCCATCAATGTTCAACCATGAACGACCACTGAGGTCGCACTGCCCTCCAGCTCCGAGGAAGCCAAGCCATTGTCGAGGGTCGACACCATCGATCTCGACAGCCGCTTCTCCAAAGATGGTCGTGCATAGAAAAGAAAGAAAGGGAAAGAGCCCATGGTCGAAGGTGAAGGTTCAACCCCATCTATAAATAGTGAGGAACTCTCGGAACCTGCACGACTCATCCCGGACGGAGACTTCGAACTCGTCCCCCTCGGGAATTACCCCACCAGAGGAGTAAAGATTGGAGCTGACCTCCTCGACTTGGCGAAGAGGTAACTTAAAGCTTTCTTAAGGGAGAATGTTGATTTGTTCGCCTGGAGCACGACCGAGATGCCTGAATTGGACCCAAAAATCGCATGCCATCACCTGACCATAGATCCTTCCCTTAAGGCGGTCGCCTAATGTAGGAGAAAACTGTCCCTGAAAAAACGGAGGCTGCCAAACTAGCTATAAAAGACCTCCTAGAGGCACATTTTATTTCTAACGCCTAGTACACCACCTAGATTTCAAATGTAGTTCTTATAAAAATCTAATGGAAAATGGGGCATGTGCATTGATTATACCCATCTCAATCGAGCTTGCCTAAAGATGCTTATCCCCACCCCAATATTGACAAGCTGGTCGATAATTCAGTCGGTTTCAAATTGCTATCTTATATGAATGCATATTCTGGTTACAACCAGACTCCAATGGCGAAAGTAGACAAATAATATATCGCTTTCATGACCGAGTCGGGTAACTACTACTACAATGTAATGCCCTTTGGCCTGAAAAACACGGACGCTACTTATCAACATATGATGAACAAAGTCTTCCATAACGAGATAGGCGACATGCTCGAAGTCTACATGGACGACATGATCGTCAAATCCACGGAAGAGATCAAACATGCCCTCCACTTAAAGAAAGTTTTCAATCTCGTGCAATGGAAAAGAATTAGTGCCTACGTACTTCCTCGTGCAATGGGAAAGTCAGAGCATCGTAGTTCGGCTAGAAAAGACTTGTCTGTTGATTGATTTTAAACAAAGAGACAAGTCGTTATTGTTAGGATAGAAATCTCGACTAACGGCCACAAGGTGTGGGAAAGATGGATCCTGCATTGACAAGAGTGAGGGTTTGAGAACGCCTCTAACACTCAAGTGGAAAAGTCGACACCTTTATAACCATGGGGATAGGAGAATGTTGCTCGACTATCAATGAATCATGTCTCATCTTGAAAAAAGGTTTGAAGGGTAAAAAGGTGCTCGAGCATACAAAAGAGTTTGAATGAGTTGAATTGTTTTTGTTAATTTTTGAAAAATGTCAAAGTATGACTGTGATACGGTGGGAGAACTGACTTGAGGTTTTGCGTTTGTGTTCGCAAATGTTTCGGTTTAGCAAGAGTCGCCACCGACTTTTTATTTTATCCAAAGGAAAGGTCAAAAAGCACAGGAAAGACCTTTGAGATGTTTTCTTGGGTTCGGGGGGGGGGGGGTGGATTATGAAAAGGGAAGGTTCTAGCACCCTTTTCATCCATGGTTATCCATGGGCTCTTAGTTACTTGTTTAGATCACTTGCTTTTGCTTTTCAATTGTTTGAAATGGTGCTTTGTGTGTGGTTTTTGAAAATGTTTTGAAAAGAGGCCATCGTTGTGGCAACCTTTGTAATGATTCTTGTTTGAATATATACAAAGGTGTTTGTCTTTTGAAAAGATATTTCAATGTTTGAAAGTTTATTTTGGGAAATGTTTTGAAATTGTGTTGTGAGGTGTGTTTGAAAATAACAAGGATGTTTTTGCAAGTTTTTTAATCAAGTAACTAAGAGTTATCTACCCTATTTTACTCAAAGATCTTTCCTACATATTTTTAACCCTTTTGACAGTGTTGTTTTACCATTGCATTTGGTAAACAACCTTGTATTAGGATGTTAAACGGGACAAGCGCGGGTTATCGTATTGACCATGATAGCAATATTGACAAGTATCTTTAGAAATTTTTTGAGGGACTAGATCATTTTGTATAGGCAAGCAAGATAGCGTCATCGATGGTCTATGATCTTTTGTTTTGTTTTTGTTTTGCCAAGATACTCAACATGCATAACATGGCCATTTTAAAGGCAACAAGTGGATGAAACCCTAGGGGTGCATGTGTGCATTGTGTTGTCATTTTACATGCTTTTTGTCTTTGTATTAGTCAAGCTATTTGTTTTTTTTTTGGACTTTTGCATACAAAACCTAATCTCTAATCATGACATAATTGAAAGCATAAATGCGTAAAAGTAAATCTACCACTATTACAACATGATTATGGGGAGGGGGATACAATTTTTGAATGGAGATTATTTTGCAAGAAATTAAAACCCTAATATTTACTATTACATCCAAATTGAATAATTCGTACAAATAATAAATGAACAATATTTAAATAAATAAATTAAACAAATATGCAAAATATTATGAATATGCAAAAATGTTTTGTTTATTTTTATGTATGTAAAAATATAATATTTTAATGTAAAAAAAGAAATAAAAAGATCATTTTTTTTATTAAGGGAAAAACCCTAATTTTCTTTTAAGAAAGTAAATATATATCATATATTTTTTATGTACAATAAAATAAAATAATGTATATACAAAAATAAAATATATTTAGAAAAAATATTATTTAAGTATAAATGATAAAAAATAAAGGTACAATATTTTTATGTTTTATTTTCAAGTTTTCATTAAATAAAATAAAAGTATGTATTAATTAATAATTATTTTCATGTTAGAAAAATAAAATAAAAAATACTAAAATAAAATGTGAAAATTTATAAAAATATTTTTGGCATTTTTTATGTTTAGAAAATGTAAAATAAAATCAGAAATGAAAAATAAATAGGAAAATACAAGAAATATAAAGAAATGGGCCATGGGGTGTAATTAACAAAGCATGGGGTGTCAATAGTGAGCCAGAACCAAGCCCAGCCCATGAACTTCATCTTCAACTTTTGTCAAAAAACAAAAACGCGCGTCTGACTTCAAACATGGAAAACCTGCGTACGTGCTCTAATGCAAAAACTCAAAACATCAAAGTTGTAGCATTTTTCAAGACGAATCCAACCATGTAAAGAACTCATTCTAATTCTCAAAGACCAGAGAGAATTTATATGGCCCTAAATCCTAACCTAATTTTTTCAGGAAGTTCATGGATCAAATTCTCTTAACACGCTTAACTTAAATGAAAACTGAGCATATGTACAGCTTCATGGCTATGAATTCTACATTTTTTATTCACAAACCTAAGCCTAATGATTCCTAAATAGAGAGATAGGAAGTTGATAAAAACCTGTTTTAGTTGACTTCGTGTATGGCAATGTGGAGCTTTTCAGTGAGGCCTGAGATATTTGGGAGCTTGCTTGAACTTCCTCTAACCTTCCCCAATGCGTAGTTTGCCTTGAATGTGCTTGAACAAGCCTGTAGAACTCAACCCGCACAAGATGAAATAAAAAATGGTAAACCTTGCAAATGGAGTTACAGTCAGTGTTTAAGGGTTGGGATAGCTTGGATAGGTTATATGGAAGGTGTTTGAACAAGTTTGAGGCAAAACGCACGAGGGTTTTTGCTATGGAAGTCAATTTGCAGGGAGTGCCCTGTTTTGCCAATGGAAGGTGATTTTGTGCTATGGCAGGCTTAAGGACTCAAAGGCTCGTGTTTTAGGTTCAATACAATGTGTGAAACTTGTCTCAAAAGCTTGCAAAAGTTGGTCCTCTCAGATGTGCAAGTTGTAGTGTATTTCACAAGTTTCTTGGTTATGAAGCAAAATGAGAAGTGACAAAGAGCAGGCCTGTACATGCTAGCTCTAACCCTACATACATTGTGCAAGCTTGTCCCCAAGTTTGTGGATTTGATTTGCTGCATAAGATCTTGTTCAAGGCTCAAGGATTCTATTTGACATAAAGCAAGATTTGGACAAAAATGGCAATGTTACCTTTTACCGTTTTTGGATTAATCTATTGTATAATCCTCTAATGACCAAAACAAAGCCTTAGACCAATGGATTTGCATTTAATTATTTATTATGGAAGGGTTTTGGGACCTGTAATCTAGTACCAACAAGGATGATTAGAGTTTGTAACTTGTATCAATATGAACATGTCATGGATCAAAAGTGAGTTTTTGCCAACTTCAAGCCTTCGATTCTACCTAACCACAAATGATTTTGGAGAGTTCTTGGACATTTTATAAAGCTTGTAACATGCTCTACAATCCATATTTGAAATTCATTTTTAGATTCCAAGTGTAACTAGGTGAAAAATTTCCATGAAGATAGGTCAAAATCCTGCCTAAACTAGGGCAAAATTTCACTAAGTTAAAAGTTTCATGGACCCTTGTTCCAAAAATCATAACATGAGATCCCAGCTTCTTTTTGGAAAACTTTGTGAATAAAAATTGTAGACTTTTTGTAGGACTACAACTTTCATGTTGGAAGTTTTGTTTGAATCCAATTGCATCATAGTGAAAATGTTGGGCAAAGTTGGGAAAAAATAAGAAAATTTCATAACTTAGAAAAATTCTAAGTTATGAAATTTTTCAATCTTAAACCCTAATTTGCAAAATTGGGTTTCTTGATGAACAATTTTCATGTTTTGACACATCTTGATGAAAAATGACCCTTGGCACTTGATTTTGACCAAAAAGTCAAAGTTTGACTTTTCAGTGTACAGTCAAATTTTGATCAGTTGACTGAAAAATTCATCTATCAATCCAATGCAATTGAGATATTTTGAACCTTGTGAATAGGTCAAGATGATTCCATTGAGTCCTTGAATCCATTTTTTATTCCAATTTGCCATTGTCTAGGTGATAAATCAGAAGTTGCCCTTGTGCAGTCAAAACCCTAAAAATGACCATTTTTCCCTTTTGGTGATCTGATCAAATTTCTTGAGGAGTTGTTGTCCAAACTTGATCAAATGGTCCATATGAGTCCATAATGTTGATGTGGATAAAAAATTATGAGTTTTGACTGTAAATTGGCCACAGTTGACTTTTTCCCCAATACAGGTAATTTCTAGATCAACTATCCAATTGACTGGGCAAAAATTTGATTCAAAGCTTGAAACTTGGTAGAGGAATTCTTATAAGTCCAACATGAAGTATGAAAGTCACTTTGAGCATTGGAAGTCAAAAAATCCATGTGCAAACTCAAACCCTAATTTAGGTCAATAGTGCAAGGAGATGTCTTGAGTAGTGCAAAACCCTAATCTGGTCTTGAGTTCAAAGAGTCTTGTGATGAGAAATCTTGATAAAATGAGAGGGAAAATTTTGGGGTACAACAATGACTAAATGAATTGAAGTTTGTTTAAAGAAAAGAAGTTTTAAAAGAAAAGGCACTCGACAAAGTCGAGGTTTATTATGAAAGCGGTTTGAGTTTATAAACAAAGAAGCTTTTGAAAAAAGATGAGAAGGTTTTGAAAACTAAAGAAGATTGGAGGAGATGAAGGGACTATCCTAATGTATAAGGTAAAAGTTAGGGAGAAGAACCATCTAACCAACAAGAAGCCAACACTTGACATTATGAGTCAAGATATACTTCTAATTCTTTGGATTTAAACCAAGCAAGGATACCGAACCTCTTAAAAAGACCAAACTTTAAGTGAATTAAGTCTTCATAAAAATTGGGCAGAGTAACAGTTGTATACAGATGAATTCCATATTACAGACAAAGTATGTAATCACAATGACCTGCACATAAAACAAACAAACAACCTAATGTTTTGAGGTAAACCTCAAGAACTCTAGACGAAATATCAACTAAGGTCACAAGGTCTCCAATATAATCCAAGGTTTCTATTTCTAAGTCCAAGAAGTCCAATACTCCATAATGACAAGGACAGTAACCAAATAGTCCAAGTATGATTAATGTTTTTATGGTTCATGTTGATTATTAAGTATCTTCAAAAGGAAAAGAAAAGCTCAAGTGATCAAAATAAAAATGACATAAAAGTAAATGCTCAAGTGAGCAAAGATTAAAATAGCATGAAATGTAAATGCTAAAGTAAATGGTACATAAAGTAAAGAGCATAATATAAAAAGCCTAAAATAAAGTCAATTGTTAGAAGTTAATAATTAGTTGGATGACCATCTTGAAACTTGCATTTGGAACTCATTAGAAGATTGGTAGAACCAAACCCTCTCAACAATAAGTTGAATTTGCTTTTTGTCAAGTATATCATCCATTTAAGAATCCTCAAGGTAACAGTTAATGATCAATGATGTTTAAGTGATCTGCATTGACCAAAATTGATGAAGATCCATTGGAGGATTGGTAGAACCAAAGCCTCCTAACAACGAATCTCAAGGTTATTGAATCAAAGGATTCAAATTAACATACTTGGGCTTGCAAACATAGGTTTAAGCCACGAATGATCATTTTCTCAAATCGGGACAAAATTTAGCGCTATGTTAAGCAATCGTAAGTGGACTTATGTAGAAGTCGCACCTATTTTGAGGACGGTCAATAGCAATCTATGTACTTCATGTTTGGATAAATTATATAGAGATCATCATTCCATAACATGTAGCACAAATAAAAAAAGAAAGGGATAAGATGAAGAGGGAGGGGAATGATAAGCTAATTTGGATCACTACCTCAAATTTCTTTCATCTTTAAATTCAATCACTCATCTAGATGGATTAAAGTACTAAACATGTCATTAATATGAAGCACAAAAAATGAATTAAATAATTCATTCTTTGGTAGATTTGAATCAATGAACATGTATCCAATTTTATCTACAACCAAAGTCCATTGAATTTAAAGAGAAATTGGACATTTAAAATTGCAATCCAAATCAACAATCAAAAAGAGTGAGTAGAAAAAGAGAGATGGATCAAAATAGCCCCAAAACAAGGCAGAAAATGCATTTTGGTTTTGTTTCAATCGATTTCACTACTGATGCAATCGATTGCATCCATGTTTTTTTAAAAAAAACGTGAAATCTTGCTGTGACAATCGAATGCACTATTACAACAATCGATTGCACCCTGTTAAAATCAGAAAAACAGCATTTCAAAAGGCCAAATTCTTGTTCAAACTTTTCATCAAACACCTTATGATCATGGATTCAATTGAGCATAAAAATTCCATCAAATTATGAGAAAATAACACCAATGGAATCAAAAAACAATGATCAATGAATCAAACCCAAAGATCAACAAGAGATCACATTGTGAAAGATGAAAAATCCAACTTACCAAAGGTAGATCTAGAGAATTATCAAAACAACTTCAAGAATTTGCTTCAATTCAGCCCCAAGAATCAATTTCCCAAGCTTTGATGTAGAGAATTGATGAAGAGAAAGTGTTCGGATGAAGGTTTAGCTTAAAGATTAGTAAGCTTCAATGCAAAGCTTACTAACTTTTTTTTTTGAAAATGGAGCTTTGAGTGAATTTGGTAGATGGAGGGAATTGAGAGATTTTTTAGCAAGGTGAATTTGGCTATCAAAAGCTTGAGATTTGAATGAAATGAAGGCTCTATTTATAGAGGTTAGGCTTGGAATTAGTGGTGGTTTGGTAATTAATTCTTGGAGCCAAAATTTGAATTAATGATATATCTTTCAATAAAAGAAAAATTGGAGCCAAAATTTGAATTAATGATATATCTTCCAAAAAATGAAGAAAAATTGAAACCAAAATTGACAAGCTTGAAATTGCTGATTTTTTTCAAAATTTCACTCTGTGCAATCAATTGCACTCTGGGAGCAATCGATTATGCAGTGAAAAATAATGAAAATTATTTTAATTATTTTTCTTTGCAAATAGAGATTTTAGGAAAATAATACCGGAAAACCCTATTTATCAGATGCTTTAACTCGGTACCTACAAAACACAAATATACAAAGACAAAGACAAAGACAAATGTTTTTTTGTATTTTGATTAGAATTTAGTCAACAACACAAGAGCAAACTTAAAGATAGGATGCAAATGTGATGAATGAAGCTATTTATTAATGATTGTGACCAAATGATAAAATATGATATGAAAATGTGACTGGAAAAATTAGGGGCGAAATTTAGGATACAACAACTGCCCCTATTTAATTATCTTTTTTCTAGATAGGCAGAAAGTAATTAAATACAAACAGACCCGAATTTCGTCCTTGACGCGATGAGATGATAGCATTGTTAGAACAAAGTTTGAATATACTACCCTACATTTAAGTTTTGATGATAACAAAGTGAAATGATATATTATTTATGATATTCATATATGAACTATCTGCTGCCTAAAATTATTATGTTCTGACTTGCAGATACTCTGATTGATAAGCAAGATCACATCTAATCAGCATCAGAATTTGGTTCTTGACACTAGCATCAGAAGTTTCCATATCAGAATGTCAGAATCAGATGATCAACTCACGTACATGCTGAAGCCTGATGAACAAGACTGCGCTCAACACTCTGATAAAGAAACACAACAGTTCATCAGCAGCGAAGCAGAGTCAGAATGAGCCAAGCCAGAACTTGCATTAAGTAAGCAACGGTACTGTGCATTGAAAGCCAATTAATTCCAACGGCCTCATTCCAGA
Source organism: Vicia faba (assembly GCA_948472305.1). Classification (NCBI taxonomy): domain Eukaryota; kingdom Viridiplantae; phylum Streptophyta; class Magnoliopsida; order Fabales; family Fabaceae; genus Vicia; species Vicia faba. Next base: position 536,490,932 of record OX451735.1, on the reverse strand, counting down.
CAAGATCTGCTCGATAAGGAAAGTTTGTTATTAGCATTAAATCAAGAATATTGCATCCAACGTTCATCATCTCAGTGCTACATAAACAAGACTTTGAAGATTGAAATGGCTAATGCTCTCCAAATCTCTACACGCACAAAAGCTAATCAAAATCTTCTTTCTCTCAGTTTTGCTAAACCACACATTCTGATATTCTATCATTGTTTAGCAATCTAGTTTCTAAGCTTCAATTTGTGTATACATCACAGTTGTGATACAGTTTTGTAGAAAACATTCACACACTTAGCTTTATCTCTTTGTAAGAAAGTGTTACCTTGACAAACCGGGTTGTGGTTTGGATCAAGAAGGCTTTAGCAGTTGTTAAAGCAGTCTGTAATATTCAGTTGAATATAGTGGATTAAGACCTCGTTGGAGAGAGGCGAAATCACCTTGACAGGTGGACTGGAGTAGTTTGAGATCAAACTAACCAGGATAAAAATATCTTGTTCATTGCATTAGATTTCAGTTTTACAATTCAACCCCCCCTTCTTGTGTTTTTCACCACTTCAATTGGCATCAGAGCGCCTGGTTCTGAGCTAAAACACTTAACCGTGTCAGTACAAGATCCAGCGTCAGAAAAACACAATGGCAGGAAATAATTCTCACATCAGCAATGACAACAATGAGGACAGAGACAGATTCAGCGGCAAACCTCCAGTCTTTGATGGAGAAAACTTTGATTACTGGAAAGACAGAATTGAAAGCTTCTTTCTGGCACATGATGCTGATCTGTGGGATATGGTGACAGATGGATACACGCACCCTGTGAATGCAAGTGGTCAGAAGATTGATAGAAAAACAATGTCTGATCAACAAAAGCGTGACTTCAAGAATCACCACAAGGCCAGAACCATCCTCCTCAGCGCCATCTCCTATACTGAGTATGAAAAGATCTCCAACAGAGACACAACAAAGAATATTTTTGACTCACTCAGAATGACGCATGAGGGCAACGTTCAGGTCAAAGAAACAAAAGCTCTGGCGCTCATTCAGAAGTATGAGGCGTTCAAAATGGAAGAATATGAATCCATTGAGACCATGTTCTCTAGATTCTAGATTCTGGTAGCTGGTCTCAAAGTTCTGGACAAAGGATACTCTACTGCTGACCATGTCAAGGAAATCATCAGAAGTTTACCCAAGCAGTGGAGACCTATGGTTACAGCTCTGAAGCTAGCTAAAGATCTCAACAAAATCACTCTGGAGGAACTTATCAGCTCCCTCAGAAGTCATGAGATAGAGCTAGAAGCTGATGAGCCTCAGAAGCAAGGTAAGCCTTTAGCATTAAAATCTAACAAAAAATTTGAGTCTAAAGTTTTGCAGGCAGTTGAAGAAACATCTGATGGATCCTCATCAGAAGAAGACGAACTCTCTCTCCTCTCCAGAAGAGTAAATCAACTGTGGAAGCAAAGACAAAGGAAGTTCAGGAATCCCAGAAGATCTGATCAGAGCGAGTCTTCTTCCAGATACAGAAGGACAGATTCTTCCTCTGGATACAGAAGATCTAAAGGCTCCTCCAGTAGCAAAAAGCCAAACACCAAAGACATCATCTGCTATGAGTGCAATGAGCAAGGACACTATAAGAGTGACTGCCCAAAGCTTCAGAGGGAAAAGCCCAAAAAGAAGTTTGGAAGAGAGAAGAAGAAAAGTCTCATGGCTACATGGGATGACTCTGACTCGTCTGAAGCTGACTCAGAATCAGATGATGAGAGGGCAAACATAGCTCTCATGGATAACATCTCAGAAGATAGTGAAGCTTCTGAATCAGACTCAGAATCAGACACTGAAGAGGTATTTCCTAACTTTGCTGTTAACTTTACAAAGGCTGAACTTGCTGAAAGCCTTAATGAGATTCTGGAACGGTATCAGCAAATTAGAGTTAAATTCAGAAACCTGAAAAGGAATCTTGAATCTGACTCTAATAAGACTGAGAGTCTCAAATTGGAAAATTCTGAGCTGAGAAATAAGATTTCAAAATTAGAAAACACTTTACAAAACTCTCAGAAGGAACCAATTTCTGAAACTCCCAGCAACGCTGATGAGATCATCAAGGAGTATGATCACAGTTTCCAGAAGTTCCTAGCTAAAAGCATAGATAGAAGCAGAATGGCTTCAATGATCTATGGAGTTAGCAGAAACGGCAGGAAAGGAATAGGATACCAAGGTAAGGTTCCTACACCAAAGAATGTCATGGACTTAACCATCAAACACACTCCTCTGAATTCACATTTTGTATATGGTCACACACATGATATCAAATACACTAGCAGTAAGCACTCTGTGAAACCAAAATTCAACCAGAGTTTTGGTAAAACTAACAAATCAGGACCCAAGAAAATCTGGGTACCTAAGGATAAAATAATACATGTTGCAGATATCTTTAGCAGCAAGTCAGGAACACCAGTCCTGGTACCTGGACTCTGGCTGCTCACGACACATGACGGGAATAAGGCATATGTTCCAAAGCCTGGAACTTAAGCCTGGAGGCCACGTTGGCTTTGGAGGCAATCAGAGGGGAAAGATAATTGGCTCTGGAACTGTAGGTAATGGAAATCTTCCCTCTATTAATAATGTTCTGCTAGTAGATGGATTGATGCATAATCTGTTATCCATAAGTCAATTAAGTGATAACGGTTATGATATAATCTTTAATCAAAAATCATGTAAAGCTGTTAGTCAGAAAGATGGGACTATCCTGTTTAATGGTAAGAGGAAAAACAACATTTACAAAATCAAACTTTCTGAACTAAAGAGTCAGAATGTAAAATGTCTTCTGTCTGTTAACAACGAGCAGTGGATCTGGCACAGAAGATTGGGGCATGTTAGTATGAGAAGAATATCTCAGATTAACAAACTCAATCTGGTCAGAGGACTTCCTAATTTGAAGTTCAATTCAGATGCTCTGTGTGAAGCATGTCAGAAAGGCAAATTTGCAAAACCTTCTTTTAAATCCAAAAATGTTGTTTCTACCTCTAAGCCATTAGAACTTCTGCACATTGACTTATTTGGACCAGTTAAAACTGCTTCAGTCAGTGGTAAGAAGTATGGGTTAGTAATCGTAGATGACTATAGCAGATGGACATGGGTAAAGTTCTTAAGACACAAGGACGAGTCACACTCTGTGTTTGTTACCTTCTGTAACCAAGTTCAGAATGAAAAGGATCTTAGAATCGTTAAAGTCAGAAGTGATCATGGTGGAGAATTTGAAAACAAAGATTTTGAGTCATTCTTTAATAACAAAGGCATTCTGCATGATTTCTCTTGTCATAGAACTCCCCAACAAAATGGAGTTGTAGAACGAAAGAACAGAACATTGCAAGAAATGGCCAGAACCATGATCAATGAGACAAACGTTGCTAAGACCTTCTGGGCAGAGGCAATAAACACAGCGTGCTACATTCAGAATAGAATCTCAATAAGACCTATTCTGGAAAAGACTCCATATGAATTGTGGAAGAACAGAAAGCCCAACATTTCATATTTTCATCCATTTGGATATACTTGCTTTATATTAAATACAAAGAATTATTTGAACAAGTTTGACTCTAAAGCACAGAAGTGTATTATGTTAGGATACTCTGAACGCTCAAGAGGGTACAGAGTATACAATACAGAAACACAGATTGTGGAAGAATCAATCAGTGTTCGTTTTGATGATAAGCTTGACTCTGAAAAGTCAAAGCAGAATGAAGTTTTTGCAGGTATAGAAATTGAATTTGTAGGTTCTGAAGACAAGTCATCAGAAGCTCTCAACACAGACATTCCTTCAACGTATGAAAGGAGCACTGCTAGCAATCCTACAACAGCTGCTGATCAACCTCAGAAGAGATTACCCAGAAGCAGCTTGGATCACCCAGAAGAGACTATCCTAGGAAGAAAGGAAGATCCAATCAGAACAAGAGCAAGCTTCAGAAACTCTGAAGAAACACATATGGGACTTGTGTCTCTGATTGAACCTTCTTCTATTGATGAAGCACTTCTGGATAATGACTGGATTCTGGCAATTCAAGAAGAGCTGAATCAATTCACCAGAAACGATGTATGGGATCTCGTTCCCAGACCAAAAGGATTCAACGTCATTGGAACAAGATGGGTGTTCAGAAACAAGCTAAATGAACAAGGTGAAGTCATCAGAAACAAGGCACGACTGGTTGCACAAGGTTATAGTCAGCAAGAGGGGATAGACTATACAGAAACCTTTGCCCCAGTCGCCAGGTTAGAATCTATCAGACTTTTAATTTCATTTGTTGTTAATAGAGGCATCACTCTGTATCAGATGGATGTCAAAAGTGCATTCTTAAATGGTTATATAGAAGAAGAAGTTTATGTACACCAACCCCCTGGTTTTGAAAATACAAAACATCCAGAACATGTTTTCAAACTAAAGAAGTCACTGTATGGTCTGAAACAAGCTCCCAGAGCTTGGTATGAAAGGCTAAGTAACTTTTTGTTAGAAAATGAATTCACCAGAGGGAAAGTGGACACTACTCTATTCTGTAAATCAGTTAAGAATGACATCTTAATCTGTCAAATTTATGTTGATGATATTATTTTTGGTTCTACTAATCCTTCTCTTGGAAGAAAATTTGCTAAGTGTATGCAGGCAGAATTTGAGATGAGCCTCATGGGGGAACTGAAATTCTTCCTAGGAATTCAAATCAATCAAACTCCAGAGGGAACTTACATTCATCAGAGCAAATACATCAGAGATCTTCTGAAGAAATTTGACCTCTCAGAATGTAAGCCATCAAAGATTCCAATGCATCCCACGTGCATTCTGGAAAGAGAAGAGGTAAGCAAAAATGTAGAACAGAAAGTCTACAGAGGTATGATTGGTTCTCCTCTATCTGACTGCTTCAAGACCTGACATACTATTCAGTGTTTGTATCTGTGCTAGATTCCAATCAGATCCTAGAGAATCTCACTTAACAGCTGTTAAGCGAATTTTCAAGTATCTGAAAGGTACTACTAATCTGGGTTTGTTTTATAGAAAATCTAGTGATTACAGCTTAGTAGGCTACTGCGATGCTGATTTTGCTGGAGACAGAGTGGAACGTAAAAGTACTTCTGGAAGCTGCCAGTTTCTGGGAGAAAATCTGATCTCTTGGTCCAGCAAAAGGCAATCAACAATTGCACTATCAACAGCAGAAGTTGAGTACATAGCAGCAGCAGGATGTAGCACACAAATGCTCTGGATGAAAAGTCAGCTTGAAGACTTCCAGATTTTTGAGAGTAACATTCCTATACTTTGTGATAATACTTCTGCTATTTGCTTAAGTAAGAATCCCATTTTACATTCTAGAGCTAAGCATATAGAAATAAAACATCACTTCATTTGGGACTATATTCAGAAAGGTATTTTGAACTTAAAATTTATAGATACAGACCATCAATGGGCTGATATCTTTTCTAAACCCCTTTCAGAAGATAGGTTTAATTTCATTCTGAAACATCTCAGCATGAAAATCTGTCCAGAGTGAAAATGTTTTAATTCAATATATTTACCTTCAGAATGTAATTGTTTTACTGTGAACTTCTGATCAATCTTCTTTCAGAAAGATAGAACATGCAGATTGTATCAGATGCAAGTCTAAAGATCTGAGAGTCTAAGCTCAAAGACAGACATGCTGATCACTACATCAAACAAGTGTCATCCAATCATCAGCATATCTCTGAAGCAGAACGCGTGCACGCTTCTGAGAAGGCAAAGCGCTGATTGGGTGCATTGAGACACATGTCTGGTAACCGTTTTTAAGTATCTTTCTCAAATCCCCCAAAATCAGCAAGCATTTAATGAAAAGTAATCATGCTTTTAAAATGCAATCATGATTTTTCTCTCTCTTAAAAAACGTTTATCTTTTCAAAATATTTTTTGAAACTCTTTTAATATAACTAGTTTTTCTGATCTTAAATTGTTTTAGCACTCACCTACACTTTTTGATTGCTGACAAAAAGGGGGAGAACAAGAATGATATTTTAAACAATAACGGCTAACTAGACAGAAATTCTCAAACATTCTAACTCTATTACTTGAAAATGTTTTTCTGTTTTGCTTAAAGTCTACAGGTACAAGGAAGCTCCTGGACACTCTGAAGACTAGAAGCTCTGATCACTATGAAGCTCTAATCCGCTCTGATACTCTGATCCAAAGCAAAGCTCTGACAAGAAAAGCTCTGAAGCTCTGCTCTGACATAAAGCTTCTGATAGTCAAAGACTCTGATACTCTGACGTTCAAAGAAAGGCAAAAAGATCTGATCCTGAAGAACACTTGTAATCAAAGGTAAGTAATAAACTCAGGGGGAGTATATCTCTTAACTCTGATATCTCTTTACTCCTTATCCTTTTACTTCTTACTCTGATGCATATCTCAGATACCTTTTCACGTTATTTTCATTTAAAAATATCTAGTTTTTGTCATCATCAAAAAGGGGGAGATTGTTAGAACAAAGTTTGAATCTACTACCCTACATTTAAGTTTTGATGATAACAAAGTGAAATGATATATTATTTATGATATTCATATATGAACTATCTGCTGCCTAAAATTATTATGTTCTGACTTGCAGATACTCTGATTGATAAGCAAGATCACATCTAATCAGCATCAGAATTTGGTTCTTGACACCAGCATCAGAAGTTGCCATATCAGAATGTCAGAATCAGATGATCAACTCACGTACATGCTGAAGCCTGATGAACAAGACTGCGCTCAACACTCTGATAAAGAAACACAACAGTTCATCAGCAGCGAAGCAGAGTCAGAATGAGCCAAGCCAGAACTTGCATTAAGTAAGCAACGGTACTGTGCATTGAAAGCCAATTAATTCCAACGGCCTCATTCCAGACAAGATCTGCTCGATAAGGAAAGTTTGTTATTAGCATTAAATCAAGAATATTGCATCCAACGTTCATCATCTCAGTGCTATATAAACAAGACTTTGAAGATTGAAATGGCTAATGCTCTCCAAATCTCTACACGCACAAAAGCTAATCAAAATCTTCTTTCTCTCAGTTTTGCTAAACCACACATTCTGATATTCTATCATTGTTTAGCAATCTAGTTTCTAAGCTTCAATTTGTGTATACATCACAGTTGTGATACAGTTTTGTAGAAAACATTCACACACTTAGCTTTATCTCTTTGTAAGAAAGTGTTACCTTGACAAACCGGGTTGTGGTTTGGATCAAGAAGGCTTTAGCAGTTGTTAAAGCAGTCTGTAATATTCAGTTGAATATAGTGGATTAAGACCTCGTTGGAGAGAGGCGAAATCACCTTGACGGGTGGACTGGAGTAGTTTGAGATCAAACGAACCAGGATAAAAATATCTTGTTCATTGCATTAGATTTCAGTTTTACAATTCAACCCCCCCTTCTTGTGTTTTTCACCACTTCAAGCATATGTTATGAATGAATGTATGGACTATTTTTTTACATATATATTTTTTGAATGATGTATGAGATGAGACAGACTCCGTGGGAATATGGAAAAACTCGAAAATGGAAACTTATGGTAGTTCAGATGAAATGACGTAGAAATACACGCTAGGGAAACAACAGGATATTTCTGGATATCTGTCAGGGTGACAAAGAGTAACCATCAATACTTGGAAAAAAGAAATAAAACCCGAGAAAGCAAGTAGAGACATCCAAGAATAGCATTGAATGAGGCGAGAAACTCTCTGGAAAAGATAATTAGAAGCATCTATAAGAATATTAGACATGGGATAAGACCAAATCTGAAGTTACGTCAGAGTCGTCCAGGAAAGATATTGGAAGGAAAAGAAACATGACATCTAATATTGGCTTTAAATGAAGGGAAAACTCAACGTCTAATAATGGCTTTAGACGAGAGGAAATATCATAACATCTAATAATGGCTTTGGATGGAAACAAAAGATCCTGACATTCAATATTGGCTTTAAATGAAAGAAAAGATGGTGGCATCCAATATTGGCTTTGGATGGAAGAAAAGATCACGACATCCAATATTGGCTTTGAATGAAGGGAAAGCTCAACGTCTAATAATGGCTTTAGACGATAGAAAAGATCACAACATCCAATATTGTATTTGAATGAGTGGAAAACTCAATGTCTAATAACGGCTTTAGATGAGAGAAAATATCACAACATCCAATATTGGCTTTGGACGGCAACAAAAGATTGCGACATCCAATATTGGCTTTGGACAGCAACAAAAGATTGTGACATCCAATATTGGCTTTGGATGGAAGAAAAGGCAACAAATATTGGCTTTGGATGGAAAAAAGATCATGATATCCAATATTAGCTGTGGATGAAAGAAGAGATTACGACATCTAATATTGGCTTTGGACGATAACAAAGGTAACAACATCCAATATTGGCTTTGGATGGAAACAAAAGAGACAACATATCCAAGATTAGCATTGGATGAAAGAGAGAAACAACTCATCCAAGATTAGCATCGGACGAAAGAGAGGAGACAACTCATCCAAGATTAGCATTGGACGAAAGAGAGAAACAGCCGAACTGACATCTGCTTTGGTAGGTGCCAAGTAAGTTGGACTTTGATCTCAAGGTGATATGTCAACTGCAACAAGACCTCGGAAAATGCAAAATGAGGATGAAACACTCTCTGTTCATATTTCTAACCCACCACCTATTCAAAGACAATCTCCCAATCATCAACGATTTCAGGCTCCACCAAGACAATTCACAAGAATAGGCATGTCGCCATCCCAAGCCTTACAACACCTGTTAAAGGCTAATTTGGTGACACTGCGTGATCCTCTGGCCAATCCAGATACCTCTTCACCTAAATACAACCCAAATTCCAAGTGTGCATATCACTCGAATAGTCTCGGGCATGAGACTGACCAATGTTGGGCACTGAAGAATAAAATTCAATACTTAATAGACAATAAGACCATTGAATTTGATCCTCCTCCAACTCTGAATGTAATCACCGCGCCTATGCCAAATCATGGCAAGGGCGTCAATATTGTTGAAGATACCACTTTTGTTTCCTCCTTCGAAGACTTGACTACTTCGTTAACCATTATCAAAAAGAATCTGCTAAAGGCCGGGATTTTCCCTAACTGTTTGAAGGACTGTGATTGTTGCGCCAAATAACTCAATGGATGCAAAAGGATGAAGGAAGGCATTCGGCGCCTGATGAATAGCCATGAGATCCTATTTGAGAAGACTTCGTCCGCCAAAAGTTTGACCAATAAGTATGAAGATCTCTCCATCATAACAATCTCAAACAAGCCTCTTAGGATCTCCTTCAAGGGTCCTATCAGGATTTCAAATGAATCGATTGTTGCTCCTCTGATAATTACCGCTCTCGGGCCAATTCCGTACTCTTCCAACAAAGCAGTGCCATGGAACTATGGTGCTGAGGTGTTTTACCATGGGATAAAGCAAGACATTTGGATTGAAGAAAGCAAAGCTGATGACATTGGTAACATTACTGGCTCTAGTAAGGTGACCAGAACTGGGAGAATCTTCTCATCCAACATCTCACCACCAACTGTTACAAAGGCGCCTGTCCGCATCACCTCTACTAAGCCTAGTGCTAACATAAGGGGAAAATAGAAAGTAGTTGAGCCTGCTGAGACAGAAATACCCGCAAAAGACATTGCTGCTGAGGAACCTTCCACTCGAGAAATGGATGAGATCTTGAAAATTATAAAAATGAGTGATTTCAAGATTGTGGAGCAGTTGGGGAAAACCCCTTCCAAGATCTCTATGTTATCTTTGCTACTCTGTTCCGATGCTCATGATCGGGCATTAATCAAATTATTGAAAAAGGCTCATGTCCCTCATGAGACCACGACAGACCAGTTTGAAAATTGTGTGGCAAGCTTGAAGGTCCAAAATGGTTTGGGGTTCTCAAATGTTGATCTGACACCACTTGGAAAGAACCATAACAAAGCTCTGCATGTTTCTGTTGAATGTAAGGGGACTCCTCTAGCACATGTTCTGGTTGACACTGGCTCTTCTTTAAACGTGCTACCTAAGGGGGCTTTGGACCGTTTAGACTGTGAATGACTAGTTTTAAAGCCAAGTGATATTATTGTGAGGGCTTTCGATGGGTCCAAAAGGACAATTCATGGATGGGTGGATCTCCCGATCAAGGTAGGCTCACAGATCTTCAACTCTACTTTCTACATCATGGATATCCGTCCTGCCTACTCTTGCTTTCTAGGTCACCCTTGGATCCATAGAGCTGGGGCAGTAACATCTACACTTCACCAAAAGCTCAAGTATCTGATCAAAGGAAGGATTGTCATTGTCTGTGGTGAGGAGGAGTTCATGGTAAGCCACCTCAACTCTTTCAAATATGTGGAGATGGATGAGGAATTTGTAGAAACCCCATGTGATACGGTGGGAGAACTGACTTGAGATTTGCGTTTGTGTTTGCAAATGTTCGGTTTAGCAAGAGTCTCCACCGACTTTTTATTTTATCCTAAGGAAAGGTCAAAAAGCACAGGAAAGACCTTTGAGATGTTTTCGTGGGTTCGGGGGGTAGATTATGAAAAGGGAAGGTGCTAGCACCCTTTTCATCCATGGTTTTCCATGGGCTCTTAGTTACTTGTTTTTAGATCACTTGCCTTGATTTTCAATTGTTTGAAATGGTGCTTTGTGCGTGTGGTTTTGAAAATGTTTTGAAAAAGGTGCCTTGTCTAGGAAACCTTTGTAACAATTCTTGTTTGAATGTTTTACAAAGGTGTTTGTCTTTTTGAAAAGATGTTTCAATGTTTTTGAAAGTTGTTTGGAAGTTGTGTTGTGGTGTGTGTTTGAAAAAATGGCAAGGATGTTTTGCAAGTTTGATCAAGTAACTAAGAGCTATCTACCCTATTTTACTCAAAGATCTTTCTTATGCTTTTTAACCCTTTTAACAGTGTTGTTTCACCATTGTATTTGGTGAACAACCTTGCATTAGAATGTTGAACGGGACGGGTGCAGGACGTTTGTATAGTCATAGAAGGCAACATATAGGACGTTTTAGCAATGTCGTTTTAGGGACTGGATCGTTTACCGAAGGCAACATCGAGGGTGATCGAGGGACTACGATCTTTTATCGAGGATTTTAGCTAAAACGCCCATGCTCGAGGGACATGACTATTTTCCGAGGCAACAAGTGAGATTACCCTAAGGGTGCATGTGTGCAAAGTGTGTTATTTACATGCATTTAGTCTTTGATTTTTAGGTTGTCTACTTGTTGATTTTATCTTACCATACACGCCTAATTATTAGCATTTGTATAAAGTAAATAAAATGCAGAAAGATAAAATCCTACGCTATTACAACCATATCGAAAGGCATAAAATATAAAGGCAAAAAATAAAATAAAAGCAAGAAAAATGAAGGTTTTTCGATTGGGGCAGAAAACCCTTCGATTCTGCACTTTTCGGCTCTCTTCGATTTGGCCTAAAAAAGGGTGAAGGCATGACTTTCGACTGAAGCCTCACGGTCAGCATGTTGTGCCTTTCGATTGGGACCAGCAGGACAACATGTTGTGCCTTTCGATTGGGACCAGCAGGACAGCATGTTGTGCCTTTCGACTGGGACCAGCAGGACAGCATGTTGTGCCTTTCGACTGGGCTTGGAACCAGTATAAGATGCAATATGCCTTTCTGCCTCCTTCAATTGGGCCTGGAGTCAGTGAGGAAGCCTGAGGCTTCATTTCATATTCATGTTTTCCTGTTTATTTCGTTTGAACTTTTTGAACAGCAACATGGCATAAGGCCATGCTAATATTGCCTTACAATCAGTTAACACTTAATGCATATTTAAGTAAACAAGCAGCAAAACGAAAGGGGGTTAGCTCTGAAAACATATTAAGTAGGTGGAAACGAAAAGAACTAAAGTGTTATGTACATGTTATGCTATAAATGAAAGGTTCAAGGTTAAGGATGACTTACCTTGCTTGAGGCTAGAACGTGTGCTGGGCCTTTAAGTGGTTTTCTTGAATACTTCTGGATTCGAAGGGTAACAAGGTATATGGATGTTTCAGATTCTAAGGGGATAAGTGTTTGGATTCTGGTTATGTGTTTGGATTCTGGATACGTGTTTCGATTCTAGATATGTGTTTGGATTCTGGATATGTATTTGATGAGTGTTTAAGTGTTTGAGAAAATTTGGTGTTTTTGAAAATTTCTGAAGATTCGTTCGACTGGCCAAATGATCCTCCTTTTAGTTTTGCATAAATTCTTCTATTTATAGAGAAAAAGAAATGGATATCTTTGAAAACAACCAGCCTTGAAAAAATAATTAAATACTGTAACGTGACAGTACAAGTGGGGGGCCTGTTGGCAGCAGCAGCAGTGGGGTGGAAGAGATGTGACTGAGGCCTCTGACGTTGCTTGTGCTCAGACTAAATTCAGGTTGAAAGCTGCTTTTGTTGATAAAGTACCCTCTATGAAAAGAAAAAGCATATAGCCTTTAACCCAGAATAGCAGTATCCAAAAGGTAAAGTTTAAAACCCTTGTACAAACTTCTGACTATGTACAGCCTGGCAAACGAGATTTGATCATGAGTCAAATGCAAGAGTGAGATCGAAGCACACCTGTTTGAAGGAAGCGTTTGCCTCAGTCGAAGCTTGTGATCGAAACAAGCTAACTCGAAGGAAGCTATTGCCCAATTGAAAGCTCATGCTCGAAGGACAACATATTGCCCAATCGAAGCCTGGGTTGAAGCAAACATATTTCCCAATCGAAAGTCCGTGTTCGAAGGAAGCAATGTTGCCCAATCGAAGCAGGCCTGTAGGCAGTAAATTTGTCCAAATCGAAGTAGGCTTTGCAGGCAACACGCTTGGTTAATCGAAAAGGGTTTCCTTGCAAGGGGCACTTGTGGCCAGCAAACATGGTTTTCAAGGCAAGTAATGTAGGGAGCAACAGTCACAAACGAAGCCTGCAACAAGAAGTCACATGCCCTTGCGAAAGAGGCACGCTAGCATCCATTTTGAGCAATCGAAGGAGGCCAAGAGTCAATCGAAGGATTCTGATCGAAAGAGGCCTAAAGGCCAATCGAAAGAGCTGAAACGAAGTACACTTGTATTTCTCCAATTTTTGTCAAAATAATATTTTTATCTATTTTCTCCCTTTTTGACAGTTTCCTTTTAATTTTGGTGCTGGAAAATCCAAATGTACTTTGTGCAAGCCTGAACTTTGAGAATCCTTGTGAGAAAGGCCTTGAAGAATGAGAGGGCAAATTTTAGGGTACAACAGTTGCCCCTGTTCAATCTTCTTACACCTGAAGAGTTAGATTGGCGAATCTGCCATTTGTGACTTGAAGGTGGAAGATGATTGAACACTAGAGTGCCCAGAAATTTGCACTCGGTGATGTGATGGTAGAGGGAATGGGCTTAAAGATGCCATTTGGAGATGTGATAGAATCCTATTGGAGATGGGCTTAAAGATGCCATTTGGAGATGTGATAGAATCCTATTGGAGATGGGCTTGTAGATGCCATCCAAGAATTTCTGTTGAATTGTAATTTTGTAAGTTGAAAGAAGGAACCTGTGTAGGGTTGCCTGATGATGAGTCCGTGTAAAACTACATCTTGGAAGGAAGGAACCTGTGTAGGGTTGCTTGATGATGAGTCTGTATGAAACTGCATCTTGGAAGGAAGGAACCTGTGTAGGGTTGCCTGATGATGAGTCCGTGTTAAACTGCATCTTGGAAGGAAGGAACCTGTGTAGGGTTGCCTGATGATGAGTCTGTGTGAAACTGCACTTGGAAGGAAGGAACCTGTGTAGGGTTGCTTGATGATGAGTCCGTGAGAAACTACATCTTGGAAGGAAGGAACCTGTGTAGGGTTGCTTGATGATGAGTCCGTGTGAAACTGCATCTTGGAAGGAAGGAACCTGTGTAGGGTTGCCTGATTATGAGTCCGTGTGAAACTGCATCTTGGAAGGAAGGAACCTGTGTAGGGTTTCCTAATGATGAGTCCGTGTGAAACTGCATCTTGGAAGGAAGGAACCTGTGTAGGGTTTCCTGATGATGAGTCCGTGTGAAACTGCATCTTGGAAGGAAAGAACCTATGTAGGGTTGCCTGATGATGAGTCCGTGTGAAACTGCATCTCGGAAGGAAGGAACCTGTGTAGGGTTGCCTGATGATGAGTCTGTGTGAAACTGCATCTTGGAAGGAAGGAACCTGTGTAGGGTTGCCTGATGATGAGTCTGTGTGAAACTGCATCTTGGAAGGAAGGAACCTGTGTAGGGTTGCCTGATGATGAGTCCGTGTGAAACTGCATCTTGGAAGGAAGGAACCTGTGTAGGGTTGCCTGATGATGAGTCCGTGTGAAACTGCATCTTAGAAGGAAGGAACCTGTGTAGGGTTGCCTGATGGTGAGTCCGTTTAAAACTGCATCTGGAATTGAGAAGGAACCGGTGTAGGGTTGCCTGATGATGAATCCGTGTAAAACTTCATCTGAAATTTCCTAAGAAGGAACCTGTGTAGGGTTGCTTCATGACGAGTCCGTGTAAAACTACATCTAAATTTGAGAAGGAACCGGTGTAGGGTTACCTGATGATGAGTCCGTGTAAAACTACATCTGGAATTTGAGAAGGAACCGGTGTAGGGTTTCTTCATGATGAGTCCGTGTAAAACTACATCTGGAATTTGAGAAGGAACCGGTGTAGGGTTGCTTCATGATGAGTCCGTGTAAAACTACATCTGGAATTTGAGAAGGAACCGGTGTAGGGTTGCTTCATGATGAGTCCGTGTAAAAATACATCTGTAATTTGAGAAGGAACCGGTGTAGGGTTGCTTCATGATGAGTCCATGTAAAACTGCATCTGGAATTTGAGAAGGAACTGCTGTAGGGTTGCTTCATGATGAGTCCGTGTAAAACTGCATCTGGAATTGAGAAGGAACCGGTGTAGGGTTGCTTCATGATGGTCAAGTAGATAATTGTCCTGTCTGGTTTCAGGTATTAATCTGGAACTTGAAAAGGTTGATGGTATCCCTCTGTTGATTGACCTTTTTCTGAAAAAGGTAAAACGTTAGTTGTATGCAATGTCATGATGTATGAAATGCACGGTGTCATGATGTTCTCAAAATAAATGAGATTGCGTTGTATGCACTTATCATGTATGTATGAAATGTGAAATGTTAATGAATGTATTTTTGTCTGGGAAAATAAATCCTTGACAAAAGCTGGGGAGTCATTAAATCCTAGACTACTGTTGAAGAGTATGTGTGTCTTCAAACCTTGCTTAGAATATTTCCAATGGATTCCTGTTTTGTTGTTTGAGGAGAACTCTGCTGGGGGAAGTTGAAAAACTCTGTGGGGAGTATGTTTATTCCTGCTTGGGAAAAGAGTTTAGGAGTCTCGGTTGTCCGTTGCTCTACTGGGAAGTCGAAGTTGAACTGATATCTGGTCGGATCCAGGTTTCGCAGTAACTTGCTGGGGATTGTAGAGTAGTCTACTGGGGAAGAGGAGTTGTGGTCCTTTGATTTGTAGTAGTCGGAGAGGCAAACTCAAACTGGGGAATCCTGGTGTTGTTGGGGAAATAAACCCTGTCGCCAGTCCGCTAGAGAGGTGACATCTTGGTTGGGGGAAGTCCTCGAGGATTCTTGAGGTTCATTCAGCTGGGGAAAGAGGGTCAGAGATTATACTCTGGGGAATCATCCCATGAGAAGGATTTTGGGGAGATTTGTCACTGCCCCTAGCAGCGAGTGTTTGTGGCACTGCCTGGAAACGTTTGACTGTATGTAACCCTTTGTTGGGGTTGACGTTCAATTCCCCAAGTGACGGAGATGGAGACTTGCCCCTGGTTACTCTGCACTTCTTCAGAGATTTCTTGAAACCTTGACTGGACTGCCCCAGGTGTGCTGGATAGTGACATGTCAAGTCCCCTTGTTGATAGGAGATTTGTCAATGGAAGTGTCATCCTTTTTGAAGTGATTTTGTTCACTGAGAGGGCTTTCGTTCATCGGATATTCGTTGTGTGAATTTCTCCGCTGTCAAACAAATAGCCAAATGCAAACAATGATATTCAAGTAATGCAAAGTTTATGTTTGTCTTGAAGTTTTTTTTTTTGAAAATGCGTTTTAGCGAGTAAAGAAATTTTGCTAAGAAAATTCAAACTCAGGATTTAGAGCAGAGCCTTACAGGAGTCAGGATACCTTTTGTAACAGTATGCTTTCGAACTAACCCATGCTTCAGTTAGGACTTTTGAAGAGTTGTAACGCGGCTTGGTTCACAATTTAAGAAACAAAAGATAAAGGCTCAAAGTATATTTGTACCCACCCACTCTTCGTGATGTTCTTTAATCCTAAACTCAGTTAATTGTGCGTCGAACTCTATTCGAATTTGGAATGACATTTTGGTGATGGTTCACACAAGTTGTATTTTGGAAGGCAGTCATTTTTGAAACATTTTTCATGTTGTTGAGGATTTTTAGCGACCTCGTTCTTTTGATTTGTTATCCCTAACTTTTGCCTGACTGTTCCTGTTTTCGAGATTACAGTCAGCGGGATGCCCCAGCTTTCTTAAGCCTCCTTTGTAGTTTTTGGCTTAGTGGGCTTTTCTCTTTTGAGAGATTGACTGCCTATGAGATAAGGAACCACCACTGTCTTTTGATCCCCAAGGAATGTTTTTGATGTCATTCGTTGTATTATGAACTGAGAGTTTGCAACTTCAATGCGCATCTTTTGAATTAACTGAGAGACTACCCTGCCCCAGGTTTAAATTAAAGGTTTCAATTTGTGTTTAAAACAGAAAACTCCTACTTCTTTGGCTCGAAGGGGTTGACTAGGGATTATCTTCCTTATAACTCCAGTGTTTAGGATTTGAAAGAAATGCATGTACATCGTCAACAAGGTCTGTCCAAAAGCATACTGTATGAGATTATGGCATTGTTTCGTCATCCTCCCTCTAAAGGCTTGTAACTTTTAGCAAGAGTTGAATGTCATAAAGAAGGTAAAAAGCATAGTTTAAATGTAATTAGAATGAGTGGATCAAATCAAGACAAACATATGCAATGCATTAATGAAACAGAGTTTGACATTAATAGATAATTGTTTGAAAACAAAAGAAATTACAACTTGAAAATTCAAATGGAACAAAAGTCTCCCAGTTCGAGCTTTGTCATTTCAAGTGGAGGACCTTCATTATGGCTATCTCAGTTTGTAGCCACTCCAACTGGTCATCTCTGTCGTCCCCAGGATTTCCCACGATCATGCCCCTGGTGAGGAGCGCCTTGACCTCTTCTTGTCCCTTGGATAGGTTCTTGAAGTTGAGCGTTTTGAGCCTGGATGCCCTTGATAGTCTGCTCCAGAGCCATCTCTACTGAAATAAACAGTAGGAGAATAAGGAAACCTGAAAAGGAAAACCTGTTATGATGCAATGCATGATATGTGGATGCATGTTTTCAATAATCTCTCGGGGTAAACACAAGAAAAAGTTAGAGGTTGAATTTTGATCAACATCTTTGATTGGAGAACTTTGTAACGGTGGATGTCTTTCCACGAGAATCAAGCTCACCATGTCAAGTGGGTCATAGCCCCCGATTCAAGTTGTCGCACTTGATTTTTGACGGCGTTTGTTTAGAGGAGAACCCTCTTGCCCCTTGGTAGACATTTGGTTTAACGTGCCCCTGTATCGAAAGACCCTCGAGATCCTTGAAATGGTTATTGAAAATGCTATGGTATGATGTTATGATGTTATGTACATGTATGCAAAAGCAAGCAAGTGTATATACAGGTAATCATATTCACACAAAGCAAACAAGTCCTTAGGTTTAGGCTTGTATGGGGTTTCATAGGTAAGTACCCTCTTGAAGTTAGTTGGCTCAACCTGTCCTAAAATAGAAACCGAGTTCTAAGGAGCTCAATATCACTGGATTATTTTCTATGTTCATTGTTTTGGTTTAGCCACTTACTGGCAACCAAAATATTCCAAGAAAACAATCCTCAATGAGTGTAGTATCGAGTATCTACCAACTTCGGACTGCACCAAAGCCGGTCATCTCACTACCCCTAAAAAGGCCAAGATGGTCAAGTAAGGTTCTAGTTCATTAGTGCTTAGTGACATCACTCAGCGGCCCCGTATTCTCTTTGATTGACTCAAAGGCTACCGGTACTCACAAATATGTCACACTAACATAGCTACTGCTTCAACCATGTCGGTATACCCCGCACAGTTCCCTCACAGTTTATTGCTATTTACCTAAAAAGGTGCCCCCAAATCCGGGTGTAGGATTTACAACAAACCCAAACAAGGAACCCAAAAAGTAAAGCAATCAAAGCAATCAAAGCAAGCATGTAAAGGTGATCTAAAACCCTAAGGTAACCCCACTTTTTAGAAATAATCCCCAGCAGAGTCGCCAGTTCTGTGATACGGTGGGAGAACTGACTTGAGATTTGCGTTTGTGTTCGCAAATGTTCGGTTTAACAAGAGTCGCCTCCGACTTTTTATTTTATCCTAAGGAAAGGTCAAAAAGCACAGGAAATACCTTTGAGATGTTTTCGTGGGTTCGGGGGGTAGATTATGAAAAGGGAAGGTGCTAGCACCCTTTTCATCCATGGTTTTCCATGGGCTCTTAGTTACTTGTTTTTAGATCACTTGCCTTGATTTTCAATTGTTTGAAATGGTGCTTTGTGCGTGTGGTTTTGAAAATGTTTTGAAAAAAATGCCTTGTCTAGGCAACCTTTGTAATAATTCTTGTTTGAATGTTTTACAAAGGTGTTTGTCTTTTTGAAAAGATGTTTCAATGTTTTTGAAAGTTGTTTGGAAGTTGTGTTGTGGTGTGTGTTTGAAAAAATGGCAAGGATGTTTTGCAAGTTTGATCAAGTAACTAAGAGCTATCTACCCTATTTTACTCAAATATCTTTCTTATGCTTTTTAACCCTTTTAACAGTGTTGTTTCACCATTGTATTTGGTGAACAACCTTGCGTTAGGATGTTGAACGGGACGAGCGCGGGACGTTTGTATAGTCATAGAAGGCAACATATGGGACGTTTTAGCAATGTTATTTTAGGGACTAGATCGTTTATCGAAGGCAACATCGAGGGTCATCGAGGGGCTACGATCTTTTATAGGGTCTTTGCTAAAATGCCCATGCTCGAGGGACATGACTATTTTCCGAGGCAACAAGTGAGATTACCCTAAGGGTGCATGTGTGCAAAGTGTGTTATTTACATGCATTTAGTCTTTGATTTTTAGGTTGTCTACTTGTTGATTTTATCTTACCATACACGCCTAATTATTAGCATTTGTACAAAGTATATAAAATGCAGAAAGATAAAATGCTACGCTATTACAACCATATCGAAAAGGCATAAAATATAAAGGCAAAAAATAAAGTAAAAGCAAGAAAAATGAAGGTCTTTCGATTGGGGCAGAAAACCCTTCGATTCTGCACTTTCTGGCTCTCTTCGATTTGGCCTGAAAAAGGGTGAAGGCATGACTTTCGACTGAAGCCTCACGGTCAGCATGTTGTGCCTTTCGATTGGGACCAGCAGGACAGCATGTTGTGCCTTTCGATTGGGACCAGCAGGACAACATGTTGTGCCTTTCGACTGGGACCAACAGGACAGCATGTTGTGCCTTTCGACTGGGCCTGGAACCAGTATAAGATGCAATCTGCCTTTCTGCCTCCTTCGATTGGGCCTGGAGTCAGTGAGGAAGCCTGAGGCTTCGTTTCATATTCCTGTTTTCCTGTTTATTTCGTTTGAACTTTTTGAACAGCAACATGGCATAAGGCCATGCTAATATTGCCTTACAATCAGTTAACACTTAATGCATATTTAAGTAAACAAGCAGCAAAACGAAAGGGGGTTAGCTCTGAAAACATATTAAGTAGGTGGAAACGAAAAGAACCAAAGTGTTATGTACATGTTATGCTAGAAATGAAAGGTTCAAGGTTAAGGATGACTTACCTTGCTTGAGGCTAGAACGTGTGCTGGGCCTTTAAGTGGTTTTCTTGAATACTTCTGGATTCGAAGGGTAACAAGGTATATGGATGTTTCAGATTCTAATGGATAAGTGTTTGGATTCTGGTTATGTGTTTGGATTCTGGATACGTGTTTCGATTCTGGATATGTGTTTGGATTCTGGATATGTATTTGATGAGTGTTTAAGTGTTTGAGAAAATTTGGTGTTTTTGAAAATTTCTGAAGATTCGTTCGACTGGCCAAATGATCCTCCTTTTAGCTTTGCATAAATTCTTCTATTTATAGAGAAAAATAAATGGATATCTTTGAAAACAGCCATCCTTGCAAAAATAATAAAATACTGTAACGTGACAGTACAAGTGGGGGGCCTGTTGCCAGCAGCAGCAGTGGGGTGCAGGAGATGTGACTGAGGCCTCTGACGTTGCTTGTGCTCATACTAAATTCAGGTTGAAAGCTGCTTTTGTTGATAAAGTACCCTCTATGAAAAGAAAAAGTATATAGCCTTTAACCCAGAATAGCAGTATCCAAAAGGTAAAGTTTAAAACCCTTGTACAAACTTCTGACTATGTACAGCCTGGAAAATGAGATTTGATCTTGAGTCAAATGCAAGAGTGAGATCGAAGCACACCTGTTTAAAGGAAGTGTTTGCCTCAGTCGAAGCTTGTGATCGAAACAAGCTAACTCGAAGGAAGTTATTGCCCAATCGAAAGCTCATGCTCGAAGGACAGCATATTGCCCAATCGAAGTCTGGGTCGAAGCAAACATATTTCCCAATCGAAATTCCGTGTTCGAAGGAAGCAATGTTGCCCAATCGAAGCAGTCCTGTAGGCAGTAAATTTGTCCAAATCGAAGTAGGCTTTGCAGGAAGCACGCTTGGTGAATTGAAAAGGGTTTCCTTGCAGGGGGCACTTGTGGCCAGCAAACATGGTTTTCAAGGCAAGCAATGTAGGCCGCAAAAGTCACAAACAAAGCCTGCATCAAGAAGTCACATGCCCATGCGAAAGAGGCACGCTAGCATCCATTTTGAGCAATCGAAGGAGGCCAAGAGTCAATCTAAGGATTCTGATTGAAAGAGGCCTAAAGGCCAATCGAAAGAGCTGAAACGAAGTACACTTGTATTTCTCCAATTTTTGTCAAAATAATATTTTTATCTGTTTTCTCCCTTTTTGACAGTTTCCTTTTAATTTTGGTGCTGGAAAATCCAAATGTACTTTGTGCAAGCCATAACTTTGAGAATCCTTGTGAGAAAGGCCTTGAAGAATGAGAGGGCAAGTTTTGGGGTACAACACCCCATGTCAGACTTTTGAAGTTATGCCACCAATGATTGCTACTGCCAAATGTTTCTTTGATATGTCCAAAGCTGGTAAGGTCGTGCCAAAGATGGATTCATTCAAAGATGCTTGTACTGTAATTGAAGAAGGAAACTGTGATACTTGGGGGAAACTCCCCGAGATCCCATTCAAAGCAGACAAATATGGTCTAGGTTTCACTATCAAGGCTCAGAAAGAAGTGAGGCGCACTCGTGCAGGGAAGCCCCCTCTTCACATTGGAAGTCGTGAAGTTAACATTGTAGGTGATTCTAATGATAGAGGTTGCATTTGAAGATTGGATATACCCTACTACAATGGAGCTCAACAATTGGAACGCAAAGGACTTCGTTCCCATCTCCTTCGTTGAGGAGTAATTACTTGTTTATTGCTTTCTTTTAATTCAAGAACATTTTGTCTATAATATTAAACAATGACTTTTAAGCCATGTGCCTAGCCCGGGGCACTATGGTCCATTTGTCATGGGTTTTATTTATGTTCATTTATCATATTATCATTCAATACAAATCATTGGACTTTTGAATTCAAATGTTTGTGCTCATTGTCTTTCTTTTTCTTCAAATATGTTTTTCAAAATAGCCATGTATCTTACATGCACACGCACACACTCTTACAGGTCCTCATCCACTCTGGATCTCATTGCCAATAACTATACTATTGCCGAATATGATTTCGAATGTCCAATTAACCAAGCCGAAGACGAAGGCAAGAAAGATTGTGAAATACCGGGAGAACTAGCCAGACTTCTATTACAAGAGGAAAAAGCTATTCAGCCGCATGAAGAGTCAGTTGAAGTCATAAATCTTGGTACCAAGACAGACAAGAGGTCAAGATCGGCACTAACTTGGAAAGCAGTGTCAAAAGAAGATTGGTTCAGATGTTGCATGATTATGTGGAAGTGTTTCTGTGGTTGTATCAAGATATGCCAGGTTTGGATACCGACATTGTAGTCCACCGTCTACCGACAAAGGAAGATTGTCCTTCTATCAAACAAAAAGTTCTTCGCATGAGGCCAGACATGTCTGAAAAGATAAAAGCTGAGGTGATGAAACAATTTGATGCATGATTCCTCGTTGTGACATCTTATTGCCAATGGGTTGCAAATGTGGTGCCAGTACCTAAAAAAGATGGAAAAGTTCGTATGTGCGTAGATTATAGAGATATGAATAGGGCAAGCCCCAAGGATGATTTCCCTCTACCTCATATTGATGTCTTGGTCGATAATACTGCTCAGCATAAAGTCTTCTCTTTCATGGATGGTTTCTCTAGCTATAATCAAATTAAGATGGCTTCCAAAGATATGGAGAAGACCACTTTCATTAAACAATGGGGCACCTTTTGCTACAAGGTCATGCCATTCATATTAAAGAATGTAGGGGCAACATATCAAAGGGTTATGGTAGCTTTGTTTCATGATATGATCCATCATGAGATAAAGGTATATGAGGATGATATGATTGCAAGGTCACAAACCTAAGAGGAACATCTCGATCACCTATACCAGCTATTCGAGAGGTTTAAAAAGTACAAGTTGAGGTTGAACCCTAATAAGTGCACATTCGGAGTACGATCTGGATAACTTCTAGGTTTTGTTGTCAGTGGTAAAGGCATCGAAGTCGATCCTACCAAGGTAAAGGCCATCCAAGAAATGTCAGTTCCCCACTCTGAAAAGGAAGTTAGAGGATTCTTGGGTCGTCTTAACTACATCGCCCGCTTCATATCTCACTTAACTGCTACTTGTGAGCCAATCTTCAAACTCTTGAAGAAAGATCAAGTAGTCAGATGGAATGATGAATGTCAAGCTGCCTTCGACAAAATCAAAGAATATCTGCAAGAACCTCCTATTCTCATTCCTCCAGTCGAGGGAAGACCCTTGATCATGTACTTGACGGTGCTAGAGAATTCTATGGGGTGTGTGTTGGGCCAGCATGACGATTTTGGCCGAAAAGAGCATGCTATTTACTACCTGAGCAAAACGTTTACTGACTGTGAAACTAGATATTCACTATTCGAGAAAACTTGTTGCGCTCTGGCATGGGCTGCTTGCCAGTTAAGACAGTATATGTTGACTTATACCACTCTACTGATTTCTAAGATGGACCCTATCAAGTACATCTTCGAGAAACCCGCTCTTTCCGGATGGATAGCTAGATGGTAAATGATCTTGACTGATTATGATATTCAATACACAATGCAAAAGGCCATCAAAGGAAGTGTATTAGCAGATCATTTGGCCCATCAGGCTGTTGATGATTATCATTCTATGAACTTTGACTTTCCGGATGAGAATATCATGCTAGTGATCGACTGTGTGAAACCTGGACCGTATGATGGACCTGAACAAGGGTCCCGATGGACTATGGTCTTCGATGGGGCTTCCAATGCCTTGTGAAACGGAATTTGGTGTTGTGATTATCTCCCCTGAAGGTTTCCACACTCCTTTCACTGCCAGATTATGCTTCGATTGTACAAATAACATGGCTGAGTATGAAGCATGCATTTTGGGTCTGAAGGTTGCTATTGATTTTAGGATCAAGCATTTGAATGTGTTTGGAGATTCCTCTCTAGTGATTAGCTAAGTAAAAGGATATTAGGACAATAAGCACCCTAATCTCATCCTTACAAGGAACTTGTGCTAGCTCTGATTCCTTACTTCGAAGAGGTCACATTTGAGCACTTCCCTAAGGAAGAAAATCAGTTAGCCGATGCTTTGGCCACGATGTCTTTTATGTTCAAGGTCAAATGGGACAATTAAGCTTCTATGATTATAATTGAAAGGTTTGACGAGCTTGCGCACTGCTACGAGCTTGATGCTGACACCAAGAAGCCTTAGTACCATGAGGTGAAGACATACCTTGAAGCACAAGAGTACCCTGAAGGAGCATCCATCAATGACAGAAAGTTCTTACAAAGATTTTCAGCCAAATTCTTCCTAAGTAATGGAATCTTATACAAACGGAACCATGATTCTACTCTACTCTGATGTGTGGACAAGAAGGAGGCAGAGGAAATTATGGGAGACATGCATGATGGTCTCTTTGGGACTCACTCTAGCGGACATACTATGGCCAAGAAAATCCTGAGAGCTGGTTACTATTGGTCAACAATGGAGACTGATTGCCATCACCACTCAAGAACTTACCACAAATGCAAAATCTATACCGACAAGGTCCATGTGCCTTCTATCCCTCTGAACGTCATGACCGCTCTGTGGCCATTTGCAATGTGGGGCATTGACATGATTGGAGAGTTCAAACCCACTACTTCCAATGGACATCGCTTCATTCTAGTCGCTATCAATTATTTCACCAAATGGGTCGAAGCCGCCTCATTTACCTTAGTTACAAAGAGTGTGATAGCTAGGTTCATCAAGCACAACCTCATCTGCCGTTATGGTATCCCCGAAAGAATCATCACCGACAATGGGACTAACCTCAACAATGCTATGATTACATAACTTTGCACTCAGTTCAAAATCAAACATCACAATTCTTCTTCTTATAGACCTAAAATGAATGGCGCAGTGGAAACCGCCAATAAAAACATTAAGAAGATTGTGCAGAAGATGGTAGTGACCTACAAGGACCGGTGTGAGATGTTACCGTTTTCTCTTCATGGCTATCGCACTTCAGCTTGAACATCAACTGGGGAAACTCCCTTTTCTTTGGTATATGGCATGGAAGTTGTTTTACCTGTGGAAGTTCAGACTCCCTCACTAAGGATTATGAATAAGGCAGGCCTAGGCGAAGACGAGTGGATTCAGACAAGATTGGATCAATTGAACTTGATCGATGAAAAGTGACTAGCTGCTGTTTGTCATGGTCAGATGTATCAAAAACGCATGATCAAGGATTTCAACAAAAAGATCAAGCCTCGAGTATATCAAGTTGGTGACTTGGTGATAAAGTGCATCATTCTGCCATAAGGAGACCCCAGGGGCAAATGGACCCCCACCTACGAAGGTTCATTCGTTGTCAAGAGAGTGTTCTCCGGTGGTGCCATGATGCTGACTACCATGGATGGTGAAGACTTCCCACATCCTGTGAATGCAGACATAGTTAAAAAATACTATACATAAGAGACCCGCTAGGTTGACACACCTAGGTAAGATAAGGGCATCCCGGCAAACCAAAAGGTTTGGGTAAAAATTAGGGATATATGCAAAAGATTGTACACCCAGAAAGTTGAAAACCCGAAAGGGAGACTTGGGCAAAAATAGGTATCCTGGTGGGCTGAGAACCCGAAAGGGCGGTCTAGGCAAAAGTTAAGGATTAAAAGCGTATAACTATGTCCCGTGGAATCACCACAGTCGACCTTATTACCAAAGTCCAAGTTCAAACGGTCCAAGATCAATCCAATCAACTTCTGTCAACGGAAAGGGGCATTCGAAGACATTGGGGCAATAGTAGAGTTGGAATGCAATGAGATCACTTCCACATGGATATTATCTTAGTTTTCAATTTTGTTTTCCTTTCGACGATTTCCTCTTACTAGGATCTCCGTCTCTTTGTACAAAAACGCCTATTCAAGGGAAAAATATTAATACAAATATACTTTGAAGTGCAAACTTTCTGTTTTTGTTTTGAATGGAAAAATGTCCAATGACTAAAATTGAATGAACATATGCATGTGAACATGATTAAAACTATTTGGCACGTGTGTCCTGCTAAGCAGCAGCAAGCATCTCTTTAATGTATATGGAATATCCCCACAGAGTTGTTTCATTAACATTATCCCCATAAGACCGGCTACAATAAACCTATCTCCAATAGAGTTACCCACAAAGTCTCTTTGCATAGGTTGATTCCCAGCCAGAGTCTCAATCTCTTGATAGCTGTCTCCCCAGCTAAGTTGGTCCTAAAAGAAGAAGCCTTATGGATCTCTTCCTCAAAGAACTCACCTCGTCAGCAATTCATCAAGTATTTATCAACAGGGTTTATTTCCCCAACAAATAACAAACAACATACAACATACAACAAACAACAAACAATGAACAAAAAAATTCCCCAGCTGAGTCAACCCTCTCCAGCTTGAGTTTTCCTCTCCTACTATTACAAATCAGAGGGCCACAACCCCTAATCTCCAGTAAAGTCGTTGTGATACGGTGGGAGAGAATTGACTGTTTTTGGAATGCTGGTTTGCGTTTTGCGCTTGTTTTGCAAAATGTCGCGGTAAGCAAGAGTCGCCACCATCTTTTATTTTATCTACCAAGGAAAGGAAAAAAGCACAGAAAAATTCCTTTTTCGAGATATTTCTCGGGTCTGGGGGGTAGATTATAGAAAGGGAAGGTGTTAGCACCCTTTCTATCCGTGGTTATCCACGGGCTCTTAGGTACTTGCTCAAAGTGTTTTAAAAAATTTGCTTTTTCTTTGTGTTTGTGGGTTTGAAAGAAGTTTTTGTTTGAAAGGTGTAAGTGCAAAAGGTTTTATTTTATTTTGAAAGGAGCAAGTACTTAAGAACCATCTACCTACTCGAAAAAGGAATCAATTTGTGCTAATGTCCTTTAGGCAATGCTATCCCACTATTGATGAGTAGGTAGCATCGTCGTTGGAGTTTTAAGGGTCAATTCGATTAAGGGACATGTGGTCACTAAAGCAATGTTAGGATGCCTTAGCGGTAACCCTAATGTCTTATATCATTTTTCCGAGGCAACCGTTTCGAGGCAACTATGATCTTTGGACAAGAGAGCGACCTCTAAAACTTACTATACTCAATGACCACATTAGAAGGCAACCAAGTGGGGTGTACCCTAAGAGTGCGCATGTGCGAGTGTGTTGTTTTCAGTTAATTTCATCTTTGTACATGTCAATGGTTATCTATGTTGATTTTAGGTTTAAACATTTGATCTTGTCATGCATTTCCCTATTATCAAACATCTAACAGTTTATAAGTTGCGGAAAATAAATTGCGGAAATTAAAACTAAACTATTACAAGGCGTCGGGTATTTACATCGCCAAAAGCAACCCTTGAAATTAAAATGCGGAAAATAAATAAAGCGATAAAATAGTAACGGTCCTATTAAACTATTACATCCCAGGAAACAGATACAATAATATGGTAAAATGGCACGCGTGCGAGAAATTAAATCGGGCGAATTTTTAGGGTTTTGACCCTTTTTATTATTAAAGAAAAGATTTTTTGTTATTTTTTTGAATTAAAAGGAAATAAACTAAGTTAATTAAATGAATTAATTAATTAATTAGAAAAAAGATATTTTTGGATTTTTGAGTATTTAAAGAAATAAAAATAAGTTAATCAAAGTTAATAAAACCTAATTGTCTAAATTAATTTAAATTATTGCAAAAATATTAAAAGTTATACCTAATTAAAACTAAACTAATTGAATTAATATTTATTAACAAAAATAAAATACTGAAATTAATTTTAATAAATAAAATATATTTTTTTGTTTTTTTGATTTTATGAGGAAAAAGTTTAATTGGTCAATTAAAAATAATAACAATAAATAAATAAAAGAAAGAAAGAAATAGAAATAACCAAGGGGGTTTTGGGCCCAAATTGGAGGTGAGATTAGCAATTTTGTGGCCCATCACAAACTGGCCTGGCTGACTTTTTTGGATTCCACGCATGCACGTTGACTAGGGAGTATGATGATCATCACATCTGGGCCATCAAATTTGGCCTGGGGCCATCTGGCAGGAATCTGAGTGAGGGTGTATGGTGAACCACGCGTTGGAGCTTACATTGGAATACCTGTTGAAAAATAATAACATGCATTTGGGGGACCTGGGATTCGAACCCAGGTCCTGTTGGATCTTGCACTAGCGCCCTTACCACTCAACCAATGTGCTCAATTGTTATAGTATTGGAAACTAAATATAATATGGGAAAACAAATAAATGCCAGAAAATATAAAAAAATAAAGCGCGAAATTTGAACTATCCAATAGGAGGGAGATGCGTCATCGTCTTCCTCGTTTGACCCTGTAATATTTCCTGCGAATTCATATCCACAGTTGAATCCCTAGGTTAACCCTAAAACCAATTCCAAGCCATGAAAACTCAATCCAAGACCATAGTCATGCTCGTCTCTCCCTCTTGAACATGTCTATGTCCATCAATTGCCCTGATTGTGCTTGAAAATAAAACGCCTAAAAACAAAGACCAAGAACCCTAGATTCGGCTAGGGGGTTACAGACTATATAAATACAATCAAATAATGCAGAAATTTTAGAAATTGCACAAGGATCCCGAATATGCAAAGATTTTGTCAAAAAAATGCAAGAACATGAGGATACGATTTCGAGTACAGGGCGGTTTTTTGAAGGACTTACAGCGTGATTGAGAGGATGTGAGGGATTGCTTTTTATTGCTTCTGACTCAGTGGATGTCCAGCAATTGATTCACGTTGAGTTTTGGTTCTGAATTAGCCTCTAAGAAGGATTTCAGTTTCAAGCTTTTTTCAAGTTTTCTCAAGTTTGGTTCTTGTGATTTTGTAGGCTCTAACCTCTAATCCGTGCCTCTTTGCCTTGTATATGTATGCAGCATTGGATTAGGTCAAGTTTTGGGTCTTGAATCTTTGCACATTGATGCTTTAGGATTTAATTTGGTCCTCTATTGATGTCTTTCCAAATTGGTCCAAAATCTAATATTTTTGTACATGAAAAGCTTGATACGGATTTGATCATGATCATGATGATAATTAAGACCTAAAACAACCAAAAAGATCCTAAGTCATCAATATTTGGATTTTATTTTATTTAAATTGATTTAAAATGAATTAATTCAATAAAATCAAATAAAATAGAAAAATTAATAAATGGACACAAGGCTGAAGCTAGGACATGTGTGTAGTGTGACAAGATCAAATAAAGTGGAAAAGAATGGGCCCATTTGACAAAATTTGAAGTTTTGGGGATAGTTGACTTTTGGCAATTTTGCAAAAATGCCCAACTTCAACAATGCATAACTTCTTCAATTTTGATTCTAAGAAGGATTTCAGTTTCAAGCTTTTTTCAAGTTTTCTCAAGTTTGGTTCTTGTGATTTTGTAGGCTCTAACCTCTAATCCGTGCCTCTTTGCCTTGTATATGTATGCAGCATTGGATTAGGTCAAGTTTTGGGTCTTGAATCTTTGCACATTGATGCTTTAGGATTTAATTTGGTCCTCTATTGATGTCTTTCCAAATTGGTCCAAAATCTAATATTTTTGTACATGAAAAGCTTGATACGGATTTGATCATGATCATGATGATAATTAAGACCTAAAACAACCAAAAAGATCCTAAGTCATCAATATTTGGATTTTATTTTATTTAAATTGATTTAAAATGAATTAATTCAATAAAATCAAATAAAATAGAAAAATTAATAAATGGACACAAGGCTGAAGCTAGGACATGTGTGTAGTGTGACAAGATCAAATAAAGTGGAAAAGAATGGGCCCATTTGACAAAATTTGAAGTTTTGGGGATAGTTGACTTTTGGCAATTTTGCAAAAATGCCCAACTTCAACAATGCATAACTTCTTCAATTTTGAACTTTTGGAAAGGTTCTTGGACTTTTTAGAAATCTTGAGATGTCCTCTAACCAACCCTTTTAGTCTAATCTCATTTTGATATTCCATTCTCAAGTTATAAGCTTTGGAAAAAAGGTGTTTTTGTTGACTTTCAAAAATGACCTATAATGTCCAAATTTGTAACTTTTTGTGAGTGCATTTCTTTATCTTGGGATGTGAATATGGATTGTAGCAAATTGCATCCTCTTAAAAATGAGCTTTGGATGGGTCAATTATCATAAAGTATGAGAAAGTTATGCTTGGTCAAATTTGAGTTGACTTTTCCTACAAAACCCTAATTTAGCAACTTTTGAATCTTGATGAATCTTGAGCAATCCTTGATGAATCATGACCAACCCTTGATAAAATGATGAAATATCCTTAAAAATGAGAATGTTGACAAAAAATCTTGAAGTTTGACTATATTTGGGTCACAGTTGACTTTTGCCCTAGCACAGTCGATTTTTGGACCCTTTGAGCAATTGACTGACCAAACTTCTTCTGCAAGGCTTGAAATTTGACATGGATGATCTTGATAACATATTAGGACATTGGGGAGAACTTGAGGTAATTTGGATGCAAGGACCTTGATGCAACACAAAACCCTAATTTGAGGTTGACTGTCTTAGGAGATGACTTGACTGTCCAACTCTTGAGCAATCTTGAGCCACTTGGAGATTTCTCTTGCAATGTTTTTTGGGAAATATGAGAGGGAAAATTTTGGGGTGCAACAGTCGTTAATCAAGTCATTGTTATCTCTAAAAGTTATTGTGAAGCCTGGATCCGACCAGATAACAACCAACTTCATTCGTTCAAAATACTATGAAGCCTGGACTCGACCAGATAATAGTACAACTTTCAATCACTATGAAGCCTGGACTTGACTAGATAATAGTATAGCTTTCATTACTATGAAGCCTGAACTCGACCAAATAATAGTACAGCTTTCAATCACTATGAAGACTGGACCCGACCAGATAATAATACAACTTTCAAATACTAGGAAGACTAGACCTGACCAGATAATAGTTTAACTCCTATTACTATGAAGCCTGGACCCAACCAGATAGTAGTATAATTTTTCGTTATTATGAAGCATGTACCCGACCAGATAATAGTTAACTTCTCAAGACACTGTAAAGCCTGGACCTAACTAGATGATAGTGTAACTTTTCAGATACTATGAAGCCTGGACCCGACTAGGTAATAGTATAACTTACAGAAATTATGAAGCCTGGACCCGACCAGATAATAGTTAACTTCTTAAGACATTGGGAAGCCTGGGCCCGACCAGATAATAGTGTAATTTCTCCAAGTACTATGAAACCTGGACACGACCAGATAATACTTTAACTCTTCGAGATATTGAAGAACCTGGACTCAACCTGACAAGGGTTTAACTTCTTTTCCCCAGTAGAGTTTTCCTCTACTCCAGAAAGTTACTATGAAGCCTGGACTAGACCAGATATCAGTTCAATTTCATCTTTTTAGACAAGTTATTATGAAGCCTGGACCCGACCAGATAGAAATTAACTTCATCCATCTCAAAAAATATGCGAAGCTTGGAATCCGACCAGATAATAGTTCAATTTCAAGAAATTTTCTGTGAAGCCTGGAACCCGACCAGACAACAGTTAATTTATTCTTCCCCAGTAAGTTACTGTAAGACTTGGAACCCGACTAGATAGAAGTTGACTTCCTCATCCCCAGTAAGTCGTTGTGAAGCCTGGATCCGACCAGATAACAACTAGCATTCAAGAGATAATCCCCGGCGGAAACATTTTAAACAAAGTCCGAAGATGCACATACTCTTCATCTTTAACAGCAGCCAAGGATTTAACTTCCTAAGGCTCCTCAGCAAAAGTCAAAGATTTATTTTCCAAAACAAAATTACATTTCAACAAATACTTCACATTCATGTGTCATATTACATACATGACAAATGCATACAACACAATCTCATTTATTTTGAGAACATCGTTATGCCATGTATTTCATACATCATGATATTGCATACAACTAACTCTTTACCTTTTCAAGAAAGATCAAATAATAGATAACTATCATCTTTTAACAGTTCCAAATTAATACCTGTAACAAGACAGGACAACTATTTGTGGACGACCGATGGTAGGTTAATACCTATAACAAGCCAGGAAAGCTATCTACATAAGCAGATTGAAGATTAATACCCGTAACAAGCCAAGAAAACTATCTTTCTTTCTAAATGTCAAAGATCAATACCTAAAACAAGTTGGGACAACTATCTACGCGACCAGTTGAAGCAACCCTACCCAGGTTCCTTCTCTTTAATTCTAGATGAAGTTTCACATGGATTCATCCTAAAGCAGCCCTACCCAAGCTTCCCTCTCATATGTCTCCTAAAAGAATCCCTACACAGGCCCATCATAAATGAAAGATTATTCAAGACTTCTGCTAGGTTCAGTTTTAAATCGACCAAAGGTTTATTCTGATTCTTTTCCCAGTTGAAGTCAAGCTTAGACTTAGTCTAATTTTTCTATCAACAGTCACCTTCAGATGGCATCCATAAGCCCATCCCCGCCAACTCTCCATCATTTCTCCAAATGGAATCTTTAAGCCCATTCCTTACACCTCAACCTCAAAATCATCAGAGTGTAAATTTCTGGGCACTCTAGTGTTCAATCATCTTCCACCTTCAAGTCACGAATCGCAGATTCGCCAATCTAACTCTTCAGGTTTAAGAAGATTGAACAGGGGCAGCTGTTGTACCCCAAAATTTCCCCTCATTTCTCAAAAGATCATCCTGAGTCCTCAAGTTTGCTTCTGTCAAGTTTCAAGTCTCCGATTACAATTTTCCAAGAAAGTCATTCACAAGGACAAAATGGTCAAATGCACACTGAAAAGTCAAACTTTGAATTACAATCATATTTCATCAGGACGTGAAATTGGTTCATCAAAATATCAGAAGTCAGAAATTACTTTCAAAAATCAAATTTCTAAAACACTTAGAAAATTTTCTAAGTGTTAAGAAAATATGATACTTCAGAACTTCTGGGCCAGCCTCCACGCGGGTGCTGTCAGAATTTGAAAACACGGTTCAGAACATGATGCTTCAATCAGAACATTACTCTTCATCATATGGGGGCTACGTTCAATGCTTTAATCAGAGTCTCTCCCTTCGAATCTCACTCTGGTCTTCTACGATCAGAACATCACCAAATCCCAAAACCTCATTTGAACAGCTTGCTACACTGCTATAGCACAGTCCTGCAACCAGTTGTCACAACACTCCAAAGTGTTGATAATCCAGTCCAT
Organism: Vicia faba; assembly: GCA_948472305.1. Lineage (NCBI taxonomy): Eukaryota > Viridiplantae > Streptophyta > Magnoliopsida > Fabales > Fabaceae > Vicia > Vicia faba. The sequence goes on along the minus strand of OX451735.1, from coordinate 536,457,864 downwards.
GCCTGCACTTTCTCAAACCCCATATTTGCATCAAATTAGCATAAGAAAGTTGTTTTTAAAAAGCAATGGAACATTATGCCAAAAATGTTTAAATCCCATTTGTTTTTCCCCCCAAAACCACAGCAAACTCGCCTATAATTAAGTTGCTCCATCACACTTTCAAGGGGTTGGATTTTGAAAAGAGAGAATTATCAAAGAGAGAAAAGAAAACATAAAAACATTCATAAACCCATAATTTCCAAACAAAACCAAAACTTTGTTCTTCCCTTTGAATCAAAGAACATAACATTCCATTCTGTTCCTTGCTAATCCCAGAACATCTGAAGGCAGTAGCTCAAGTCCCAAACATACGGTTCAGATTCAAGGTAAGTCTTTCTGACTTTGAATTTTTTATTCAGAACATCATAAAATATGTAAATATCATAATGTTGATGTTGTTCATATCATTGCATAAGTAAAAAAATTGTGGATCAAAACTTCTTGAATAAAGCTAGGCTCAGAATTAGGACTAGAACTTCTATAAATTGTTGTGCTTTTATCTTTCTGATTTGCTATAGTTAAGAACTGAATAAGTTGTTGATGTGCTGATTAATGTAAGGAAGAAGGTAAAGTGCAACATAGAATTTCTGGATTTTCTTTCCCACTATTTTAGCACAACACAGAACTTGAGTTCTACCCACTGTTTTTTAACACATCAGAATTCCTAAGTTCTTACATAATTATGGCATGATATCAGAACTTCTGATTTTTCCCACTGTTTTAACACACACAGAACTTCTAGGACCTATCTTACCGTTTTAACACACATAGAACTTTTGAATTCTCTTCATTGTTTTAACATACAAAACTTCTAGGATCTTTCTTACTATTTTAACACACACATAACTTCCAGGATTTTCTCACACAGAACTTCACCACGTAGCAACCCAAAACTTTTGTTTTTCTTTCCCTCTAACGCTTCTTTCAGGACCTCAGCGTGCATTAACCCATAACTTCTGATTTCCTCTGACGTTTCTTTCTGAACCACAGCGCGCCTAACATCAGAGCTTTTGATCACCTTATTTTTCTTTCAGCAACATGCTGGTCCTATTTCTCATTATTTTTCCTTTTTCTCTCTTATTATTTATTTTTAGCATTAGTAATATTTTTATTAATATAAAAATACATCAAAAATATTTTTCTTTTATTCAATAATTATTTTCCTTTAATTTATTAATACAAAAAATCATTTTCAAAACAAGTCTTTTCCTTTCCATGTATTGTACAATTCAATATGGTTATAATAGATAATTAGGATTTAAAATTCTTGCAACCCCCCATTTGTAAATTTATACCCCCATCCTCGAAATGATGTAATAGCTTAGGATTTATTTTTCGCATTTTATTTACTTTCATATATTGTTAGTAATTAGGATGTATGGCTAGATGAAATCAATAAATAGATAACCCTAATCAAGACTAAATGCATGTAAATCAAACACACTGTTCACACTTGCACCCTTAGGGTAATCCCACTTTGTTGCCTTTCGGAAAATAGTCATGTCCCTCGAATATAAGCGTTTTAGCAAAGATCCTCGATAAAAGATCGTAGTCCCTCGATGAGCCTCAATGTTGCCTTTGGTAAATGATCTAGTCCCTAAACGATATTGTTAAACATCCCATAGGTTGCCTTCAATGACTATACAAAACATCTCGTGCCCGTCCCTTCACATACAATGATGGGGTTCCTTGCCAAAATAATGGTGAGATAACAACATCTAAAGGAGGAGTAGGAAAATAACATTTAAGACCTTTTGAGTAGGTAGGTTGCTCTTGGTTGCTCGCTTGCTCACAATAAAAATATTTTATACACCAACACTTCATTTTGAAACATTTTTCAAAAGACAAAACACTTTGTACGCGTTCTTATAGAGACGAGAACCATTACAAAAACATTCCTTTTTAAAATACTTTCAAAACCCACATCACAAACACACTTTCAAACAAAAGCAAGTGATATAGCAAGCAACTAAGATCCCGTAGATAAATATGGATGAAAAGGGTGCTAATACATTCCCTTTTCATAATCTACCCCCCGAACTCAAGAAATAATCTCGAAAGGTCTTTCATGTTCTTTTCAACCTTTCCTTTTTAGATAAAAGAAAATTCGGTGGCGACTCTTGCTAACCGCAACAATTGCGATCAAATGCAAAACACCCAAGTCAGTTCTCCCACCGCGTTACAGTTTGTGATTGGTGTGAGTTTGAAAATATTTTTAAAAAACGCCTTTGTTTCGGCAAACTTTGTAATGATTCTCGTCTCTATAAGAATGTTTAAAAAGTGTTGGTTTTGAAAATAGTTCAAAGAGATGTTTGTTTTTTGAAGATGTTTTGAAAGTGTGAGTGTGGAGATGGTTTTAGTTTTTGAGCAAGCATCTACAAGTGTCCTACCTACTCAAAAGGTATTTGTTCTTTTCCTACTCCTTTAGATATTGCTACCTTACCATTGATTGATAAGAAGCCCTATCTTTGGATGTGAAGGGACGGGCGTGAGTCGGCGTATAGTCATAGAAGGAAACTTATGAGACGCTTTAGAAATTTTTGTAGGGACTAAGATTGTTTTACCGAAGGCAACATCGAAGGGTCATCGAAGGACTACGATCTTTTTATCGAGGGTCTTTGCTAAAGCTCCCCATATTCGAGGGATGTGACTATTTTCCGAGGAAACAAGCGGGATTACCTCAAAGGTGCACACGTGTGAATTGTGTTTCAATTACATGCATTTCTGTCTTTGAGATTAGGGTTTTCTAATGATTAATTTTATCTTTCCATACACATCCTAATTACTAACAATTATATGAAAACGATAAATTTGCGGAAATAAACTCCTACGCTATTACATCACTTAGGGGATGGGGGTACAATTTACAAATGGGTTGAAATATATGTCTAATCATTACAACCATATTGAATAGAAATGCATAAAATATAAAGAAAATATAAAAACAGTGTAAAAGAAAGGGAAAAAATTTAACCATTATGTGTCGACGTATGCATCTTTTCATCGACACATAACCTCTCTTGTTCCTGTAAAACTAAAATCCACTTAGTATGAGTCGATACATAATGGTATGTGTCGACTCATTTTCTGCTTATGTCGACACATCCATATTTTGTGTCGACTCATGCACCTTTTGTCCTTCTGTTTTGGGTCTGGGTAGTAGTATGTATCGACACATAAGGCTTTGTGTCGACTCATACCCTATTTTATCACTAAAATGAGTCGACTCATGTGAGTACGTGTCGACTCATGCTGCAGTTTTTTTTGTTCTAACATCGTCATATTGTTTGTATAGGCCAGTTCTCAACATAATATTAGAAAAAATGAAAAGCAAGTAAATGGTTAGCTACAAAAGGCAATGATTACTACATTTATCTTCAACAATGAATCACTAATGATGTTTGAAATGAAAAGCTCAAAGTTAAGAAAAATCACCTTGAGACTGCGATTTGTTTTAAATATAAACCTCTTTCAAGATGTTGTGGTGGATTTAATGAACCTCTAAGAAGTTACTCTAAGCCTCCTTTTGTACTGCATGTTGTTGAACTAACTCCAATCTAGTCAAGTTGTACAATATTGTCTTTTGTTTGTGTTTGGAAGGTGATGATAATGGCACTACAGAAATTATTCTTGTGTTTGAACAATCTCTATGTGATATGAAGTGTTTGGATGAATGGTTTATGGGAGAGCTTGAAAGGTGGGATAATGGATTGAGGTTTTGTTTTTGTGAATCAAGATAGAGCTGAAAATGAGCAAAAGTTACAAGAAAAGTTTTGTTAGATTTTTTTAAAACTCTTTATTCTCTCTAAAAGCCCACCCCTTGTGTGTTATGAAAACAATTTATTTATAGATGAAGTTTGGCTGAGATTTGGGGGGGAAACAAATAAGTATTTTTGGACTTTTGGGTATGCTATTTCATTACTTTTTAGATGTAGCTCTCATATTCAAATTTGGTGCAAACATGGGACTGATATGATGCATATATTTCAGAGCAGCATTACAGGTTTTGGAGCAGACTATGACAGTGTTTAGAGGCAGCATAGCAAGGCTGGTTTTGTATATGACTGTTTTGTGTAGGAACAACAGGTTTTGGACTGATATGCTTGGACTGGTTGGTGCAAACTTTAGGCTTTATTCAGCAGTAAATTGGACAGCATTATTTGTAGCACGATACAAGTTTGGTTTTGAGGACAACATAGTAGCAAGGTTTGAAGGTTGAGTCAAATGGAAAAGTTCAAACAAGACAAAGCTTAGGATTTGTAACTTGCAATTTTTAACTTTCAAAAATGAAGCCTTGTTATTAACTTGAAAGCTTGTGATAATTTAAATTGTCTTGAATTGTGATGAAAAGATGTCATGAAGAACTGAAATTAACATGTATAGAAAATACTTAGAAAATTTTTCCAAGTCTTGCAAAGTTTGATTTTTGGCTTTCTTGATTTTTGATGATCAAATTTCATATCTTGAATGTCTTGATGAAATTTTATTTTTGAAACTTAAATTTGACCAAAAGTCAAAGTTTGATTTTTCAGTATACAGATAACTTTTTTTAATCAATTGACCAAATTTCGTCTATTAATCCACTGATCTCGGGAGATGGACTGAAATATGTGATTAGGACAAAATGATGCACTTGAATCCTTGAGATAATGCTTCAAACCAATAAGTCGTGTACTAGGTCAAAAATCAAAGATTGGTCGTTCTCAATTAAAACCTTAATTTTGACCATTATGCCCTTTTGACGATTTGAACGATTTTTTTAGAGAATTATGATCTGATCTTGATCAAATGATACAGATGAATTCCAAATGTTGATATTGGTCTAAAATCTTTAAGTTTGACTATAGGTTGACCACAATTGACTTTTTTTCAATACTGCTGATTTTAGGCCATCAGATCAATTGACTGAGCAAATTTATGATTCAAGACTTGAAACTTGACAGGAGAAATCTTGAGGGTCCATAATGATCCATGGAAGTCATTTTAAACATTAGAAGTCTAACTGTCCTTGTGCAAACTCAAGCCCTAATTTGAGGCATCAGCGTCGAGGAGATGTCTTAACCTAGTTAATACTTGTGCAAACTTGAATCATTGAAGATCCTTGTGAGAAGAAACTTGAGAAAAGAGAGGGAAAATTTTGGGGTACAATAGATTCCCCTGTTCAATCTTCTTAAACCTGAAGAGTTATATTGGCGGGTCCTCCATTCGTGACTTGAAGGTGGAAGATGATTGAACACTAGAGTGCCCAGAAATTTGCACTTGATGATGGGTTGGTCTATTACGTTGGGAATGGGCTTAAAGATTCCATTTGGAGAGGTGGTAAAGAAAGGTCTGTTGTTTGGAGACTTCACTGGGGATATAATCTTAACTAGAAGATGCATGTTGATTGCCTATCATTAACTGGTGGAAATGAATTCTAACCATATGAGATCTTTGTCTTGTTGATTGAATTTTCCTGCAAGGAAGAGGATTAGTTGTATGTAGATGTATGCATGTCGCAATAATGTTCTCAAAAATAAATGAGATTGTGTCATATACATTTGTCATGTATGTAATATGATATATGAATATGAAATGTTGTTGAAGTGTATTTTTGTCTTGGAAAATAAATCCTTGATAAATGTTGGGGAGCTTTGGGAAATTAAATCTCGGACTGTTGTTGGGGAGTACGCACATCTTCAGACCCTGTTTAGAATGTTTCCGCTGGGGGTTCCTGTTTTGTTGTTTGAGGGGAAATCTGCTGGGGAATGTTGATTTTACTTGAGGGAAACTCAGTGTTGATTTCTACTTGGGGGAAGAGTTTGGGAGTTTTAGTTGTTCATTGCTTTACTAGGGAGTTATATCTTGATTGGAGAGAATAGAAGTTAGTTGTTGTCTGGTCAGATCCAGGCTTCAACAACTTGTTGGAGATAATAAAGTTACTTTTATTTGGTCGGGTCCCAGGCTTCGCAGCAACTTACTGGAGAAGATGAAATTAATTGTTATCTGGTCGGGTCCAAGTTTCAGCAATTTGAACTTGATTTTAACTGTCATCTAGTTGGGTCCAGGTTTCAGCAATTTGAACTTGAGTTTAACTATTATCTGGCCGGGTTCAGGTTTCAGCAATTTGAACTTGAGCTTAGTTGTTATCTGGTCGGGTCTAGGTTTCAGCAATTTGAACTTGAGTTTAACTGTTATCTGGTCGGCTCCAGGTTTCAACAATTACTTTAAATGAAATTATCTGTTATCTGGTCGGGTCCAATCTTCACAATAATTTTCTTGAAAGGATGAAGTTGAATTGTATCTAGTCGAGTCCAGGCTTTTTAGTAACTTATTGTTATCTAGTCGGATTCCATGCTTCATAGTGATTGAAGAAGTTAAACTGTTATCTGGTCGGATTCCAAGCTTCGCAGTAACTTAGATGAAATCATACAGTTATCTGGTCAGGTCCAGTCTTCGCAGTAATTTTATTGAGAGAATAAAGTTGAACTGTTATCTGGTCGGGTCCAGGCTTCATAGTAACTTAGATGAAGATGAAATTAACTGTTATCTAGTCGAATTCCAGACTCCACAGTAATTTTCTTGAAAGGATGAAGTTAAACTGTTATTTGGTTGGGTCCAGGATTCGCAGTAACTTGTTTGAAAGGATGGAGTTGAACTGTTATTTGGTCGGGTTCCAGGCTTTGCAGTAGCTTGCAGGGGTAGTAACGACTCTGTTAGGGATTGCAATGGTTCTGCCGGGGGTTAAGGGGTTTTGTCCATTGATTTGTAATAGTCTGAGAGGCAAACTCGAGCTGGGGAATTTTCAATTTGTTGGGGAAATAAACCTTGTGGAAGATAACATTTAACGATCTACTGGGGAGGTGTTTAGGAAGAACTCCACGGGATATTTTTTTTTAGACCAACTTAGTTAGGGAGAGGGTTTTCCAGAGATTGAAACTTTGGCTGGGGATTGCATGAATTCATCTCTATGGGGATGATCTTATTGAAGTATCTCTGTGGGATATCCTAAATCCTTAAGGAGATGCTTGTTATTGTTTTTATGTATACATTTGTTAACAGTTTAATCATGTTCATATGCATATGTTCATTCAATTTTAGTCATTGGACGCTTTTGCACTTAAAACAGAAAAAACAAAAAAAAATTGTACTTTAAAGTATACTTATATTGATGTTTTCCTATAAATAGGCGTTTATGTACGAGGAGACAAAGATCCTAGTAAGAGGAAATCGTCAAAAAAGATGAAAAGAGTACAAAGTGAAAGCAAAAATAATAGCCATGTGGAAGTGATCTCATTGTGTACCAACTCCGCTATTGCCCCTATGTCTTCGAACATCATCCCCTACTGTTGAAAGAAGTTGATTATACTGATCTTGTACCATTGAATTTGGACCTCTATAATAAAGCTGGTTGTAGAGATCCAATGGGACATATTCTTACGCTTTAATCCCTAACCTTTTACCTAGACCGCCCTTTTGGGTTTTCAGACCACTAGGATACCCATTTTTGCCCAAGCCGCCCTTTCAGGTTTTTGATTTGCCAGATGTACAATTTTTGTATATATCCCTAATTTTTTCCCGAACCTCTTTGGTTCGCTGGGATGCCCTTATTTTTTCCTAGGGATGTCAACCTAGCGGGTCATTCTTTATGCGAAGTATTTTTTTACTATGTTCGTGTTCACAGAATGCGAGAAATCTTCGTCATCCATAGTAGTTAGCATCATGGCACCACCAAAGAATACTTTCTTAACAACAAATGGTCATTTGTATGTGGGAGTCCATTTTCCCCTGGGATCACCTTGTGGAAGAATGATGCGCTTTATTACCAAGTCGCCAGTCTGATACACTCGAAGCTTGATATTCTTGTTGAAAGCCTTGATCATACGCTTTTGACACATTTGACCATGACAAATAGCAGTCAGTCGCTTCTAATCAATCAAGTTCAATTGATCCAACCTAATTTGCACCCATTCGTCTTCTCCTAGGTCTGCTTCTTTCATAATCCTTAAGGAAGGAATCTGAACTTCCACGGACAGGACAACTTCCATGCCATAGACTAAAGAGAATGGGGTTGCCCCAGTTGATGTTCGAGCCGAAGTGCGATAGCCATGAAGAGTAAATGGTAGCATCTCATGTCAGTATTTATAGGTCATCATCATATTTTTCACAATCTTATTTATGTTTTTATTGGTAGCTTCCATTGCGCCATTGATCTTAGGTCTGTATGGAGAAGAATTGTGATGTTTGATTTTGAACTGTATACAGAGTTCCGTAATCACAACATTGTTGAGATTGGTTCCGTTGTCAGTGATGATCCTTTCGGGGATACCATAACGGAAGATGAGGTTATACTTGATAGACCTGGCTACAAAATTCTTCATAATTGAGGCAAATGAGGCGACTTTGACCCATTTGGTAAAGTAATCAATAGCAACAAGGATGAAACGGTGTCCATTGGAAGCAGTAGGTTTGATCTCTCCAATCATGTCAATGCCCCATATTGCAAATGGCCACAGAACAGTCATGACGTTTAAGGGAATTGGAGGCACATGGACCTTGTCAGCATAGATCTGACAGTTATGGCAAGTCCTCGAATGATGGTGACAATCAGTTTCCATTGTCGACCAATAGTAACCAACCCTTAGAATATTCTTGGCCATAGCGTGTCCACTAGAGTGAGTCCCAAATATACCATCATACATGTCTTACATGATCTTTTCTTCCTCCTTCTTGTCCACACACTGGAGTATATTAGAATCATGCTTACTTTTGTACAGGATTCCATTGCTTAGGAAGAATTTGGCTAAAAATCTTTGCAAAAATTTCTTATCATTCATGGAAGCTCCTTCAGGATACTCTTGTGCTTTAAGATATCTCTTCACCTCATGGTACCAAGGCTTCTTTTAACCAGTGTCAATCTTGCAACAATGCGTTGGTTTGTCAAATCTTTCAATTTTAATTTTAGGAGCCTCGTTGTCCCAATTGACCTTGAACATAAAAGACATTGTTGCCAAGGCATCCGCCAACTGATTTTCTTCTCTTGGGAAGTGTTCAAAGGTGACCTCCTCAAAGTATGAAATTAGGGTTAATACAAGCTCTTTGTAATGGATTAGATTAGGATGTTTAGCATCTCACTCTCCCTTAACTTGACTGATTACTAGGGTAGAATCTTCGTATACGCTCAAGGACTTAATTTCTAGGTCTATAAGGAGCTTTTAGACCCAAGATGCATGCCTCATACTCAGCCATGTTGTTTGTACAATCGAAGCACAATCTAGCGATGAAAGGTGTATGGAAACCCTCAGGATAAATGATCACAACACCGATTCCATTCCCCAAAGCGTTGGAAGCTCCATCAAAAACTATAGTCCATCGGGATCCTTGTTCAGGTCCGTCATACGGTCCAGGCTTTTCACAATCAGTTACTAGCATAATATTCTCGTCTGGGAATTCAAAGTTCATGGATCGGTAGTCATCAACGGCTTGATAGGCTAAATGATCTACCAGAACATTTCCCTTGATTTCTTTTTATGTAGTGTACTGGATATCATATTCGGTCATAATCATTTGCCATCTAGCTATTCGTCCGGAGACAGTTGGCTTATTGAAGCTATACTTGATAAGGCTTATCTTAGAGATTAATAGAGTGTTGTGAGTCAACATATATTGTCTTAGCCTGCGAGCAGCCCATTCCAGAGCGTAACAAGTTTTCTCGAGCAGTGAATATCTGGTTTCACAGTCGGTAAACTTTTTGCTCAGGTAGTATATTGCATGCTCTTTTTGGCCAGACTCGTCATGTTGGCCCAATACGCACCCCATTGAATTCTCTAATACAATCAAGTACATAATCAGAGGTCTTCCTTCAAGTGGAGGCATAAGGATATGAGGTTCGTGCAAATATTCTTTGATCTTATCGAAAGTAGCTTGACAGTCATCATCCCATTTGATTACTTGATCTTTCTTCAAGAGTTTTAAGATTGACTCACAAGTAGCAGTTAGGTGAGATATGAAGCGAGCAATGTAGTTAAGTCGACCCAAGAAGCCTCTGACCTCCCTCTCAGAACGGGGAGCTGGCATCTCTTGGATAGCTTTTACCTTCGCAGGGTCGACCTCAATACCTTTACCACTGACGACAAAGCTTAGGAGTTTTCTAAGCCTTACCCCGAAGGTGCACTTGTTGGGATTCAGCCTCAGATTGTATTCTTTCAGCCTTTCAAATAGTTTGTGTAAGTGATCAAGATGTTATTCTTCAGTTTGCGACCTTGCAATCATGTCGTCCACATAGACCTCTATTTCATGATGGATCATATCATGAAATAAGGCCATCATAGCTCGTTGATATGTTTCCCCTTCATTCTTTAAACTGAATGGCATGATTTTGTCACAAAAGGTGCCCTATTGTGTGACAAAGGTGGTCTTCTCCATATCCTCGGGAGCCATCTTGATTTGATTATAGTCGAAGAAACCATCCATGTAGGAGAAAACTTTATGTTGAGTTGTGTTGTCAACTAGGACGTCAATATGAGGTAGCGGGAAATCATCTTTGGGGCTTGCCCTATTCAAATCTCTATAGTCTACACAGATGCGAACCTTCCCGTCTTTCTTCAGCATGGGGACCACGTTTGCAACCCATTGAGTATATGATGTCAAGGCCAGGAAATCTGCATTGAATTACTTCATTACCTTAGCCTTTATCTTTTCAGACATGTCTGGCCGCATACGACACACTTTTTGCTTGACTGGAGGGTAGTCTTCCTTTGTTGGTAGACGATGAACCACAATGTCGGTATCCAAACCTGACATATCTTCATACGAACAAGCAAACACTACAACATAGTCATGTAACATCTGAACCAATCTGCTTTTGACACCGCCTTCCAAGTTGGCGCCGATCTTGACCTTTTTCTTGTCTTCCTCAATATCTAGGTTGATCACTTCAACTGGCTCTTCATGAGGTTGAATGGCCTTCTCATCTTGCATCAGAAGTCTGGTTAGTTCCCCTGGTATTTCACAATCTTTTTCGCCTTCGTCTTCGGCTTGGTTGATTGGATGTTCAAAGTCATAGCTGGCAATAAAAAAGTCACTGGCAATGAGATCCGGAGTGGATGAGGATGTGCAAGTGTGTGTGCATGTAAGACGCATGGCTATTTTGAAAATGCAAATAAGAAAAGAAAGACAATGAGCACAAAACTTAAATGCAAATGGTCCAACGTTTTTCATTGAATGATCATTGCATATGATAATGAACAAACCCTTAATAAATGGACCATGGTGCCCCGGGTAAGGCACATGGCTTAAAGTCATTATTTGGAATTAAAATTACAGACAAAAGTTCTTGAATTGACAAAACAGTAATAGGTAATTACTCCTCGTTGAAGGAGATGGCAATGAAATATTTGGCATTCTAGTTGTCGAGTCCTTCACCGGTAATCGGGTAAATCCATTCATCAAAGTCACAGTCATTCTCATAGTCTTCAACGACATTCACTTCATGATTGCCAATGCGAAGAGGTGGTTTTCCTATGCGAGCACGTCTAACCTCTTTTTGAGCTTTGGTAGTGAAACCCAAGCCAAACTTGTCTGCTTTAAATGGAATGTTAGGGAGTTGTCCCCAAATTGTATTGCTTCTATCTTCAACCGCAGTGCGAGCATCTTTAAATGACACCATTCTTGGCATAACTTCATCAGTTTTTGGAATATTAGAAGAGATTTTGGTGGCGGAAACCATAAGAGGAACCACTTTGAAGGTTTGGCATGGAGTCTCTATAAACTCACAATCCATCTCCACATATTTGAAGGACTAGAGGTGGCTTACCATAGATTCTTCTTCACTACAGACAGTGATGATCTTCCCATTGACTGGGTATTTCAACTTTTGGTGAAGGGTGAATGTCACCATCCTCTTGGATCCATCAAAAGCCCTTACAACTATGTCACTTGGTTTTAACACCATATTTTCACAATCTAACCAGTCCAAGGCACCTTTGGGTAGGACATTTAGGGAGGAACCGGTGTCAAGCAGGACATGGGCCATGGTAGTTCCTTTGCATTCAATAGAGACATGCAAGACCTTGTTATGATTCCTTCCAACTGGTGTCAAGTCAGCATCAGAGAAACCCAATCCATTGTCGGCAGTCAAACTCGCCACACAGTTTTCAAATTGATCAATTATGGTTTCTTGGGGAACATGTGATTTCTTCAAAAATTTGATTAAAGATTGGCATGAGCATCGGAACAAAGCAACAAAAACAACATAAAGATTTTGGAGGGGGTTTGCCCCAGTTGTTCTACTATCTTGAAATTACTCTTTTTTATGATCTTCAAGATTTCTTCCATCTCTTGGGTGGAAGGTTCCTCAGTGGTAACACCTTTGGCTGGCGCCTCCGTCCTGGCAGGCTCAACTACTTTCTCTTTACTCGTAGTGTCAGTACTAGGCTTATCAATGGTAATATGGATAAGTGTCGTTGTAGTAGTTAGAGGTGAAATATTAGGAGAGAAGATTCTCCTTGTCCTTGTCACCTTACTAGAACCAACAATATTTGTAACATCATCGGCTTGTCTTTATTGATCCAGGAATCTTGCTTAATTCCATGATAGTAAACTTCGGCATAATAATTATCAAGGGAGAAAATGTTGATTCGTTATAAATACTAATAGGACCCTTTGAAGAGATACTAAGAGGCTTGTTGGAAATTGTTATGATGGAAACGTCTTCAGTTTTATCGGTCAAACTTTTGATGGTCGGAGTTCTTTTGAACAGGATTTCATGACTATTGATCAGGCGCTGGACACCTTCTTTCAGCCATTTGCATCCATTAACTTGTTCGGCGCAACAATTACAGTCTTTCAAACAGCCAGGAAACACTCCAGCTCTTAGCAGGTTCTTTTTAACAACGGTCAGGGGAGTAGTCAAATCTTCAACGGAGGAAATAAAAACAGTGTCTTCAATTGCATTGAAACCTTTGCCATGATTTGGCATTGGTGCAGTTATAACATTCGGAGTTGTCAGTGGATCAAACTCAATAGTTTTATTGTCAATAAGATCTTGAATTTTGTTTTTAGAGCCCAACATTGATTAGTATCATGCTCAGAGATATTGGAATGATATGCACATTTGGCATTAGGATTGTACTTCGGTAATGAAACATTGGGATTTGACAGTGGATCACGCAATGTTACCAATTTGGCCTTCAACAGGTGTTGTAAGGCTTGGGATAACGACATGTTAATCCTTATGAATTGTCTACTTGGGATCTCAAGTCGTTGATGATTGGATTGTTATGGTTGTTTTTAGTAGATGGAGGGTTGGAGATCAAAACAACATTAACAAATGAATGGTGATCCTTCTTGGTATGGGCCCTTGACCCATGTACAACATTGGCTTCTTTCTTGCCAGTAAAGGGCTTCTTTATAGTGGTTGATGTAGAAGCAGATATCATGAGAATTTTTCCACTCTTGATACCACTCTTGACCCTTTCACTTGTCATAATTAACTCGATGAAATCGGACGATGAGCTCCCAATTAACAAATTGAAAAATGGGCCAGTTAATGTTCCCATGAACATGTTCACCAGCTCCTTATCAGTCGGTGGTGGTTTAACTCTACCAATAAGGTCCCTCCCTTTTTGCGCGTACTCTTTAAACCCTTCATTAATACCCATTGTCTTTCCTTGAAGTTAAACTATAGTCGACGCCAAATCAGCATTGTACTGATATTGACGGTAGAAAGCGGTGGCCAGATCTTCCCAAGTATGAATGTTGGATCCCTCCAACTAGTAAAACCAATCCAACTGAGTCCCAGACATACTCTCTTGAAATAAATGTACTCATAACTTCTTGTCAGTGGTATGTGGTTGTATCTTGCGGGCGTAGGACCTCAAGTGAAGTTTTGGGCATGAAACTCCGTCATACTTAGAAAAGATTGGAATTTTGAACTTGTGGGGGATGACTACCCTAGGAATTAAGCCCAAATCACCAAAATCCAAGCCAGGTACGACTTGAATTTCCACAACTTTCAACCTTTCTTCCAGTTGCTTGTATTTATCCTCGACTGATAGATACTGTTCATCAAAGTAATCTTCGTCCTCAGAAGCTTGATCATTTGCACCCCCGGCGCGGGTGCTACTTACATCTTCAATCTAATTTTCATCCTCCTCGGATGACTCTTCAACCACTTGTACTTGACGGATAGTATGATGCGGTGGGAGAACTGACTTGAGGTTTTGCGTTTGTGTTCGCAAATGTTGCGGTTAGCAAGAGTCGTCACCGACTTTTATTTTATCCAAAAGAAAAGGTAAAAAAGCACAGGAAAGACCTTTGAGATGTTTTCTTGAGTTCGGGGGGTAGATTATGAAAAGGGAAGGTGCTAGCACCCTTTTCATCCATGGTTTTCCATGGGCTCTTAGTTACTTGTTTAGATCACTTGCTTTGCTTTTCCAATTGCTTGAAATGGTGCTTTGTGTGGTTTTGAAAGTATTTTGAAAAGAGACCTTTGATTAGGCAATCTTTGTAATGATTCTTGTTCATAAGAATGTATACAAAGATGTTTGTCTTTTGAAAAATGTTTAGAATGTTTGAAAGTTGTTTTGAAATTGTTTTGAAATGTGTGTGTGTTTTTGTTTGAAAATAGCAAGGATTGTTTTTGAAATGATCAAGTAACTAAAATCATTCTACCCTACTCAAAAGTCTTTCTTGTACATTTTTATTCCTTTGACATTGTTGACCTACTATTGTTTTTGTAGACAACCCTATCTTTGGATGTTAAACGGGACGGGCGTGGGTCATCGTATGACCATGATAGCAATGGTGCCAAGTATCTTAGCTTGTTTGAGGGACCAAGATCATTTGTTTTAAGGCAACCTTTTGATAGCGTCATTGAGGGACTATGATCTTTTGTTTTATTTTGTTTTGCCAAGATACCTAGCATGCATACCATGGCCATTTTGTAAGGCAACCAAGTGGGTGAAACCCTAGAGGTGCTTGTGTGCAATGTGTTATCATTTTTCATGCATTTTTGTCTTGCATTAGGTCATGCTATTTGTTTGATTTTTGTCTTATCATACAAACCCTAATTTATTAAACATGTATATAATGCGATAAATTGCGTAAAGTAAATCTAAGTTATTACAACAATATTATGGGAGGGGGGTACAAGTTTTGAATGGGGGATATTGCTCAAAATAAAACTCTAATTTACCATTACAATCCAATTGAATTTATTGTACAAATAAATAAATAAACAAGTATTCAAATATGCAATAATATGTATTTATGCAAAAATGTTTTGTAATTGATTTTTTTGTATGAGAGAATTAATTATTTAAACCCTAGAAAATAAGAGAAAAATAATATTATTTTTGAAAGGGGTAAAACCCTAGTTTTTGGTTAAAATAAATATATATTCTATATTTATTTTGTCTATTTATGTACAAAAAATGATAAATAAAATTATATACAATACTTAAAAATTAAAATATGTGAGAAAATAATATTTTCATGTGTTAAATAATAAAGATAAAAATGTATAGTATTTTAATATATTTACAAATTAACATTAGAAAATAAATTCCATTTATTGAAATACAACTATTTTTATATGTGAAAAATAATTTTAAAAAAAATAAAATAAAATTGCAAAAAATTAAGAAAATATTTTTGGGAATTTTTTTATCATTGGAAAAAATTATTAAAGTAAAAAATATAAGAAAAATGAGAAAATATGCACAAATAAGAAAATATGAAGCAGAGGGTGTAAAAGTAAATTGGGGGGTATGAAAAGTAGAAACAGTCAAGCCCAAGCACGCCAGGCCCAGGACAACTCCGTCCCTGTCCTCCAGCGTCCCCTTCTGCGCGCGTTTTTAAAATCTGCAAACTCTCACATACTTGCACAAAAGCAAAAACTTAGAACATGAAACTTATAGCATTTTTAATCACGATTCCAACCATATCCATTTTGTGACCTAACTCTCAAAGGACAGAGAGAATTTTAATGGCCCTAATTTCTGACCTAGTTATTTCATGAACTTCAAGCTTCAAATTCTCACTACTCAGTTAATATAAATAAAACTATGCATATGTACAGCTTAAGCAAGTTAAGGACTACATCTTTGCTTCATAAATCTAAGCTTAAGGATGCCTAAATAGAGAGATAGAACTTTGAAAAATACCTTGTTCAGTTGAGTTTGGATAGGGCAATGTGGGGACTTTGAGTGAGACCTACAGATCGTGTGAGCTTCCTTAAAGTTCCCTCAAGCTATCCCAATGCTCAGCTTGCCTTGAGGATGCTTGAAACTTCCTGTAGAAGTCCACCTGCAATCTTCAAATATGAAAATGGTGAAGCTTGAAACAGGGCACACAGTTGCAAGACAAAGGCCTGGATAGTTTAGGTAGGATGTATGTAAAGTATTTGAAGTGTTTCAAAGCAAAACGTACGAGCCAATATTGATTTGGCAAAGGTTCTGCAGAAGATGCCCTGTTTGGGCAGGAACTTGGATTTTTTGTGTTTGAGAGTGTTTTGAATGTTGTGAATTAGTGTATTCTGCTTTCAACAAGTTTCTGAAGTTGTTTCAAATGAAGCCAAGCCTTTCCTTTATCAGATGGACAAGTTCACTTGACTTTTGCAAGTTTGCTTTCTTTTGAAGAAAGTTGACATGACCATGCCAAAGGCCTGTACAGGCTAGCTTGTGGACTATAGAGGGTTGGTGTAATTTTCTTTATGTTTGTGGATCTTGTTTGCAACAAAAGATCAGGTCCATGGCTAAAGAAAAGTAAAGTTGGAAAAAGCAAGCTTTATCAAAGTAGTATTGTGAACTTTATGCCATTTTTGGATTAATTCATTGTACAATGCTTCAAAGATCAAAATAAAACCATTATCCATTGTGTTAGCATTCAATTAGAGTGTAGAAGGGATTAGGACCTGTAATACCAAGTACAAGCATGCTAGGACAGATTTGCAACTTGAACCATTATGAAAATGCCTTGAACAAAAGTGATAAATTGCCATTTTCCCTTCTTCGATTCTCCCTAACCATAAATGATCTTGGAGAGTTCTTGGACATTTTGGAAAGCTTGTAACATACTATAAAATATACCTTTGAAATGCATTTTTAGATACCTCTTGGAACTAGGTGAAAATTTTCCATGAAGTTAGGTCAAAAACCTGCCTAAACTATGGCAAAATTTCACTAAGTTAAAAAGTTTATGGATCCCTATTCACAAAATCATAACTTGAGATCCAAGCATATTTTGGGAAAACTTTATGAATCAGATTTCATAGAGGACTGCAACTTTCATGTTGGAAGTTTTCTTTGAATCCAATTGCATCATGGTGAAAGAGTTGTGAAAAGTTGGGAAAAATAAGAAATTTCCATAACAGAAAAATTCTAAGTTATGAAAATTTTCAAATTAAAACCCTAATTTTCAAAATTGATTTTCTTGATCAACAAGTTTCATATTTTGACATATCTTGATGAATTATGACCCTTGGCACTTGATTTTGACCAAAAAGTCAAAGTTTGACTTTTTAGTGTACAGTTGACTTTTGATCAGTTGAATGCAAAATTTATCTGTCAATCCTATGCATTTGAGATCTTTTGAACTATGTGATTAGGTCAATATGATGCTATTGAGTCCTTGAAATCATGCTTGAACCCAATTGGCCATTGTCTAGGTCAAAAATCAGAAATTGCCCTTTCTCAGTCAAAACCCTAATTTTGACCATTTTGCCCTTTTAATGATCTGATCAAATTTCTTGAGGAGTTATGATCCAAACTTGATAAAATGGTACATAGGAGCCTATAATGTGATTGTGGATCAAAAATTATGAAGTTTGACTGTAAATTGGCCATGGTTGACTTTTTCCCCAATATAGCTGATTTTTAGGTCAACTGTCCAATTGACTGGGCAAAAATGTGATTCAAGGCTTGAAACTTGTCATGGGAAATCTTAGGGGCCAAGATGGTGTATGAAAGTCACATGAAGCATTGATGGTCCAAAAATCCTTGTGCAAACTCAAACCCTAATTCCAGGCCATCAGTGCAAGGTGGGGTCTTGAGCTGAGCAAACCCTAATCCTATTTGGAATCCAAGGAGTCTTGTGAGGAAAAGTATTGATAAATGCAAGGGAAAATTTTGGGGTACAATAGCTGCCCTTGTTCAATCTTATTGAACCTGAAGAGTTAGATTGGCGAGCTTTGTCGTTCGTGACTCGAAGGTAAAAGATGATTGGACACTAGAGTGCCCTTAAATTTGCACTCGTCAAAACGTAGTTGAGGAAATGGGCTTAAAGATGCCATTTGGAGATGTGATATAATCTTGTTGGAGATGGGCTTAAAGATGCCGTCCAAGAATGTTTGCTGAGTTGTAAGTTGTAAGTCAAAAGAATGAGTATTCAGAATGGTGTCCGCGTCTGGAACGTATCTGAACTGTATCTGGAGACTGAATCTGTATGAGCAATGGAATGGCGTCCGTGTCTGGAGCGTACCCGAGCTAGGGAATATCAGAATAAGTGACAGAATGGCAACCGTGTCTGGAGCGTATCTGAGTTGTATCTGAGGTTGAGTCTGAATGAGCAATAGAATAGCATCTGTGTCTAGAGCGTCTCTTAGCTGGGGAGAATCAGACTACTGGTGTAAGGGCCAGAATGGCATCCGTATCTGGAGCGTATCTGAACTGGAATCTGAATAAGTGACAGAATGACTTCCGTGTCTGGAGTGTATCTGAACTGTATCTGATAGTTGAAATCTGAATAAGTAACAGAATGACTTTTGTTCTGGAGTGTATCTGAACTGGAATCTGAATAGGTGATAGAATGACTTTCGTGTCTGGAGTGTATCTGAGCTTGAAATTGAATAAGTGACAGAATGACTTCCGTGTCTGAAGTGTATATGGACTGTATCTTGACTCGAAATCTGAATAAGTATCAGAATGACTTCCGTGTCCGGAGTGTATCTGTATTGTATCTGCAATCTTTGAACATTGTTAATGATAACTGTTAATCTTATCCTAAAAAGGGTAAAATGTTAGCTGAAACACAAAGTTATGTTGCATGAAATGTATGATGCAATAAATGTGTTTTATCAATGTTTATGATATATGGATGTAATGTATGTGCATGTAAGCTAACTTGCTGTATTGCGGGGGAAAATAAATCCTTGACAGCTGGGGATAAAAACTCTTGACTGCTGCTGGGGAAAATAAATCCTTGACCGCTGCTGGAGATTCAAAATCTTTGGTTGCTGAGGATGAGAAATCCTTGGTGACTGTTGGGGATTGACAACTTTTGTGGGGATATAAGGATCCTTCATGTCTTGAAGTTGGAGTGTTGACAAAAATTCTGTTGTGAGCAATGCCATACTGCTTGAGTAATCTGCTTAGGGAATCCAGAGAACTTTGTTGACTTCTACTGGGGGTAAGACAATGGGAATCCTTATTCTGCTGGGGAATAGGGGAAAATTAGATGACTCCTGCGGGGGACTAAGAATGAGAATCTTCATTCTGTTGAGGAGCAATGAAAAATTTGGTGACTTCACTGGGGAATTGAGAATGAGAATCTTCAATCTGCTGGGGAGTTTGAACCCTGTGGGGAAGAAGGCTTACTGCTGGAGAGTAAGTTCAGGAGTTTGGGTTGTCTGCCACTCTACTGGGAAGTCATCCTAGGTTGGGGAGAGACAAAAGGTTAACTGGTATCCGGTTGATTTTCAGACTTCAAGATAACTTGCTGGGGAAATTGGAGGGTTTCCGCTGGGGCTTGATAGTTAGAAGTCTTGACTCGACTAGGGAAGAAGGTTTCAGCTCTGCTGGGGATCTGTAACTCAAAGTCTTTGCTCCGCTGGGGATTGGGAGTTTGAAGTTTTAACTCTGATGGGAAATAAAGGTTTGAAATTTTAGCTCCGCTGGGGATCTGTATTTCAAGGTTTTAGCTCCGCTAGGGATCTAGATGATGTATTGTAGGGATTGCCCCTGGAATAGCCTAAAGACATTTTATTATCCTTTCAGCATGCCAGTAATTGTTCTTTTCCATCCTGTTTATTTGTAAACATTAATTATGTTCAAATGCATATGTTCATCAATGAATCATTGGACGTTTTTTCAAATAAAAACACAAGTAAAAAGAAAAAGACAAACAGTTTTTGCACTTTGAAAGAGGTATCTTTGTATTTACTTTGAATAAGTGTTTTGTACAAAGGAGACAGGCATCCTAGTAAGAGTATGGTGTCATAAAAGTAAGAAAATTTTATACAAAGAAAAGATAGCTATGTGTAAAAAATCCCATGGGGTTCCCATTCTGCTATAGCCTTCGTATCTCCGAATATCTTGTCTGTCCGTTGCTTTGTCCGAAGATGATTGGATTGATCAGAAACTTCAGGTTTGTCAGTGAAGAGATTGTCCTTAAAGTGATCCGATGAGACATAGTCATACGCTTTAATTCCCTAACTTTTGCCTGGACCGCCCTTTCGGGTTTTCAGTCCACCGGGAAACCCTTTTTTGCCCAAGTCTCCCTTTCGGGTTTTCAACTTGCCGGGTGTACAGATTTTTTTATTTATCCCTAATTTTTGCCTGAACCGCCCTTTTCGGGTTTTCGATTCACCGGGATGCCCTTTTTTTTGCTTAGGTGTGTCAACCTAGCGGGTCATTTATGCGTAGTATCTTTTGACTATGTCTGCGTTTGCAGGGTGCACCAGGTCGTCACCGTCCATGGTGGTTAAGATCATTGCCCCACCAAAAAAGATGTTCTTAATTACAAATGGTCCCTCATAAGTAGGAGTCCACTTGCCCCTATGATCACTTTGTGGCAAGATAATGAGCTTGATTACCAGATCCCCAACTTGATATGTTTGGCGTCTAACTTTCTTGTTGAAAGTCTTGATCATCCGATTTTGATACGTCTGACTGTGGCAAACATCAGTAAGTCTCTCTCGTTAATTAAGTTCAACTGATCAAGTCGGGTCTGAATCCAATCGTCTTCACTCAAACCAGCATCCTTCATGATTCTCAAGGAGGGAATCTGGACCTCGATAGGCAAGACAACTTCCATGCCATATACTAAAGAATAAGGTGTTGCCCCAGTTGATGTGCGAGCTGTGGTACGGTACCCGTGAAGAGAAAACGGTAACATTTCATGCCAGTCCTTGTAGGTGACTGTCATGTTTTGTATGATCTTCTTTATATTTTTGTTTGTAGCTTTGACTGCACCATTCATCTTTGGCCGGTAGGGAGATGAATTGTGATGTTGAATTTTGAACTGCTCACACAAGGCGGTGATCATAGTATTGTTAAGGTTTGTACCGTTATTAGTGATGATCCTTTTGGGGATACCATACCGGCAAATAAGGTTCTTCTTGATGAAGCGGGCAACGACATTCTTAGTAACGGATGTGAAGGAAGCTGCTTCGACCCACTTGGTGAAGTAGTCAATGGCCACCAGAATGAAACGGTGTCCATTGGATGCTGTAGGCTTGATCTCTCCAATCATGTCGATTCCCCACATAGCGAACGACCAAGGAGCTGTTAAGACATTTAGAGGAACAGGAGGCACGTGCACCTTGTCTGCATAGATTTGACATTTATGGCAAGTCCGGGAGTGTTGATAACAGTTAGCTTCCATGGTAGACCAGTAATAGCCAGCCCTTAGAATCTTCTTAGCCATCGTATGCCCTCTAGAGTGAGTGCCGAAGGTACCTTCATGCAATTCAGCCATAATCTTTTCAGCTTCAGCCTTGTCCACACAACGGAGCAGAATAGAATCATGATTGCGCTTATACAGGATACCATTACTCAAGAAGAACTTTGCCGAGAATCTCCTTAAGAACTTTTTGTCGTTGACTGAAGCTCTTTTAGGGTATTCTTGAGCCTCGAGATACCTTTTGATTTCATGAAACCATGGCTGGTCCACTACTTCTTCGGTGTTAATCTCGTGACAGTGTGCAGGTTCGTCCATCCATTCAATGGTAATTTGGGGATCCTCATTATCCCAGTTAAGTTTAAACATGGATGACATTGTAGCTAGAGCATCTGCTAGCTGATTTTTTCTCGCGGGAAGTGCTCGAAGGTAATCTACTCGAAATGTGGTAACAATGTCAAGACATGTTCTTTGTAAGGGATGAGGTTTGGATGTTTAGTGTCCCACTCTCCTTTGATCTGACTGATGACCAAAGCTGAGTCCCCAAACACAATCAAAGATTTGATTCCCAAGTCTATGACAGCCTTGAGTCTAAAGATACAAGCTTCATACTCTGCCATGTTGTTCGTACAGTTGAAGAAAAGTCTAGCAGTGAAAGGCGTATGGCAACCTTCTGGGGATATAAGCACAGCATCGATACCGTTGCCAAGTGCATTGGAGGCCCCATCAAAGTACAGGGTCCATCGGGATCCTTGTTCAGGTCTGTCATATGGTCTGTTCTCTTCAATGTTGTCCAATGTCATGATGTCTTTGTCAGGGAAATCGAACCTCATGGATTGGTAATCTTCGACAGCTTGATGAGCCAGATGGTCATCTAGCACACTCCCCTTTAAAGCTTTTTGGGTCATGTACTGTATGTCGTACTCTGTTAGGATCATCTGCCATCTAGCTATTCTTCCAGATAGAGCAGGCTTTTCAAAGATGTACTTGATCAGATCCATCTTAGATATCAGCAAAGTGGTATGAGTCAACATATACTGCCTTAGCCGGCGAGCAGCCCATACCAAAGCGCAGCAAGTTTTCTCGAGCAGTGAGTATCGGGTCTCACAGTTGGTAAACTTTTTGCTAAGGTAATAAATGGCATGCTCTTTTCGGCCAGACTCGTCATGTTGGCTCAGTACGCACCCCATTGAATTCTCTAGGACGGTCAGATACATGATTAGCGGTCTTCCCTCGACGGGTGACATCAAGATAGGAGGTTCTAGCAAATACTCCTTGATTTTACCGAAAACAACTTGACAGTTATCATTCCATCGAACTACCTGATCTTTCTTCAATAGCTTGAAGATTGGTTCACAAGTAGATGTTAGGTGAGAAATGAACCTAGAAATGTAGTTTAGGCATCCCAAAAAACCTCTGACCTCCTTCTCAGTGCGAGGAGCAGGCATTTCTTGTATAGCTTTGACTTTGGCAGGATCAACCTCGATGTCTTTGTTGCTGACAATGAAACCTAAGAGCTTACCAGATCGGACTCCGAATGTACACTTGTTTAGATTCAGTCTGAGCTTGTACTCCTTCAACCTGACAAACAGCTTTTGCAAGTGATCAAGGTGTTCTTCTTCAGTTTGTGATCGGACTATCATGTCATCTACGTAGACCTCTATCTCATGATGTATCATATCATGAAACAAAGCTACCATGGCGCGTTGATAGGTTGCCCCGGCATTCTTCAGTCCGAATGGCATCACTTTGTAGCATAATGTACCCCACTGTGTGACAAAAGTAGTTTTCTCCATGTCCTCAGGTGCCATTTTGATCTGGTTATAGCCTGAGAATCCATCCATGAAAGAAAATACTTTGTGCTAAGCTGTGTTGTTAACCAGGATGTCAATGTGCGGAAGTGGAAAGTCATCTTTAGGGCTGGCCGTGTTTAAGTCTCTATAATCCACGCACATTCTGACTTTGCCGTCCTTCTTAGGCACGGGCATAATGTTAGCAACCCATTATGGATAGGAAGTAACAGCTAGAAACCCAGCATTGAACTGTTTCATAACTTCTGCTTTGATCTTCTCTAACATGGCAGATCTCATGCGGTGGACCTTTTGTTTAACTGGTGGATAGTCTTCTCTTGTGGGTAGCCGGTGGACCACAATGTCTGTATCGAGTCCCGACATGTCTTCGTACGAACAGGCGAAGATCTCAACATAATCATGCAGTAGCTGAATTAGGTGCTCCTTGACACTCGGCTCTAGATTGGCACCTATCTTGATTTCCTTTTTATCATCCTCAGTTCCCAAGTTGATTGTATCCAACTGCTCCTCATGAGGCTGAATTACTCTTTCCTCTTGCTGTAATAATCTGGCCAATTCCCCTGGAACCTCACAATCTTCCTCACCTTCGTATTCGGCTTGGTAGATCAGATCTTCAGAGTCACTGAAGGCTATAGTAGTATCGTTACCCATGGGATCCGGAATGGAAGGGTACCTGCATTTGTGAGTGTGGGTGTGTGTAAGGGATAACCATCTTAAAACAACAAAATGTAAAAGAAAGACAATGAGCGCAAAAGGTTTAAATATGAAAAGCATCCATGATTCATTAAAATGACATATGAAAATGAAATAAGAACCCTTACAAATGGACCTATGTGTCTCGGGTAAGACACAAGGTTGAAAAAGTACGAATTGTTTGTGAATTATTACAAATCCGACAGAAATGGAAAAGATAAATGACTGATTTATGAAAGTAATCGGAACAAAGTCTTTTGCTTCCCAGTTGCACATTCCTCCGTCAACAGTAGGAAAAATCCAGTCTTCCAAACTGCCCTCTTCTTCACTGCCGTCTAGTGCATTAACCCCTCGGTGGCTGATCTTCACAGGTGGCCCTCCGGCACGGGAGCTGCGCACAGCCTTCTGACCAGTCGAAGTAAATCCCAGGCTGAACTTTTCTGATTTGAAAGGAAAGTCGGGAAGCTGCCCCCAGATAGTGGATCCGCCTTCTTCCACCACTGCCTTAGCATCCTTGAGAGATGACATCTGAGGTACACTTCTTGTGATCACAGGAGTTAAGGACACCGCCTTGGTCGCTGCTATTTCTTCAGAAACTTCCTCAAAGTGTTGGAAATGGGTCTCTATGAATTCTCCATCTAACTCCATATAACAGAAGGAGTTCAGATGACTGATCATGTATTCCTCTTCGCCATGGATAGTTATAATTTTCCCTTGGACGGGGTACTTGAGCATCTGGTGCAAGGTGGAAGTGACAGCTCCGGCATTGTGAATCCAGGGATGTCCCAACAAGAAAGAGTAGGAAGGACGAATGTCCATCATGTAGAATGTTGAATTGAACGTCTGGGTGCCCACCTTGATCGGGATGTCCACCTCTCCATGGACCATCCTCTAAGAACCATCAAAGGCTCTGACAATTATATTGCTGGGTTTCAGGGTTAATCCTTAACAATCCAATCTATCCAAGGCTTTCTTATGAAAGACATTTAGAGATGATCCAGTGTCTACTAATAGTGTGCTAGGGTTGTCCCTATGCATTCCACCGAGACATGCAAAGCATCATTATGTTTTCTCCCTTTCGAAGTTAAATCTGCATCGGAGAATCCTAGACCATTGTCAGCTGTTAAACTAGCCACACATTCCTGGAAATGATCAGCGGATGTTTCTTGCGGCACGAGGGTCGTCTTAAAAAACTTGACCAAAGCTTTAGCATGTGCCTCAGAGCACAGCAACAGGGCTAACATAGAGATTTTGGAGGGGGTTTGCCCAAGTTGTTCCACCACATCATAATCACTTTTCTTAATGATCCTCAGAATTTCTTCCATCTCTTTCTGGGATGTTTCAGGAATGACTAGTGACTGAGCCTTCGTCAAGACAGGATCCTCTTGAACATTCTTTCTTTTTTTCTCAGCAGCGGAAATAGGGATGGGAATTGTATTGTTATTGTTGGCGAGTACACTTGCAGGTACAGTTAATGGTATAGGTGTAATCTTCGGAATGGCCGCGGGTCCAAAGACTGCTGTTGGAGGAGCAATCTCTGGAGAAAAGATTATTCCACTACGAGTAACCTTGCTTGTTTCGGCAATGTTACTGATGTCAGGAGTATCTTCTTCAGAGATTTCTTCTTCAATTGTCTGTTCAATCTATTTGACACCATGGTAGTAGATTTCTCCACCATAGTTCCACGGTACCATTTGTCGGATTTGTATGGGGTTGGCCCGGGCATTGTTATCTTCAATGGAGTAGTCATAGGAGCAGATGTAATCCTAACGGGTTTTTTAGGAACCCTGGAAGGATTGGCGTATATGGTTATTATTGAAACTTATGAAACTGGAATGGGTGAACCAGGAGCTTTCTCAAACAAAATTTCCTTGTTATCAATTAATTGTTGGATTCCTTTCTTCAACAGAAGACAGTCAAATGGGGAGGAAAGGCAAGCATGGTAATCTTGGTCACAACCTGGGAACACCCCAGCTTTCAACAAATTCAACTTCATGGTTAGGAGAGAAGTTAACAGTTCATCCACAGTAGAAACAAACAGATCTTCTTCCACAGCAGTGGCATTGTATCAGATCTTCAAATTCAACTTCCTTTACATCGATCAGATCTTGTATCTTGTTCTTCAGGGCCCAACAGTTGTTGGTGTCGTGCCCTGGGCTTTCTGAATGGTACGCGCATCTGGCGTTCGGATGGTAGTGCGGTGAAGTAGTGTTAGGGTTTTTAGGGGCCTCTTTTAACATGGCCAGGTTCAACTTCAAGAGATGTGGTAATATTTGAGCAAGAGTCATGTTTATCTTGGTGAATTACCTTACAGGCCTTTCAACCCTTTGCTGGTTATTCCTCGGCTGATCATTTCTCGACTAGTTGCTTCTCGGCTGGTCTGATGCAGACTTTTGAATCATAACGGCCCCCACAGTTGGTCGTCTTTCAATTCTTCCCTGATTTCTCTGGGCATAGACAGCTGACACTTCTTTCTTTCCCGTGAATGGCTTTTTTACAGCAGCAGAGGTAGATGCATTTTTATGGATTTTCCCGCTTCTACTACCGGCTTCAACCCTTTCGCCAGTAAGAATCAACTCAGTGAAACCTGCAGAGGAGCTTCCAATCAGGTGATTAAAGAAAGGACCTGACAGAGTCCCCAAGAACATGTCCACTATCTCTCTTTCAGATAAAGGTGGTTGCACCCTTCCGGCTAAATCCCTCCATTTCTGGGCATAGTCCTTAAAGCCCTCATTGGTAGCCATAGCCATACTCTGTAGCTGAGTACGGGTTGGCGCCAAGTCGGTGTTATATTGATACTGTTTATAGAATGCGGCTGCCAAATCCTCCCAATTATGGACATCTGCTCTCTCCAACTGGTAGAACCAATCAAGCTGCATTCCCGAAAGACTTTCCTGGAAAAAGTGGACCCACAGGTCTTTGTCAGAAGAATGTGGTTGAATTTTCCTGACATAAGATCGTAGGTGCATCTTGGGAAAATACACCCCATCGTACTTGGAAAACAGTGGCACTTTAAATTTAGGAGGGATTACAATTCCAGAAAACGGCCCTAACTCTTCAAAATCCAGCCCCGGGACTCTCTGTATCTCCATGGCAGTTAGACGCTCTTCCAAGTTTTTGTATTTGTCATCGTCCGGAGGGTACTTCTGTTAATAATAGTCCTTATCCTCTTCTTCTTCTACTTCAGACTCGGATGGCACTGAAGTTCCTTTACCTTTTCCTTCCCCCTCTTCAGATGTTGATGGGAATTCTAGTCCGTCTGGCTTGTCCTTCAAATCTTCTACCCATGATAACTACACCAGCCCGCTTCTTCTTCTTTTTCTCTTTCTCTTTCTCTAGTAGAGTCTTGAGCTCCTCATGCCCCTTTGCTAAGGTCAAGAATAGCTATTGAAATTGTGAATTCTGGGCTTGCAAATATTTGACTGTTTGTTCAATATCCATCTTGTTGAAATAAACAGCAGAGAGATGAGGAAACTTGGTGTGAAGACCTGTTTATGCATATGATGAATGATATGTATTCATGTAATGCTTTCAAGGATTCAGAATTTCAAATTTGTTTTAAACAAAAAAGAAACACACGTCATATTAATAAAATAGAATTTGAGTACATCAATGCCCCTTGGGCAAAATAATATAAAATTCTAAGGTAAAAAGACGTTGTGCATCCTCTTTGGTGCAATGTAGGTGTTGAGAGTCTGCTCTTCATGAAGTTGACGAGTGAGTTCCAAAACCTTCTTCTCGCTTGCGTAGAATTGGGCTTCGAAAGTATCGCGCTCTCCCTTGAGCTGTATCCAACTCCTTTATAAATCTTCGAGTGATGTTGGCATGTCAGGATGTAGGAGGGTGTATGGAACCTCTCCTTCCATAACAGGCTCTATAATCATAGAGAGAATGGAGGGGTAAGGCATCATAAGACTTTGGGAGCGGGTTCGTACCCACTTGAGGTAAGTCTCAAGAGGGATGGAATTCTTGTGTCCCAAGGTCTTACTGTCTACCTTGTTGGGCATCCTCCAAGCTCGGATGAACCTTTATCGGAGTCCTTGATTGTTGTTGTCGAAGTCAAAAACCAAACCTTGAATCAGCATGTCATGTGGGCCATCCCTTCGGGCATACCCAAACTGTCTCAGAGCCAATCAAGGGTTGTAGGTGATGCCTCCCCTAATGCCAAGTAGAGGGACATTAGGAAATTCCCCACAACGGTCAATGATAATAACATTCTCTTTTGATCGAGAACACCAATGGATATCTGAATGTGTAAGGGTCATCAACCGTTGTGACCACCTCAAACCTTGCTCATTTTTCAAGACTGATTTGGGAAGATGAGAAATAAACCATCTTGCCATGAGAGGAGTGCAACACATGATAACACCTCTTTTCCTCATTGTTCGAGTGTGAAAAGAGTGGAGGATATCCCCAAGCAATGTAGGCACCGGGTTGCGAGGTATGAAGATTTTAACAGCACTTACATCTATGAGTTGGTCAAGGTTAGGGAACAAGACCACCCCATAGATGAGAAGAGCTACAATCTCCTCAAAAGCTTGCAAGTCTAGAGAATTCCAACAGCTTTGGGCCTTCTCAAACAGAAACTTTGACAAGAAGCCTTTGACACCACTTCTAGTTTCCCAATGTGTTGTGACATCAGAGGAGTGCAAGTGTAAGGCTTGAGCAATCTATTCTGGCTTTGTATCTCTTTCCGTACCATTGAAGGGTAGTTGATTGAGAATAGGAATCCTCAAGAGTTGAGAAAATTCCTCCAAAGTAGGCACAAGTTGGTAGTCAGGAAATGTGAAGCAATGATGCAAAGGGTCAAAGAACTGGAAGAGAACTTTCAGCATATCCTCCTCAGTGTTGGTGGTGACCAAGTTGAGTAGACGACCATGTCTCTCAATGAATGGAGAATTCTCAGGTATCCTTGAAGCTAGCTCCTTGAGTTGTGGAGGAATTCTTACAAGGTTGACTTGGATGGTTTTCCTGCGAAGTGAATCCATAACCTACAAAACAGGAACAAAGATGAATCTCCAAAATCCTTGAAATGGTTAGTGGATTCATATCATGATTCATGATGTTCATGATGTTATGCATAACTATATATGTACAAGCAAATCACACAAGTTCCTAGTTTAGGCTTGCATGGGGTTTCATAGGTAAGTACCCTCTTGAAGTTTAGTTGGCTCAACCTGTCCTAGAAATAGTAATCGGGTTCTAAGGAGCTCAATATCACTGGATTATTTCCTTGTTCATTGTTTCAATTCAGCCTCTTTACTGGCGACCGAAATATTCCAAGGAACCAACCCTCAATGAGTGTAGTATCGAGTATCTACCAACTTCGGACTGCACCAAAGCCGGTCATCTCACTACATCCTAAAAGGCCAAGTTGGTCAAGTAAAGGTTCTAAAAGTCCATTAGTGCTTCATGACATCACTCAGAGTCCTCGTATTCTCTTTGATTGACTCAAAGGCTACCGGTACCCACAAATATGTCACACTAATATAGCTATTGCTTAGACCATGTCGGTATACCTCACAAAGTTTCCACAACGTATTGCTATTTACCTATGAATGTTTCCCAAATCCGGGTAGAGGATTTAAAACCCAAACAATAGAACCAAAGTGTAAAGAAAACAAGTCAAGCAAGATAAGCATGTAAAGGTGATCTAAAACCCTAAGGTAACCCCACTTTTTATATAGATCCCCAGCAGAGTTGCCAGTTCTGTGATACGGTGGGAGAACTGACTTGAGGTTTTGCGTTTGTGTTTGCAAATGATGCGGTTAGCAAGAGTCGCCAACGACTTTTCTTTTATCCAAAAGGAAAGGTAAAAAAGCACAGGAAAGACCTTTGAGATGTTTTCTTGAGTTTGGGGGGTAGATTATGAAAAGGGAAGGTGCTAGCACCCTTTTCATCCATGGTTTTCCATGGGCTCTTAGTTACTTGTTTAGATCACTTGCTTTGCTTTTTCAATTGTTTGAAATGGTGCTTTGTGTGGTTTTGAAAGTATTTTGAAAAGAGGCCTTTGATTAGGCAATCTTTGTAATGATTCTCGTTCGTAAGAATGTATACAAAGATATTTGTCTTTTGAAAAATGTTTCAATGTTTGAAAGTTATTTGGAAATTGTTTTGAAATGTGTTTGTGTTTGTTTGAAAATAGCATGGATTGTTTTTGAAATGATCAAGTAACTAGAAGCATTCTACCCTACTCAAAAGTCTTTCTTGTACATTTTTATTCCTTTGACATTGTTGACCTACTATTGTTTTAGTAGACAACCCTATCTTTGGATGTTAAATGGGACGGGTGTGGATCATCGTATGACCATGATAGCAATGATGCTAAGTATCTTAGCTTGTTTGAGGGACCAAGATCATTTGTTTTAAGGCAACCTTTTGATAGCATCATCGAGGGACTATGATCTTTTGTTTTGCCAAGATACCTAGCATGCATACCATGGCCATTTTGTAAGGCAACCAAGTGGGTGAAACCCTAGAGGTGCTTGTGTGTAATGTGTTGTCATTTTTCATGCATTTTTGTCTTGCATTAGGCCATGCTATTTGTTTGATTTTTGTCTTATCATACAAACCCTAATTTACTAAACATGTATATAATGCGATAAATTACGTAAAGTAAATCTAAGCTATTACAACAATATTATGGGAGGGGGATACAAGTTTTGAATGAGGGATATTGCTCAAAATAAAACCCTAATTTACTATTACAACTCAATTGAATTTATTGTACAAATAAATAAATAAATAAACAAGTATTCAAATATGCAATAATATGTATTTATGCAAAAATGTTTTGTAATTGATTTTTTTTTGTATGAGAGAATTAATTATTTAAACCCTAGAAAATAAGAGAAAAAATAATATTATTCTTGAAAGGGGTAAAACCCTAGTTTTTGGTTAAAAGAAATATATATTCTATATTTATTTTATTTTGTCTATTTATGTACAAGAAATGATAAATAAAATTATATAAAATATTTAAAAATTAAAATATGAGAGAAAATAATATTTTCATGTGTTAAATAATAAAGATAAAAATGTATAGTATTTTAATATATTTACAAATTAACATTAGAAAATAAATTCCATTTATTGAAATAGAACTATTTTTATATGTGAAAAATAATTTAATAAAATAAAATAAAATTGCAAAAAATTAAGAAAATATTTTTGGGGATTTTTTTATCATTGGAAAAAATTATTAAAGTCAAAAATATAAGAAAAATGAGAAAATATGCAAAAATAAGAAAATATGAAGCAGGGGGTGTAAAAGTAAACTGGGGGGTATGAAAAGTAGAAACAGTCAAGCCCAAGTGCGCCAGGCCTAGGACAACTTCGTCCCTGTCCTCCAGCGTCCCCTTCTGCACGCGTTTTTCAAATCTGCAAACTCTCAAATACTTGCACAAAAGCAAAAACTTACAACATGAAACTTATAGCATTTTTAATCACGATTCCAACCATATCCATTTTGTGACCTAACTCTAAAAGGACAGAGAGAATTTTAATGGCCCTAATTTCTGACCTAGTTTTTTTATGAACTTCAAGCTTCAAATTCTCACTACTCAGTTAATATAAATAAAAACTATGCATATGTACAACTTAAGCAAGTTAAGGACTACATCTTTGCTTCACAAATTTAAGCTTAAGGATGCCTAAATAGAGAGATAGAACTTTGAAAAATACCTTGTTCAGTTGAGTTTGGATATGGCAATGTGGGGACTTTGAGTGAGGCCCGAAGATCGTGTGAACTTCCTTGAAGTTCCCTCAAGCTATCCCAATGCTCAGCTTGCCTTGAGGATGCTTGAAACTTCCTGTAGAAGTCAACCTGCAATCTTCAAAAATGAAAATGGTGAAGCTTGAAACAGGGCACACAGTTGCAAGATAAAGGCCTGGATAGTTTAGGTAGGATGTATGTAAAGTATTTGAAGTGTTTCAAAGCAAAACGCACGAGCCAATATTGATTTGGCAAAGGTTCTGCAGAAGATGCCCTGTTTGGGCTGGAACTTAGGTTTTTTGTGTTTGAGAGTGTTTTGAATGTTGTGAATTCGTGTATTATGCTTGCAGCAAGTTTCTGAAGTTGTTTCAAATGAAGCCAAGCCTTGCCTTTATCAGATGGACAAGTTCACTTAACTTTTGCAAGTTTGCTTGCTTTTGAAGAAAGTTGACATGACCATGCCAAAGGCCTATACAGGCTAGCTTGTGAACTGAAGAGGGTTGGTGTACTTTGCCTGATTTTTGTGGATCTTGTTTGCAACAAAAGATCAGGTCCATGGCTCAAGAAATGTAAAGTTAGAAAAAGCAAGCTTTATCAAAGTAGTATTGTGAACTTTGTGCCATTTTTGGATTAATTCATTGTACAATACTTCAAAGATCAAAATAAAACCACTACCCATTGTGTTAGAATTTAATTATGGAGTGTAGAAGGGATTAGGACCTGTAATACCAAGTACAAGCA
This sequence comes from Vicia faba, assembly GCA_948472305.1. Lineage (NCBI taxonomy): Eukaryota > Viridiplantae > Streptophyta > Magnoliopsida > Fabales > Fabaceae > Vicia > Vicia faba. Next base: position 536,425,269 of record OX451735.1, on the reverse strand, counting down.
TGCTAGGACAGATTTGCAACTTGAACCATTGTGAAAATGCCTTGAACAAAAGTGATAAATTGCCATTTTTTCCTTTTCGATTCTCCATAACCATAAATGATCTTGGAGAGTTCTTGGACATTTTGGAAAGCCTGTAAAATGCTCTATAATCCATCTTTGAAATGCATTTTGAGATACCTCTTGGAACTAGGTGAACAATTGCCATGAAGTTAGGTCAAAAACCTGCCTAAACTAGGGCAAAATTTCACTAAGTTAAAAAGTTTATGGACCCCTATTCACAAAATCATAACTTGAGATCCAAGCATATTTTGGGAAAAATTTGTGATTAAAAGTTGTAGATTTCATGTAGGAATACAACTTTCATGTTGGAAGTTTTCTTTTAATCCAATTGAATCATGGTGAAAGAGTTGTGGAAAGTTGGGAAAAAATAAGAAATTTCCATAACTTAGAAAAATTCTAAGTTATGAAAAATTTCAAATTAAAACCCTAATTTTCAAAATTGGTTTTCTTGATCAAAAAGTTTCATATTTTGACATATCTTGATTAAATATGACCCTTGGCACTTGGTTTTGACCAAAAAGTCAAAGTTTGACTTTTCAATGTACAATTGACTTTTGATCAGTTGACTGCAAAATTCATCTGTCAATCCTATGCATTTGAGATCTTTTGAATTATGTGATTAGGTGAAGATGATGCTATTGAGTCCTTTAAATCATGATTGAACCCAATTGGCCATTGGCTAGGTCAAAAATCAGAAATTGCCCTTTCTCAGTCAAAACCCTAATTTTGACCATTTTGCCCTTTTGATGATCTGATCAAATTTCTTGAGGAGTTGTGATACAAACTTGATCAAATGGTAAATAAGAGCCTATAATGTGATTGTGGATAAAAAATTATGAAGTTTGACTGTAAATTGGCCACGGTTGACTTTTTCCCCAATACAGTTGATTTTTAGGTCAACTGTCCAATTGATTGGGCAAAAATGTGATTCAAGGCTTGAAACTTATCATGGGAAATCTTAGGGGTCCAAGATGGTGTATAAAAGTAACATGAAGCATTGATGGTCCAAAAATCCTTGTGCAAACTCAAACCCTAATTTCAGGCCATCAGTGCAAGGTGGGGTCTTGAGCTGAGCAAACCCTAATCCTGTCTGGAATCCAAGGAGTCTTGTGAGGAAAAATCTTGATAAATGAGAGAGAAAATTTTGGGGTACAACAGATAGGGACGTTAAACATTTTCCCCATGTTGAATAGTGCTTTCTTCTTGGTATTCTTTTGGCCACTAGAAGCAACATCAGCTCTTATTGTCCTTTGGCCAGGGTCAGCAAGGTTTCTTAAAACTGAGAATTTTGTTTCTGCAAGTCTTTCACGATTTACTCGATATCCATCTTACTGAGATAAACAGTTGAAAGATGAGGAAACATGTTTATTTCATGATGCATGAAATGCGTATGCAAATGATTTCGAGGACTTTTAAGATTTAAATTTGTTTAGACAAAAGAGGGAACAAACATTAATTGCATTAATAAGTTCAAATGGTTACAAGGTGCCTCTTAGGCTTACAATGGAAGAAACAAAGATAATATAAAATAAACTCCTAAAACAAAAAGGAATCAAGCTTCCCATGAGCGCATCCTCTTCGGTGCAATGTAAGCATTCAAACTCCACTCTTCATGAAGTTGTCTTGTGAGTTCCAAAATCTTCTTCTCGTTTGCGTAGAACTGGGTTTCAAAGGTGTCTCTCTCCCCTTTGAGTTGAATCCAAGATCTTTGAAATTCCTCGAGAGTAGTCGGCATGTCAGGATAGAGAATAGTGTAAGGAACATCTCCCTCGGTAATAGGCTATGTGATGATAGGTAGAATGGCCTCATACGGCATCGTGAGGCTCTGAGCGCGAGCTCGCACCCACTTGAGATAAGGCTCCAAAGGAATGGAGTTTTTATACCCCAATGTCTCGCTATCAACTTTTTTTACCATGCCCTAAGCTCGTATGAACCTCTGACGATAACATTGGACATCGTTCTTGTAGTCAAATGTAATTCCTTGGACAATGGCATCATGAGGACCATCCCTCCTAGCGTACCTAAATTGTCGGAAAGCCAAACAAGGGTTATAGGTGATTCCTCCCCTAATGCCAAGGAGAGGGACATTGGGGAATTTCCCACAACGGTCAATGATGATAACATCCTCGAAAGATCGAGAACGCCAATGAATATCTGAATGCGTGAGTGACATCAAACTATTAGACCATCTCATGCCTTGCTCTTTCTTCAAAATAGATCGAGGTAGGTGCGAAATAAACCACCTAGCCAATAAAGGAATGCAACACATAAGGGTCCCCCTTCTCTTCATAGTGTGAGTGTGAAGATATTGCAAAATATCCCCAAGTAAGGTAAGCATCAGATTACGAGATAGAAAAACTTTGACCGCATTCACATCTATGAGTTGGTATGGATTAGGAAATAGTACCATTCCATAGATGAGAAGAGCCAACACTTATTAAAAGGCTTGTAAATCCAGAGCATCCCAAAAATATTGAGCCTTCTCAAACAAAAACTTGGCTAGAAACCCTTTGACACCACTTCTTGTTTCCTAATTTGCCACAACGTCTGGTCGTTTCAAATGTAAAGCTCGAGCAATCTCCCCGGGTCTTGGTTCTCTCTCAATACCGGTGAATGGTGTGATACGGTGGGAGAACTGACTTGAGGTTTTGGGTTTGTGTTCGCAAATGTTTCGGTTTAGCAAGAGTCGCCACCGACTTTTTATTTTATCCTAAGGAAAGGTCAAAAAGCACAGGAAAGACCTTTGAGATGTTTTCTTGGGTTCGGGGAGTAGATTATAGAAAGGGAAGGTATTAGAACCCTTTCTATCCATGGTTATCCATGGGCTCTTAGTTACTTGTTTAGATCACTTGCTTTACTTTTCAATTGTTTAAAATGGTGCTCTTCAATTGTTTGAAATGGTGCTTTGTGTGTGGTTTTAAAAGATATTTTGAAAAGAGGCCATCGTTGTGGCCACCTTTGTAATGATTCTTATTTGAATGTATACAAAGTTATTTTTGTTTTTGAAAGGTTTTTTCAATGTTTGAAAGTAGGGTTTTGAAATTGTGTTTGTGAAGTGTGTTTGAAGATAGCAATGATGTTTTTTGCAAGCTTTTGATCAAGTAACTAAGAGTTATATATCCTATTTTACTCAAAGACATTTCTTATGTTTTTAACCCTTTTAACAGTGTTGTTTCACCATTGTATTTGGTGACCAACCTTGTGTTAGGATGTTAAACGGGACAGGCGCGGGTCATCGTGTAGACCATGATAGCAATTGTGTCAAGTATTTTTGGCAATTTTCTTAGGGGACTTGATCATTTTGTTTAGGAAACTCAGATAGTGTCATCGAGGGACTATGATCTTTTGTTTTGTTTTTGTTTTGCCAAAGTACTTAACATACATACCATGGCCCATTTTTTAAGGCAACAAGTGGATTGTAACCCTAGGGGTGCAAGTGTACATTGTGGTTGTTTTTTCATGCATTTTTGTCTTTGATTAGGTCAAACTAATTGTTGGTTTTGATTTGGAATACAAAGCCTAATTCTCTAAGCATGGCATAATTGAAAGCATTTAAGTGCGTGAAAATAAATCTAAGCTATTACAACTATGATATAGGGAGGGGGGGTACAATTTTGAATAGGGATTATTTTGCAAGAAATTAAAATCCTAAGTTATTACAACCCAATTGAATTTACAATGCATAATATTTAAATGTACAATATTTAAATATGCAAAAATAAACAAATATTAAATAAAAATGTATTATGCAAAAAAAGTTTTTTATGTATGCAAAGTATTTTTAAGTGTAAAGAAATATGAAGGAATAATAAAAAAAAATAAGGATTAATTTTATTTTTATTAAAGGGGTAAACCCTAAACCCTAAACCCTAAACCCTAAACCCTAAACCCTAAAATATATATATATATATATATATATATATATATATATATATATATATATATATATATATATATATATATATATATATATATATATATATATATATATATATATATATATATATATATATATATATATATATATATATATATATATATATATATATATATATATATATATATATATATATATATATATATATATATATATATATATATATATATATATATATATATATATATATATATATATATATATATATATATATATATATTAAATATATTAAATATGTATAAAATAGAATAAAATATTTACAAAAATAAAATATATTCAAGAAAATGTTTTCAATGTGAATAAAAATAAGAAATGAAAATAAAAGTATTATTTACATTTTTTTTAAATTTAAACAAAATAATATAAAAGTATATAAAAGGTTTTAATGCTAGTAATAATTAAAATAAATACCAAATAAATGTAAAAAATTATAAAAATATTTTTGGATCATTTTTTATGTTTGAAAATAAAATATCAAAGTCAGAAAAGAAAATAAAAATGCAAAAATATCAAAATACAAGAAAATGGGCCAGGGGGTGTGAAACTGAAAGTGGGGGTGCCAAAAGTAGGAAGTAGCCAGGCCCAGCCCAGCTACTTCATCTTCAACCTTCGTCCAACAGAAACACGCGCGTGTTCAGTTCAAACTTGTATCTCCTGTTCCAGTGCTTAAAAACAAAAACTTGTAACATGAAAATTGTAGAGCATAATCACACGATTCCAACCATATAAAAAACTTAATCTAACTCTCAAAGACCAGGGAGAATTTCTCTGGCCCTAATTTCTAACCTAGTTTTTTCATAAAGTTCATGGATGAAATTCTCTCAGCACGTTTAATATAAATGAAAACTGAGCACATGTATGGTTTCAGGGCAATGAGTATAACATCTTTCATTCACAAACCTAAGGCTAAATGTTCCTAAATAGAGAGATAGAAGTTCATAAAAAACCTATTTCAGTTGGACACGAGTTGGACAATGCAGCAACTTTCAGTGAGGCCTGAGGTTCTTTTGAGCTTGCTTGATATTCCCTGAACCTTTCCCAATGCTTAGTTTGTTTTGAAATGGCCTGAATCAACCTCTAGAAGTCAACCTGCATAAGCTTGAAACAGAAATGGTGAACATTGTAAATGGAGTTACAGTTGGAAATGGAGGTTTGGGACAACTTGAGTGATTTGAATGGAAGGTGTTTGAAGTGGAAAGGAGCAAAACGCACGAGCAAAATGAGCTATGGCACTCAAGTTGCAGCAACTGCCCTATTTTGCAAGTTTTTGGTGTTTTGGTGTTCAAGGGTGTTTGAGGGATGATTGGCTCATGCTTCTGGCTTACAAGGATGTGTAAAACTTGTTTAAGACCTTGGCTTAAGTTGAATATATCAGATATGTGTGTTATTGACTTTTGGCACAATGACTTGTTTTTGAAGTAAAAGTGAGAAGTGACCATGCTATGGCTTGTACAGGCTAGCTCTAAGCATGCACATAGTTGGTGTACTATGCCTGAGATTAGGGAACTTTGTTTGCAGTAAAAGGCTTGGTCCAATGCTCAAGAGAAACAAATTTGCAAAAGTTATGCTTTATGAAAATGGAAGTGCAACCTTTATGCCAAAAATGGATTAATCCATTGTGCCAAGCTCTAATGGTCAGAATAACACCAATGTCCAATGTATTTGCATTCAATTTTTGAGTGTAAATTGGTTTAGATACCTGTAATCAAGTATAAAGCTAGTTTGGTCAGATTTTGCAAGTTGTATGAACATGTTTTGGCCATGGTTACAAAGTGAGTTTTTGCCAACTTCAAGCATTCGATTCTCCCTAACCACAAATGTGTTTGAGGAGTTCTTAGACAATTTGTAAAGCTTGCAACATATAATATAATCCATCTTTGAAATTCAACTTGAGACTCCAAGTGGAACTATGTGAAAAATGGCCAAGAAGATGGGTCAAAATCCTGCCTAAACTAGGGCAAAATTTCTCTAAGTTAAAAGTTTTAGGTACCCTTGTTCCAAAAATCATAACTTGAGATCCAAGCTTCTTTTGAGAAAACTTTGTGAATAAAAGTTGTAGACTTTGTGATGGAATACAACTTTCATGTTGTAAGTTTTGTTTGAATCCATTTGCATCTTGGTGAAAATGTGAGACAAAGTTAGGAAAAATTAAGAAAATTTCATAACTTAGAAAAATTCTAAGTTATGAAAATTTTCAATTTCAAACCCTAATTTGCAATTTTGGGTTTCTTGATGAAAACGTTTCATAATTTGACACATCTTGATGAAAAATGATCCTTGGAACTTGATTTTGACCAAAAAAGTCAAAGTTTGACTTTTTAGTACACAGTCAAATTTTGATCAGTTGACTGAGAAATTCATCTGTCAATCCTATGAATTTGAGATCTTTTGAACTTGTTGAATAGGTCAAGATAATGTCATTGAGTCCTTGAGTCCATGGTTGAACTTGATTTGCCATTGGCTAGGTCAAATAGTCAAAAATTGCCTTTGTACAGTCAAAATCCTAAAAATGACCATTTTGCCCTTTTGGTGATCTGATCAAATTTCTTGTGGAATTATGGTCCAAACTTGATCAAATGGTTCATATGAGTTCATAATGTTGATGTGGGTCAAAATTCATGAGGTTTGACTGTAAATTGGCCACAGTTGACCTTTCCCCCCATACAGTTGATTTCTAGGTCAACTGTCCAATTGACTGGGCAAAAATTTGATTCAAGGCTTTAAACTTGGTATGGGAAAACTTATGAGTCCAATATGAAGTATGAAAGTCAATTTGGGCATTGTAGGTCAAAACATCCCTGTGCAAACTCAAACCCTAATTTAGGTCAACAGTGCAAGGAGGTGTCTTGAGCAGAGCAAACCCTAGCTTGGTGCTCAAGGTGTTGCCCTGCTCAAGACTCCTCCTTGCACTGTTGACCCAAATTAGGGTTTGAGTTTTCACAAAGATGTTTTGACCTAAAAGGCCCAAAGTGACTTTCATGCTTCATGTTGGACTCACAAATTTGTCCATACCAAGTTTCAAGCCTTGATTCCAATCTTTGCCCAATCAATTGGACAGTTGACCTATAAATCAGTTGTATTGGGGAAAAAGTCAACTATGGTCAATTGACAGTCAAACCTCATGATTTTTGACCCACATCAACATTATGAACTCATATGAACCATTTGGTCAAGTTTGGATCATAATTCCACGAGAAATTTGATCAGATCACCAAAAGGGCAAAATGGTCATTTTTAGGGTTTTGACTGCACAAAGGCAATTTTTGACTGTTTGACCTAGCCAATGGCAAACCAAGCTCACATATGGACTCAAGGACTCAATGGCATTGTCTTGACATGTTCAATAAGTTCAAAAGATCCCAAATGCACAAGATTGACAGATGAATTTTCCAGTCAACTGAGCAAAATTTGACTGTATACTGAAAAGTCAAACTTTGACTTTTTGGTCAAAATCAAGTGTCAAGATTCATTTTTCATCAAAACATGTCAAATTATGAAACTTGTTCATCAAGAAATCAAGAATTACAAATTAGGGTTTGTAATGAAGAATTTTCATAACTTAGAATTTTTCTAAGTTATGAAAATTCCTAATTTTTTCCCTAACTTTCTCCCATTTTTTCATCAAGATACATTTGGATTCAAGCAAAACTCAAAACATTAAAGTTGTAGTCCATTGCAAAATCTACAACTTTGATTCACAAAGTTTCCTCAAAAGAAGCTTGTAGCTCAAGTTACAATTTTTGGAACAAGGGTGCAAAACATTCTTAACTTAGAAAAATTTTGACCTATTCTAGGCAGGATTTTTGCCTAACTTCATGGCCACTTTTCACATGCTTCCACTTAGAATCTCAATTTGCATTACAAAGATGGATTGTATTACACATTCCAAGCTTTCCAAATTGTCCAAGAACTTCTCAAACACCCTTGTGGTTAGGGAGAATCGAATTTGTGAAGATGGGCAAAAGTCACTTTGTTCATAAGCCATGTACATGTTCATAACTTGTGCATTTTTGAAATCAGCATGTGCAAGCTACATTACAGGCCTCTAATCTCATTTACACTCAAAAATTAAATGCTAAACCATTGTGCCAAGATATTATTCTATGCATTTGGTCATTACATGAAGGATTAGTCCATAATTAGAAAAAGCAAGTTATCCATTCTTGTAAAGTTACACTTTATGTCAAGTTTACAATCCAAGAAGTACAGGCCATATCTTTGGACACAAGATTCATGGACATATCCCACTGATCAAGACTCAAGTGTGCAGCATAGTTTAGGGCTTGGGACAGGCTTGTATAGGAACTCACATTTCCTTGCTTCACATAGAAGAAACTTTGCATATTGAACAACAACACACATTCCTGTCAACACAAGCCTAAGCAAACATTGTGAACATTTTCCAAACATCAAACTTGACCTAAAACACGAGCCAACCACTTCCAATACCTCCTAAAACACAGAAACACCATCCTCTTGCAAAAACAGGGCACTTGCTGCAGATTGAGGTCCACAACTCAATCCATTCGTGCGCCTTGACCAAAACCAGTTCAAACACACTCCCTACCACCCATACAAACTATCCCAAGCATTGGATACAAACTGTAACACCTCTAACCAAGTGTGCCATTTTCACTTTTCTCTCTTGTAGGTTGACTTCTGTAGCTTGATATAGCAAGATTCAAAACACACCAAGCATTGGAGAAGCATCCCTGAACTTCAAGTAAGCTATACAAGTCCTCACATTGCATTGAAAGTACCTCCATTGTCATACACGAATCAAGATGAACAGGTAAGTTTTTGAACTTCTGTCTCTCTATCCAGGCATAGTTATGCTTAAGTTTGTGAAGAAAACATGTTCTAATCATAGCCCTGAAGCCATCCATATAGTTACTTTTCATTTATATTGTGTGTGCTAAGAGTATTTGGAACCTGAACATTAGGAAAAAGTTAGGTCAGGAATTGGGGGAGAAGAAATTCTCTCTCATTTCTGAGAGTTAGATCAAGTTCTTGGTATGTATGGATTCGTGATTTGATGCTTGACATTTTTTGTGTTATAAGTTTTGCTTGAAAGTCCAAGAATCAGGATGTTTGAATCAGCATGAGAAACGCGCGTTTTTTGAAACAAACTGGCTGGAGGTTGAAGAAGATAGACTTGGGCTGGGCCTGAGTTTTGTTTTCCTTTTTGCACCACTTTATTTCACATACACCCCCCTGGCCCATTGTGTTTATTTTTATCATTTTTTGACTTTTTCTTTTTATTTCTGACTTGTTATTTTTTGCCAAAATATAAAAAATATTAAAAACATTTTTTCAGCCATTTTTGCATTTTATTTGAATTTTATTTGTTTTATTTGAGTTTATACATATAAATAACATATATATCCTTTTATTTAAAATACTAAAAAATACAAAATACATTTTATTTTCTGATTTTATTTTATTTTATCTCTTGAAAACATTTCCTAAAAAATATACTTTTCTTTTTTTAAATAATAAATATTTTATTTTTTTTTGTACATATTTAATATATTTAGTAAATAATATAAATACTTATATTTATTAGAATATTTAGAAAAAAAAAACATAAAAATAATACATTTTTATTTTTATTAATATTTAACCTCAAAAAATCACTTTTTTACAATATACCTTCTTTTTATTTATTTTTTGTACATAATTAATAAATATTGCATATATTAAATAATAAATACTTCTTACTTAGAATTAGGGTTTTGCCCTAAAAAGTAAAAATATCCAAAATTATTCATTTTTATTTTTGTTTATTTGTCACATAAAAAATACCTTTTTACATACATATGAAAATCATTTTTGCATCTTGCATATTTATTTTATTATTGTGCAATTAAATAATTTGAATATTCAATTTGGATGTAATAGCTTAGATTTAATTTTTCTTGCAAAATATCCCAATTTGAACATTTGTACCCCCCATCCCATAATTATGTTGTAATAGTTTAGGACTTTAAATTTCGCATTTAAAAGCTTTCTAAATATGTCATGATAGACTTAGGGTTTTGTATGTAAAAATCAACCAAACAAATAGCTTGACCTAATTCCAAAATAAAATCATGAAAATGAACAACACTAATCACACTTGCACCCCTAGGGTTACTCCACTTGTTGCCTTCAATAATGGGCCATGTTGCATGTTAGGTGTTTTTGGCAAAACTAAACAATATCAAATGATCATAGTCCCTCGATGACGCTTTCAAAAGTTGCCTAAACAAATGATCAAGTCCCTTAAAGGAAAAGTTGCCCAAAGACACTTGGCACCATTGCAATCATGGTCTAAACGATGACCCGCGCCCGTTCCGTTAAACATCCTAACACAAGATTGTCCACCAAATACAATGGTGGAACAAAATTGTTAAAAGGGTTAAAACATAGAGAAAACCTTTGAGTAAATTTAGGAGTAGACAACTCTTGGTTACTTGCCAACTTGCAAAACAAAAACGCTTGCCTATTTTTCAAAACCACACATCATAACACACTTTCAAAACAACTTTCAAAAAACATTGAAAACTTTTCAAAAGACATACACCTTTGTATACATCCCAACATGGATCATTACAAAGGTTGCCACCACATTGGCCTCTTTTCAAAACATTTTTCAAACCCACACACAAAGCACCATTTCAAACAATTGAAAGCACCATTTCAAACAATTGAAAATCAAGGCAAGTTGATCTAAGCAAGTAACTAAGAGCACATGGATAACCATGGATAGAAAGGGTGCTAATACCTTCCCTTTCTATAATCTACTCCCCGAACCCAAGAAAACATCTCAAAGGTTTTTGCTGTGCTTTTTAACCTTTCCTTAGGATAAAATAAAAAGTCGGTGGCGACTCTTGCTCAACCGAAACATTTGCGAAAACAAACGCAAAACCTCAAGTCAGTTCTCCCACCGTATCACAGAACTGGCGACTCTGCTGGGGATAATTTTAAAGTGGAGTAACCTTAGGGCTTAGATCACCCTCTTGCATGACTAATTGTTTGTTTTGATTGCTTTACATCTTGGCTCTCTTGTTTGGGTTTGAAATCCTACACCCGGATTTGGGGAAACATTCATAGATAGCAATACGTTGTGGAAACTGTGCGGGGTATACCGACACGGTTGAAGCAATAGCTATATTAGTGCGACATATTTGTGAGTACCGGTAACCCTTGAGTTCAATCAAGGAGAGTACGGGGCCGCTGAGTGATGTCACTAAGCACTAATGACCTAGAACCTTACTTGACCATCTTGGCCTTTTATTAGGGGTAGTGAGATGACCGGCTTTGGTGTAGTCCGAAGTTGGTAGATACTCGATGCTACACTCATTGAGGGTTGTTTTCTTGGAATATTTTGGTCGCTAGTTAAGTGGCTAAACCAAAACAATGAACATAGAAAACAATTCAATGATATTGAGCTCCTTAGAACCCGATTACTATTTATAGGACAGGTTTTTAAGCCAACTACACTCAAGAGGGTACTAACCTATGAAACCTCATGCAAGCCTGAAACTAGGGTTTGGTGTGATTTGCTTGTACATATGTTTTGTGCATACATCATGAACATCATAAAGCATCATATGCATTCACTAACCATTTCAAGGGTTTGGATCTTCATCTTTGTTCTTGTTTTGTTGGTCATGGAAATTCTTCGCAGGAAAACTATCCAAGTCAACCTTGTGAGAATCCCTCCTCAACTCAAGGAGCTCACATCCAGAATTCCGGAAAGCTCTTCCTTCAGTGAAAGACATGGTAGACTGCTCAGCCTAGTCAACACCAGCATTGAAGAGGACATGGTAAAGGTGTTGTTCCAGTTATTTGACCCCCTTCACCACTGTTTCACTTTCCCCGACTACCAGTTGGTGCCCACTTTGGAGGAATTTTCTCAACTCTTGAGGATTCCTATTCTTAATCAACTACCCTACAACGGTACGGAAAACGAACCAAAGCCTGAAGATGTTGCTCAAGCACTACACTTGCAACCATCTGACATCAAGGGGCATTGGGAAACTAGAAGTGGTGTCAAAGGTTTCTTGGCAAAATTCTTGTTTGAGAAGGCACAAGAGTGTTGGAATTCATTGGATCTACAAGCCTTTGAAGAAATTGTGGCACTCCTCATTTATGGGTTGGTCCTTGTCCCAAATCCTGACCAGCTTGTAGATGTCAACGCCGTCAAAATCTTCTTATCCAGAAATCCAATACCAACATTGCTTGGGGACATTCTTCACTCATTTTACACACGAACAATGAGAAAGAGGGGTGTTCTCATGTGCTGTACTCCTCTCCTTGCAAGGTGGTTTATTTCGCACCTTCCACAATCTGTCTTGAAGAATGACCAAGGCTTAAGGTGGTCACAATGATTGATGACCCTCACTCACTCTGATGTACATTGGTGTTCTCGTTCCAGAGAAAATGTCATCATCGTCGATCGTTGTGGAGAGTTCCCTAATGTTACATTACTTGGCATTAGAGGGGGCATTACCTACAACCCTTGTCTAGCTTTGAGACAATTTGGATATGCACGGAGGGATGGCCCTCACGACATGTTGATTCCTGACCTAGTTTTTGACTTCGACAACGATGCGCAAGGACTTCGCCAAAGATTCATCAGAGCTTGGAGGATGCCTAACAAGGTGGGATAATTGACTTGAGGTTTTACGTTTGTGTTCGCAAATGTTTCGGTTTAGCAAGAGTCGCCACCGACTTTTTATTTTATCCTAAGGAAAGGTCAAAAAGCACAGGAAAGACCTTTGAGATGTTTTCTTGGGTTCGAGGAGTAGATTATAGAAAGGGAAGGTATTAGCACCCTTTCTATCCATGGTTATCCATGGGCTCTTAGTTACTTGTTTAGATCACTTGCTTTGTTGTTCAATTGTTTGAAATGGTGCTCTTCAATTGTTTGAAATGGTGCTTTGTGTGTGGTTTTGAAAGATATTTTGAAAAGAGGCCATCGTTGTGGCAACCTTTTTAATGATTCTTGTTTGAATGTATACAAAGGTGTTTTTGTTTTTGAAAGGTTTTTTCAATGTTTGAAAGTAGGGTTTTGAAATTGTGTTTGTGAAGTGTGTTTGAAGATAGCAAGGATGTTTTTTGCAAGCTTTTGATCAAGTGACTAAGAGTTATATATCCTATTTTACTCAAAGACCTTTATTATGTTTTTAACCCTTTTAACAGTGTTGTTTCACCATTGTATTTGGTGACCAACCTTGTGTTAGGATGTTAAACGGGACAGGCGCGGGTCATCGTGTAGACCATGATAGCAATTGTGTCAAGTATTTTTGGCAATTTTCTTAAGGGACTTGATCATTTTTTTTAGGAAACTCAGATAGTGTCATCGAGGGACTATGATCTTTTGTTTTGTTTTTGTTTTGCCAAAGTACTTAACATGCATACCATGGCCCATTTTTTAAGGCAACAAGTGGATTGTAACCCTAGGGGTGCAAGTGTGCATTGTGGTTGTTTTTTCATGCATTTTTGTCTTTGATTAGGTCAAACTAATTGTTGGTTTTGATTTGGAATACAAACCCTAATTCTCTAAGCATGGCATAATTGAAAGCATTTAAGTGCGTGAAAATAAATCTAAGTTATTACAACTATGATATAGGGAGGGGGGTACAATTTTGAATAGGGATTATTTTGCAAGAAATTAAAATCCTAAATTATTACAACCCAATTGAATTTACAATGCATAATATTTAAATGTACAATATTTAAATATGCAAAAATAAAAAAATATTAAATAAAAATGTATTATGCAAAAAAAGTTTTTTATGTATGCAAAGTATTTTTAAGTGTAAAGAAATATGAAGGAATAATAAAAAAAAATAAGGATTAATTTTATTTTTATTAAAGGGGTAAACCCTAATTTTCTTTAAGAAAATGATATTATTTATTATTTATATACAAAAATATGTTGATATGTACAAAAATGAAATATATTATAAAAAATGTATTTTTTTAGCATATAATATAAAAAGCGTAATATTTATATATTTTACTCTAATTATTTAATAAAATAAAGGTATATATATATATATATATATATATATATATATATATATATATATATATATATATATATATATATATATATATATATATATATATATATTATATATTTTAAATATATATAAAATAGAATAAAATATTTACAAAAATAAAATATATTCAAGAAAATGTTTTCAATGTGAATAAAAATAAGAAATGAAAATAAAAGTATTAATTACATTTTTTTTAAATTTAAACAAAATAATATAAAAGTATATAAAAGGTTTTAATGCTAGTAATAATTAAAATAAATACCAAATAAATGTAAAAAATTATAAAAATATTTTTGGATCATTTTTTATGTTTGAAAATAAAATATCAAAGTCAGAAAAGAAAATAAAAATGCAAAAATATCAAAATACAAGAAAATGGGCCAGGGGGTGTGAAACTGAAAGTGGGGGTGCCAAAAGTAGGAAGTAGCCAGGCCCAGCCCAGCTACTTCATCTTCAACCTTCGTCCAACAGAAACACGCGCGTGTTCAGTTCAAACTTGTATCTCCTGTTCCAGTGCTTAAAAACAAAAACTTGTAACATGAAAATTGTAGAGCATAATCACACGATTCCAACCATATAAAAAACTTAATCTAACTCTCAAAGACCAGGGAGAATTTCTCTGGCCCTAATTTCTAACCTAGTTTTTTCATAAAGTTCATGGATGAAATTCTCTCAGCACGTTTAATATAAATGAAAACTGAGCACATGTATGGTTTCAGGGAAATGAGTATAACATCTTTCATTCACAAACCTAAGGCTAAATGTTCCTAAATAGAGAGATAGAAGTTCATAAAAAACCTGTTTCAGTTGGACACGAGTTGGACAATGCAGCAACTTTCAGTGAGGCCTGAGGTTCTTTTGAGCTTGCTTGATGTTCCCTGAACCTTTCTCAATGCTTAGTTTGTTTTGAAATGGCCCGAATCAACCTCTAGAAGTCAACCTGCATAAGCTTGAAACAGAAATTGTGAACATTGTAAATGGAGTTACAGTTGGCAATGGAGGTTTGGGACAGCTTGAGTGATTTGAATGGAAGGTGTTTGAAGTGGAAAGGAGCAAAACGCACGAGCAAAATGAGCTATGGCACTCAAGTTGCAGCAATTGCCCTGTTTTGCAAGTTTTTGGTGTTTTGGTGTTCAAGGGTGTTTGAGGGATGATTGGCTCGTGTTTCTGGCTTACAAGGATGTGTAAAACTTGTTTGAGACCTTGGCTTAAGTTGAATATATCAGATATGTGTGTTATTGACTTTTGGCACAATGACTTGTTTTTGAAGTAAAAGTGAGAAGTGACCATGCTATGGCCTGTACAGACTAGCTCCAAGCATGCACATAGTTGGTGTACTATGCCTGATATTAGGGAACTTTGTTTGCAGCAAAAGGCTTGGTCCAATGCTCAAGAGAAACAAATTTGCAAAAGTTATGCTTTATGAAAATGGAAGTGCAACCTTTATGCCAAAAATGGATTAATCCATTGTGCCAAGCTCTAATGGTCAGAATAACACCAATGTCCAATGTATTTGCATTCAATTTTTGAGTGTAAATTGGTTTTGAGACCTGTAATCAAGTACAAAGCTATTTTGGTCAGATTTTGCAAGTTGTATGAACATGTTTTGGCCATGGTTACAAAGTGAGTTTTTGCCAACTTCAAGCATCCGATTCTCCCTAACAACAAATGTGTTTGAGGAGTTCTTGGACAATTTGGAAAGTTGCAACATGTACTATAATCCATCTTTTAAATGCAACTTGAGAATCCAAGTGGAACAATGTGAAAAAATGGCCAAGAAAATGGGTCAAAATCCTGCCTAAATTAGGGCAAAATTTCTCTAAGTTAAAAGTTTTAGTTACCCTTGTTCCAAAAATCATAACTTGAGATCCAAGCTTCTTTTGAGAAAAATTTGTGAATCAACGTTGTAGACTTTGTGATGGAATACAACTTTCATGTTGTAAGTTTTGTTTGAATCCATTTGCATCTTGGTGAAAATGTGGGACAAAGTTAGGAAAAATTAAGAAAATTTCATAACTTAGAAAAATTCTGTTATGAAAATTTTCAATTTCAAACGCTAATTTGCAATTTAGGGTTTATTGATGAAAAAGTTTCATAATTTGACACATCTTGATGAAAAATGATCCTTGGCACTTGATTTTGACCAAAAAAGTCAAAGTTTGACTTTTCAGTATACAGTCAAATTTTGATCAGTTGATTGAGAAATTCATCTGTCAATCCTATGCATTTGAGATCTTTTGAACTTGTTGAATAGGTCAAGATAATTTCATTGAGTCCTTGAGTCCATGGTTGAACTTGATTTGCCATTTGCTAGGTCAAACAGTCAAAAATTGTCTTTGTACAGTCAAAACCCTAAAAATGACCATTTTGCCCTTTTGGTGATCTGATCAAATTTCTTGTGGAATTGTGGTCTAAACTTGATCAAATGGTTCATATGAGTTCATAATGTTGATGTGGGTCAAAATTCATGAGGTTTGACTGTAAATTGGCCACAGTTGACTTTTTCTCCCATACAGTTGATTTCTAGGTCTATTGTCCAATTGACTGGCCAAAAATTTGATTCAAAGCTTGAAACTTGGTATGGGCAAACTTATGACTCCAATATGAAGTATGAAAGTCAATTTGGGAATTGTAGGTCAAAACATCCTTGTGCAAACTCAAACCCTAATTTAGGTCAACAATGCAAGGAGGTGTCTTGAGCAGAGCAAACCCTAGCTTGGTCTTGGGTTCCAAGAGCCTTGTGATGAGAAATGTTGATAAAATGAGAGGGCAAATTTTTGGGTACAGCAGTTGCCCCTGTTCAATCTTCTTGAACCTGAAGAGTTAAATTGGCAAGTTTTGTGTTTCGCGGCTCGAAGGTAAAAGAGGATTGGACACTAGAGTGCCCGTAAACTTGCACTCGTCAAAATATTGTTGAGGGAATGGGCTTAAAGATGCCATTTGAAGATGGTAGAATCTTGCTGGAGATGGGCTTAAAATATACCATCCAATAATGTTTGTTGAACTGCAATGTTGTAGGCTAGAAGAATGAGCATCAAAATGGTATCCGTGTCTGGAATGCATTTGAACTGTATCTGGAGACTGAGTCTGTATGAGCAAAGGAATGGCGTCCGTGTCGGGAGCGTATCTGAGCTGTAATTATATTTGATCTTTGAATGAATATCAGAATGACTGCCGTGTCCGGATTGTATCTGTATTCTGAATGGGTAACAGAGAAACATCTATATATGGAGAGACTGTGTGCTGGGGATAAGTTCTGAATGGGTGACAGAATGGCAACCGTGTCTGGAGCATATCTAGACTGTATCTGAAGTTGAGATCTGTATGAGTAGCAGAATGACTTTCGTGTCTGGAGTGTATTTGTACTGTAACTGGGATCTGAATATGTGACAGAATGACTTCCGTGGCGACTGCACTGGGGAGAATCAAACTTCTAGTGTAAGGGCCATAATGGCATCCGTGTTTGGAGCGTATCTGAACTTGAAGTTGATAATTGAATATGAATGAGAGGTAGAATGGTCGTCGTGTCTGGAGCGTATCTAGTCTATATCGGATTGCTGAAGTCTGAATGAGTAATAGAATAACCGTCGTGTCTGGGGTGTATCCATACTGTACCTGAATAGTTGTTAATGATAGCCTTTTAATCTTATCCTGAAAAGGGTAAAATATTAGCTAAAACACAAAGTCATGTTGCATGATATGTATGATGCAATGAATGGTGTTTCATCCATGTTTATGATACATGAATGTAATGGATGTGCATGTAAGCTGAGTAGCTGTCTTGTTGAGGAAAATAAATCCTTGGTAACTGGAGATAAAGAAATCTTTGACTGCTGCTGGGGAAAAATAAATTCCTGACCGATGTTGAGGATTCAAAAGTCTTTGATTGCTGAAGACAAGAAATCCTTGTCGACTACTTGGGGCTTTAGAGATCTTTGATGGTCGAGAATGAGAAATCCTGGGAACACTGATTGGGATTGAAAATCCTCGGTGACTGGTGGGGATTAACAAGAGCTTTGACAAACTTCTGTGGGGAATGAGAATCCTTCATGACTTTCTTGGGAAATAATGAAAACTCTGAAAATCTCTACTGGGGAGTTAAATCCTAGGAGGCTTCTACTGAAGAAATGAGACCGAGAAACTTCGATCTGCTGGGAAATAACTCTGGGGGAGAGTGTTTACTCGGCCGGTGAAATCAGGAGTTTGGGTTGTACGCCAATCTACTGGGGAAGTTGGGGAAGAGGGTTTAGAACATTCTAGCTCTGCCAGGGATATGTATTTCAGGGTTTTCGGGCTCCACTGGGGATCAGGAGCTTGAACTCTGATGGGAACTCTGAAACTTAACCCAGCTGGGGGATAAAGTTTAGAACACACTGGCTCAGCTGGGGATCCTGAAATTTAACTCCGCTAGGGATGTATACTCCAAGGTTTTAGCTTTGTTGGGGATCTGAATGATGTACTGCAGGAGATTTCTTCTGGAATAGCATAAAGATATCTTCCTACACCTTCAACCTACTAGTAATTATCCTTTCTCAATTTCGTTTTATTTGTAAGCAGAGATTATATTCAAATGAATATGCCTATTTAACAAAACTTTGGACGTTTTCAAATAAACATAAGTGTAAAAAGAAAGAAAGACAAGAAAATTTCTGCACTTTGAAGTATCTTTGTATTAACTTTTGTAAGTATCTTTGTACAAAGGAGACAGACATCCTAGTAAGAGAATGTCATCGTAAAAATTGAGAAAAAATTTATACAAAAGAAAGATGGCTATGTGTAATAATTCCATGGGGTTCCCATTCTGCTATAGCCTTCACAACTTTGAGTATCTTGTCCATTCGCTGCTTCGTCCGCCGATGATTAGATTGACCAGAAACTTGGAGTCTGTTGGTGAAGAGATTGTTCTTAAAGTGATCCGACGAGACATAGTCATACGCTTTAATTCCCTAACTTTTTCCTGGATCGCCCTTTCGGATTTTCGATCCACGGGAAACCCTTTTTTGCCCAAGTCGCCCTTTTGGGTTTTCAACTTGCCGGGTGTACAAATTTTTTTATTTATCCCTAATTTTTTCCTGAACCTCCCTTTCGGGTTTTCGATTCACCGGGATGCCCATTTTTGCCCAAGTCGCCCTTTCGGGTTTTCGACTTGTCGGGTCATTTTATGCGTAGTATCTTTTGACTATGTCTGCGTTCGCAGGGTGCGGCAAATCGTCACCATCCATGGTGGTCAGAATCATTGCCCCACCAGAAAAGATGCTCTTGATCACAAATGGCCCTTCGTAAGTAGGAGTCCACTCGCCCCTGGGATCACTTTGCGGCAAGATGATCCGCTTGATTACAAGATCTCCGACTTGATATACTTGACGTCTGACTTTCTTGTTGAAAGCCTTGATCATTCGTTTTTGATACGTCTGACCATGACAAACAGCAGTGAGTCATTTCTCGTCGATCAAATGAAGTTGATCAAGCCGGGTCTGAATCCAATCGTCTTCACTTAAACCAGCATCCTTCATAATCCTTAAGGAAGGAATCTGAACTTCCATAGGCAAAACAGCTTCCATGCCATATACCAAAGAAAAGGGGGTTGCCCTTGTTGAAGTACGCGCCGTGGTACAATATCCATGCAGAGCAAACGGTAGCATCTCATGCCAGTCTTTGTAGGTGACTGTCATCTTTTGAATGATCTTCTTGATATTTTTGTTCGCGGCTTCAACAACACCATTCATCTTCGACCGATAGGGAGATGAATTATGATGATAAATCTTGAACTGCTCGCACATAGCGGTGATCATAGTGTTGTTCAAATTTGTATCGTTGTCCGTGATAATCCTGTCGGGGATACCGTACCGGCATATGAGATTCTGCTTGATGAAGCGGGCAACCACATTCTTTGTAACAGAGGCAAAGGAAGCTGCTTCAACCCATTTGGTGAAGTAATCAATAGCCACCAGGATGAAGCGATGTCCATTGGATGTCATGGGCTTGATTTCTCCAATCATGTCAATGCCCCACATTGCGAATGGCCAAGGAGCTGTCAGAACGTTGAGAGGAACAAGAGGAATATGTACCTTGTCGGCATAGACTTGGCATTTGTGGCAAGTACGGGAATGTTGATGACAATCAGCTTCCATGGTAGACCAGTAGTAGCCTGCCCTTAGAATCTTCTTAGCCATCGTATGTCCGCTCAAGTGGGTGTTAAATGTGTCACTATGTATTTCGGTCATGATGAACTCTGCTTCAACCTTGTTCACACAACGAAGTAGAACACAATCATGGCTACGCTTATAAAGGATGCCATTACTTAGGAAAAACTTGGCAGCAAATCTCCTTAAGAACTTTTTGTCATTGACGGAAGCTCCTTCAGGGTATTCTCGAGTCTGGAGATACCTTTTGATTTCATGAAACCAGGGTTGTTCCACTACTTCTTCGGTATTAATCTCATGATAGTGTGCAGGTTCGTCCATTCGTTCGATGGTGATTTGGGGAGCCTCATTATCCCAGTTGAGTTTAAACATGGAAGACATTGTAGCCAGAGCATCTGCTAGCTGATTTTCTTCTCGCGGAAAGTGCTCGAAAGTAATCTGCTCAAAATAAGGCAACAATGTTAGGACATGTTCTTTGTATGGGATAAGATTAGGATGTTTAGTGTCCCACTCTCCTTTGACTTAACTGATAACCAAAGCCGAGTCCCCAAATACAACGAAAGATTTGATTCCCAAATCTATAGCAGCCTTGAGACCAAAGATGCAAGCTTCATATTCAGCCATGTTGTTGGTACAGCTGAACCAAAGTCGGGCAGTGAAGGGGGTATTGCAACCTTCAGGAGAAATGAGTACCGCACCGATACCGTTTCCAAGTGAATTTGAAGCACCATCAAAGTACAGGGTCCATCGGGATCCTTGTTGAGGTCCGTCATACGGTCTGTTATCTTCAATGTTGTCCAATGTCATGATGTCCTCGTCAGGGAAGTCGAATCTCATAGGTTGGTAATCTTCGACGGCTTGATGAGCTAGATGGTCAGCTAGTACACTCCCTTTTATAGCTTTTTGAGTAGTATACTGGATATCATACTCAGTCAGGATCATTTGTCATCTAGCGATTATTCCAGATAAAGCAGGCTTCTCGAAGATATACCTGATCGGATCCATTTTAGAAATCAGCAAAGTGGTATGAGTCAACATATATTGTCTTAGCCGGCGAGCAGCCCATACCAAAGCGCAGCAAGTTTTCTCGAGCAGTGAGTAGCGAGTCTCACAGTCGGTAAACTTTTTGCTAAGGTAATAAATAGCATGCTCTTTTCGGCCAGACTCGTCATGTTGGCCCAGTACGCACCCCATTGAGTTATCCAACACAGTCAGATACATGATTAATGGCCTTCCTTCGACGGGTGGCATCAAGATAGGAGGTTCCAGTAAATACTCCTTGATCTTATCAAAAGCTACTTGACAATCATTGTTCCATTCAACTACCTGATCTTTCTTTAACAGCTTGAAGATTGGCTCACAGGTAGACGTCAGGTGAGAGATGAACCTCACGATATAGTTTAAGCATCCCAATAATCCTCTAACCTCCTTTTCAGTGCGGGGGGCAGGCATTTCTTGTATAGCTTTTACCTTAGCTGGATCAACCTCAATCTTTGTTGCTGACGATAAATCCCAAAAGTTTACCCGACCTGACTCCAAAAGTGAACTTGCTTGGGTTCAGTCTGAGCTTAAACTCCTTCAACCTGACAAATAGCTTTTGCAGATGATCAAGGTGTTCTTCTTCTGTTTGTGATCGGGCTATCATATCGTCTATGTAAACTTCAATCTCATGATGTATCATATCATGAAATAAAGCTACCATGGCGCGTTGATAGGTTGTCCCGACATTCTTCAGTCCGAATGGCATCACTTTGTAGCAGAAGGTACCCCATTGCGTGACAAAAGTAGTTTTCTCCATGTCTTCGGGGCCATTTTAATCTGATTGTATCTCGAGAATCCATCCATGAAGGAAAATACCTTGTGTTGAGCTGTGTTGTCAACCAAGATGTCGATGTGTGGTAGTGGAAAATCGTCTTTGGGGCTAGCCCTGTTTAAATCCTGATAGTCCACACACATTCTGACTTTTCCGTCCTTTTTAAGCACGGGCACAATGTTAGCAACCCATTATGGATAGGAAGTAACATCCATAAAGCCAGCATTGAATTGCTTCATTACCTCAGCTTTGATCTTCTCAGACATGTCGGGCCTCATTCGGAGGACTTTTTGCTTGATCGGTGGACAGTCTTCTCTTGTAGGGAGACGGTGAACCACGATATCTGTGTCTAATCCCGGAATGTCTTCATAGGACCAGGCAAAGATCTCAACATATTCGTTCAACAATTGTACTAAGCGCTCTTTGACACCTGGTTCCAGGTTGGCACCCACTTTTACCTCTTTCTTGTCTTCCTCTGCTCCCAAGTTGATGGTTTCTAGCAACTCTTCATGGGGCAGAATAGCCCTCTCCTCTTGTTGCAAAAGTCTGGCTAACTCTCCCGACACTTCATAGTCTTTGTCAACTTCGTACTCAGCATGATTGACCAAATCCTCAGAGTCAACGAAGGCTAAAGCAGAATAGTCACCCATGGAATCCAGAGTGGATGGGTACCTACATTTTGTGAGTGTGGGTGTGTGTAAGGGATAGCCATCCTTAAACAAAATAAGATGCAAAAGAAAAGAAGAAGAAAATGAACACAACAGTTTATAGATGAAAACGTCCAATGATTCATTAAAACATGGCATATGATAATGAAGAAAATCAAGCCCTTACAAATGGACCTATATGCCCCGGGCAAGGCATAAGGTGAAAATAGTGTACGAATTGTTTAGTTATTACAGACCAAAATAGGAAATTGTTCAAAGATAAATTACTGGTTGATGAAAGTGATGGGAATAAATTCCTTTGCTTCCCAGTTGCTTAATCCTCCTTCAACGGTTGGAAAGATCCAATCTTCAAAGTTGTCTTCTTCATCATCATCTTCTAAGGCATTAACTTCATGGTGAGTGATCTTTACGGGTGCTCCTCCAGCCTTGGAGCGATGCATAGCTTTCTGACCTGCAGCAGTAAAACCTAGTCCAAACTTGTCCATCTTATGGGGAAAATCAGGCAGTTTCCCCCACACTGTACTCCTTCCTTCTTTGATTACAGCCTCTGCGTCCTTGAGAGATGCCATCCTAGATACATGCTTGGGAACGATAGGCATATCAACCATTGTCTTCGCAACTGCGACCTCAGGAGAAACTTCCTCAAAATGTTGGAAAGGCATTTCTATGAATTCGCCATCCAACTCCACATAGCGGAAGGAGTTGAGGTGACTTATCATGTACTCTTCCTCGCCGTGCACCGTTATAATCTTACCCTGAACAGGATATTTTAGCATTTGGTGTAAAGAGGAGGTAACTGCCCCAGCATAATGGATCCACGGCCTTCCCAACAAACACGAATATGAAGGACGGATGTCCATCACATAAAATGTGGAGTCGAAAACTTTTGTGCCCACTTTGATAGGAATTTCAACCTCTCTGTGAACCATTCTTTTGGACCCATCAAAGGCCCTAACAACGATGTTACTGGGTTTGAGGGTCAATCCTTCGCAGTCCAAACGGTCTAACGCTTTCTTTGGCAGCACATTCAAGGATGAATCGGTATCAACTAAGACATGGGCAAGGGTGGTTCCCCTGCATTCAACTGAGACATGCAACGCGTCGTTGTGTTTCCTTCCCTTGGGAGTCAAATCAGCATCGGAAAAACCAAGACCATTATCAGCAGTAAGGCTGGCAACGCACTCTTGAAACTGGTCAGCCGAAGTTTCTTGAGGCACGTGTGCCGTCTTTAAAATTTTGATTAAGGCCTTAGCATGAGCCTCAGAGCAGAGTAGGAGAGCTAACATGGAAATTTTGGAAGGGGTCTGCCCTAGCTGCTCCACGACGTCATAGTCTCTCTTTTTTATTATCTTCAAGATTTCTTCCATCTCTTTCTGGGTGGTTTCGGGGATTACCACCGTCTAAGCCTTCATCCTGACAGGCGCTTCTAGTATCCCCTTACCCTTATCAGTAGCAGCATCAGAGGTTCTAACTTCAGGTACATTAATTTCTTCAATTATCGGGCCTTGCACATATGGCTTAACAGGCACAGAAGCTTTCGAGGGTCCGAAGACTGCTCGAGGGGGAGCAATCTCCGAAGAAAAAATCCGTTCGTTGCGAGTTATCTTGCTTGTTCCCGCAATGTTCCCTATATCAGGGGTTTCATCATCAGAGCTCTCTTGGACTGATTCAATCTGTTTGATACCATGATAGAAGATTTCTCCTCCGTAGTTCCATGGTATCGTCTTGTCAGATTTATACGGGACTGGCCCCGGCATGGTGATTTTTAATGGCACAAACTTAGGATCAGGCGTAATCTTGACAGGCCTTTTGCAAGCCTTGGGAAGACTGTCGGAGATGGTTATTATTGCAATGTCATTGGTCGAAGTAACAAAGGTAGCAGGAATAACAGGAGTGAAGGTATCAACAGGTGTCTTTTGGAAGAGTATCTCTTGGGTATCCATCAGGTGTTGGATGCCTGATTTCAACATTGGGCAGTCAGCTTGTATGTTTAAACAGAAGTAACAGTCTTTTCCACAGCCCGGGAATATCCCGACTCTCATCAAATTCACTTTAATCATTGGTAACGGAGTTAAAAGGTCAGCAACATTGGTAACATGAAGGTCTTCCATAACGGCATGAACATTATGACTGTGCTTGGGCATTGGGGCAGAAATCACATTTGGCTTTTCGGGCGCATCAAATTCTACCTCCTTGGCATCGATCAGGTCTTGGATTTTGTTCTTAAGAGCCCAACAGTTGTTGGTATCATGCCCTACACTGTCAGAGTGGTAAGCACATTTTGCATTGGAGTGGTAATATGGAGAAGATGTATTAGGGTTCTTTGGCGCTTCCTTCAAATTGGTAAGATTCAGCTTTAGCAAATGAGGGAGTACTTGAGTTGGCTTCATGTTGATTCGGATGAACTGCCGTTGTGGCCTTTCTACCCGTTGTTGATTAGGTCTTGGCTAATTGCTGCGAGGTTGATCATTTGAAGAGTTTTGAATCATCACAGCCCCTACAGTTGGTCGGCGCCCCATTCCTCCTTGGCTTTTCTGAGAATAAACAGCAGAAGCTTCCTTCTTAGCTGGGAAGGTCTTCTTAATAGCGGTGGACGCGAAGGCATCTTTCTGAATCTTACCACTTTTAATGCCGGCCTCGACCCTTTCACCGGTCAAAATTAGTTCGGTGAACCCTGCGGAGGAACTCCCAATTAAATGATTGAAGAAAGGGCCAGACAGGGTCCCTAAAAACATGTCCACCAGCTCCCTATCCGATAATGGTGGCTGCACCCTTCCAGCCAGATCACGCCACTTCTGGGCATACTCTTTAAATCCTTCATTAGAAGCCATACCCATACTCTGTAGTTGAGTATGAGTAGGCACTAAATCAGCATTGTATTAGTATTTCCGGTAGAAAGCAGCAGCTAAGTCTTCCCAGTTGTGAACCTCTGATCTCTCGAGCTAATAGAACCAGTCCAATTTCATGCCTGATAAACTATCTTGGAAAAAATGGACCCAAAGATCCTTATCAGATGAGTGGGGTTGGATCTTTCGGACGTAGGATCTTAGATGCATCTTTGGACACGAGAGGCTGTCATACTTAGCGAATGTGGGAACTTTGAATTTGGGAGGAATAACAATCCCAACGACCAACCCTAGTTCTTCGAAATCTAAACCAGGTACCCTTTGCAACTCCATGGCTGCCAACCTATCCTCAAGATTTTTAAACTTAACATCCTCCGAGGGATATTGTTGTTCGGAGTAATCTTCGTCTTCATCCTCTTCCTCTTCTTCTCCTTCGACTTCAGATTCAAAGGGCATTGCAGTTCCTTTTCCTTTACCAGCCCCTTCATCAGACGTTGAGGGGAACTCGAGAACTTTTCTAGCATTGCTTTCAAACCTTCTTCCCATGATTACTACACCAGGTCTTTTCTTCTTTTTCTCTTTATCTTTCTCCTGCAGTGCTTTGAGGTCTTCTTGACCCTTTGCTAAGGTCACGAGGAGTTGCTGGAATTGAGAATTTTGCGCTTGCAGATCCTTAACCGTCTGCTCCAAATCCATCTTGCTGAAATAAACAGCAGAAAGATAAGGAAACCTGGTATGAAGACCTATTTATGGATATGATGAATGATATGTTATTCATGTAATGCATTCGAGGATTCAGAAAATTCAAATTTGTTGCAAACAAAAAGAACACACGTCACATTAAGAAGAAATTTATTAGTACATAAGTGCCCCATGGGCAAAATATTACAAAATTCTTAATGTAAAAAGACATTGCGCATCCTCTTTGGTGCGATGTAAGTGTTGAGAGTTTCCTCCTCATGAAGTTGACGGGTAAGCTCCAAAACCTTCTTCTCACTGGCATAGAAGCTAGCTTCAAAAGTATTCATTTCTTCTTTGAGTTGGATCCAACTCTTTTGTAATTCTTCCAATGATGTTGGCATGTCAGGATATTGGAGGGTGTATGGAACCTCTTCTTCCATAACAGGCTCTTTGATCACGGGGAGAATGTGAGGATATGGCATCATAAGATTCTGGACGTGGATTCGTTCCCACTTGAGGTAAGGCTCAAGGGGGGTGGAATTATTGTGCCCCAGTGTCTTACTATCCATTTTATTGGGCATCCTCCAAGCTCTGATGAACCTTTGTCGAAGTCCTTGTGCATCATTGTCGAAGTCAAAAACCAGGTCAGGGATCAGCATGTCATGAGGACCATCCCTTCTAGCATATCCAAACTACCTTAGAGCTAAACAGGGGTTGTAGGTTATGCCTCCCCTAATGCCAAGTAGTGGGACATTAGGGAATTCCCCACAACGATCAATGATGATGACATTTTCTCTGGACCGACAACACCAATGAACATCAGAATGTGTGAGGGTCATCAACCGTTGTGACCACCTTAAACCCTGCTCATTCTTCAAAACTGATTGTGGAAGGTGAGAAATAAACCACCTTGCTAGGATATGAGTACAGCACATGAGAACACCTCTTTTCCTCATTGTTCGTGTGTAAAATAAGTGTAGGATGTCCCCAAGCAATGTAGGCACCGGATCCTGGGATATGAAAATTTTGACAGCATTCACATCTACAAGCTGATCAGGGTTTGGGAACAAGACCAACCCATAGATGAGAAGTGTTACAATCTCCTCAAAAGCTTGTAGATCTAGAGAGTTCCAGTAGTCTTGTGCCTTCTCAAACAGAAACTTTTCCAAGAAACCCTTGACACCACTCCTGGTTTCCCAATGACCTTTGATATCAGATGGTTGCAAGTGTAATGCTTGAGCAACATCTTCAGACTTTGGTTCTTTTTCCGTACCGTTATAGGGTAGTTGATGAAGAATAGGAATTCTCAGGAGTTGAGAAAATTCTTCCAAAGTGGGTACTAGTTGGTAATCAGGGAATGTGAAACAGTGGTGTAGGGGGTCAAAGAACTGGAAAAGAAATTTCACCATGTCTTCTTCAATGTTGGAGTTGACCAAGTTGAGAAGTCTACCATGTCTTTCACTGAAGAGAGAATTCTCTGGAATCCTGGAAGTAAGCTCCTTGAGTTGAGGAGGGATTCTCACAAGGTTGACTTGAATTGTTTTCCTGGTAAGAGATTCCATGACCTACAAAACAAGAACAAAGATGAAGATCCGAACCCTTGAAATGGTTAGTGGATGCATATGATGCTTTATGATGTTCATGATGTATGCACAAACATATGTACAAGCAAGTCACACAAGATCCTAGTTCCAGGCTTGCATGAGGTTTCATAGGTAAGTACCCTCTTGAGTTTAGTTGGCTCAAACATGTCCTATAAATAGTAACCGGGTTATAAGGAGCTCAATATCACTGGATTGTTTTCTATGTTCATTGTTTTGGTTTAGCCACTTAACTAGCGACCAAAATATTCCAAGAAAACAACCCTCAATGAGTGTAGTATCGAGTATCTACCAACTTCGGACTGTACCAAAGTCGGTCATCTCACTACCCCTAATAAAAGGCCGAGATGGTCAAGTAAGGTTCTAAGAGTTCATTAGTGCTTCATGACATCACTCAGCGGCCCCGTATTCTCTTTGATTGACTCAAAGGCTACCGGTACTCACAAATATGTCGCACTAACATAGCTATTGCTTCAACCATGTCAGTATACCCCGCACAGTTTCCACAATGTATTGCTATTTACCTATGAATGTTTCCCAAATCCGGGTAGAGGATTTCAAGCCCAAACAAGAGAACTAAATTTAAAGCAATCAAAGAAAACAAGATAATCATGCAAAGGTGATCTAAACCATAAGGTTACTCCACTTTTAAAGTATTCCCCAGCAGAGTCGCCAGTTCTGTGATACGGTGGGATAATTGACTTGAGGTTTTACGTTTGTGTTCGCAAATGTTTCGGTTTAGCAAGAGTCGCCACCGACTTTTTATTTTATCCTAAGGAAAGGTCAAAAAGCACAGGAAAGACCTTTGAGATGTTTTCTTGGGTTCGAGGAGTAGATTATAGAAAGGGAAGGTATTAGCACCCTTTCTATCCATGGTTATCCATGGGCTCTTAGTTACTTGTTTAGATCACTTGCTTTGCTGTTCAATTGTTTGAAATGGTGCTCTTCAATTGTTTGAAATGGTGCTTTGTGTGTGGTTTTGAAAGATATTTTGAAAAGAGGCCATCGTTGTGGCAACCTTTGTAATGATTCTTGTTTGAATGTATACAAAGGTGTTTTTGTTTTTGAAAGGTTTTTTCAATGTTTGAAAGTAGGGTTTTGAAATTGTGTTTGTGAAGTGTGTTTGAAGATAGCAAGAATGTTTTTTGCAAGCTTTTGATCAAGTAACTAAGAGTTATATATCCTATTTTACTCAAAGACCTTTCTTATGTTTTTAACCCTTTTAACAGTGTTGTTTCACCATTGTATTTGGTGACCAACCTTGTGTTAGGATGTTAAACGGGACAGGCGCGAGTCATCGTGTAGACCATGATAGCAATTGTGTCAAGTATTTTTGGCAATTTTCTTAAGGGACTTGATCATTTTGTTTAGGAAACTCAGATAGTGTCATCGAGGGACTATGATCTTTTGTTTTGTTTTTATTTTGCCAAAGTACTTAACATGCATACCATGGCCCATTTTTTAAGGCAACAAGTGGATTGTAACCCTAGGGGTGCAAGTGTGCATTGTGGTTGTTTTTTCATGCATTTTTGTCTTTGATTAGGTCAAACTAATTGTTGGTTTTGATTTGGAATACAAACCCTAATTCTCTAAGCATGGCATAATTGAAAGCATTTAAGTGCGTGAAAATAAATCTAAGCTATTACAACTATGATATAGGGAGGGGGGTACAATTTTGAATAGGGATTATTTTGCAAGAAATTAAAATCCTAAATTATTACAACCCAATTGAATTTACAATGCATAATATTTAAATGTACAATATTTAAATAAGCAAAAATAAACAAATATTAAATAAAAATGTATTATGTAAAAAAAGTTTTTTATGTATGCAAAGTATTTTTAAGTGTAAAGAAATATGAAGGAATAATAAAAAAAAATAAGGATTAATTTTATTTTTATTAAAGGGGTAAACCCTAATTTTCTTTAAGAAAATGATATTATTTATTATTTATATACAAAAATATGTTGATATGTACAAAAATGAAATATATTATAAAAAATGTATTTTTTTAGCATATAATATAAAAAGGGTAATATTTATATATTTTACTCTAATTATTTAATAAAATAAAGGTATATAATATATATATATATATATATATATATATATATATATATATATATATATATATATATATATATATATATATATATATATATATATATATATATATATATATATATATATATATATATATATATATATATATATATATATATATATATTAAATATATTAAATATGTATAAAATAGAATAAAATATTTACAAAAAATAAAATATATTCAAGAA
The DNA here is from genome assembly GCA_948472305.1 of Vicia faba. Taxonomy (NCBI): domain Eukaryota; kingdom Viridiplantae; phylum Streptophyta; class Magnoliopsida; order Fabales; family Fabaceae; genus Vicia; species Vicia faba. The sequence continues at coordinate 536,395,172 of OX451735.1, read as the reverse complement.
AATGTTTTCAATGTGAATAAAAATAAGAAATGAAAATAAAAGTATTATTTACATTTTTTTTAAATTTAAACAAAATAATATAAAAGTATATAAAAGGTTTTAATGCTAGTAATAATTAAAATAAATACCAAATAAATGTAAAAAATTATAAAAATATTTTTGGATCATTTTTTATGTTTGAAAATAAAATATCAAAGTCAGAAAAGAAAATAAAAATGCAAAAATATCAAAATACAAGAAAATGGGTCAGGGGGTGTGAAACTGAAAGTGGGGGTGCCAAAAGTAGGAAGTAGCCAGGCCCAGCCCAGCTACTTCATCTTCAACCTTCGTCCAACAGAAACACGCGCGTGTTCAGTTCAAACTTGTATCTCCTGTTCCAGTGCTTAAAAACAAAAACTTGTAACATGAAAATTGTAGAGCATAATCACACGATTCCAACCATATAAAAAACTTAATCTAACTCTCAAAGACCAGGGAGAATTTCTCCGGCCCTAATTTCTAACCTAGTTTTTTCATAAAGTTCATGGATGAAATTCTCTCAGCACGTTTAATATAAATGAAAACTGAGCACATGTATGGTTTCAGGGCAATGAGTATAACATCTTTAATTCACAAACCTAAGGCTAAATGTTCCTAAATAGAGAGATAGAAGTTCATAAAAAACCTGTTTCAGTTGGACACGAGTTGGACAATGCAACAACTTTCAATGAGGCCTGAGGTTCTTTTGAGCTTGCTTGATGTTCCCTGAACCTTTCTCAATGCTTAGTTTGTTTTGAAATGGCCTGAATCAACCTCTAGAAGTCAACCTGCATAAGCTTGAAACAGAAATTGTGAACACCGTAAATGGAGTTACAGTTGGCAATGGAGGTTTGGGACAGCTTGAGTGAGTTGAATGGAAGGTGTTTGAAGTGGAAAGGAGCAAAACGCACGAGCAAAATGAGCTATGGCACTCAAGTTGCAGCAACTGCCCTGTTTTGCAAGTTTTTGGTGTTTTGGTGTTCAAGGGTGTTTGAGGGATGATTGGCTCGTGTTTCTGGCTTACAAGGATGTGTAAAACTTGTTTGAGACCTTGGCTTAAGTTGAATATATCAGATATGTGTGTTATTGACTTTTGGCACAATGACATGTTTTTGAAGTAAAAGTGAGAAGTGACCATGCTATGGCCTGTACAGGCTAGCTCCAAGCATGCACATAGTTGGTGTACTATGCCTGAGATTAGGGAACTTTGTTTGCAGCAAAAGGCTTGGTCCAATGCTCAAGAGAAACAAATTTGCAAAAGTTATGCTTTATGAAAATGGAAGTGCAACCTTTATGCCAAAAATGGATTAATCCATTGTGCCAAGCTCTAATGGTCAGAATAACACCAATGTCCAATGTATTTGCATTCAATTTTTGAGTGTAAATTGGTTTAGAGACCTGTAATCAAGTATAAATCTAGTTTGGTCAGATTTTGCAAGTTGTATGAACATGTTTTGGCCATGGTTACAAAGTGAGTTTTTGCCAACTTCAAGCATTCGATTCTCCATAACCACAAATGTGTTTGAGGAGTTCTTAGACAATTTGTAAAGCTTGCAACATATAATATAATCCATCTTTGAAATTCAACTTGAGACTCCAAGTGTAACTATGTGAAAAATGGCCAAGAAGATGGGTCAAAATCCTGCCTAAACTAGGGCAAAATTTCTCTAAGTTAAAAGTTTTAGGTACCCTTGTTCCAAAAATCATAACTTGAGATCCAAGCTTCTTTTGAGAAAACTTTGTGAATAAAAGTTGTGGACTTTGTGATGGAATACAACTTTCATGTTGTAAGTTTTGTTTGAATCCATTTGCATCTTGGTGAAAATGTGAGACAAAGTTAGGAAAAATTAAGAAAATTTCGTAACTTAGAAAAATTCTAAGTTATGAAAATTTTCAATTTCAAACCCTAATTTGCAATTTTGGGTTTCTTGATGAAAACGTTTCATAATTTGACACATCTTGATGAAAAATGATCCTTGGAACTTGATTTTGACCAAAAAAGTCAAAGTTTGACTTTTCAGTACACAGTCAAATTTTGATCAGTTGACTGAGAAATTCATCTGTCAATCCTATGAATTTGAGATCTTTTGAACTTGTTGAATAGGTCAAGATAATGTCGTTGAGTCCTTGAGTCCATGGTTGAACTTGATTTGCCATTGGCTAGGTCAAATAGTCAAAAATTTCCTTTGTACAGTCAAAATCCTAAAAATGACCATTTTGCCCTTTTGGTGATCTGATCAAATTTCTTGTGGAATTATGGTCGAAACATGATCAAATGGTTCATATGAGTTCATAATGTTGATGTGGGTCAAATTTCATGAGGTTTGACTGTAAATTGGCCACAGTTGACCTTTCCCCCCATACAGTTGATTTCTAGGTCAACTGTCCAATTGACTGGGCAAAAATTTGATTCAAGGCTTGAAACTTGGTATGGGCAAACTTATGAGTCCAATATGAAGTATGAAAGTCAATTTGGGCATTGTAGGTCAAAACATCCCTGTGCAAACTCAAACCCTAATTTAGGTCAACAATGCAAGGAGGTGCCTTGAGCAGAGCAAACCCTAGCTTGGTGCTCAAGGTGTTGCCCTGCTCAAGACTCCTCCTTGCACTGTTGACCCAAATTAGGGTTTGAGTTTGAACAAAGATGTTTTGACCTAAAAGGCCCAAAGTTACTTTCATGCTTCATGTTGGACTCACAAATTTGTCCATACCAAGTTTCAAGCCTTGATTCCAATCTTTGCCCAGCCAATTGGACAGTTGACCTAGAAATCAGTTGTATTGGGGAAAAAGTCAACTATGGTCAATTGACAGTCAAACCTCATGATTTTTGACCCACATCAACATTATGAACTCATATGAACCATTTGGTCAAGTTTGGATCACAATTCCACAAGAAATTTGATCAGATCACCAAAAGGGCAAAATGGTCATTTTTAGGGTTTTGACTGCACAAAGGCAATTTTTGACTGTTTGACCTAGCCAATGGCAAACCAAGCTCACATATGGACTCAAGGACTCAATGGAATTGTCTTGACATGTTCAACAAGTTCAAAAGATCCCAAATGCACAAGATTGACAGATGAATTTTCCAGTCAACTGAGCAAAATTTGACTGTATACTGAAAAGTCAAACTTTGACTTTTTGGTCAAAATCAAGTGTCAAGATTCATTTTTCATCAAAACATGTCAAATTATGAAACTTGTTCATCAAGAAATCAAGAATTACAAATTAGGGTTTGTAATGAAGAATTTTCATAACTTAGAATTTTTCTAAGTTATGAAAATTCCTAATTTTTTCCCTAACTTTGTCCCATTTTTTCATCAAGATACATTTGGATTCAAGCAAAACTCAAAACATGAAAGTTGTAGTCCATTGCAAAATCTACAACTTTGATTCACAAAGTTTCCTCAAAAGAAGCTTGTAGCTCAAGTTACAATTTTTGGAACAAGGGTGCAAAACATTCTTAACTTAGAAAAATTTTGACCTATTCTAGGCAGGATTTTTGCCTAACTTCATGGCCACTTTTCACATGCTTCCACTTAGAATCTCAATTTGAATTACAAAGATGGATTGTATTACACATTCCAAGCTTTCCAAATTGTCTAAGAACTTCTCAAACACCCTTGTGGTTAGGGAGAATCGAATTTGTGAAGATGGGCAAAAGTCTCTTTGTTCATAAGCCATGTACATGTTCATAACTTGTGCATTTTTGAAATCAGCATGTGCAAGCTACATTACAGGCCTCTAATCTCATTTACACTCAAAAATTAAATGCTAAACCATTGTGCCAATATATTATTCTATGCATTTGGTCATTACATGAAGGATTAGTCCATAATTAGAAAAAGCAAGTTATCCATTCTTGTAAAGTTACACTTTATGTCAAGTTTACAATCCAAGAAGTACAGGCCATATCTTTGGACACAAGATTCATGGACAATCCCACTGATCAAGACTCAAGTGTGCAGCATAGTTTAGGGCTTGGGACAGGCTTGTATAGGAACTCACATTTCCTTGCTTCACATAGAAGAAACTTTGCATATTGAACAACAACACACATTCCTGTCAACACAAGCCTAAGCAAACATTGTGAACATTTTCCAAACATCAAACTTGGCCTAAAACACGAGCCAACCACTTCCAATACCTCCTAAAACACAGAAACACCATCCTCTTGCAAAAACAGGGCACTTGCTGCAGATTGAGGTCCACAACTCAATCCATTCATGCGCCTTGACCAAAACCAGTTCAAACACACTCCCTACCACCCATACAAACTATCCCAAGCATTGGATATAAACTGTAACACCTCTAACCAAGTGTGCCATTTTCACTTTTCTCTCTTGTAGGTTGACTTCTGTAGCTTGATATAGCAAGATTCAAAACACACCAAGCATTGGAGAAGCATCCCTGAACTTCAAGCAAGCTATACAAGTCCTCACATTGCATTGAAAGTACTTCCATTGTCATACACGAATCAAGATGAACAGGTAAGTTTTTGAACTTCTGTCTCTCTACCCAGGCATAGTTATGCTTAAGTTTGTGAAGAAAACATGTTCTAATCATAGCCCTGAAGCCATCCATATAGTTACTTTTCATTTATATTGTGTGTGCTAAGAGTATTTGGAACCTGAACATTAGGAAAAAGTTAGGTCAGGAATTGGGGGAGAAGAAATTCTCTCTCATTTCTGAGAGTTAGATCAAGTTCTTGGTATGTATGGATTCGTGATTTGATGCTTGATATTTTTTGTGTTATAAGTTTTGCTTGAAAGTCCAAGAATCAGGATGTTTGAATCAGCATGAGAAACGCGTGTTTTTTGAAACAAACTGGCTGGAGGTTGAAGAAGATAGACTTGGGCTGGGCCTGAGTTTTGTTTTCCTCTTTGCATCACTTTATTTCACATACACCCCCCTGGCCCATTGTGTTTATTTTTATCATTTTTTGACTTTTTCTTTTTATTTCTGACTTGTTATTTTTTGCCAAAATATAAAAAATATTAAAAACATTTTTTCAACCATTTTTGCATTTTATTTGAATTTTATTTGTTTTATTTGAGTTTATACATATAAATAACATATATATCCTTTTATTTAAAATACTAAAAAAATACAAAATACATTTTATTTTCTGATTTTATTTTATTTTATCTCTTGAAAACATTTCCTAAAAAATATACTTTTCTTTTTGTAAATAATAAATATTTTATTTTTTTTTGTACATATTTAATATATTTAGTAAATAATATAAATACTTATATTTATTAGAATATTTAGAAAAAAAAACATAAAAATAATACATTTTTATTTTTATTATTATTTAACCTCAAAAAATCACTTTTTTACAATATACTTTCTTTTTATTTATTTTTTGTACATAATTAATAAATATTGCATATATTAAATAATAAATACTTCTTACTTAGAATTAGGGTTTTGCCCTAAAAAGTAAAAATATCCAAAATTATTCATTTTTATTTTTGTTTATTTGTCACATAAAAAATACCTTTTTACATACATATGAAAATCATTTTTGCATCTTGCATATTTATTTTATTATTGTGCAATTAAATAATTTGAATATTCAATTTGGATGTAATAGCTTAGATTTAATTTTTCTTGCAAAATATCCCCATTTGAACATTTGTACCCCCCATCCCATAATTATGTTGTAATAGTTTAGGACTTTAAATTTCGCATTTAAAAGCTTTCTAAATATGCCATGATAGACTTAGGGTTTTGTATGCAAAAATCAACCAAACAAATAGCTTGACCTAATTCCAAGATAAAATCATGAAAATGAACAACACTAATCACACTTGCACCCCTAGGGTTACTCCACTTGTTGCCTTCAATAATGGGCCATGTTGCATGTTAGGTGTTTTTGGCAAAACTAAACAATATCAAATGATCATAATCCCTCGATGACGCTTTCAAAAGTTGCCTAAACAAATGATCAAGTCCCTTAAAGGAAAAGTTGCCCAAAGACACTTGGCACCATTGCAATCATGGTCTAAACGATGACCCGCGCCCGTTCCGTTAAACATCCTAACACAAGATTGTCCATCAAATACAATGGTGGAACAAAATTGTTAAAAGGGTTAAAACATAGAGAAAACCTTTGAGTAAATTTAGGAGTAGACAACTCTTGGTTACTTGCCAACTTGCAAAACAAAAACGCTTGCCTATTTTTCAAAACCACACATCACAACACACTTTCAAAACAACTTTCAAAAAACATTGAAAACTTTTCAAAAGACATACACCTTTGTATACATCCCAACATGGATCATTACAAAGGTTGCCACCACATTGGCCTCTTTTCAAAACATTTTTCAAACCCACACACAAAGCACCATTTCAAACAATTGAAAATCAAGGAAAGTTGATCTAAGCAAGTAACTAAGAGCCCATGGATAACCATGGATAGAAAGGGTGCTAATACCTTCCCTTTCTATAATCTACTCCCCGAACCCAAGAAAACATCTCAAAGGTTTTTGCTGTGCTTTTTAACCTTTCCTTAGGATAAAATAAAAAGTCGGTGGCGACTCTTGCTCAACCTAAACATTTGCGAAAACAAACGCAAAACCTCAAGTCAGTTCTCCCACCGTATCACAGAACTGGCGACTCTGCTGGGGATAATTTTAAAGTGGAGTAACCTTAGGGCTTAGATCACCCCCTTGCATGACTAATTGTTTGTTCTGATTGCTTTACATCTTGGCTCTCTTGTTTGGGTTTGAAATCCTACACCCGGATTTGGGGAAACATTCATAGATAGCAATACATTGTGGAAACTGTGCGGGGTATACCGACACGGTTGAAGCAATAGTTATATTAGTGCGACATATTTGTGAGTACCGGTATCCCTTGAGTTCAATCAAGGAGAGTACGGGGCCGCTGAGTGATGTCACTAAGCACTAATGACCTAGAATCTTACTTGACCATCTTGGCCTTTTATTAGGGGTAGTGAGATGACCGGCTTTGGTGCAGTCCGAAGTTGGTAGATACTCGATACTACACTCATTGAGGGTTGTTTTATTGGAATATTTTGGTCGCTAGTTAAGTGGCTAAACCAAAATAATGAACATAGAAAACAATTCAATGATATTGAGCTCCTTAGAACCCGGTTACTATTTATAGGACAGGTTTTTAAGCCAACTACACTCAAGAGGGTACTAACCTATGAAACCTCATGCAAGCCTGAAACTAGGGTTTGGTGTGATTTGCTTGTACATATGTTTTGTGCATACATCATGAACATCATAAAGCATCATATGCATTCACTAACCATTTCAAGGGTTTGGATCTTCATCTTTGTTCTTGTTTTGTTGGTCATGGAAATTCTTCGCAGGAAAACTATCCAAGTCAACCTTGTGAGAATCCCTCCTCAACTCAAGGAGCTCACATCCAGAATTTCGGAAAGCTCTCCCTTCAGTGAAAGACATGGTAGACTGCTCAGCCTAGTCAACACCAGCATTGAAGAGGACATGGTAAAGGTGTTGTTCCAGTTCTTTGACCCCCTTCACCACTGTTTCACTTTCCCCGACTACCAGTTGGTGCCTACTTTGGAGGAATTTTCTCAACTCTTGAGGATTCCTATTCTTAATCAACTACCCTACAACGGTACGGAAAAAGAACCAAAGCCTGAAGATGTTGCTCAAGCACTACACTTGCAACCATCTGACATCAAGGGGCATTGGGAAACTAGAAGTGGTGTCAAAGGTTTCTTGGCAAAATTCTTGTTTGAGAAGGCACAAGAGTGTTGGAATTCATTGGATCTACAAGCCTTTGAAGAAATTGTGGCACTCCTCATTTATGGGTTGGTCCTGTTCCCAAATCCTGACCAGCTTGTAGATGTCAACGCCGTCAAAATCTTCTTATCCAGAAATCCAATACCAACATTGCTTGGGGACATTCTTCACTCATTTTACACACGAACAATGAGAAAGAGGGGTGTTCTCATGTGTTGTACTCCTCTCCTTGCAAGGTGGTTTATTTCGCACCTTCCACAATCTGTCTTGAAGAATGACCAAGGCTTAAGGTGGTCACAACGATTGATGACCCTCACTCACTCTGATGTACATTGGTGTTCTCGTTCCAGAGAAAATGTCATCATCGTCGATCATTGTGGAGAGTTCCCTAATGTTCCATTACTTGGCATTAGAGGGGGCATTACCTACAACCCTTGTCTAGCTTTGAGACAATTTGGATATGCACGGAGGGATGGCCCTCACGACATGTTGATTCCTGACCTAGTTTTTGACTTCGACAACGATGCGCAAGGACTTCGCCAAAGATTCATCAGAGCTTGGAGGATGCCTAACAAGGTTGACAGCAAGACACTGGGACACAAGAACTCCATCCCTCTTGAGCCTTACCTCAAGTGGGTACGAACCCGAGCCCAGAGTCTAATGATGCCTTACCCTCATGTTCTCCCTGTGATTAAAGAGCCCGTTAAGGAAGGAGAGGTTCCCTACACCATCCTATATCCTGACATGCCTACATCTTGGGAGGAGATGCAGAAGAGTTGGATCCAACTCAAGGAGGAATGGAACACTTTTGAAGCCAGCTTCTACGCCAGTGAGAAGAAGGTTTTGGAGCTTACCCGCCGACTCTATGAGGAAGAGACCCTCAACACCTACATCGCACCAAAGAGGATGCGCAACGTCTTTTTACCTTGAGAAGTTTTTTGTAATATTTGGCCCATGGGGCATTTATGTACTGACAAATTTCTTCTTATTAATATGACGTGCGTTCTTTTTGTTTGCAACAATTTTGAATTTTCTAAATCCTTGAATGCATTGCATACATAAACATATCATTCATCATGCGCATAAGCAGGTCTCTACATCAGGTTTCCTTATCTTTCTGCTGTTTATTTCAGTAAGATGGATCTCGAACAGACGGTCAAGGACTTGCAGTCTCAGAACTCACAGTTTCAACATCTCCTGATTACCTTGGCTAAGGGTCAGGAGGATCTAAAAGCCCTGCTGGGGAACAAAGAGCAAGTAAAAAAGAAGAAGAAAAGAATCGGGGTGGCTACCCTAGGAAGAAGGTTTGAGGGTGAAGCCAGAAGAGTGCTTGAATTTCCCCCTACTTCTGAAGAGGGAACCAGTAAAGGGAATGCGGCTGCGGTACCTTCCGAATTCGAAGCTGAAGAAGGGGAGGCTGAAGAAGACGAAGACTACTCTGAGCAACAATACCCGCCCGCCGATGATAAGTACAAAGGCTTGGAAGACAAGTTGGCAGCTATGGAGCTGCAGAGAGTTCCCGGCTTAGATTTCGAAGATTTGGGATTAGTTGCTGGAATTGTTATCCCCCCGAAGTTTAAAGTGCCAGTTTTTGCAAGGTATGACGGGCTGTCCTGCCCGAAGATGCATCTCAGATCATATGTAAGGAAGATCCAACCTTACACTGCATACAAGAACCTGTGGATCCATTTCTTTCAGGATAGCCTTTCAGGGGCTCAACTCGAATGGTTCTATCAGCTGGATGGAGCCAGTATCTGAAACTGGGAGGACTTGGCTACTGCATTTTATAAACAGTATCAGTATAATTCTGACCTCGCTCCCACGCGTACCCAACTTCAGGATATGTCACTGGGAACGGGCGAAGGATTCAAGGAGTATGCGCAAAAGTGGAGAGACCTGGCTGGTAGGGTGCAGCCACCGCTGACTAACCGTGAACTTGTTGACATGTTCTTAGGGACCCTGTCTGGTCCGTTCTTTAACCATCTAATTGGTAATTCTTCTGCTGGGTTTACAGATTTGATCTTGACTGGTGAGAGAATAGAGGCTGGTATCAAGTCAGGGAAGATACAGAAAGGTGCCTCCGTGAGTACTGAAAAGAAGCCCTTCAAGAAGGAAGCCATTGCTGTTTATGGTCCCAGAAGACAAATTAAGCCGGAACGCCGCCAAGCTGTCAATGCATTGGTAATTTCAAAGCCTGTTGCTGCTCCTCAGCAGTTCAACCAACCAAGGGGTGAGAGGCCTAAAAGGCAGTACACTCGGCTCAGCATGACCCTGTCTCAGATTTTGCCGCAACTACTGTCAACCAATCTGGTAACCGTCAAGGAAGCTCCGAAGGTGGTGAACACAACTTCTCCAAAGTACAACCCCAACGCCCGTTGCGCTTATCACTCTGATAGCCCGGGACATACTACGGACGATTGCTGGGCTCTGAGGAATAAGGTTCAAGACCTTATTGATGCTAAAGAAATACAGTTTGAGGCGCCCGAAAGACCCAATGTTGTGACTGCTCCCATGCCCCAGCATGGAGTGAAGGCTGTGGAAGAAGACCGGTATGTAGCCTCCGTGGAATAGATTGTTACTCCGTTATTGACTGTTAAAAGGAACCTGTTGCTAGCCGGTTTATTTCCGGGATGTGGTAAGGGTTGCCTTCTATGTGCTGTTTCGCCTGTTGGTTGTCCTTTGCTGAAGTCAGGTATCCAAAGCCTGATGGATAGCAAAGAAATCTTGTTCGAGAAGATTGTTGTTCCTGCTGTCCCTACCGAAGAAGTTTCTATTGTCACTATTTTTAACAAACCTCCTAAGGCTCCCTCAAAGAAGCCTGTCAAAGTCATGTCCACTCAAAAGATTGCTCCTATCATCATCACTGTTCCGGGGCCCCTCCCCTATACATCCGACAAAGTTGTCCCATGGCACTATGGGCCAGATGTGTATGTGCTTGGAGTTAAGCAAGAGTTTGATACAAGTACCGGCGTCAGTAACATCACTGGGCCTGCCAAAATTACTCGCAGTGGTAGGCTGTTCTCACCAGATATTGCGCCACCAGCTATTCAGAAACCTCTTATCATCACACCTGCAAGTGTGCCTGTTCCCCTTCCTAATCAAGTTCCTGTTTCTACCCCTGCTGCCGAATCGTCTGACGCTCGGGGCAAAGGGATTGCTACTGATTTGTCTGCCCTGACGGAGGAGCCGAAGACAACCAATGTTGAAGCTTCCCAGCAAGAGATGGAAGAGATTCTCAAGATTATCAAGAAAAGTGATTTCAACGTAGTTGAGCAGCTGGGGCACACCCCATCAAATATTTCTATGCTATCACTGTTGTTGTGTTCAGAGGCCCATGCCAAGGCCCTGATTTCCTTCCTGAAGACAGCCCATGTGCCACAAGAGACGTCTGCTGATCAATTTACCGATTGTGTGGCCAACTTGACTGCCGATAATGGGTTGGGCTTCTCTGACGCCGATCTGACTGCCAAAGGAAAGAACCATAATGACGCCCTGCATGTCTCTATTGAATGCAGGGGCACTACTCTTGCCCATGTGTTGGTAGACATCGGTTCTTCATTGAACGTACTGCCCAAGAAGGCCCTAGACAGGTTGGATTGCGAGGGTTTGGAACTCAAGCCTAGTAACATTGTTGTCCGAGCCTTTGACGGTTCGAAAAGGATGGTACATGGTGAAGTTGACATTCCAATCAGGGTTGGTTCGCAGGTCTTTGATTCAACTTTCTATGTGATGGATATCCGACCATCCTATTCTTGTTTGCTGGGTCGTCCATGGATCCACAAGGCTGGAGCTGTGACCTCCACACTACATCAGAAGCTTAAGTACCCGGTTAGAGGAAAGATTGTTACAGTTCAGGGAGAGGAAGAGTATATGGTCAGCCACCTCAACTCGTTCCGGTACATAGAAATGGATGGGGAGTTCATTGAGACTCCATTCCAGCACTTTGAAGAGGTGCCTCCGACACTGGCATCAGCTTAAACTGTGATCGAAGACCCTCCTTTGAAGATGGCTTCCTTAAAGGATGCCCGGGCTGTTATTGAGAAGGGTGAGTGCGCAAACTGGGGCCGACTTCCTGATTTCACTCCAAAGACTGACAAGTTTGGCTTGGGTTTCACTGCAGAAGCTTAGAGGGTTGTTCGTAAGGCAAGGATTGGAAGACCTCCTGTGTTCATCACCAACCCGGGAGTAAATGCTATTGAAGACGACGTGGAGGAATCTGAATTCGACGGGCTGGATCTACCCAACAACCGACAGTGGACCAAGCAACTGGACTGCCAAAGACTTCACACCTATTACTTTTGTAACTCAGTAATGAACTCTTTTGTTTTGAATTTGTAACAAACAATATGTTAAAACTTTTATGGCTCGGTGTCCTACCCGGGGCACCGTGGCTTCATTTGTGAGGGCTTTTGTGTGTCATTTTCATATATCATCAATAAAAACATTGGACGTTTGTTGCATTTCAAAATCTTGCGCTCCTTTTCTTTCTTTATTATATATTGCAAAACATCTATATTTACACACACTCACCTATACAGGTTCCAATCCACTCTGGATCTCACTGGTAACGACTCTGCTACCGCCAGTTATGACTTCGAAAATCCGATCAACTTAGCCGAAGACGAAGGTGAAGATGATTGCGAAGTGCCTGGTGAGCTTGCAAGACTGCTACTCCAGGAAGAGAGAGCCATTCAGCCACATGAAGAGCCAGTGGAAACGGTAAATCTGGGTACTGAGACAGACAGGAAGGAAGTCAAGATTGGTGCCAACCTAGAGCTCAGTGTGAGACAACGGTTGATTCAGATGCTGCATGACTATGTGGAAATCTTTGCCTGGTCTTACGAAGACATGCCTGGGTTGGATACCGACATTGTGGTTCATCACCTGCCTACCAAGGAAGATTGCCCTCCGGTTAAACAAAAGGTCCGCCGTATGCGTCCAGAAATGTCCGAGAAAATCAAAGCAAAGGTTATGAAACAATTTGATGCCGGGTTTCTGGCAGTGACTTCTTACCCTCAATGGGTTGCCAACGTGGTTCCAGTGCCGAAGAAGGATGGTAAGGTCCGAATGTGTGTTGATTACAGGGATTTGAATAGGGCCAGCCCCAAGGATGATTTCCCTCTGCCTCATATCGACGTTCTGGTTGACAACACTTCTCAGCATAAAGTATTCTCCTTCATGGACGGCTTCTCCGGTTATAATCAGATCAAGATGGCTCCTGAAGACATGGAGAAGACCACTTTTGTTACTCAGTGGGGCACCTTTTGCTACAAGGTCATGCCATTCGGGTTGAAAAATGCTAGGGTAACCTACCAACGTGCCATGGTTGCTTTATTTCATGATATGATCCACCATGAGATAGAAGTATACGTCGACGATATGATTGCAAGGTCCCAAACTGAGGAGGAACACCTTGACCATCTACGGAAGCTGTTTGACCGTCTGAAGTTGTACAAGCTGAGGTTGAACCCGAACAAGTGCACCTTTGGGGTGAGATCTGGAAAATTGCTAGGCTTCATCGTAAGCGACAAAGGTATTCAAGTGGACCCTGCCAAAGTAAAAGCCATACAAGAGATGCCAACTCCCAAGACATAGAAAGAAGTCAGAGGCTTTCTAGGAAGGTTGAACTACATTGCCCGGTTCATCTCACATCTAACTGCTACCTGTGAACCAATCTTCAAGCTGCTGAAGAAAGATCAAGTGGTACGTTGGAACGATGAATGTCAGGCCGCTTTCGAAAAGATCAAAGAGTATCTCCAAGAACCATCCATTCTTATGCCACCGGTTGAAGGGAGACCTCTAATACTATACTTGACAGTACTTGACAACTCAATGGGGTGTGTGCTGGGGCAGCATGACGAGTCTGGCCGAAAAGAGCACGCTATTTATTACCTTAGCAAAAAGTTTACCGACTGTGAGACTCGGTACTCACTGCTCGAGAAAACTTGATGCGCTCTGGTATGGGCTGCTCGCCGGCTGAGACAGTATATGTTGACTCACACTACTCTGTTGATTTCAAAAATGGATCCAATCAAGTACATATTCGAAAAGCCTGCTCTGTCCGGAAGAATAGCAAGTTGGCAGATGATCTTGACGGAATATGACATCCAGTACACGACTCAGAAAGCAATCAAGGGAAGTGTATTGGCAGACCATTTGGCACACCAGGCAGTGGACGATTACCAGTCGATGAACTTTGAATTTCCAGACGAGGACATCATGGTAGTGACTGATTGTGAAGTACCTGGACCGGATGAAGGACCTGAGGAAGGATCCCGATGGTCTATGCACTTTGACGGAGCCTCGAACGCTTTGGGTAATGGAATCAGCGTTGTGATCATATCCCCTAAAGGCACTCATACTCCACTCACTGCCTGGCTATGTTTCAACTGCACCAACAACATGGCAGAGTATGAGGCATGTATCATGGGTCTTCAAGCTGCAATTGATTTAAGGATCAAGTTTCTGAGTGTCTTCGGAGATTCCGCTCTCGTGATCAATCAGATCAAAGGCGAGTGGGATACGAAACACCCAAATCTTATTCCTTACAAGGAGTATGTGTTGACTTTGCTTCCCCACTTCAAGGAGATAACTTTTGAACACTTCCCAAGAGAGGAGAATCAGTTAGCGGACGCGTTGGCTACGATGTCTTCTATGTTCAAAGTCAAATGGGATAACGAGGCTCCCCGGATCATTATCTGGAAGTTAGATGAACCTGCACATTGCTGCGATCTTGAGGCTGAAGAGGTAACAGAAAAACCCTGGTATCATGAAGTGAAGAGGTACCTGGAAGCTCAAGAATACCCCGAAGGCGCATCTGTTAATGACAAAAAGTTTCTGAGAAGGTTTGCGGCAAAGTTCTTCCTCGGTAATGGCATTCTCTACAAGCGAAACCATGATTCAACCTTACTGTGTTGTGTGGATAAGACTGAAGCAGAAAGAATCATGGCAGAGCTACATGAAGGTACCTTCAGAATGCATTCCAGTGGACATACCATGGCAAAGAAAATCCTTCGGGCAGGATATTTCTGGTCCACAATGGAAGCCGACTGTTATCAGCATTTGCGAGCCTGTCATAAATGCCAGATCTATGCTGATAAGGTGCACATTCCTCCGGTTCCTCTGAACGTCTTAACAGCACCTTGGCCTTTTGCAATGTGGGGCATTGATATGATCGGTGAGATCCGACCTACGGCATCCAACGGGCATCGATTCATCTTGGTAGCGATTGATTACTTCACAAAGTGGGTTGAAGCAGCTTCCTACGCTACCGTAACCAAGAACGTCGTGGCACGGTTCATTCGGCACAACCTGATCTATCGATACGGCATCCCGGAAAGGATTATTACGGACAATGGTACCAATCTTAACAACAAAATGATCACTGAGCTCTGCGAGCAATTAAAAATAGAGCACCACAACTCTTCTCCCTACCGGCTGAAGATGAATGGGGCTGTAGAAGCAGCGAATAAGAATATCAAGAAGATTGTGCAGAAGATGATAGTGACCTACAAAGATTGGCACGAAATGTTACCATTTTCTCTTCATGGGTACCGTACCTTAGAACGGACATCAACAGGAGCAACTCCCTTCTCCTTGGTCTATGGCATGGAGGCAGTCTTGCCTATTGAAGTCCAGATACCCTCTCTCCGAATAATGAAGGATGCAGACTTGAACGAAGATGACTGGATCCAGACTCGGCTTGATTAATTAAACCTAATTGACGAAAAGAGACTCACTGCTATTTGTCATGGTCAGACGTACCAAAAACGGATGATTAGGGCATTTAACAAGAAGGTCAGACGACAAGAGTATCAAGTCTGAGATCTGGTAATCAAACGCATCATTCTTCCTCAAAGTGATCCCAGGGGCAAATGGACCCCTACGTACAAAGGGCCATTTGTGGTTAAACATATCTTCTCAGGAGGAGCAATGATTCTGACCACCATGGATGGTGACGACCTTCCTCACCCCGCCAATGCAGACATAGTAAAAAGATACTACGCATGATCAAAGACCCGCTAGGTTGACACACCTAGGCAAAAATAAGGGCTTCCCGGCGAACCAAAAGGGTTCGGGCAAAAATAAGGGATGAAAATGAAAAAAATCTGTACACCCGGCAAGTCGAAAACCTGAAAAGGCGGCTTGGGCAAAAATGGGTATCCCGGTGGACTGAAAACCCGAAAGGGCGGTCCAGGCAAAAGTTAGGGATAAAGCGTAATACTATGTCTCATTGGATCACCTTACATCCAGAATTCGGCATCAATCAATCAGCTTCATCTTTAACTAAGCAGCAAAGTGATGAGACGCTTGAAGACATAAAGGCGATAGCAGAGTTGGAACCCAGTGGGATTATTTTTCACATAGCTGTTTTGTTTCCTTTTCAAAATTGTATAAACTATATGTTGCTCGGCGGCGTTCCCTTACTAGGACGTCAGCCTCCTGTACATAAAACGCCTATTTACAGGCAAATTTCAAAATCAATACAAGTTCAATTTTTCAGACAAATTATCCATTGTTTTTCCTTTTTCTGTTTTGTTTTGCGAAGAACGTCCAATGTTCATTTTTGATATATGAATTTGACATTAATTGCTAATCATGAATAGTTGCATGCGAAACAAAGGACTGATTACATGTGACATCAGAAACAGGGGCAATTTAGAATTGTTTAAGCGATCTAGTTGCTCTGTCCACCAAGGCACCAAGGTAAGTTCAGCTGAAGAATTTGACCAGAATACCTTCACTCCCCACAGAGTAAGACCAGATTCAGCAATACTCTCTCCAAGAAGAGTTGGTCTCCCAGCAGCCCTGAAAAGGCACATTGTTCCCCTAGTAAGTCAGCGATACTCTCCCAAGCAGAGTTAGTCTACTGTCAGCCTTAAGGAAGTTGGGTATCCCCGGAAAATCTCAATATTCCCCAGCGGAGTATACAGATATCCCTCAGCAAGCATCCCTGGCAGTCCTAATATAAGTTTGTTCCCCGGCGGAATACAAGACACCCCAGTGGAGCCATTTCCCCAGTACAATTCAAGAGTTTTCCCCAGAAGAGTCGAATCAATCTCCCCAGTAGATTCTGGAAGCTTATCCCCTGCAGAGTACGAACGTCTCTCCCCGACTTTATTCAAAGCTTATTTCCCCACCAGGGTATAACTGGGTTATCCTCAGCTGATCACCACGGAAAGTTTGTCCTCGGCAAAGTTCTTCCAATCCCCAGCGGAGTTCATCAAATTCCCCCAACATGACTCATCAGTGGAATCCCCAGCGGAGCCCTCATCAAAACCTCAGCAAAGTATCTCTTCCCACAGAGTATTTCCCTGCAGAGTAATCTCTCCAACAAGTTTATTCCCCAACGGAGTCATCTTCTCCTACCGGTTTATTCTTGCAACCATCATCCCCAGCGGAAACGAAGAGCTCTACTCTTCAACATCAGCCCTGGATTCAACAAAATTCTCGGCACTCGTCAAGGATTTATTTTCCTAGACGAAAATACATTCATAGTCATTTCACACTTCATACATCCTGTTTGCATACATGATAAAGTGCATACAGCACTATCTCATTTTGAGCATCATGACATCATGCATTTCATACATCATGACAATGCATACAACTAATGTCTTGCCTTTTCAGGAAAAGATCGATCCAAAGATGATTACTATCAACTATCGCGATTCCATATTCGATACCTGTATCTAGCCAGGGCATATCTGTGAGTGATTGATTGTAGATTCGATACCTGTATCTAGCCAGGGCATATCTGCATGAAGAGTTTGAAGATCAACCCCTGTAACAGGCCAGGAAATTATCTTTTATTCTCAGGTTGGAGGTTTACACCTGTATCCAGCCAGGAAAGCTATCTCTACCAACCTTTTACAAATTCCAGATTCGATTCCTGTATCCAGCCAGGGCATATCTGAAGACGACAAATTCCAGATTCGATTCCTATATCTAGCCAGGGCATATCTGTGAGTGATTAATTTTGGATTCGATACCTGTATCTAGCCAGGGCACGTCTACATGAACAGTTTAGAGATTCGATACCTGTATCCAGCCAGGGCACGTCTGTAAAGAACCTTTTGAAGTTCCAGATTCGATTCCTGTATCTAGCCAGGGCACATCTGTGAGCAACTAATTGTGGATTCGACTCCTGTATCTAGCCAGGGCATATCTGCATGAAGAGTTTGAAGATCAACACCTGTAACAGGCTAGGAAACCATCTTCCTATCTCAAAGTACGCAAGTTCTCGCTAAGGAATCTCTTACGCGATCGACACACAATTCCAAATGGCATCTATAAGCCCATTCCCGACAAGGTTCTGTCACGTCTCAAGATGGCATCTATAAGCCCATCCTCCTACCCATCACCCTTCCAAATGGCATCTATAAGCCCATTCCCGACATCACATTGCTGATACTTCAGCATGCGAGTGCAAATTTCAAGGCACTCTAGTGTCCAATCTCCTTTTACCCTCGAGTCGCGAAAGGCAAACTTGCCAATCTAACTCTTCAGGTCTAAGAAGATTGAACAGGGGAAACTGTTGTACCCCAAAATTTTCCCTCCCATTTCATTCAATATTTTCTCACCACAAGACCCTTGGAGCTCAAGATCAAGCTAGGGTTTGCCCTGCTCAAGACTCCTCCTTGCACTGTTGACCCAAATTAGGGTTTGAGTTTGCACAAAGATGTTTTGACCTAAAAGGCCCAAAGTGACTTTCATGCTTCATGTTGGACTCACAAATTTGTCCATACCAAGTTTCAAGCCTTGATTCCAATCTTTGCCCAATCAATTGGACAGTTGACCTAGAAATCAGCTGTATTGGGGAAAAAGTCAACTATGGTCAATTGACAGTCAAACCTCATGATTTTTGACCCACATCAACATTATGAACTCATATGAACCATTTGGTCAAGTTTGGATCACAATTCCACAAGAAATTTGATCAGATCACCAAAAGGGCAAAATGGTCATTTTTAGGGTTTTGACTACACAAAGGCAATTTTTGACTGTTTGCCTAGCCAATGGCAAACCAAGCTCACATATGGACTCAAGGACTCAATGGCATTGTCTTGACATGTTCAACAAGTTCAAAAGATCCCAAATGCACAAGATTGACAGATGAATTTTCCAGTCAACTGAGCAAAATTTGACTGTATACTGAAAAGTCAAACTTTGACTTTTTGGTCAAAATCAAGTGTCAAGATTCATTTTTCATCAAAACATGTCAAATTATGAAACTTGTTCATCAAGAAATCAAGAATTACAAATTAGGGTTTGAAATGAAGAATTTTCATAACTTAGAATTTTTCTAAGTTATGAAAATTCCTAATGTTTTCCCTAACTTTGTCCCATTTTTTCATCAAGATACATTTGGATTCAAGCAAAACTCAAAACATGAAAGTTGTAGTCCATTGCAAAATCTACAACTTTGATTCACAAAGTTTCCTCAAAAGAAGCTTGTAGCTCAAGTTACAATTTTTGGAACAAGGATGCAAAACATTCTTAACTTAGAAAAATTTTGACCTATTCTAGGCAGGATTTTTGCCTAACTTCATGGCCAATTTTCACATGCTTCCACTTAGAATCTCAAATTACATTACAAAAATGGATTGTAGTACACATTCCAAGATTTCCAAATTGTCCAAGAACTTCTCAAACACCCTTGTGGTTAGGGAGAATCGAATTTGTGAAGATGGGCAAAAGTCACTTTGTTCATAAGCTATGTACATGTTCATAACTTGTGCATTTTTGAAATCAGCATGTGCAAGCTACATTACAGGCCTCTAATCTCATTTACACTCAAAAATTAAATTCTAAACCATTGTGCCAAGATATTATTCTATGCATTTGGTCATTACATGAATGATTAGTCCATAATTAGAAAAAGCAAGTTATCCATTCTTGTAAAGTTACACTTTATGTCAAGTTTACAATCCAAGAAGTACAGGCCATATCTTTGGACACAAGATTCATGGACATATCCCACTGATCAGGACTCAAGTGTGCAGCATAGTTTAGGGCTTGGGACAGGCTTGTATAGGAACTCACATTTCCTTGCTTCACATAGAAGAAACTTTGCATATTGAACAACAACACACATTCCTGTCAACACAAGCCTAAGGAAACATTGTGGACATTTTCCAGACATCAAACTTGACCTAAAACACGAGCCAACCACTTCCAATACCTCCTAAAACACAGAAACACCATCCTCTTGCAAAAACAAGGCACCTGCTGCAGATTGAGGTCCACAACTCAATCCATTCGTGCGCCTTGACCAAAACCAGTTCAAACACACTCCCTACCACCCATACAAACTATCCGAAGCATTGGATACGAACTGTAACACCTCTAACCAAGTGTGTCATTTTCACTTTTCTCTCTTGCAGGTTGACTTCTGTAGCTTGATATAGCAAGATTCAAAACACACCAAGCATTGGAGAAGCATCCCTGAACTTCAAGCAAGCTATACAAGTCCTCACATTGCATTGAAAGTACCTCCATTGTCATACACGAATCAAGCTGAACAGGTAAGTTTTTGAACTTCTATCTCTCTATCCAGGCATAGTTAGGCTTAAGTTTGTGAAGAAAACATGTTCTAATCATAGCCCTAAAGCCATCCATATAGTTACTTTTCATTTATATTGTGTGTGCTAAGAGTATTTGGAACCTGAACATTAGGAAAAAGTTAGGTCAGGAATTGGGGGAGAAGAATTTCTCTCTCATTTCTGAGAGTTAGGTCAAGTTCTTGGTATGTATGGATTCGTGATTTGATGCTTGACATTTTTTGTGTTATAAGTTTTGCTTGAAAGTCCAAGAATCAGGATGTTTGAATCAGCATGAGAAACGTGCGTTTTTTGAAACAAACTGGCTGGAGGTTGAAGAAGATAGACTTGGGCTGGGCCTGAGTTTTGTTTTCCTTTTTGCACCACTTTATTTCACACACACCCCCCTGGCCCATTGTGTTTATTTTTATCATTTTTTGACTTTTTCTTTTTATTTCTGACTTGTTATTTTTTGCCAAAATATAAAAAATATTAAAAACATTTTTTCAACCATTTTTGCATTTTATTTGAATTTTATTAGTTTTATTTGAGTTTATACATATAAATAACATATATATCCTTTTATTTAAAATACTAAAAAATACAAAATACATTTTATTTTCTGATTTTATTTTATTTTATCTCTTGAAAACATTTCCTAAAAAATATACTTTTCTTTTTGTAAATAATAAATATTTTATTTTTTTTGTACATATTTAATATATTTAGTAAATAATATAAATACTTATATTTATTGGAATATTTAGAAAAAAAAAACATAAAAATAATACATTTTTATTTTTATTAATATTTAACCTCAAAAAATCACTTTTTTACAATATACTTTCTTTTTATTTATTTTTTGTACATAATTAATAAATATTGCATATATTAAATAATAAATATTTCTTACTTAGAATTAGGGTTTTGCCCTAAAAAGTAAAAATATCCAAAATTATTCATTTTTATTTTTGTTTATTTGTCACATAAAAAATACCTTTTTACATACATATGAAAATCATTTTTACATTTTGCATATTTATTTTATTATTGTGCAATTAAATAATTTAAATATTAAATTTGGATGTAATAGCTTAGATTTAATTTTTCTTGCTAAATATCCCCATTTGAACATTTGTACCCCCCATCCCATAATTATGTTGTAATAGTTTAGGACTTTAAATTTCGCATTTAAAAGCTTTCTAAATATGCCATGATAGACTTAGGGTTTTGTATGCAAAAATCAACCAAACAAATAGCTTGACCTAATTCCAAGATAAAAGCATGAAAATGAACAACACTAATCACACTTGCACCCCTAGGGTTACTCCACTTGTTGCCTTCAATAATGGGCCATGTTGCATGTTAGGTGTCTTTGGCAAAACAAAACAATACCAAATGATCATAGTCCCTCGATGACGCTTTCAAAAGTTGCCTAAACAAATGATCAAGTCCATTAAAGGAAAAGTTGCCCAAAGACACTTGGCACCATTGCAATCATGGTCTAAACGATGACCCGCGCCCGTCCCGTTAAACATCCTAACACAAGATTGTCCACCAAATACAATGGTGGAACAAAATTGTTAAAAGGGTTAAAACATAGAGAAAACCTTTGAGTAAACTTAGGAGTAGACAACTCTTGGTTACTTGCCAACTTGCAAAACAAAAACGCTTGCCTATTTTTCAAAACCACACATCACAACACACTTTCAAAACAACTTTCAAAAAATATTGAAAACTTTTCAAAAGACATACACCTTTGTATACATCCCAACATGGATCATTACAAAGTTTCCACCACATTGGCCTCTTTTCAAAACATTTTTCAAACCCACACACAAAGCACCATTTCAAACAATTGAAAGCACCATTTCAAACAATTGAAAATCAAGGCAAGTTGATCTAAGCAAGTAACTAAGAGCCCATGGATAACCATGGATAGAAAGGGTGCTAATACCTTCCCTTTCTATAATCTACTCCCCGAACCCAAGAAAACATCTCAAAGGTTTTTGTTGTGCTTTTTAACCTTTCCTTAGGATAAAATAAAAAGTCGGTGGCGACTCTTGCTCAACCGAAACATTTGCGAAAACAAACGCAAAACCTCAAGTAAGTTCTCCCACCGTATCACACAAGGTCAGTAGTAGAAGAAGGGGGATGCACAATCTGGGGTCAGCTTCCAGACATTCCGTACAAATCAGACAAGTTTGGCTTGGGGTTTACTTCGACTGCTTAGAAGGTTGTGCGCCATGCCCGTGCTGGGGGGCCACCTGTGAAGAATACCAACCAAAGCGTCAATGAAGTTGAAGACAATGAAGAGGATGGCAACTTGGAAGATTGGATATTTCCTACTGTTAGCGGAGGACTTTGCAACTGGGAAGCCAAAGACTTTGTTCCGATAACTTTCATATCTCAGTAAATTATCTCTTACATTTCTATTGGACTTGTAATAATTTACAAACAATTCGCACTTTAAAAACCTTGTGTCTTACCCGAGGCACAATGGTCCATTTGTAAGGGTTTTTATTTCATCTACATATGTCATTCAATGAATCATGGACGCTTTTTCACATATAAACTTTTTATGCTCATTATCTTTCTTTTACATTTTATTGTTTTAAGATGGCTATACCCTTACACACACCCACATTCACAAATGCAGGTACCCTTCCATTCCGGATCCCATGGGTAACGATACTGCTATAGCCTTCAGTGACTCTGAATATCTGATCTACCAAACCAAATACGAAGGTGAGGAAGATTGTGAGGTGCCAGGGGAATTAGCCAGACTATTACAGCAAGAGGAAAGAGCAATTCAGCCTCTTGAGGAGCTGTCGGATACAATCAACTTGGGTACCGAGGAAGATAAAAAGGAAATCAAAGTGGGTGCCAATCTAGAGTCGAGTGTCAAGGAGCGCCTAATTTAGCTATTGCATGATTATGTTGAGATATTTTCCTGGTCATATGAAGACATGTCGGGACTCGATACAGACATTATGGTACACCGTCTACCCACAAGAGAAGACTGTCCACCAGTGAAACAAAAAGTCCTCCGCATGAGACCTTACATGTCAGAGAAGATCAAAGAAGAAGTTATGAAGCAGTTCAATGCTGGATTTCTAGCTGTTACTTCCTATCCTCAATGGGTGGCCAACATTGTTCCCGTGCCTAAAAAGGACGGCAAAGTGAGAATGTGCGTGGATTATAGAGATTTAAACAGGGCCAGCCCTAAAGATGATTTTTCAATTCCACACATCGACATCCTGGTCGACAATACAGCCCAGCACAAAGTATTTTCTTTCATGGATGGATTCTCAGGCTATAACCAGATCAAAATGGCACCTGAGGACATGGAGAAAACTACATTTGTCACACAATGGGGTACGTTCTGCTACAAAGTGATGCCATTCGGACTGAAGAATGCCGGGGCAACCTATCAACGCGCCATGGTAGCTTTGTTTCATGATATGATACCTCATGAGATAGAGGTCTACGTAGATGACATGATAGCCCGATCACAAACTGAAGAAGAACACCTTAATCACTTGCAAAAGTTGTTTGCCAGATTGAAGGAGTACAAGTTAAGACAATAAGTGCACATTCAGAGTCCGGTCTGGTAAACTCTTAGGGTTCATTGTCAGCAACAAAGGCATCGAGGTTGATCCTGCCAAGGTTAAAGCGATACAAGAAATGCCTGCTCCTCACACTGAGAAGGAAGTCAGAGGTTTTTTGGGACGCCTAAACTATATTTCCAGATTCATTTCTCACCTAACGTCTACTTGTGAACCAATCTTCAAGTTGTTGAAGAAAGATCAAGTAGTCGGATAGAATGATGAATGTCAGATTGCTTTCGATAAAATCAAGGAGTATTTACAAGAACCTCCTGTCTTGATGCCTCTAGTCGAGGGAAGACCACTAATCATGTATCTGACCGTCTTAGAGAATTCAATGGGGTGCGTATTGGGGCAGCATGACGAGTCTGGCCGAAAAGAGCACGCTATTTATTACCTAAGCAAAAAGTTTACCGACTGTGAAACCAGATATTTACTGCTCGAGAAAACTTGTTGCGCTTTGGTACGGGCTGATTGCCGGCTAAGACGGTATATGTTGACTCATACCACTTTGCTGATATCTAAGATGGATCAGATAAAGTACATCTTTGAGAAACCTGCTCTGTCTAGGAGGATAGCTAGATGGAAGATGATCCTAATGGAATACAACATACAGTACACTACCCAAAAAGCTATAAAGGGCAGTGTGCTAGCTGATCATCTGGCTCATCAAGCTGTAGAAGATTATCAATCCATGAGGTTTGACTTCCCCGACGAAGACATCATGACAGTAGACAACTGCGAAGAGATCATACCATATGACGGACCTGGACAAGGATCCCTATGGACTCTATACTATGATGGGGCATCCAATGCACTTGGTAACGGTATCGGTGTTATTCTCATATCTCTGGAAGGATGCCATACTCCTTTCACTGTCAGATTTTGCTTCAACTGTACGAACAACATGGCAGAGTACGAAGCATGCATCTTTGGTCTCAAGGCTGCCATAGACTTGGGAATCAAATCTTTAGATGTGTTTGGGGACTCATCTTTGGTCATCAGTCGGATCAAAGGAGAGTGGTACACTAAGCATCCAAACCTCATCCCTTACAAAGAACATGTTTTGACATTGTTACCACATTTCGAGCAGATTACCTTCGAGCACTTCCCGCGAGAAGAAAATTAGCTAGAAGATGCTCTAGCTACAATGTCATCTTTGTTTAACCTTGATTGGGATAACGAGGCTCCCCATATCACCATTGATCGGATGGAGGAACCAGCACACTGTCATGAGATTAATACCGAAGAAGTAGTGGACCAGTCGTGGTTTCATGAAGTCAAAAGGTATCTCGAGGCTCAAGAATATCTAGAAGGAGCTTCAGTCAATGACAAAAAGTTCTTAAGGAGATTCCCAGCTAAGTTCTTCCTAAGTAATGGCATCCTGTACAAGCGTAATCATGATTCTATTCTGCTCCATTGTGTGGACAAGATTGAAGCTGAAAAAATCATGGTTGAATTGCATGAGGGTACCTTTGGCGCTCACTCTAGCGGGCATACGATGGCGAAGAAAATTCTACGGGCAGGCTATTACTGGTCTACCATGGAAGCAGACTGCTATCAGCACTCCCGGACCTGTCATAAGTGTCAAATCTATGCAGACAAGGTGCACGTGCCTCCGGTCCCTCTAAATATCTTAATAGCTCCTTGACCATTCGCTATGTGGGGAATCGACATGATTGGGGAGATCAAGCCTACAGCCTCCAATGGACACCGCTTCATTCTAGTGGCCATTGACTATTTCACCAAGTGGATCGAAGCAGCTTCCTTCGCATCCGTTACTAAGAATGTTGTTGCTCGCTTCATCAAGAAGAATCTCATTTGCCGGTACGGTATCCCCGAAAGGATCATCACTGATAACGGTACAAACCTTAACAATACTATGATCACCGCCTTGTGCTAGCAGTTCAAGATTCAACATCACAGTTCATCTCCCTATAGGCCAAAGATGAATGGTGCAGTCGAAGCTGCTAACAAAAACATTAAAAAGATCATAGAGAAGATGACAGTCACCTACAAGGATTGGCATGAGATGCTACCATTTTCTCTCCACGGGTACCGTACCACGGCTCGCACATCAACTGGGGCAACACTTTATTATTTGGTTTATGGCATGGAGGTTGTTCTACCTATCGAGGTTCAGATACCCTCTTTAAGAATCATGAAGGATGCAGGTTTGAGAGAAGACGATTGGATCCAGACCCGACTTGATCAATTGAACTTGATTGATGAAAAGAGACTTACTGCTGTTTGCCACAGTCAGACGTATCAAAAATGGATGATCAAGGCTTTCAACAAGAAAGTAAGACGCCAGATATATCAAGTTGGAGATCTAGTGATCAAGCGCATCATCTTGTTACAAAGTGATCAAGCGCATCATCTTGTTACAAAGTGATCCCAGGGGAAAATGGACTCCTACTTATGAAGGACCATTTGTAGTCAAGAACATCTTTTCTGGTGGGGCAATGATCTTAACCACCATGGACGGCGACGACCTGCCACACCCTGCGAACGCAGACATAGTCAAAAGATACTACGCATAAGAGACCCGCTAGGTTGACACACCTAGGAAAAACAAGGGCATCCCGGCGAACCAAAAGGTTCGGGAAAAAGTTAGGGATAAAAAAAAATTTGTACACCCGGCAAGTTAAAAACCCGAAAGGGCGACTTGGGCAAAAAAGGGTTTCCTGGTGGACTGAAAACCCGAAAGGGCCGTCCAGGCAAAAGTTAGGGAATTAAAGTGTATGACTATGTCTCGTCGGATAACTTTAAGGACAATCTCTTCACTGATAAACTCTGAGCTTCTGATCAACTCAATCATCTTAGGACGAAGCAACTAATGGACAAGATATTCAGAGATACGAAGGCTATAGCGGAATAGGAACTCCATGAGATTTTTACACATAGCTATCTTTCTTTGTATAAATTTTCTTACTTTTATGACACCACCCTCTTACTAGGATATCTGTCTCCTTTGTACAAAACACTTATTCAAAGTAAATACAAAGATATCTCTTTCAAAGTACAGAAAACTATTTTCCTTTTTCTTTACACTTGTGTTTTTATTTGCAAAAACGTCCAATGATTCATTGATGAACATATGCATTTGAAAATAATTACTGTTTACAAATAAACAGAATGGAAAAGAACAATTCCTGACAGGTTGAAAGAATAGGAAAACGCCTTTAGGCTATTCCAGAAGCAATCTCTATAGTACATCATCTAGATCCCCAGCGGAGCTAAAACTTCAAACTACCAATCCCCAGCGAAGCCAAAACTTCAAACTATCAATCCCCAGCGGAAACCATTCAGTTTCTCCAAATTCCCCAGCAAGTCTTCTTGAAGCCTGAAAATCAACCAGATAACAGTCAACTTTTGCCTCTCCCCAACCTAGGATAACTCCCCAGTGGAGTGGTAGACGACCAAAACTTCTGAACTTTTTCCAAACAGGAATAATTTTTCTTCCCCACAGAGTTTTCATTGCTCCCCAACAAAATGAAGATTCTCTTTATTAATTCCCCGCAGAAGTCATCAGAGTTTTCTTTATTCCCCAGCAGAATAAGGTTTCCCTTTGTGTAATCCCCAGTAGAATTCATCAAAATTCTCTGGATTCCCCAAGTAGATTACTCAAGCAGTATATGGCATTGCTCACAACAGAACTTTTGTCAATACTCCAACTTTAAGACATGAAGGATCCCTATATCCCCAGAGAAGTCTCCAAGGATTTCTTATCCTCAACAGTCAAGGATTTATTTTCCCCGACAGCAGTCAAGGATTTATTTTCCTCAGTAATACAGCACATCAGCTTACATGCGCATACATTACATCCACATATCATAAACATTAACAAAGTACATATATTGCATCATACATTTCATGCATCATAACTTTGTGTTTCAGCTAATATTTTACCCTTTTCAGGATAAGATTAACAGCTATCATTTAACAATATGCAATCATGATACAGTTCAGATACACTCCAGACACGGAAGTCATTCTGTTACTCATTCAGATTCAGCTTTCTCAGATACAGTTCAGATACACTCCAGACACGGAAGTCATTCTGTTACTCATTCAGATTTAAGCTCAGATACACTCCAGACACGGAAGTCATTCTGATACTCATTCAGATTCTTTCAGATACAGTACAGATACGCTCAAGACACGGATGCTATCCTGATACTCATTCAAATTTCAAAGTTCAGATATGCTCCAGACACGGATGTCATCCTGATACTCATTCAAATTTCAAAGTTCATATACGCTCCAGACATGGATGTCATCCTGATACTCATTCAGATTTCAAAAGTTCATATACGCCCCAGACACGGATGCCATTCTGGCCCTTATTCAGATTTCAAGTTCAGATACAGTTTAGTACGGATACACTCCAGACCCAGATGCTATTCTGTCACTCATACAGATTCAGTCTCCAGATACAGTTCAGATACGTTCCAGATATGGTTACCATTCTGATACCTATTCTTCTGACTTACAACTTACAATTCAGCAAACATTCTTGGATGGCATCTACAAGCCCATCTCCAACAAGATTCTATCACCTCTCCAAATGGCATCTTTAATCCCATTCCCTCAACTACACTTTGACGAGCGCAAATTTATGGGCACTCTAGTGTCCAATCATATTTTACCTTTGAGTCACGAACGGCAAAACTCGCCAATCTAACTCTTCAGGTTCAAGAAGATTGAACAGGGGCAGCTGTTGTACCCCAAAATTTTCCCTCTCACTTATCAAGATTTTTCTCACAAGACTTCTTGGACTCAAGACAGGATTAGGGTTTGGTCAGCTCAAGACATCTCATCTTGCACTAATACCCCAAAATTAAGGTTTGAGTTTTCACAAGGATTTTTGGACCACCAATGCTTCATGTTACTTTCATACATCATCTTGGACCCCTAAGATTGCTCATGTTAAGTTTCAAGCCTTGAACCATATTTTTTACCAGTCAATTGGACAATTGACCTAAAAATCAGTTGTATTGGGAAAAAGTCAACTATGGCCAATTTATAGTCAAACTTCATAATTTTTTATCCACATCAACATTTTAGACTCATATGTACCATTTGATCAAGTTTGAATCACAACTCCTCAAGAAATTTGATCAAATCATCAAAAGGGCAAAATGGTCAAAATTAGGGTTTTGACTAAGAAAGGGCAATTTCTGATTTTTAACTTAGCCAATGACCAATTGGGTTCAAAAATGATTTAAAGGGTTCAATTTCATCATCTTGACCTAATTATATGGTTCAAAAGATCTCAAGTTCATTGGATTGACAGATGAATTTTGTAGTCAACTGATCAAAAGTCAATTGTGCACTGAAAAGTCAAACTTTGACTTTTTGGTCAAAATCAAGTGCAAACGGTCATAATTCATCAAGATATGTCAAAATATGAAACTTTTTCACCAAGAAACTCAAAATTGCAAATTAGGGTTTTGAATTTGAAATTTTTCATAACTTAGAATTTTTCTAAGTGTGAAAATTTTCTTATTTTTTCCCAACTTTCCACCACTTTTTCACCATGATGCAATTTGATTCAAAGAAAACTTCCAACATGAAAGTTGTAGTCCTCCATGAAATATACAACTTTCCTTCACAAACTTTACCCAAAAGATGCTTGTATATCAAGTTATGAATTTGTGAATATAGGTCCATAAACTTCTTAACTTAGTGAAATTTTGCCCTAATTTAGGCAGTTTTTTGACCCAATTTCATGGACATTTTTCACCTAGTTCGAAGAGGTATCTCAAAATGCATTTCAAATATGGATTATAGAGAACATTGCAAGATTTCCAAAATTTCCAAGAACTCTCCAAGATCATTTTTGGTTAGGGATAATCGAAGAAGAGAAGTTGGCATTTTATCACTTTTGTTCATGCCATTTTCACAAAGCATCAAGTTGCAAATCAGATCTTTGATGTTTGAATCTTGCTTTAAAGGTCCTAAACTCATTCTACACTCCATAATTAAATGCAAACTCAGAAGCTAAAGGCATTATATTTGCTTTTGAAGCATTGTACAAGAGATAATTCCATTTTAAGCATAAAGGTTACAACTCCATTTTCATAAAGTGAGCTTTTGTAACTTTATCAATCTTGAGCCTTGGACCTGTCCCTTTGGTGCAAGCAACTTCCACAGGTCTTAATAAATTTGTACAAGCCCTTTTCAGCCCTCAAGCTAGCCAATACAAGGATGTTGCATAAGTCACTTCACTTTGCTTCAAAAGCAAGAAAGTTAGTGAAAAGGAAAAAGCTTGCACATATGTTGAGAAGCTGACTTTGTATCCATTCTATACAAGTATACAAACTTGTCACAATGCAGAACACGATTTGCTTGCATCTAGAACTCACTCAAACTTAAAAACTCCAAATTTCTGCCCAAACTCAGCATTTCTGCAAAATCTTTGCCAACTAATTTTTGGCTCGTGCATTTTGTATTCTAACACTTCAAACAACTCATACACATCATACCAAAGCTATCCAAGCCCTTGCCCTGGTTCTGTAACCCCTGTTTCAGCCTTTACCATTTTCAAACTTGAAGCTTGCAGCTTGACTTGTGCAGGAAGTTCCATCCATTCTCAAGGCAAGATAAGCATTGGAATAGCTTGAAGGAAGTTCAAGGAAGCTCACACAATCCTCAGGCCTCCATTAAATTCCCTACATTGCTTTATCCAAATCCGGTTGAAGGAGGTATATTTGTTTAACTCAATATTTGTATTTAGGCATCCTCAAGCCACGATTTGTGAAGAAAAAATGTAGTCCATAACATGGTGAAGTTGTACATATGCATACTTTTCATTTATATTATCTATGTTGTGAGAATTTGAAGCTTGAAGTTCATGAAATTTTTAGGTCACGAATTAGGGGTCCTAAAATTCTCTCTGATCTTTGAGAGTTAGGTTACAAATTTTATATGGTTGGAATCGTGAGATTAAATGTCACATGTTTCATGTTATGAGATTTTGTTTTTGTGCAAGCATGTGAAAGTTACAGTTTGAACATGAAACGCGCGCGCAAGGGAGCTGGCTGGAGGACAGGGATGAAGTCTGGGCTTTTGGCGCCTTGGGCTTTTGTTTTCACTTTTCACACCTCCTGACCCACTATTTGCACCCCCTGACTTTATTTTGTATATTTCTCATATTTCTTCATATTTTTATATTTATTTCCTTTCATTTATTTTTCTGAATAATAAAAATCATAAAAAATAATTTCTTTATTTTTTGCAATTTTATTTTCTTTTTTTATTATTTTTTACATAAAAAAATAGTTTATTAGGATAAATAGATTTTATTTTCTTAAATAATTTGTAAATACAATTAAAAATACTTAACATTTTTATTATATTATTTATACTCATAAAATATTTATTTTCTATAATATATTTAATTTTTAATATTTACATATAATATTACTATTTTCTTGTACAAAAAATGGACAAAATAATAATAGGAAACATTATTTTCTTAATTAAAAATTAGGGTTTCACCCCTTTCCAAAAATAATAATATTATTTTTCCTTATTTTTTAGGGTTTAAATTAAATTATTTTCTCATACAAAAAACAATACCAAAACATTTTTTACATAAATACATTACATTGCATTTTAAATATTTGTACATTTATTTAATTCGCACAATATTCGATTGGGTTGTAATAATATTTTTAGGTTTATATTTGTACAAAATCCCCATTCAAAAACTTGTATCCCCCCTCCCATAATAATTTTTGTAATAGCTTAGTTTATTTTACGCAATTTATTGCTTTCATATACCATGTTTACTAATTAGGGTTTTCATGACAAGAACAAAAACCAAACAAATAGAAAAACCTAATTGCAAGACAAAAGCATGAAAATGACACACATTGCACATAAGCATCCTTAGGGTTTCTCCCACTCGGTTGCCTAAATTAAAATGGCCATGTTACGCACGCGAAGTATCTTGGCAAAACAAAACAAATATAAGATCATAGTCCCTCGATGACGCTATACAAGGTTGCCTAAAACAAAATGATCTTGGTCCCTCAAAATTGCTAAGATACTTGGCAACATTGCTATCATGGTTATACAATGACCCACGCCTGTCCAGTTTACATCCAAAGATGGGGTTGTTTACCAAATCAATGGTAAATCAACAATGTCAAAGGAATAAAAATGTGCAAGAAAGACATTTGAGTAGGTAGATAAGCTTCTAATTACTTGTTACATTTCAGAACAATCCTTGCTATTTTCAAAAACAAACATACACACATTTCAAAACATCTTGCAAAACATTTTCAAAAGAAAAACATCTTTGTATACATTCTTACGAACTAGAATCATTACAAAGATTTCCTAAACAATGGCCTCTTTCCAAAATACTTTCAAAACCACCCCAAGCACCATTTCAAACAAAACAAAGCAAAGCAAGTGATCTACACAAGTAACTAAGAGCCCATGGAAAACCATGGATGAAAAGGGTGCTAGCACCTTCCCTTTTCATAATCTACCCCCCGAACTCACGAAAACATCTCAAAGGTCTTTCCTGTGCTTTTTTACCTTTCCTTTTGGATAAAAGAAAAGTCGGTGGCGGCGCTTGCTAACCGCGACATTTGCGAACACAAACGCAAAACATCAAGTCAGTTCTCCCACCGCATCACAGTAGGCACTAATTGGTAATCAAAAAATGTATAACAATAGTGTAAAGGATCAAAGAACTGAAAGAGCACTTTCATTATGTCTTCATCAAGGCTCAAGGTAACCATATTGAGAAGTCAACCAAGTCTCTTGGTGAATGGAGAATTATCATAAACCCTTGATGCTAATTCTTTGAGTTGAGGAGGCACTCTTACGAGATTGACTTGGATAGTATTTCGGCGAGTGGAAGACATGTCCTACAAAATAAAACAAAGATAAGTCTCTAGGTCCTTGAAATGGTTAGTGAAAATTCCATGGTATGATGTCATGATGTTATATACAAACAATTATATACAAGCACACAAACAAGTCCTTAGGTTTAGGATTACATGGGTTTCATAGGTAAGTACCCTCTTGAATTTTAGTTGGTTCAACCTATCCTAGAAAGTTATTGGGTTCTAGGGAATCTCAATATCACTGATCTTTCTTCATCGGGCATTGTTTCAGCACAAGCCTCTTTATTGGCGACCGAAATATCCCTAAAGTTCAATCTCAATGAGTGTAGTATCGAGTATCAACCAACTTCGGACTGCACCAAAGTCATCTATCTCACTACTTCCTAATAGCCAAGTTGTTCAATTAAAGGTTCTAAGGTCAGTTAGTGCTTCACGACACCACAAAGTGGCCCCATATTCTCCTTGACTGGACTCAAGGGCTACTGGTACCAACAAATGTGACACACTAACGTAGTTATCACTTCAACCATATCGGTATACCCCGCACAGTCCCTATGATTTATTGCTACTTACCTAATAATTTTCCCCAATTTGGGTGGAGCATCAATAAAAACCCAACAAGGAACCATAAATGTAAAGCAAACAAATCAAATAATGAAAGTATTTAAAGGTGATCTAGCTCTAAGGTAACCCCACTTTTAAGTATAGTCCCCAGCAGAGTCGCCAGTTCTGTAATACGGTGGGAGAACTGACTTGGGTGTTTTGCATTTTATCACAATTGTTGCGGATAGCAAGAGTCGCCACCGACTTTTCTTTTATCCAATAAAGGAAAGGGTGAAAAGAACAGGAAAGACCTTTCGAGATATTTTATTGAGTTTGGGGGATAGGTTATGAAAAGGAAAGGCGTTAGTACCCTTTTCATGCATAGTTATCAACGGGCTCTTAGTTGTTTGATCACTTTGAAAATGCTTTATTTGAAATGTGTTTGTGATTGGTGTGAGTTTGGAACTATTTTGAAAAAACGCCTTTGTTTCGGCAAACTTTGTAATGATTCTCGTCTCTATAAGAATGTATACAAAGTGTTGGTTTTGAAAATAGTTCAAAGAGATGTTTGTTTTTTGAAGATGTTTTTAAAATGTGAGTGTGGAGATGGTTTTAGTTTGTGAGCAAGCAACTAGGAGCATCATACCTACTCAAAAGGTATTTTTTCTTTTCCCCCTCCTTTAGATATAGCAAGTGTAATATTTTTAACGATGTAGTAATTAAAAGAAGTTAATCCCAAATATCGATCTCACGGACTGCATAGGAAATATAAGTTATTATAATGACTCAACTGAATAAAAGAAAATAGGGGTTGTGGATTGTGTGAGAGTAATATTAAATGATAGCAAATTAAACAAGGCGAAAAGTAAATATGTATAATATACGAGAAAGCATGTTAGGGTGAGGTGTGTGAATTGCTTAGTGACAACCTTTCTTTCATGTTTCATGATATATTGTGAAAGTGAATCAATACCAAATCTCAAGAGTTGTTTCCCTTAATTCCATAACTGAAAACTTTTGATATTCATCCTTAATCCTAATTCCTTAGCTATTAACGGCGATATCAAGCAATTCGAATTGTTTACCAAGACTTTAATGGTTACTATGGCTAAATCCTCATTCCTAAGCGATTTCACCGTTGTGTTATTGTGCAAACAACGTTAAGGTGGTTTTTCCAACCTAACCTTAACCTTAATTCAAGAGCTATTTATCTGATAGAAAAAAACATTAAACTCATTGCACAATAAATTAAACTCGTAAAAACATTAATATCATAAAAACAATGGAAATTTGGTTCAGAACATTCACAATTCAGGGACACCCCCTAGCATTGGGGTGTTTAGCTACTCATAATATTCATAAAGCTTACAAAATAAAGTGTAGACATTACAAATATTTATCGATTCTATTGATCTTCAATTGCGATTGCTCTTGAAGATCCTTCCTTCTCGAAACCCTTGCTCGCTTTCTTTATTCTGTAATTCTCTCTTCTCTATGATCAAAAATATCCAATGCTTCTCAAAACTAGGTTTTAAATAGTATCAAGTCACAACAAAGCCACGTAGAAAGTCAAAACTACCTTTAATAAGCTCAACCATTTAAAGTGAATGAAAGTATGATTTATCTCGGGCCTGCCAACACAGGTCGTGTCAGGCAACACGGGCACCCGTGTTGGCCCTCTGCCTTGTGTGATCGGTGGATTTAGAACTGACTGTTTAATGCTGGTTCGCGAAATGTCGCGGAAGCAAGATTCGCCACCGTCTTTTATTTTCTCCAACAAGGAAAGGACAAAAGCACAGCAAAATTCCTTATGAGATAGTTTCTCGGTTCGGGAGGTAGATTTATAGAAAGGGAAGGTGTTAGCACCCTTTCTATCCATGGTTATCCATGGGCTCTTAGATACTTGCTCTTTATGTTTTCAAAGTGTTTGCTTTTCAAAATGTGAGTGGGTTCGAAAAAGTTTCGTTTAAAGATTTCTGAATAACTCTTGTATCTGTCCTCAAGAGTGTTTGAAAAATTATTTTGAAAGCTTTTTGAAAGTGTCAGTGTGAAAGGATTTTTGATTGTTTTTGAAAAGAGAAAGTATCTACGAGTCATCTACCTACCCTAAGGAATTAGGCTGTGTAGAAGTTCTTAAGGTAATGCCATCCCACCATTGAGAGGTAGGTAGCACCACCGTTGGAGGTGCTCGGGTCAATTCAAGTATAGGGACAGTGTGGTCACCGAAGCAACAATAGGACACCTTAGAAGCTACCCTTATATCCTTGATCCTTTTTCTAATCCGAGGCAACCGTTTCGAGGCAACTATTCTGAGGCAACTGTTTCGAGGCAACTGTTTCGAGGCAACTGGATCATGGACATAAGGACTTACTAAAACGTCATGTACTTGACGACCACGTTTCGAAGGCAACAGGTGAGGCGTACCCTAAGAGTGGTGTGTGTATTTGTGTGTTGTTTTCAGTTTAACAGTTATCTTTGATCATGGCATTGTGAGCTACGCTTGTTTTTAATTAACATACATTCTTTCACACAAGTTAGGATTTAAAAGTGCGGAAAATTAAAAGCGGAAAGATAAAACTACGCTATTACAAGGCACGGGTCTATACATCGCCAAAATACAAAGACCTGTTTTAATAAAAGATGCGGAAAGTAATAAGACCTAATTACTATTACATCCGGAAAGCAGTTACATAATAATCACTAAAAGAAAATAAATGCGCGAAAAGAATTAAAATTGAACATCCGAGGGTTTTGACCCTTTGCTTGAAATTAAATGAAATTAAAGTCTATTTAATTATTTAATTAAAGAAAAGTGTTTTTATGTTTTTGGTATTTATGAAATAAAGAAAAAAAGGAATTAAAGAAAACCCTAGTTCTAAATTATTTTAAATTATTAAAGAAAAAGTCAAAATTAGGCTAATTAACTAAATTATTTAATTTATATGTTTATTTACAAAAAATAATAATTAATAATAATAATAAATAATGAGGAAAAATTAATTAAGAAAAAGATGAAAATGTCAAAAAAAACCTAATTCTATGCATTTTTATTTATTGAGAAAAGTATTAAAATTAAAACCTAATTTAACTAGATTAATTGTTAGAGTTTATTTACAAAAAATAGGTTAGTGATGAAATTAATAATAACTAAATATAAAATATCTTTTTTGTTTCTGATTTTTTATTATGAAAAATTATTTTATGGTGAAAAAACAATTAAAACAATTAAATGATTAAAAGAAATTAAAAGAAAAGAAAAGAGAATAATAAAAAAATAAAGCAAACCAAGGGGGTATCAGGCCCAAATGGAGGTGTTTTGAAGCAATCCTAGCCCATGAACACAAGGCCTTTGTTTGACTTTCTAGCTTGAGTGCGCCTTGGTTGACTGAGGTACACCATGGATCTCGTTCAGTGGCCCTTGGATCAATTATCATGAACGCGTGGCAGTCTTAAGCATGAGTGCGTATGGTAGGGTGTTGGAGAAGAGCTACATGTGAACATGTTAAAACAAAAATTATGCAATATGTGGGGGGACCTGGGAATCGAACCCAGGTCCCAATGCCTGCAGTACACGTCTTCAACCAACTGAACCACCAAGCGCATTTGTTATATGGATAGACAAAAAATATAATATATGAAAAAAGATAATTATGCTGAAACAAAGAATAAACGCGCCAGTATTTGAATCTCCCAATAGCGTCAGGCCACGTCCATCTTCTTCCTTGTTTTCCCTGCAATTATAAAACAAGTAGCGGGGGTTTTAAACCCCCACTAAGTGGAACAGTGAATAATAGCGAATAGAAGAAGAGGACATATAAAAAAGGCGCGATGGTCTCATTTGAATCGTCTTGAGCTGCTGAATTCAGCTGTATAGGTCTAAAGGTCCAATTTTACCATATGTGAAAAGCCCTATTTTGAAGCTTCTGAAACCCTAAGTTTCATCCATGGCAGATTTCGATTCAAGCGGTTTTAGAACAATTAAACTATGCCAAACGCTTCAGGAAGATGTTAGTAGCATAAATCAATAATCAAAACACATGAATGATGCGTGGAAATTAAAATTTGATTATGAAATATTTGTGAAGAAACGTGACTTTGTTCTACCGTTTCTTTGAGTATGGAAGCTTGTTCTTGATGCCAATAGTTTCCTGGAAGGTCCAGCAACGTGTTGGAATACTTTTTATGCTTTGAAACATCCTGCAACTATGATTTCAGTTTTCCAAATTTCTTGAGTTTTTTGCAACTTGGTTATGAGTTTGTGAGCAGCTTTTTGTGTCCTGTGGAATAGGGTTGAGTTGTGCATAAGTATGTGAAGCAAATTAGGTCAAGAAAGAGCCCATGGATCCATGAATTAATGTTTTGAATCTTTGATTTTCATCATATATTATTCAATCTTTTTTCATTGAAATCTTTGCCAATCATGGATGATTTTCCTTTTTTGGATGTGAAACGACTTGGCCAGCTTGCCCTAGTTTGATTTGCTGCACAAAAAGATTTGAAAAGGCATTATTTGATATTTTCTCATAATTAAATCTAATTAAATGAATTAATAAGAATAAAAATTCAATTAATTAATTAAAAATAAGAAAATAAATCCCTTTGAGCTCAATGGGTCGTGCATAGGCTTTGGGTAATGATTCAAGGAAGAATTTGAGGCCCATTAGCAATTTTGAAGTGTTTTAGGCAAAGTTGACTTTTTAAAATTCCCAAAAATTTCCCAACTTCTCCAATGCATATCTTGCTCAATTTTGAAGTTATGATCATGTTCTTGGACATTTTGGAAAGGTCTTGAAGTCCTCTAACCAATGCCTTTGGTTCCATGTCATTTTGATTTACCAATCTCAAGTTATGGTCTTTGACTTAAAGGTCCTTTTTGTTGACTTTTGAAAATGACCTATAATGTTGAAATTGATAACTTTTTGTGAGAGCATTTCTTGGACTTGGAGTGTGAAGATGAGTTGTAGGAAATGTCATCCCCTTCAAAATGAGCATTGGATGGGATTTTTCTGATAAACCATGAGGAAGTTATGCCTTGGTCAATTTGCAGTTGACTTTTTCAACTGTCCAAAAATAGAAACTTTTGCATCTTGAGACTTTTTGAGCCATGCTTTGAGAATCATGATCAAGAATTGATCAAATGATGTTTGTGGCTTCAAAATAAGATGTTGACCAAAAATTTTGACTTTTGACTGTCAAATGACCATTTTGCCCCTGCAGTTGACTGTGGAGCAATTAGGGTTTTTGACTGTGCAACTTGATGCTGTAAGTCTTGAAACTTGACATATGGATGCTTGACAACGTATATAGGCATGTGGGACTTGATTGGACCCTTGGAAACCTCATTTTCTTTGCAGGAACCAAAATCCTAATTTGACTGGCTTTAGGAGAGTGATTGACTGAGTAGCCCTTGAGTAGACTTTGAACCCTTTGAGGTGATGCTTGTCAAATCTTGAAGAATATGGGAGAGAAAATTTTGGGGTACAACAGTTGCCCCTGTTCAATCTTCTTAAACCTGAGGATGTAGATTGGCTTGGCGTGCCTTTCGTAATTCGAAGGTGGAAGATGATTGAACACTAGAGTGCCCAGAAATTTGCGCTCACATGTTAGCAGTGTGATGGCGGGAATGGGCTTACAGATGCCATTTGGAGGATAATGGATGGGAGGATGGGCTTATAGATGCCATCTGGAGATGTGACAGAACCTTGTCGGGAATGGGCTTATAGATGCCATTTGGAAATATAATAGTAGTTGTAGAGATGGGCTTATAGATGCCATTTGGAAATGTAATTGTAGTTGTAGAGATGGGCTTATAGATGCCATCGGGAGGTTGTCGATCGCGTAAGAGATTCCTTAGCGAGAACTTGCGTACTTGAGAAGGAAAGATAATTACCTAGCCTGTTGCAGGGGTTGATCTTCAAACTCTTTATGTAGATGTGCCCTGGCTGGATACAGGAATCGAATCTTTAAACTCTTCAGACGTGCCCTGGCAAGATACAGGAATCGAGTCTTCAAACTCTTCAGACGTGCCCTGGCAGGATACAGGAATCGAGTCTGGAATTAGTCGTCAATAGATACACCCTGGCAAGATACACCCTGGCAAGATACAGGAATAGGATCTTCAAACTCTTCAGACGTGCCCTGGCAGGATACAGGAATCAAGTCTAGAATTATTTGTCAACAGATACACCCAGGCAAGATATAGGAATCAGATTTTCGAACTCTTCAGACGTGCCCTGGCAGGATATAGGAATCGAGTCTGGAATTAGTCGTCAACAGATACACCCTGGCAAGATACAGGAATCGGATCTTCGAACTCTTCAGACGTGCCCTGGCAGGATACAGGAATCGAGTCTGGAATTAGTCGTCAACAGATACACCCTGGCAAGATACAGGAATCGGATCTTCGAACTCTTCAGACGTGCCCTGGCAGGATACAGGAATCGAGTCTGGAATTAGTCGTAAACAGATACACCCTGGCAAGATACAGGAATCGGATCTTCAAACTCTTCAGACGTGCCCTGGCAGGATACAGGAATCGAGTCTGGAATTAGTCGTCAACAGATACACCCTGGCAAGATACAGGAATCGGATCTTCAAACTCTTCAGACGTGCCCTGGAAGGATACAGGAATCGAGTCTAGAATTAGTCGTCAACAGATACACCCTGGAAAGATACAGGAATCGGATCTTCAAACTCTTCAGACGTGCCCTGGCAGGATACAGGAATCGAGTCTGGAATATAGTCGTCAACAGATGCACCCTGGCAAGATACAGGAATCGGATCTTTAGTTGCGACAGTTGATAGTAATCATCTTTGTACTGACCTTTGTCCTGAAAAGACAAAACGTTAGTTGTATGCAATGTCATGATGTATGACATGCGTGATGTTCTCAGCATAAATGAGATTGTATGTTCGTGATGCGTATGTGCATGCTATAATGTATGAAGATGTGATGTTTATGAGCGTATTTTTGTCTAGGAAGGTAAATCCTTGGCGAATGCCGGGAACTTGAATCCTGGGCTGGTGTTTGAAGAGTAGAATTCTTCATTTCCGCTGGGGATGATGGTTGCAAGAATACCGGTAGGAGAAGATGACTTCGTTGGGGAATAAACTTTGCTGGAGAGATTACTCTGCGGGGAATGCTCTGTGGGGAGAGAAATATTTTGCTGAGGTTGATGATAACTCCGCTGGGGATACCATTGTTGAGCTCTGTTGGAAGTTTTGATGAACTCCGCTGGGGATAGGAAGACTTCGCCGGGGACGATCTTTCTGTGGTTTGGCTGAGGATAACCCAGTTATATCCTGGTGGGGAAATAACCTTTGAATAAAACCCGGGAGAGTGTTCGTGCTCTGCAGGGGTAAGCTTCCAGAATCTACTGGGGGTAAGCTTCCTACTAGGGATATTGATTGAGTTCTCCTGGGGAAACTTTTGAAATTGCACTGGGGAAGTGGCTCCACTTGATGTTTGGTATTCCACCGGGGAACAATCTTAGATCAAGACTGCCGGGGATGCTTGTTAGGAATGTCCGCATACTCCGTTGAGGAATATTGAGATTTGCTGGGGATAATCCAACTTCCTTGAGGCTGACAGTGGTCTAGCTTTGCTTGGGGGGAGAGCGTTACTGACTTGCTGGAGATATTGTGCCTTGTTAGGGTTGATGGGAAACCAACTGCTTGGGAGAGTATTGTAGAATCTTGTCTTACTCGGCGGGGAGTGAAGGTATCTGGATTATGTTCTTCAGCCGAACTTACCTTGGCACCTTGGTGGACAGAGCAATTAGATCGCTTAGACTACTCATTATTGCCCCTGTTTCTGATGTTACCTGTAATTAATCCTTTGTTTCGTATTCAAATATTTATGAGTTAGCAATTAGTGTCAAATGCATATATCACAAATGAACATTGGACGTTCTTTACAAAACAAAACAGAAAAAGGAAAAACAACTGGCAATTGGTCTGAAAAGTGAATTTGTATTGATTTTTGAATTTGCCTGCAAATAGGCGTTTATGTACAAGAGGCTGACGTCCCAGTAAGAGAACGCCGCCGAACAACAGAGTTTATACAACTTTACGAAAAGAGAAAACAAAACAGCTATGTGAAAAGAATAATCCCACTGGGTTCCCACTCTGCTAACGCCTTTATATCTTCGAGCGTCTAATCACTTGGCTGCTCGGTTGAAGATGAAGTTGATTGATCGATGCCGTTTGAACCTGATGTTGATACCGGATTCTGGATGCAAGGTGATCCAATGAGACATAGTATTACGCTTTAATCCCTAACTTTTGCCTGGACCTCCCTTTCGGGTTTTCAGTCCACCGGGATACCCATTTTTGCCCAAGCCGCCTTTTCAGGTTTTCGACTTGCCGGGTGTACAGATTTTTTCATTTCATCCCTCATTTTTGCCCGAACCGTTTTGGTTCGCCGGGAAGCCCTTGTTTTTGCCTAGGTATGTCAACCTAGCGGGTCTTTTATCATGTGTAGTATCTTTTTACTATGTCTGCATTGGCGGGGTGAGGAAGGTCGTCACCATCCATGGTGGTTAGGATCATGGCTCCTCCTGAGAACACATGTTTAACCACAAATGGCCCTTCATACGTAGGGGTCCAT
Source organism: Vicia faba (assembly GCA_948472305.1). Taxonomy (NCBI): domain Eukaryota; kingdom Viridiplantae; phylum Streptophyta; class Magnoliopsida; order Fabales; family Fabaceae; genus Vicia; species Vicia faba. Next base: position 536,353,235 of record OX451735.1, on the reverse strand, counting down.
TTGCCCCTGGGATCACTCTGAGGAAGGATGATGCGTTTGATTACCAGGTCCCCAACTTGATACTCTTGTGGTCTGACTTTCTTGTTAAATGCCTTGATCATCCGCTTTTGATACGTTTGACCATGACAAATAGCAGCAAGCCTCTTTTCATCAATTAGGTTTAACTGATCAAGCCGAGTCTGGATCCAGTCATCTTCGCTCAAGCCTGCATCCTTCATTATCCGGAGAGAGGGTATCTGAACTTCAATAGGCAAGATTGCCTCCATGCCATAGACCAAGGAAAAGGGAGTTGCCCCGGTTGACGTCTGTGCTGAGGTACGGTACCCATGAAGCGCAAACGGTAACATCTCGTGCCAATCTTTGTAGGTCACTGTCATCTTCTGCACAATCTTCTTGATATTCTTATTAGCTGCTTCGACAGCCCCATTCATCTTCGGCCGGTAAGGAGAAGAGTTGTGGTGCTGTATCTTGAATTTCTCATAGAGCTCAGTGATCATCTTGTTATTAAGATTGGTACCGTTGTCCGTAATGATCCTCTCTGGTACACCGTATCGACAGATCAGGTTATGCCAAATGAACCGTGCCACGACATTCTTGGTTACAGTGGCGTAGGAAGCTGCTTCAACCCACTTTGTAAAATAATCGATCGCCACCAGGATAAAGCGATGCCCTTTGGATGCCGTAGGTTTAATCTCGCCGATCATGTCAATGCCCCACATTGCAAAAGGCCAAGGTGCAGTCAAGACATTCAGAGGGACTGGAGGAACATGCACCTTATCTGCATAAATCTGGCACTTGTGACATGTCCGAGAATGTTGGTAACAGTCAGCTTCCATTGTGGACCAGAAATATCCTGCCCGAAGGATTTTCTTTGCCATGGTATGTCCACTGGAATGCATTCCGAAGGTACCTTCATGCAGCTCTGCCATGATCTTTTCTGCTTCAGTCTTATACACACAACGCAGTAAGGTCGAATCATGGTTTCGTTTGTATAGAATGCCATTGCTAAGGAAGAACTTCGCTGCGAACCTTCTCAGAAACTTCTTGTCATTGACAGATGCACCCTCAGGGTATTCTTGAGCTTCCAAGTACCTCTTCACTTCATGATACCAAGGTTTTTCAGTTACTACCTCAGCCTCGAGATCACAGTAATATGCAGGTTCGTCCAGTTTCCAGATGATGATTCGGGGAGCCTCATTGTCTCATTTGACTTTGAACATAGAAGACATCGTAGCTAACGCGTCCGCCAATTAATTCTCCTCTCTCTGGAAGTGTTCAAAAGTTATCTCTGTGAAATGGGGGGTCAATGTCAACACACACTCTCTATAAGGAATAAGGTTTGGGTGTTTTGTATCCCACTCGCCTTTGATCTGATTGATCACAAGAGTGGAATCTCCGAAGACACTCAGAAACTTGATCCTTAAGTCAATCGCAGCTTGAAGACCCATGATGCATGCCTCATACTCCGCCATGTTGTTGGTGCAGTTGAAACATAGTCGGGCAGTGAGTGGAGTATGAGTGCCTTTGGGGGATATGATTACAGCACCGATACCGTTACCCAAAGCGTTGGAGGCTCCGTCAAAGTGCATAGACCATCGGGATCCTTCCTCAGGTCCTTCATCCGGTCCAGGTACTTCACAATCAGTCACTACCATGATGTTCTCGTCAGGAAATTCAAAGTTCATTGACTGGTAGTCGTCTACTGCCTGGTGTGCCAAGTGGTCTGCCAATACACTTCCCTTGATAGCTTTCTGAGTTGTGTACTGGATGTCGTATTATGTCAAGATCATCTGCCATCTTGCTATTCTTCCAAACAGAGCAGGCTTTTCGAATATGTACTTTATTGGATCCATCTTTGAAATCAACAAAGTAGTGTGAGTCAGCATATACTGTCTCAGCCGGCGAGCAGCCCATACCAAAGCGCAGCAAGTTTTCTCGAGCAGTGAGTATCGGGTCTCACAGTCGGTAAACTTTTTTCTAAGGTAATAAATGGCATGCTCTTTTCGGCCAGACTCGTCATGCTGCCCCAGCACACACCCCATTGAGCTGTCAAGTACTGTCAAGTATAGTATTAGAGGTCTCCCTTCAACCGGTGGCATAAGAATGGGTGGTTCTTGGAGATACTCTTTGATTCTGTCGAAAGCGGCCTGACATTCATCGTTTTAACGTACTACCTGATCTTTCTTCAGCAACTTGAAGATTGGCTCACAGGTAGCAGTTAGGTGCGAGATGAATCGGGCGATGTAATTCAGCCGTCCTAGAAAGCCTCTGACTTCTTTCTCTATCTTAGGAACTGGCATCTCTTGTATAGCTTTCACCTTGGTAGGGTCCACTTGAATACCTTTGTCGCTTACGACGAAGCCTAGCAACTTTCCAGATCTTACCCCAAATGTGCACTTGTTTGGGTTCAACCTCAGCTTGTACAACTTCAGACGGTCAAACAACTTCTGTAGATGGTTAAGGTGTTCCTCCTCAGCTTGAGACCTTGCAATCATATCATCGACATATACTTCTATCTCATGGTGGATCATGTCATGAAATAAAGCAACCATGGCACATTGGTAGGTTGCCCCAGCATTTTTCAGTCCAAAAGGCATGACCTTGTAACAGAAGGTGCCCCACTGAGTAACAAAGGTAGTCTTTTCCATATCTTCAAGAGCCATCTTGATTTGATTATAACCTGAAAACCCATCCATGAAGGAGAACACCTTGTGCTGAGCAGTATTGTCAACCAGAACGTCAATGTGAGGCAGGGGGAAGTCATCCTTAGGGCTAGCCCTGCTCAGATCCCTGTAGTCAACACACATTCGGACCTTACCATCCTTTTTCGGTACCGGAACCACATTGACAACCCACTGAGGGTAAGAAGTCACTGCTAGAAACCCGGCATCAAATTGTTTCATAACCTCAGCTTTGATCTTCTCGGATATCTCTGGACGCATACGGCGGACCTTTTGCTTTACCGGAGGGCAGTCTTCCTTGGTAGGCAGGTGATGAACTACAATGTCGGTATCCATCCCAGGCATGTCTTCGTAAGACCAGGAGAAGATCTCCACATAATCATGCAACATCTGAATCAACCTTTGTTTCACGCTGAGCTCCAGGTTGGCACCAATCTTAACTTCCTTTTTATCTGTCCCAGTACCCAGATTTACCGTTTCCACTGGCTCTTCATGTGGCTGAATGGCCCTCTCTTCCTGGAGTAACAGTCTTGCAAGCTCACCAGGCACTTCGCAATCATCTTCACCTTCGTCTTCGGCTAAGTTGATCGGATTTTCGAAGTCATAACTGGAAGTAGCAGAGTCGTTACCAGTGAGATCCAGAGTGGATTGGAACCTGTACGAGTGAGTGTGTGTAAATATAGCTGTTTTGCAATATAGAAAGAAAGAAAGGGAGCACAATATTTGAAATGCGAAAAACGTCCAATGTCTTTATTCATGATATATGGAAATGACAAGTAATAAGCCCTCACAAATGAAGCCAACGGTGCCCCAGGTAGGACACCGGGCCATAAAGTTTCAATTTATTGTTCATTACAAATAAAAAACAAAGGAATTCATTACTGCGTAACAAAAGTAACAGGTGTGTAGTCTTTTGCAGTCCAATTGTTCAGTCCACCGTCGGTCGTCGGGTATATCCAGTTATCAAACTCTGATTCCTCTGCATCACCTTCAATAGCATTCACTCCCGGGTTGGTGATGAACACGGGAGGTCTTCCGATCCTTGCTTTGCGTACAGCCCTCTGAGCCTCTGCAGTGAAACCCAGCCCAAATTTGTCAGTTTTAGGAGTAAAATCAGGGAGCCTGCCCCAGTTTGCACATTCACCTTTTTCAATTACAGCCCGGGTGTCCTTCAAGGAAGCCATCTTCAAAGGAAAGTCTTCTTCAATTACTGTCTCAGCTGACGCCAATGTTGGAGGTACCTCTTCAAAATGTTGAAAGGGGGTTTCAATGAACTCCCCGTCCATCTCTATATACCGGAACGAGTTCAGATGACTAACCATGTATTCTTCCTCCCCCTGCACTGTAACAATCTTCCCTCTGACAGGGTATTTGAGCTTCTGGTGTAGAGTGGAGGTCACAGCCCCAGCCTTGTGAATCCAAGGGCGACCTAGCAAACAAGAATAAGATGGACGAATGTCCATCACATAGAACGTTGAATCGAAGACTTGAGAACCAACCCGAATCGGAATATCTACCTCACCATGCACCATCCTCTTCGACCCGTCAAAGGCTCTGACAACGATGTTACTAGGCTTCAACTCCAAACCCTCACAATCCAGCCTGTCTAAGGCCTTCTTGGGCAATACATTCAGCGAAGAACCGGTGTCCACCAACACGTGCGCAAGAGTAGTGCCCCTGCATTCTATGGAGACATGCAGGGCATCGTTGTGGTTCTTACCCTTAACGGTCAGATCAGCATTCGAGAAACCCAGTCCATTGTCAGCGGTCAAGTTGGCCACACAATCAGTGAATTGATCAGCGGACGTCTCTTGTGGCATATGAGCCGTCTTCAGAAATGAAATCAGGGCCTTGGCATGGGCCTCTGAACACAACAGCAGTGATAGCATAGAGATTTTAGAGGGGGTATGCCCCAGCTGTTCAACGACGTTGAAATTGCTCTTCTTAATGATCTTAAGGATTTCCTCCATCTCTTGCTGTGACGCTTCGACATTGACAGTCTTCGGTGCCTCCATCCGGGCAGGCACATCAGCAATCCCTTTGCCCCGAGTGTCAGATGACTCGGCAGCAGGGGTAGAAACTTGACCAGGAAGGGAAACAGGTGCATTTGTAGGCGTGATAATAAGAGGTCTTCGGATAACTGGTGGCGCAATGTCAGGCGAGAAGAGCCTGCCACTGCGAGTAACTTTAGCGGGACCGGTGATGTTACTGATACCAGTACTGGCGTTGAACTCCTGCTTTACTCCAAGTACATACACATTTTCCCCATAGTGCCATGGGACAGCCTTGTCAGATTTATAGGGGAGGGTCCCCGGAACAGTAATGATAATAGGTGCAACAGACATGATTTTGACTGGCTTCCTCGGGGGAGCCTTGCTAGAATTGTTGAAGATGGTGACGACGGATACTTCTTCAGTGGGAACAGTAGGAACAGCGGTCTTCTTGAACAAATTTCTTTGCTATCCATCAGGTTTTGGACGCCTGACTTCAGCAACGGACAACCAGCAGGAGAAACGGCACACAGAAGGCAACCCTTGCTACAACCCGGAAATAAACCGGCCAGCAACAGGTTCCTTTTGACAATCAATAAAGGGGTAGCAACATCATCCATAGAAACTGCATACAAGTCTTCCTCAATAGCATTTACTCCATGTTGGGGCATAGGAGCAGTCACAACGTTGGGCCTTTCTGGCGCCTCAAACTGTATTTCCTTCGTATCGATAAGGTCCTGAACCTTATTTCTCAGGGCCCAGCAATCATCAGTAGAATGCCCCGGGCTATCAGAGTGATAAGCACAGCGGGAATTGGGATTATACTTCGGAGATGTTGTGTTTACCACCTTCGGAGCTTCTCTGACGGTTACCAAGTTGGTCGATAGCAGTTGCAGCAAGATCTGTGACAAGGTCATACTAAGCCGAGTATATTCTCTTCTGGGTCTCTCACCCCTTGGTTGGTTAGGTTGCCGAGGAGCGGCAGCCGGCTTTGCAATTACCACCGCGTTAACAGTTTGGCGGTGTTCCGGTTTGTTTTGCCTCCTAGGCCCATACACAGCACTGGCTTCCTTTTTGAAAGGCTTCTTCTCAGAACCTGAGGACGCACTTTTCTGTATTTTCCCTGATTTCATCCCAGCTTCTATCCTCTCCCCAGTCAGAATGAGGTCTGTGAACCCTGTAGACGAATTGCCAATGAGATGATTGAAGAACGGCCCGGATAGGGTCCCCAAGAACATATCCACGAGTTCACGGTCGGTTAACGGTGGCTGCACCCTGCCAGCCAGGTCCCTCCACTTTTGCGCATACTCTTTAAAACCTTCTCCCGATACTAGCGACATACCCTGGAGTTGGGTACGTGTAGGAGCGAGGTCGGCATTATACTGATACTACTTGTAAAAAGCAGTAGCCAATTCCTCCCATTTACGAACCTTGGTTCCATCCAGCTGATAGAACCATTCGAGATGAGTCCCTGAAAGACTCTCCTGGAAGAAATGGATCCATAAGTTCTTGTCCACAGTATACGGCTGGATCTTCCACACATAAGATCTGAGGCGTAGCTTAGGGCAGGACGCCCCGTCATACTTTGCGAAAGATGGTGCTTTGAACTTGTGTAGGATTACCACACCAGAAGATAGACCCAGGTCTCCGAAATCCAACCCAGGCACTTGTTGAATTTCCATGGCATTCAGACGATCCTCTAACTGCTTGTACTTGTCTTCAGCTGGAGGATACTGCTCCTCATTGAAATCAGTCTCGTTGTCAGAGACCACCGGACTAGGAACCCTTCCCCCTTGGGGACTGCCTTTCCCTACAGAAGAACCAGCTTGATCAACCTCATTCTGCAGTGTGTTACCAAACCTCCGGCCAGTGTTGAATAATACAGTTCTCTTCTTCTTCTTCTTGACCAGCAAAGCCTTCAATTCCTCTTGACCTTGGGCCAAAGTCATGATCAGCTCTTGGAATTGGGCGTTCTGAGCCTAGAGGGCCTTGATGGATTGCTCAGTAGATGATTCAGGATTCATGATGGCGAGCTGAAATAAACAGCGAAGAAGATTAAACCACCTGTAAAAAAGAGTACCTGCTATGCACATGATGCATGATATGTGTTTATGCAATGCATTCAAGGGTTCGAAAGTTCAAATTTGTTGTAGACAAAAGGGAACACACGTTATCATTAAGAAATATTTGTTCAGCACATCAAAGCCTCAGGGGCAAAAATTACAAAGTAAACTAATCCCAAAAGACATTGCGCATCCTCTTTGGAGCAATGTAAGTGTTGAGAGTCTTCTCCTCGTGCAGTAGGCGGGTAAGCTCCAAGACCTTCTTCTCACTAGCATGTAGACTGGACTCAAGAGAATTTCGTTCTTCCTTAAGCTGGATCCAGCTCTTCTGCATTTCTTCCCAGGATGTAGGCATGTCAGGATGTTGAATGGTGTAGGACACCTCTCCTTCCAAAACTGGCTCTTTGATCACAGGGAGAACATGAGGATATGGCATCACTAACTTCTGGGAGCGGGCTCGTACCCACTTGAGATAAGGCTCCAACGGGATGGAGTTCCTATGCCCCAGTGTCTTGCTGTCTACCTTGCTGGGCATTCTACAAGCTCTGATAAATCTCTGGCGAAGTCCTTGTGCATCGTTGTCGAAGTCAAAAACTATGTCAGGAATTAACATGTCATGAGGGTCGTCCCTCCGAGCATAACCAAATTGTCTCCAAGCCAGACACGGGTTGTAAGTAATACCTCCTCTGATTCCAAGTAAAGGAACATTAGGAAACTCCCCGCAACGATCAATGATAGTGACGTCTTCTCTAGACCGAGTACAGCAATGTATATCAGCATGCGTAAGAGTCATTAATCGTTGTGACCATCTCAAACCCCGCTCGTTCTTCAAAACTGATTGTGGAAGGTGCGAAATAAACCACCTTCCCAGGAGAGGAGTGCAGCACATAAGAACACATCTTTTTCTCATGGTTCGAGTGTAACATGAGTGAAGGATGTCCCCAAGCAATGTAGGTATAGGATTCCTAGACATGAAGATCTTGACAGCATTGATATCTATAAGCTGATCGGAATTCGGGAACATCACCAATCCATAGACAAGGAGAGCCACAACTTCTTCAAAGGCTTGTAGGTCAAGGGAATTCCAACATTCTTGGGCCTTCTCAAACAGAAACCTGGCCAAGAACCCTTTGATACCACTTCTAACTTCCCAATGTCCCTTGATGTCAGATGGTTGTAGGCGTAATGCTTTAGCAATCTCTTCAAGTTTGGGTTCCCTTTCCGTACCGTTGTAGGGTAGTTGACTAAGGATAGGGATCTTCAGAAGCCGGGAGAACTCTTCCAATGTAGGCACCAGTTGATAATCCAGGAAAGTAAAACAGTGGTGCAGAGGGTCAAAGAACTGGAAGAGGACCTTTATCATATCTTCCTCAAAGTTGGTGTTGACCAAGCTGATGAGTCTTCCATGTCTCTCACTGAAAGAAGAGCTCTCGGGAATCCTGGATATAAGTTCCTTAAGCTGAGGAGGGATCCTTACAAGGCTGATCTGAATTGTCTTTCTGCGGATGGTTTCCATGTCCTACAAAACAAGAACAAAGATGAAGATTCGAACCCCTGAAATGGTTAGTGGATGCATATGATGCTGTATGATGTTATGATGCTATGATAAAAACACACCACAAGTATCCACAAAAAGCAAACATGGTAAGGCACACAAGTCACACCAGACAGCCCTTAGAGTTTAGGCCAGCATGGGGTCTAGGTGTTACCCTCTTGAGGTTGGTGGGCTCAAAACCTGTCCTATCGGAAGTAACCGGGTTCTAAGGGTCCCAATATCATTGGATTGTTTTCTATGTTCATCTTTTCGATTTAGCCACTGAACTGGCGACCGAAATATTCCAAGAAAACAACCCTCAATTGAGTGTAGTATCGAGTATCAACCAACCTCGGACTGCACCAAAGTCAGTTATCTCACTACCCTAAAGAGGCCAGGATGGTTCAATTAAGGTTCCTAAGGTCAGTTGATGCTTCACGACACCACGCGGCGGCCCCGTACTCTCCTTGACTTGACTCAAGGGTTACCGGTACTCACCAAAGTGCCACATCAACGTACCAGACTGCTTCAACCGTGTCGGTATACCCCGCACAGTTCCCTCACAGTCTTGTTGCTACTTTCTAAGAAGGTATCCCCCAGATTCGGGTTAGGATCTATAGAACTCCCAAGACAGTACCCACAATAATAAAGCAAACAATTCAGACAATTGAAAACATAAGTATAAGCTATCCTAAGGTACACCTCACTTTTTAGATCTCCCCAGCAGAGTCGCCAGTTCTGTGATCGGTGAATTTAGAACTGACTGTTTAACGCTGGTTCGCGAAATGTCGCGGAAGCAAGAGTCGCCACCGTCTTTTATTTTCTCCAACAAGGAAAGGACAAAAGCACAGCAAAATTCCTTATGAGATAGTTTCTCGGTTCGGGAGGTAGATTTATAGAAAGGGAAGGTGTTAGCACCCTTTCTATCCATGGTTATCCATGGGCTCTTAGATACTTGCTCTTTATGTTTTCAAAGTGTTTGCTTTTCAAAATGTGAGTGGGTTCGAAAAAGTTTCGTTTAAAGATTTCTGAATAACTCTTGTATCTGTCCTCAAGAGTGTTTGAAAAATTATTTTGAAAGCTTTTTGAAAGTGTCAGTGTGAAAGGATTTTTGATTGTTTTTGAAAAGAGCAAGTATCTACGAGTCATCTACCTACCCTAAGGAATTAGGCTGTGTAGAAGTCCTTAAGGTAATGCCATCCCACCATTGAGAGGTAGGTAGCACCACCGTTGGAGGTGTTCGGGTCAATTCGAGTATAGGGACAGTGTGGTCACCGAAGCAACAATAGGACACCTTAGAAGCTACCCTTATGTCCTTGATCCTTTTTCTAATCCGAGGCAACCGTTTCGAGGCAACTATTCCGAGGCAACTGTTTCGAGGCAACTGTTTCGAAGCAACTGGAACATGGACATAAGGACTTACTAAAACGTCTTGTACTTGACGACCACGTTTCGAAGGCAACAGGTGAGGCGTACCCTAAGAGTGGTGTGTGTATTTGTGTGTTTTTTTCAGTTTAACAGTTATCTTTGATCATGGCATTGTGAGCTATGCTTGTTTTTAATTAACATACATTCTTTCACACAAGTTAGGATTTAAAAGTGCGGAAAATTAAAAGCGGAAAGATAAAACTACGCTATTACAAGGCGCGGGTCTATACATCGCCAAAATACAAAGACCCGTTTTAATAAAAGATGCGGAAAGTAAAAAGACCTAATTACTATTACATCCGGAAAGCAGTTACATAATAATCACTAAAAGAAAATAAATGCGCGAAAAGAATTAAAATTGAACGTCCGAGGGTTTTGACCCTTTGCTTGAAATTAAATGAAATTAAAGTCTATTTAATTATTTAATTAAAGAAAAGTGTTTTTATGTTTTTGGTATTTATGAAATAAAGAAAAAAAGGAATTAAAGAAAACCCTAGTTCTAAATTATTTTAAATTATTAAAGAAAAAGTCAAAATTAGGCTAATTAACTAAATTATTTAATTTATATGTTTATTTACAAAAAATAATAATAAATAATGAGGAAAAATTAATTAAGAAAAAGATGAAAATGTCAAAAAAAACCTAATTTTATGCATTTTTATTTATTGAGAAAAGTATTAAAATTAAAACCTAATTTAACTAGATTAATTGTTAGAGTTTATTTACAAAAAATAGGTTAGTGATGAAATTAATAATAATTAAATATAAAACATCTTTTTTGTTTCTGATTTTTTATTATGAAAAATTATTTTATGGTGAAAAAACAATTAAAACAATTAAATGATTAAAAGAAATTAATAGAAAAGAAAAGAGAATAATAAAAAAATAAAGCAAACCAAGGGGGTATCAGGCCCAAATGGAGGTGTTTTGAAGTAATCCTGGCCCATGAACACAAGGCCTTTGTTTGACTTTCTAGCTTGAGTGCGCCTTGGTTGACTGAGGTACACCATGGATCTCGTTCAGTGGCCCTTGGATCAATTATCATGAACGCGTGGCAGTCTTAAGCATGAGTGCGTATGGTAGGGTGTTGGAGAAGAGCTACATGTGAACATGTTAAAACAAAAATTATGCAATATGTGGGGGGACCTAGGAATCGAACCCAGGTCCCAATGCATGCAGTACACGTCTTCAACCAATTGAACCACCAAGCGCATTTGTTATATGGATAGACAAAAAATATAATATATGAAAAAAGATAATTATGCTGAAACAAAGAATAAACGTGCCAGTATTTGAATCTCCCAATAGCGTCAGGCCACGTCCATCTTCTTCCTTGTTTTCCCTGCAATTATAAAACAAGTAGCGGGGGTTTTAAACCCCCACTAAGTGGAACAGTGAATAATAGCGAATAGAAGAAGAGGACATATAAAAAAGGCGCGATGGTCTCATTTGAATCGTCTTGAGCTGCTGAATTCAGCTGTATAGGTCTAAAGGTCCAGTTTTACCATATGTGAAAAGCCCTATTTTGAAGCTTCTGAAACCCTAAGTTTCATCCATGGCAGATTTCGATTCAAGCGGTTTTAGAACAATTAAACTATGCCAAACGCTTCAGGAAGATGTTAGTAGCATAAATCAATAATCAAAACACATGAATGATGCGTGGAAATTAAAATTTGATTATGAAATATTTGTGAAGAAACGTGACTTTGTTCTACCGTTTCTTTGAGTATGGAAGCTTGTTCTTGATGCCAATAGTTTCCTGGAAGGTCCAGCAACGTGTTGGAATACTTTTTATGCTTTGAAACGTCCTGCAACTATGATTTCAGTTTTCCAAATTTCTTGAGTTTTTTGCAACTTGGTTATGAGTTTGTGAGCAGCTTTTCGTGTCCTGTGGAATAGGGTTGAGTTGTGCATAAGTATGTGAAGCAAATTAGGTCAAGAAAGAGCCCATGGATCCATGAATTAATGTTTTGAATCTTTGATTTTCATCATATATTTTTCAATCTTTTTTCATTGAAATCTTTGCCAATCATGGATGATTTTCCTTTTTTGGATGTGAAACGACTTGGCCAGCTTGCCCTAGTTTGATTTGCTGCACAAAAAGATTTGAAAAAGCATTATTTGATATTTTCTCATAATTAAATCTAATTAAATGAATTAATAAGAATAAAAATTCAATTAATTGATTAAAAATAAGAAAATAAATCCCTTTGAGCTCAATGGGTCGTGCATAGGCTTTGGGTAATGATTCAAGGAAGAATTTGAGGCCCATTAGCAATTTTGAAGTGTTTTAGGCAAAGTTGACTTTTGAAAATTCCCAAAAATTTCCCAACTTCTCCAATGCATATCTTGCTCAATTTTGAAGCTATGATCATGTTCTTGGACATTTTGGAAAGGTCTTGAAGTCCTCTAACCAATGCCTTTGGTACCATGTCATTTTGATTTACCAATCTCAAGTTATGGTCTTTGACTTAAAGTGCCTTTTTGTTGACTTTTGAAAATGATCTATAATGTTGAAATTGATAACTTTTTGTGAGAGCATTTCTTGGACTTGGAGAGTGAAGATGAGTTGTAGGAAATGTCATCCACTTCAAAATGAGCATTGGATGGGATTTTTCTGATAAACCATGAGGAAGTTATGCCTTGGTCAATTTGCAGTTGACTTTTTCAACTGTCCAAAAATAGAAACTTTTGCATCTTGAGACTTTTTGAGCCATGCTTTGAGAATCATGATCAAGAATTGATCAAATGATGTTTGTGGCTTCAAAATAAGATGTTGACCAAAAATTTTGACTTTTGACTGTCAAATGACCATTTTGCCCCTGCAGTTGACTGTGGAGCAATTAGGGTTTTTGATTGTGCAACTTGATGCTGTAAGTCTTGAAACTTGACATATGGATGCTTGACAATGTATATAGGCATGTGGGACTTGATTGGACCCTTGGAAACCTCATTTTCTTTGCAGGAACCAAAACCCTAATTTGACTGGCTTTAGGAGAGTGATTGACTGAGTAGTCCTTGAGTAGACTTTGAACCCTTTGAGGTGATGTTTGTCAAATCTTGAAGAATATGGGAGAGAAAATTTTGGGGTACAACACCTTGGTTATCAAAGGTTCTTGCTCCCAGGCCTGCTGACATGGGTCGTGTCAGGTGACACGGGCACCCGTGTTGGCCCTCTGCTTTTGTTATCAAATTTCTTACTCCCAGGTCTGTTGACATGGGCACCCGTGTCAGCCTTCTATTTTCTCTCTTGTGTTCTTCATCTGCACACCCTGGCACAGGCCGTGTCAGGTGACACGGGCACCCGTGTAATTCTTCTATTCTTGCACTTTTAACTTTTGCAAAATGTCCTTCGGCTTTGCATCAGTTACTAAGATTTGCTCGCGTGTACCTGAGACATTAACACTACCAAACCAAGCATCAAAAGCACCCTAATTGACATGTATTCCCAAATCGTTGCAATGAAAACCACTTATCATGAAAACTAAATTAAAATACTGAGAATGATAAAAGATGAAACATTATGTTACCGAAATGATAGACTTTTTACCGAATGATTGCTGAAATTAGAGTACAAATGGTGACCGATCATAACCCAAAACTTATCTCATTGCTTGTCCTCAAGTGATGTAAGAGACAACAAAGAGGTCATCCCAGAATTTCTTGTTACCACAATACAGCTGATGTTTTCCTCAACTTGCTTTCTACCTCTCTGGTCAAGATTCTGGTTTACTGATCCGAATTTTCCGCTACACTTCCACATCAGAATACTTTTTTACCTGTAATCTTTTTCACACTCTCACCAAATATCTCGGGTTTAAAGTGTTTTGCACTCCAAACTTAATGTATGCAATATCGACTCTTAACTTTGAATGAATTCTACTTTCACTGCACAAACAGATTTTACACACTTTTGGAGGTCTTTGGGTTATAACGGGGCTTAGGTACGTTGGGGAAAACAAAAAAATGGATACATAAAGGTTTTTTTTGGGCTCGGCCTTCATGTTGTTTCTTTTTTATCTATGTTTTTTTTAGTGGGACGGGGTTTCACATGGACTCTTTAGTTTCACTCAATTGATCGAGTGTTTCAACTAAAACTGTGTCTTTTCCCTTGGGCAAGTGTATCTCTATGAGTTCTTCTTTTGTTTTTCTTGTTTTTTCTTAGGAGTATTCAAGAGTCTCCATATTTTTTTCTCTCTTTATTTTTTTTTCGCGCACTTGCCCTTTTTTGTATAAGGTTCACCACCCAAAACTTAGAATTGCACAATTCCAAAATCCACAATGCTTATACCGAGCCAGGGTAAGATGATATATATATATATATATATATATATATATATATATATATATATATATATATATATATATATATATATATATATATATATATATATATATATATATATATATATATATATATATATATATATATATATATATATATATGGGTTAACATATGCGGTTAAAACAAACAAGGGATATAGGCTCAAAATGGGTTTACAAAAGATAAACATAATGGAGGGTGGCTGGAAAGACTCAGGGGTAAAACAAACAACATGCCTCAGTGTGTGCCATCATGCAATGTTGTGTTAGTAGAACGTATGCAAAATCAGAGTGATAAAGTCATACCTAAATGAACTCTCATGATGATATTTTTGTGTTTGGCTTTTTTTGTATGCTCACCGTGTTGGGTAAGCTTACACGTTCCAAACCATTTTGTGTGTAATGCAACTAATTTTCTAGTTCGGTTGTACCCTCCTACAATCTCAGTTTGGTTTCATCAGGTTGCGTCCAACACTTTCTCTTTTATCTTTTTTCTTCGGTTGTATCTACTTTCTAGGGTAACTCGTGAGTAAGTATGGGTTGTGTCTTCCATCCACTAGATATCAGTCCATCATTCGTTGGCAAATTCTACTCACTCTGCAACACAGTGTACATCACAAAATAATCAAACTATAGGAAAAAAGGAATATTTACACAAAAAATATGAATTAAAAGGAATTAAAAAAATTGAAAACAACTAAATAACAGATAAAAGAAACCCCTCCCCCCCACACTTGAACTAAACATTATCCACAATGTTTTTACCCAAGTGCGAGGAGACTCATAGTGCTCACTGAGGCGGAGGTGATGGGTATGGATAATGTGACATCATGCGTCACATCATCTCGTGCATATCATCAATAGCAGCCCCTTGGTGGGTTTGCTCCACTCCTTTCCTAAAAAGCTCTTCCCCTTGTCGGGTTTGTTCGGTTCGGAGGTAACCGATCTCATTTTGAACCCACTCCCATTGGTTTGGAGGTATATAAGAGGATCCTTCAGCCGACTGATTTGCACTGGAAGAAGGTACACATTATTCCTCTCTTGGTTTATCTTCCTCACCATCTTCACCTGTAAAAAAGCCTTCCATATCATCGTCCCCTTATTCTGGGGCGATGTCCTCATATAACCAATTAGCAGTGTTATAAATATTAATGCAATCAGGTGCGGGTAGAGAAAAAATGTGTCTCTTGTGAATAACTAGTGAATAATAATCATGGTGAACCTCAATCATTTGCTGATTCACAAGAGCCTCCAAATTAATTCTGGACTTACCTGGAACAGTAACAATTTCAAACAATTCATAATTATAATGGAAATGATTGGCGATCTGAGTGATCATACCGCCGAAATAAATGCCACATGTACTTGCTCGGCCCACTCGACCCAAATAGTCCGCTGCAAAAGCGGCCACGTTTACCTGTTGTTGGTGGACCATACTAAACAAAAAGAATAACTCCCGCTGAGTTGCTACACATGTACTATCTCCTCTTCCAAATAAAGAGTATGCCAGCCCTTTATGCGCGTACCTGAAACATGGGTTGTGAATACCCGAAGCTTTGGCCTCTTTATCAACATAATCTATTTTACCTGTAATTGCCGCCCAGAAATCACCCGGGACAAAATTGTCGGGTACAACACCTGGACCAGTAATTGGAAGATGAAGAATTTCTCCCAATTTCTCAACAGTAAGATCATGGTCATTATTAAAAAGTCGGAAGGTAAGAGTACCTTAATACTCCTACTCTGAACCCGTCCACCAGTGTTTCAGTTTAAACTCTATAGTACTAAAAAATTCCAAGGTTATTCGCTCAAAAGTAGGTGCTTTAAATTGCATAATTTCTAACATACCCAAAGCGTGAAACATATGATGGATTTCAGATTTTAAACCTAAAGCGTCAAGAGTATTGTCATATATATACCTTGTCGGAATGAGTTTACGCTTAAGGTGAGCCGAATACCATTTTTGGTGTTTCTCTTTGTCAAAAATAATGTTGTGAGCATTTGTAGCTCTCATAGCATGCTGTCATGGCCTTGAAGATTCAGCCGCGTCACTATTTGGAATAGCTCTTCTTGGGGGAATCTTGGGTACCTACAACAATTTTAGAGCAAAACCAAACGACACAATTAGATTAAAATGTTACTGCCACCAGGTAGAGGGCGTAAAATATAATAACTTTTGTGAAGTAGGTTTTAAAATAGGAGAAGTTTTAGCGGTAAAGGTTGAAGCTTTTTTAGTGTGGTGGTTATGGAGTTTAGGTTTAGAAAAAGGGGAATAAAGGGAGAAGATGAAGTTTTTAATTTTTTATGGTGAGATAAAAGTGAAGAAAATAGGTTAAAAGAAGGTGGGACTGAAATTTTAAGTGTAATGAGTTGTGGGTCCCATCCAAAAACTAGGAAATTTTAAAAAAAATTGAGAAAACTTTGTTCGTACTGTGCAACACGGGCCATGTCCCGTGACATGAACGGTCGTGTTGCGCCATTGGGATGCTCATTATTTGAGTGTTTTTTTCAAAAAGCTTCAAGAGGTCGGACACGGGTCGTGTCCCATGACACGGGCGGCTGTGTCAGGCTGCTGGAAATCCATCAAAACTTCATTTTTTTCTCTAACACGGTCTGTGTCAGGTGACACGGTTGGCTGTGTCAGACCCCTGTAACTGCACAACAACATCTTTTTTTTCTCTTTTTCAAGCTCTTGTACTGGTACAACTCCTACACTGATGCATTTGCAAAAAAAATTACACCTTCTCCAAGAACACACTGCTAATACCTAAAAATGAAACACATAAAATCCAAAAATAAACAAAAATGATTAGAACTAAAACCGTGGGTTGTCTCCCACAAAGCGCTTCGTTTAACGTCGCATGGCTCGACGGTTGTTCATCTCACCCTGTAATACAAACAACATGTATTTGGCCACTCACTTGACCTTGTTAATACGGTTTCAAACCTTGTCCATTAACCTTAAAGGTATCCCCATTTTCTTAATTTTTTTCAATTCAATCGCGCCATGGGGAAAAACCTTGTGAATTACAAATGGTCCTGACCATTTCGATCTCAACTTACCAGGAAACAACTTCAACCTGGAGTTATACAAAAGCACCAATTGACCTTCCCAAAATTTCTTCCTTTGGATTCGACGATCATGCCACTTCTTGGTTTGATCTTTGTAAATCTTTGCATTTTCATACGCTTGGTTCCGAAATTCTTCCAACTCATAGAGTTGAAGCATTTGGGAATCTCCAGCTTTAGTCAGATCCAAGTTAAGGATTTTTGAGGCCCATAAAGCTTTGTGTTCTAGTTCTAAAGGCAAATGACAAGCTTTACCATAAACCAGTTGGTAAGGAACATACCTATAGGCATTTTGAATGCAGTGCGATACGCCCATAATGCATCATCTAACTTACTAGCCCAGTCCTTTCGCGATGAGTTAAGTGTCTTCTCTAGGATCTATTTCAACTGTCTGTTTGACACTTCCACTTTCCCACTGGTCTGAGGGTGGTACAGAGTAGTTATTCGGTGTTTTACATTGTATTTCAAGAGCAGCTTTTCCATGAGGTGATTGAGGAAGTGAGTTCATTCATCACTTATCAGAGCTCTTGGTACTCGAATCTTGTGAAAAAAAATTCCTTCAAGAATTTAACCACAACCCTCGCATCATTAGTTGGTAAAGCCACTACTTTAACCCACTTTGATACGTAACCCACTGCCACCAATATGTAGTTCTTCCCAAAAGACGGTGGAAATGGGCCCATAAAATCTATACCCCAAACATCAAAGAGTTTGACCTCCAGCATGGCATTTTGAGGAATCTGATTTTTTTTGAAATATTGCATGTTCTTTGACATTTGTCACACTCTTTGATTACCTCTTGGGCATCTTTGAATAGCGAAGGCCAGTATAACCCTGACTGGAGGACTTTTGTTGCAGTTCTATCACCACTAAAATGTCCTCCATAGTCTGAGTCATGGCATGCTTTCAGCATGTCCCTCCGTTCCTCTTCTGGAACACACCTTCTAACCAGCCCATTAATTCCTTGCTTGTACAAGAATGGGTCATCCCACAAGTAGAACCTATAATCATGCAAAAACTTTTTCTTCCTGTTAGAATCAAAATCACCAGGGATTACCCCACCTACCAGATAATTCATGTAGTCTGTGAACCATGGCACACCAATAACAGCGAGGATGTGTTCATCCGTGAACTCATCCTTTATTGGGCGCTTGTCTTTTGTTTCCTCTATAGGTGATATCCGAGAAAGGTGATCTGGCACAGTATTTCCACACCCTCTCTTGTCCCAAATCTCTACATCAAACTCCTGAAGGAGTAAGATCCATCTCAAAAGTCTTGGCTTAAAGTCCTGTTTAGCAAAAAGATACTTCAAAGCAGCATGGTCAGTGTAAATAATAACTCTAGACCCCAGTTGATATTGCCTGAATTTATCAAAGGCATAAACAGCAGCCAGCAACTTCTTTTTGGTGGTCGCATAATTTATCAGTGCAGGGTTCAACACATGACTAGCATAGTAAATAACATGTAACAATTTTTCTCTGCACTGTCCTAGAACTGCCCCTACTGTAATATCACTTGCATCACACATGATCTCAAAATGTAGAGACCAATCAGGGGCTACAACAATTGGTGCCGACACTAATTTTTTCTTTATTGTCTCAAATGCGACTACATACTCTTTGTCAAACACAAAAGCCTTGTCTTTAACCAAAAGAGTAATTAATGGTTTGGCTATCTTAGAAAAGTCTCTGTTGAATCTGCGGTAAAAACGTACATTCCCTAAGAAACTTCGAATACCTTTTTCATTCAACGGTGGAGGCAACTTTGATATAACTTCAATCTTTGCTTGGGCCACTTCTATTCTCTTGTGGGAAATTTTGTAACCCAAAACTATACCTTCACATACCATGAAGTGACATTTCTCCCAATTTAGGATTAGGTTGGTACGTTGGCATCTTTCTAAAACAACATCAAGGTTAGTTAAACAAGTATCAAAAGACTTACCAAAAACTGAGAAGTCATCCATGAAGACTTTCATGTGATTTTCAATCATATCAGCAAAGATAGATTGCATTCATCGTTGAAATGTGGCAAGAGCATTACATAACCCAAATGGAATTCTTTTGTAGGCAAAAATACCAAAGGGGCGTGTAAAAGAGGTCTTCTCCTGATCTTCTGGTGCAATAGCTATCTGATTATATCCCAAGTAACCATCGAGGAAACAATAGTAGTTATGACCAGCCAACCTTTCCAACATCTGGTCTGAAGAAGTGAAAAACACAAGAAGGGGGGGTTGAATTGAAAACTTGAAATCAAAAGCGCAGTAGACACGATATTTTTATCCTGGTTCGTTTGATATCAAACTACTCCAGTCCACCCACCAAGGTGATTTCGCCTCTCTCTAATGAGGACTTAATTCACTAATCAAAACTTGATTACAATTCTACTTTAACAACTATTAAAGTCTTCTTGAGTCCAAAAACACAACCCGGTTTTCTCAAGGAAATTCACTAAACAGATAATTGAATAAATGTGTACAGTATGTTTTTCTTTACAAAAACAGTATCACAACTTGTGATGTTTTATACAGTTTAATATTGAATGTTGATGATGAAGATTGTTTGCAGCTTTACTGACTTTCACGTTTTGTGCGTAGTTGTTTATTCTACGTAATTCTTCTTTATGTGTGCTTTATATATGCCATGCAATAGTGACATGAGAAGATACTTTTGGTATGTCCATAACTTGAGTTAATGACTTTCCAAACCAGGAGATCTTTGTCTGCTTGTAGTCGTTACTCATGATATTGAATTGAGAGTTTGTAACGCTTCAGAGCTTCTCACATCAGAGGATGGATGTTACCGTTGAGATTCCTTTACAGCTTCTATCAGAACTTTGCATATCAGAATATCAGAGGTCCTATTTTAGCGCTGGTGCATTCAGAAGTTGTAACAAAACTTCTTCATATAAGCGTGTCATACAGATCTGATCCGTCTAAGTCTTTCATGGTACCCTCAACTTCTATGCTCGCATCATCAGAACTTCTGGTGATGTTCTAGCAGAACTTCCAGTTGCATCAGAATATCTTTTTCACATCAGAACTTCCTGCATGTAAAGACACTTTTATTAGCGAGCATATTTGTTCTTTGTATCATGTGTTTCTTATCATCAAAACTCTTACTGGGATGTAGAACCAGATTATGTTCTAACAATCTCCCCCTTTTTGATGATGACAAAAACTAGTATATTTTGATGGAATATAAAGAACAAAAATTAAAAGGGAGGCTCCCCCTGAGTAGGGTACTCATCTAATGGAGAAAATAAAATACTTCCCTGAAGATCTTCTGATTATGAGTCAAAATATTCTCCATTCTCCCCCTTTTTTGTCAAGACTCAAAAAGTGGTAAAGACTCTGATTGGCTTGCTCTGACAGAAGTGCTTGAAACAGTGTGACATCCTCTTCTGGATACATCTGAGATTCTTTAGAGAGCTTTTGATGCTATATTTCCATTCATGTTTCAAATAGTTTCAAAGCCAGTAATTTTCTGTTTCTGATTGCCTCTGAAACCTGTGAATCTTTTAAATTCCAGGCTTTGGAACATATGCTTTCTTTCCTTCATGTGTAGAGAGCATCCAGAGTCCAGGTGTTAATACTGGAGTTTCAACCTTGCTATTAAAAATATCTGCAACATAGATGATTTTGTCTTTTGGTACCCATATCTTTCTAGGTCCATGACTGTTAGAGTTTCCAAAATTCTGTTTGAATTTTGGTTTAGTATAAAACGCCTTACCAACATGTTTTATATCATGTGTTTGCCCAGTGGTGAAGTGAGAATAGATATGAGTGTGTTTGATAACTAGATCATTAACTTTATTAGGTTGGGATACTTTACCTTTGTATCCTATACCTATTCTGCCATTCCTGCTAACTCCATAGATCATTGAAGCCGTTTTTCTTCTATCTATGTTGTTAACAAGAAACTTCTGAAAGCTTTGATCATATTCCTTTATGATCTTATCAGCATTACTGGGATCCTCTGAGATTATTTCCCTGAGAGTTTTGTAAATCATTTTCTAGTTTTGAAATCTTTTCTTTTAACTCAGAGTTTTCTAATCTCACACTCTCATTTTCTTCAGAGTCAGAAGCAAGATCCATTTTTAGGTTCTTGAATTTGACTCTGAGCTACTGATACCTTTCCAAAATTTCACTCAGACTTTCTCCTAGTTCAGCTTTAGTAAAATTAATAGTAAAGTCAGGAAATACCTCTTCAGTGTCTGATTCTGATTCAGAAGATTCAGAGACATCTAATAAGTTGTCTGTTTGAGCTATATTGGCTTGTTCATCTTCTGATTTTGTTCCGTCTTCAGAATATTCAAAGTCATCCCATGTTTCCATAAGACTTTTCTTCTTCTCCTTAACGAACTTCCTTTTATGTTTCTCCTTCTGAAGCCTTGGACAATCACTTTTGTAGTGACCTTGTTTATTGCATTCATAGCAGGTACTGATTCTGTTACTTGATTTTCTGTATCCATAGGATTGTTTAGAGTCATTTCTTGTTCTTCTAGAGTTTCTAAAATTCTTCTGCTTGTGCTTCCACAGCTGATTGATTCTTCTGGATAGAAAGAACAGTTCGTCTTCTTCTGACGAGGATTCTCCAGAGTTTTCTGCTTCTGCTTTTGCCTGCAATATTTTGGTTTCATATTTGTTATATTTCAGAGCGAGAGACTTACATTGCTTCTGAAACTCATCATCTTCTAACTTTATCTCATGGCTTCTGAGGGAGCTGACAAGTTCTTCTAGAGATATTATGTTCAGATCTTTTACTAGTTTGAGAGTCGTGACCATTGGTCTCCATTGTTTTGGTAAACTTCTGATGATCTTCTTTACATGATCAGCAGTTGAGTACCCTTTGTCCAACACCTTTATCCCTGCCGCCAGAGTTTAGAATCTAGAGAACATTATTTCAATGGTTTTGTCTTCTTCCATTCTGAAGGCTTCATACTTCTGAATGAGCGCAAGGGCTTTGGTTTCTTTTACTTGCATGTTGCCTTCATGCGTCATTCTCAGAGAATCAAACATGTTCTTAGTTGTTTCTCTGTTTGTGATCTTCTCATACTCTGAATATGAGATGGCACTTAAGAGAATCGTTTTGTCCTTGTGTTGATTTCTGAAGTCTTGCTTTTGATGATCTGTCATCCTTTTTATGTCAATCTTATGATTGCTTTCATCAACAGGATGTATGTATCCATCAGTTACCACATCCCAGAGGTCAGCATCATACGCTAGGAAGAAACTTTTGATCATATCCTTCCAGTAGTCAAAATTTTCACCGTCAAATATTGGAGGGCTGCTGCTGATGTTCTGACTTGTTCCCATCATAGTGTTTTCCCCCTTCGATCTTTATCTGACACGGTTAAGTGTTTGCACCCAGATCCAGGTGCTCTAATACCAATTGAAGAAGCGAAAAACACAAGAAGGGGGGTTGAATTGAAAACTTGAAATCAAAAGCGCAGTAGACACGATATTTTTATCCTGGTTCGTTTGATCTCAAACTACTCCAGTCCACCCGCCAAGGTGATTTCGCCTCTCTCCAACGAGGACTTAATTCACTAATCAAAACTTGATTACAATTCTACTTTAACAACTGTTAAAGTCTTCTTGAGTCCAAAACCACAATCCGGTTTTCTCAAGGAAATTCACTAAACAGATAATTGAATAAATGTGTACAGTATGTTTTTCTTTACAAAAACAGTATCACAACTTGTGATGTTTTACATAGTTTAATATTGAATGTTGATGATGAAGATTATTTGCAGCTTTACTGACTTTTCACGTTTTGTGTGTAGTTCTTTATTCTACGTAATTCTTCTTTATGCATTCTTTATATATGCCCTGCAATAGTGACATGAGAAGATACTTTTGGTATGTCCATAACGTGAGTTAATGACTTTCTAAACCAGGAGATCTTTGTCTGCTTGTAGCCTTTACTCATGATATTGCATTGAGAGTTTGTAACGCTTCAGAGCTTCTCACATTAGAGGATGGATGTTACCGTTGAGAGTCCTTACAGCTTCTATCAGAACTTTGCAGATCAGAATATCAGAGGTCATATTTCAGTGCTGGTGCATTCAGAAGTTGTAACAAAACTTCTTCATATAAGCGTGTCACACAGATCTGATCCGTCTGAGTCTTTCATGGTACCCTCAACTTCTGTGCTCGCATCATCAGAACTTCTGGTGATGTTCTGGCAGAACTTCCAGTTGCGTCAGAACATCTTTTTCACATCAGAACTTCCTGCATGTAAAGACACTTTTATTAGCGAGCATATTTTTTCTTTATATCATGTGTTTGTTATCATCAAAACTCTTACTGGGATGTAGAACCAAATTATGTTCTAACATGGTCGATGAATGGAAAGGGGAAGTGATCCTTTCTTGTAGCCAAATTTAACCGTCTATAATCAATACACACTCTCTAACCTGTAACTGTCCTTGTCGGGATCAACTCATTTTTCTCATTCTTAATAACTGTAGTGCCTCCCTTTTTCGGCACTGTGATACGGTGGCAAAACCGACTGTTTAATACTGGTTTGCGTTTTGCGTTTTTTGCTTGCAAAATGTCGCGGTAAGCAAGAGTCGCCACCGACTTTTATTTTTTCCAACTGGAAAGGAAAAAAGCACAGAAAAATTCCTTTTTCGAGATTTTGAGTACGGGGGGTAGATTATAGAAAGGGAAGATATTATCACCCTTTCTATCCGTAGTTTTCTACGGGCTCTTAGGTACTTGCTCATCATTTTAAAAATTGCTTCCGTGTTTGTGTGTTTTTGAAAAAAAATTATTTTACTTCGTTTTAACCCTTGTATCAGTCCTCAAGAGTGTTACGAAGTCGTTTTGAAAACTTTGTTTAAAAAAAAGTGTAAGTGTGAAAAGGTTTGATTTTGAGCAAGTACCTACTAGCATCTACCTACTCGAAAAAAGAATGTTTTTGTTCTTGTTTCCTTTAGACAGTGATATCCCACTATTAGAGAGTAGGTAGCACCGCCGTTGGAGTTGTAAGGGTCAATTCGAAAGGGACGCAATAGTCATTGAAGGCAACATGTAGGGATACCTTAGCATTTCGAAGGGACTGTCATCATATATTCGTAGGCAACATCGAGGGACAAGATCATATACCGTAGGCAACTCGAGGGACAGTAAGGGACCATGATCTTTATGATGATTTTAACTGAGGGTCTTTGCTAAGGGTATCCCTATGTTCGAGGGACATGACCATTGTTTTCCGAGGCAACCAAGTGAGGCATACCCTAAGAGTGCATATGTGCAAGATGTGTTATGTTCAGTTATTTTAGTCCTGTGTTAAGTTTGCTAATGTTTGATTATTCTTGCCATACAATCCTATTAGTCATACATCTAGCAGTTAATAATTGCAGTAATTTAAAAGTGCATAAATATAAAACCTAGCTATTACAAGGCTTCAGGGAGGGGGATTATGTACATATCCAAAACTGGGGGGAAAAATAAATAAAAGCGGTAAAGGTCCTACTAATCATCTATTACATCCCAATATACAGTTACAATAATAAAATGAAGTGTGAAAGAATAATAACACGCAAATTTGAAAAGACGTCTAAAAATCCTAAGATATAAAAAATCTTTTTGTTGTTTTTTTTTTTTATAAAAATGGTTTAAGTTAAAAAATAATTGATCTAGATCTATATTTAAAAAATAATAATTATTAAAGAAACATAAAATTTAAATAAAAGAAATGAATTCTATGTTTTTTTGGTTTTTTTTTACGAAAAGGAAAATGAATTAAAATGAAATTAAATCTAAGTTCTATTAATTTTAATTTTAAAAATAAAAAGTTAAAGTGTTTAGTTAATTAATTTACCAAAATTAAAATTTAATTAAGAAAAAATCCTAAATCTATTTTTATGTGATTTTTATATTTGTTTATTGATAAAAATAAAATAAAAAGGGATTAAAAGAAATAAATGAAATGAATCAAACAAGAAAGTAAAGATGGGCCTAGTAGCAAAAGTAAACAGGGGGTGAAATCATCAGAAATCCCTAGGCCTGAATCTTCGAAAGCTTCATGCTCTAAATATGGTGTTTTTTATTCTTGTGTGGAACCTATGATTCAACCATCCATAATTGTTCTATATAAACTCAAACAAACGTTAGCATACCATAAAATATGATTAAAATTAGAGATTCGAAGTTTAAAATTTTACCAAACCGGTATTGTCAAATGGGGACGTGCTAGGCGTGTGATGGATTGCTCTTGGGCCTTGTAAGACTCCTGAGGACTTCAAGAGGGTGGTTTGAGGTTTGATGTCAATTGAGAGAGACCGGAACCTCGAGATATGACTTGCACCAATTCTTTGATTTCTGAAGAGCTTTTTGAAGAGCTTTTGGAGAGCTTTTTAAAGAGCTTTTCGAGAGCT
Organism: Vicia faba; assembly: GCA_948472305.1. Lineage (NCBI taxonomy): Eukaryota > Viridiplantae > Streptophyta > Magnoliopsida > Fabales > Fabaceae > Vicia > Vicia faba. Next base: position 536,327,758 of record OX451735.1, on the reverse strand, counting down.
TTTAAGAGAGGAATTCCGTCCCTTTCAAGCTTGTATGACTCTATATTTATAGAGGAGAATGAGGAGACAAGAAATCATTGAAAGAATCTCCCTCATAATGTTGTGTTTTAAGACCATGATCAAGATTTGAAAAAAAATGTCATATTTGATGATTTTATGCCATTTTCACATGTGGATGAACCTGGACATATTTGAAGGGTTATTGCATGAAATCAATTGACATAAACCAGCATAAAACTTTCCCAAAATGGATACACATCAAAATTTACATTATTCCAATTATTTATTTATTTAATTCTGAATTTTAATGAATAAAATATCAAAATAAATAGCATAAATAGTAGAAAAACGTATGGGTGGGCTTAGAGGTCGTGGACCATGTTAGGAATGAGTTTCAAACTTGAAAAGATAGGCCCATTTGAAAAAAATCCAAGTTTGGTCAATATTTGCTTCATGCATTTTTTTCAAACATTGTCCAACTTTGACAATGCATATCTTTCTCAATTTTAACCTTATGAGGGTGTTCTTTGACTTTTTAGAAAGATTAGGATGTCCCCTAAGCAACCTCTTTGGTTTCATCTCAATTGGATCTTCCATGTTCATGTAAGAAGCTTTGACCCAAAAGGTGTTTTTGTTGACTTTTCAAAATGACCTATAATATCCAAATTTATATCTTCTTGTGAGTGAATATTATGAACTTGGGAGATGAATATTAATTGTAGGTAATTACATCCTCTTCAAAATGAGCTTTGGATGGGTCATTTCTGATAAAGTATGAGAAAGTTATGCTTGGTCAAAGTTGAGTTGACTTTTCCTACAAAACCCTAATTTAGCAACTTTTGGGTTTTGATGAATTGTGAGCAATCCTTGAGGAAGCATGATCAACCCTTGATCAAATGACGAATAATACTTCAAAATGATGATGTTGACCAAAAATCTTAAAGTTTTACTGTATGTGGGTCACAGTTGACTTTTGCCATAACACAGTCGACTTTTAGGCCTTTGAGCAATTGACTGAGCAAACTTCCTCTGCAAGGCTTGAAACTTGACATGGATGATCTTGAGAAGATATTAGGACAATAGTGAGCATTTGGGACCCTTTGGACTCAAACATCTTGATGCAAAATGAAACCCTAATTTGAGGTAGACTGCCTTTAGGAGAGAGTTTGTCTGGTCAACTCTTGGACTTCCTTGGGCAATTTGAAGACCTTACTTGAAATGTATTGAGAAATATGGGAGGGCAAATTTTTGGGTAAAACAGAAACCACATGCATAGGACTCTCCCAAGCACTATCATATATAGGATAAATCATCCCTGCATCCAACAGTTTGGCCACTTCTTTTCTGACCACCTTTTTCATAGCTGGATTTAGTAGCCTTTGGGGTTGGACCACCGGTTTATGATCATCTTCTGTGAGAATTTTGTGCGTGAAAACCGTAAGACTAATCCCCTACAAATCTTCAATTGACCATCCCATAACACTTTTGTGTTTCTTCAGAACTTCGACAAGCTTATTTTCTTGGAGAACTTCAAGATTGGAACTTATTATAATCGGGCATCTACTGTCAGTGTCAAGGAAGACATATTTGAGGTTCTCCAGTAATTTTTTCAATTCATCCCCCTTCTTAGGTTCATCTTTCTTTTCCTCCATTAAAGGTTACTATGATGCGGTGGGAGAACTGACTTGAGGTTTTGCGTTTGTGTTTGCAAATGTTGCGGTTTAGCAAGAGTCGCCATCGACTTTTATTTTATCTAAAAGGAAAGGTAAAAAAGCACAGGAAATACCTTTGAGATGTTTTCTTGAGTTCAGGGGGTAGATTATGAAAAGGGAATGTGCTAGCACCCTTTTTATCCATGGTTTTCCATGGGCTCTTAGTTACTTGTTTAGATCACTTGCTTTACTTTTGCAATTGTTTGAAATGGTGTTTTGTGTGGTTTTGAAAGTATTTTTAAAAGAGGCCTTTGTTTAGGAAATCTTTGTAATGATTCTCGTTCGTAAGAATGTATACAAAGATGTTTGTCTTTTGAAAAATGTTTCAATGTTTTGAAAGTTGTTTGGAAATGTTTTGAAAATGTGTGTGTGTTTGTTTGAAAATAGCAAGGATTGTTTGAAAGAGAGAAAGTAAATAGGAGCTATCTACCCTACTCAAATGTCTTTCCTATACATTTTTATTCCTTTGACATTATTGATTTACCATTGATTTGCTAAACAACCTTATCTTTGGATGTTAAACGGGACGGACGTGGGTCATCGTATGACCATGATAGCAATGTTGCCAAGTATCTTTAGCATTTTGAGGGACTAAGATCATTTGTTTAGGAAACCTTTTGATAGCGTCATCGAGGGACTATGATCTTATTTGTTTGTATTGTTTTTCCAAGATACCTAGCATGTATACCATGGCCATTTATTTTAAGGCAACCAAGTGGGTGAAACCCTAGGGGTGCTTATGTGCAATGTGTTGTAATTTTACATGCTTTTGTTTGTCTTGTATTAGGTCATTCTATTTGTTTGATTTTTGTCTTATCATACAAACCCTAATTTTACTAAACATATATATAATGCGATAAATTGCGTAAAATAAATCTAAGCTATTACAATAATTATTATGGGAAGGGGATACAAGTTTTTGAATGGGGATATTTGCACACAAAAATTAACCCTAATATACTATTACAACCCAATTGAATTATTATGCAAAAATAAATAAATAAACAAGTATTTAAATATGCAATAAAATGTATTTATGCAAAAAATGTTTTATATTAATTTTATGTGTGAAAAAATAAAATTATTTAAGTCCTAAAAAAAAGAAAAATAATATTGTTATTTTTGAAAGGGGTGAAACCCTAGTTTTGATTTAAAGAAAAATATGTTCTATATTATTTATTTTATCCATTTATGTACAAGAAAATATAAATAATATTATATGCAATATTAAAAATTAAAATATATGAGGAAATAATATTTTATGTGTATGAATAATAAAAATAAAAATGTATGATATTTTTAAATATGTTTACTATTTATTTTAAGAAAATAGATTCTATTTATTCTAAATAATCAATATTTTATGCAAAAAAATAAGATAAAAAATAAAATAAAAATGCAAAAAATTAAGAAAATATTTTTGTGATTTTTTAATGTTCAAAAAAAAAATAATAAAGTCAATAAACATAAAAAATATGAGAAAATATGCAAAAATATAAAAATATGCAAAGGGGGTGCAAATAGTAGTCAGGGGGTGTGGAAAATAAAACAAGCAGGCCCAAGGCGCGCCAGGCCCAGGACACTTCATCCCTGTCCTTCAGCCTCTTCCATACCCGCGTGTTTTTGCTTCAAACCTGTATCTTGCTATAGCTTGCATAAAATCAAAAACTCATAACATAAAAAATGTAGCTTGTAAACTCACGATTTCAATGATATAAAATTCGTAATCTAACTCTCAAAGATCAGAGAGAATTTCAGTAGCCCTAATTTCTGACCTAGTTTTTTCATGAACTTCAAGTTTCAAATTCTCACTACTCAGTTAATATAAATGACAACTATGCATATGTAAAGCTTCGCCATGTTAAGGACTACATCTTTGCTTCACAAATCATAGCTTGAGGATTCCTAAATAAAGAGATAGAGTTTTGAAAAATACCTTGTTCAGCTGAGTTTGGATATGGCAATGTGGAGACTTTGAGTGAGGCCTGAGGATCGTGTGAGCTTCCTTGAAGTTCCCTTAAGCTTTTCCAATGCTTAGCTGGCCTTGTGGATGCTTGAAACTCCCTGTAGAAGTCAAGCTGCAACCTTCAAAAATGAAAATGGTGATGCCTGAAATAGAGCTCACAGTTGCAGTGCAAAGGCTTGGATAGTTTGGATGTGATGTATGGAAGGTATTTCAAATGTTAAAGGGAGAAACGCACGAGCCAATATTGAGCTTGCAAGAATTTTGCAGAAACTGCAAGTTTGGGCAGAAAAATCGTGTTTTTGTGTTTGGGAGAGTTTCAGAAGTTATGCACGCGTGTTCTAGCTTGAGATAAGTTTGTGAATGTGTTTTTGAATGATGCCAAGTTCACCCTTTATCAAATGTACAAGTTCCCTTCACTTTTGCAACTTTTCTTGCTTTTGAAGAAAAGTGAAATGACTTGTGCCAAAGGCCTGTACTTACTAGTTCTAGGGCTGCCAAGGGTTGGTTAAAATTTCTTGATATCTGTGGACATTGCTTGTAACAAAGAAACAGGTCCATGGCTCAAGAATTGCAAAGTTGCAAAAAGCTTGCTTTATCAAAATGGCATTGTGCCCTTTATGCCATTTATGGAATTGTTCTTTGTACAATGCTTCAAAAGCCAAAACAAAGCCATTATCCATTTAGTTAACATTTAATTATGGAGTTTAGAAGGGATTTAGGACCTGTAATTCAAGGTACAAGCATGTTTGATCATATTTGCAACTTGGTGTATTGTGAAAATGGCTTGAACAAAAGTGACAAAATGCCATTTTCTCTTCTTCGATTCTCCCTAACCACAAATGATCTTGGAGAGTTCTTGGATATTTTAGAAAGCTTGCAACATGATCTATAATCCATATTTGAAATTAATTTTGAGATACCTATGGGAACTAGGTGAGAAATGCCCATGAAGTTAGGTCAAAAACTTGCCTAAACTAGGGCAAAAATTCACTAAGTTATTTAGTTTATGGACCTCTATTCACAAATTCATAACTTGAGATCCAAGCATCCTTTGAAAAAACTCTGTGAATCAAAGTTGTAGATTTCATGGAGGAATACAACTTTCATGTTGGAAGCTTTATTTGAATCCAGTTGCATCATGGTGAAAAAGTGGTGAAAAGTTGGGAAAAAATAAGAAAATTTCCATACTTAGAAAATTTCTAAGTTATGAAAAAATTTCAAATTAAAACCCTAATTTGCAAAATTGATTTTCCTGGTGAACAAGTTTCAAATTTTGACATATCTTGATGAATTATGACCCTTGGCACTTGATTTTGACCAAAAAGTCAAAGTTTGACTTTTCAGTGCACAGTTGACTTTTGATCAGTAGACTGCAAAATTTATCTATCAATCCTATGCATTTGAGATATTTTGAACTATGTGATTAGGTCAAGATGATGCTATTGAGTCCTTGAAATCATGATTGAACCCAATTGGTCATTGGCTAGGTTAAAAATCAGAAATTTCCCTTTCTCAGTCAAAACCCTAATTTTGACCATTTTGCCCTTTTGATGATTTGATCAAATTTCTTGAGGAGTTGTGACCCAAACTTGATCAAATGGTTCATATGAGTCTAAAATGTTGTTGTGGATAAAAAATTATGAAGTTTGACTCTAAATTGGCCATGGTTGAATTTTTCCCCAATATAGCTGATTTTTAGGTCAATTGTCCAATTGATTGGGCAAAAATGTGATTCAAGGCTTGAAACTTAACATGGGCAATATTAGGGGTCCAAGATGGTGTATGAAAGTCACATGAAGCATTGGTAGTCCAAAAATCCTTGTGCAAACTCAAACCCTAATTTCAGGTCATCAGTGCAAGGTGAGGTCTTGAGCTGAGCAAACCCTAATCTTGTCTGGAGTCCAAGAAGTCTTGTGAGGAAAATCTTGATAAATGAGAGGGAAAATTTTGGGGTACAACAGCTGCCCCTGTTCAATCTTCTTGAACCTGAAGAGTTAGATTGGCGAGTTTGTCGTTCGTGACTCGAAGGTAAAAGATGATTGGACACTAGAGTGCCCGTAAATTTGCACTCGTCAAAGTGTAGTTGAGGGAATGGGCTTAAAGATGCCATTTGGAGATGTGATAGAATCTTGTTGGAGATGGGCTTAAAGATGCCATCCAAGAATGTTTGCTGAATTGTAAGTTGTAAGTCAGAAGAATGAGTATCAGAATGGTGTCTGTATCTGGAACGTATGTGTACTGTATCTGGGGACTGAATCTGAATGAGCAATGGGATAGCATCTGTATCTGGAGCGTATCCAAGTTGTATCTGAATGTTGAATCTGAATAAGCAATAGAATAGCATCCGTGTCTGGAGCGTCTCTGAGTTGGGGAAAATCAGAATAAGCGACAGAATGGCAACCGTGTCTAGAGCGTATCTGGACTGTATCTGAACTAGGATCTGAATGAGGAACAGAATGACTTACATGTCTGGAGCGTATCTGAACTAAAATCTGAATAAGTGACAGAATGACTTCTGTGTCTGGAGTATATCTGGACTGTATCTGAATCGGAAAACTGGATAAGGGCCAGAATGGCATTCGTGTCTAGAGCGTATCTGAACTGGAATCTGAATAAGTGACAGAATGACTTCCGTGTCTGGAGTGTATCTGAACTATATCTGATAGTTGAAATATGAATAAGTATCAAGATGGCATCCGTATCTGGAGCGTATCTGAACTGTATCTGAAATCTGAATCTGAATGAGCAACAGAATGACTTCCGCGTCTGGAGTGTATCTGTACTGTATCATGATTGCTGAATCTTGAATGAGGTCCAGAATGGCATTCGTGTCTGGAGCGTATATGAGCTTGAAATCTGAATGAATAGCAGAATGACTTCCGTGTCTGAAGTGTATCTGTATTGTATCACGATTGTATACTGTTAATGGTAGCTTGTTAATCTTATCCTGAAAAGGGCAAAATGTTAGCTGAAACACAAAGTTATGTTGCATGAAATGTATGATGCAATATATGTGTTTTATCAATGTTTATGATATATGGATGTAATGTATGCGCATGTAAGCTGATTTGTTGTATTGCTGAGGAAAATAAATCCTTGACTGCTGAGAGTAAGAAATCCTTGGTGACTGTTGGGGATTAAAAATCCTTGACAACTTCTGCGGGGATATGAGGATCCTTCATGTCTTGGAGTATTGACAAAAATTCTGTTGTGAGAGTAATGCCAAACTGCTTGGGAAATCCAGAGAATTCTGATGACTTCTATTGGGGGTTACTCAATGGGAATCTTTATTCTACTGGGGAATAGAGAAAACTCTGATGACTTCTGCGGGGAATTAAGAATGAGAATCTTCATTTTGTTGAGGAGTATTGAAAACTCTAGCGACTTCACTAGGGAATTGAGAATGAGAATCTTCATTCTGTTGAGGAGTATTGAAAACTCTGTGGGGAAGCAGGCTTACTGCTGGGAGTTAAGTTCAGGAGTTGGGGTTGTCTGCCACTCTACTGGGAAGTTATCCTAGGTTGGGGAGAGACAAAGGTTAACTGTTATCCGGTTGATTTCCAGGCTTCAAGATAACTTGCTGGGGAATTTGGAGAAACTGAAAGGTTTCCGCTGGGGATTGATAGTTAGAAGTTTTTGCTCCACTGTGGATTGGGAGTTTGAAGACTTAACTCTGATGGGAATTAAGGGTTTGAAATTTTAGCTCCACTGGGGATCTAGATGATGTATTGTAAGGATTGCTCATGGAATAGCCTAAAGACGTTTTCCTATCCCTTCAACCTGTCAGTAATTGTTCTTTTCCACTTTGTTCATTTGTAAACAGTAATTATGTTCAAATGCATATGTTCATCAATGAATCATTGGACGTTTTTGCAAATAAAAACACAAGTAAAAAGAAAAAAGGCAAATAGTTTTTGTACTTTGAAAGAGATATCTTTGTATTTACTTTGAATAAGTGTTTTGTACAAAGGAGACAAACATCCTAGTAAGAGGATGGTGTCATAAAAATGAGAAAAATTTATACAAAGAAAGATAGCTATGTGTAAAAAATCCCATGGGATTCCCATTCCGCTATAGCCTTCGTGTCTCTGAATATCTGGTTCATTCGTTGCTTCGTCCGAAGATGATTGAATTGATCAAGAACTCAGAGTTGTCAGTGAAGAGATTTTCCTTAAAGTGATCCGACGAGACATAGTCATACGCTTTAATTCCCTAACTTTTGCTTGGACCGTCCTTTCGGGTTTTCAGTCCACTGGGAAACCCTTTTTTGCCCAAGTCGCCCTTTCGGGTTTTCAACTTGCCGGGTGTACATATTTTTTTGTTTTATCCCTAATTTTTGCCTGAACCGCCCTTTCGGGTTTTCGATTCACCAGGATGCCCTTGTTTTGCCCAGGTGTGTCAACCTAGCGGGTCTCTTATGCGTAGTATCTTTTTACTATGTCTGCATTCGCAGGGTGCAGTAGGTCGTCGCCGTCCATGGTGGTTAAGATCATTGCCCCACCAGAAAATATGTTCTTGATTATAAATGGTCCTTCGTAGGTAGGAGTCCATTTTCCCCTGGGATCACTTTGTGGCAAGATAATGCGCTTGATCACTAGATCCCCGACTTGATATGTCTGGCGTCTGACTTTCTTGTTGAAAGCTTTGATCATCCGTTTTTGATACGTCTGATCGTGGCAAACAGCAGTAAGTCTCTTCTTGTCAATTAAGTTCAACTGATCAAGTCGAGTTTGGATCCAATCGTCTTCACTCAAACCAGCATCTTTCATGATTCTCAAAGAGGGAATCTGAACCTCGATAGGCAAGACAGCTTCCATGCCATAAACTAAAGAATAGGGTGTTGCCCCAGTTGATGTGTGTGCCGTGGTACGATACCCGTGGAGAGCAAACGGTAACATCTCATGCCAGTCCTTGTAGGTGACTGTCATTTTTTGTATGATCTTCTTGATATTTTTGTTCGCAGCTTCGACTGCACCATTCATCTTTGGTCGATAGGGGGATGGATTGTGATGTTGAATCTTGAACTGCTCGCACAAGGCAGTGATTATAGTATTTTTAAGGTTTGTACCGTTATCAGTGATGATCTTTTCGGGGATACTGTACCGGCAAATAAGATTCTGCTTGATGAAGCGGGCAACAACATTCTTAGTAACGGATGCGAAGGAAGCTGCTTCGACCCACTTAGTGAAGTAGTCAATGGCCACCAGAATAAAACGGTATCCATTGGATGATGTAGGCTTGATCTCTCCAATCATGTCGATTCCCCACATAGGGAACAACCAAGGAGTTGTTAAGACATTTAGAGGGACTGGGGGCACGTGCATCTTATCCGCATAGATTTGACATTTATGGCATCTGTGGGAGTGTTGATAGCAGTCAGCTTCCATGGTAGACCAGTAATAGCCTGCCCGTAGAATTTTCTTAGCCATCGTATGCCCGCTAGAGTGAGTGCCGAAGCTTCCTTCATGCAATTCCTCCATGATCTTTTCAGCTTCAGCTTTATCCACACAACGGAGCATAATAGAATCATGATTGCGCTTGTACAGGATGCCATTTCTTAGGAAGAACTTAGCTGAGAATCTCCTTAAGAACTTTTTGTCATTGGCTGAAGCTCCTTTTGGATATTCTTGAGCCTCGAGATACCTTTTGATTTCATGAAACCACGACTGGTCCACTACTTCTTCGGTGTTAATCTCGTGACAATGTGAAGGTTCGTCCATCCGTTCAATGGTGATTTGGGGAGCCTCGTTATCCTATTTAAGTTTAAACATGGATGACATTGTAGCTAGAGCATCTGCCAGCTAATTTTCTTCTCGCAGGAAGTGCTCGAAGGTAATCTGCTTGAAATGTGGTAACAATGTCAATACATGTTCTTTGTAAGGGATGAGGTTCGGATGTTTATTATCCCACTCTCCTTTGATCTGACTGATGACCAAAGTTGAGTCCCCAAACACATTTAAGGATTTGATTCCCAAGTCTATGGCAGCCTTGAGTCCAAAGATGCATGCCTCGTACTTTGCCATGTTGTTCGTACAGTTGAAGCAAAGTCTGGCGGTGAAAGGAGTATGGCAATCTTTTGGAGATATAAGCATAGCACCGATACCGTTGCCAAGTGCATTGGAGGCCCCATCAAAGTACAGGGTCCATCGGGATCCTTGTTCAGGTCTGTCATATGGTCTGAAATCTTCAACGTTGTTCAATGTCATGATGTCTTCATCAGGGAAGTCGAACTTCATGGATTGGTAATCTTCAACAGCTTGATGAGCCAGATGGTCAGCTAGCACACTCCCCTTTATAGCTTTTTGGGTTGTGTATTGTATTTCGTATTCTGTTAGGATCATCTGCCATATGGCTATCCTCCCGGACAGAGCAGGCTTCTCAAAGATGTACTTGATCGGATCCATCTTAGATATCAGCAAAGTGGTATGAGTCAACATGTACTGCCTTAGCCGGCGAGCAGCCCATACCAAAGCGCAACAAGTTTTCTTGAGCAGTGAATATCTGGTTTCACAGTCGGTAAACGTTTTGCTAAGGTAATAAATGGCATGCTCTTTTCAGCCAGACTCGTCATGCTGCCCCAGTACGCACCCCATTGAATTCTCTAGGACGGTCAGATACATGACTAACGGTCATCCCTCGACAGGTGGCATCAAGATAGGAGGTTCTAGCAAATACTCCTTGATTTTATCGAAAGCAACTTGACATTCGTCGTTCCATCGGACTACCTGATCTTTCTTCAACAGCTTGAAGATTGGTTCATAAGTAGACGTTAGGTGAGAAATGAACCTAGCGATGTAGTTTAGGCGTCCCAAAAAACCTCTGACCGCCTTCTCAGTGCAAGGGGCAGGCATTTCTTGTATAGCTTTGAGTTTGGCAGGATCAACCTCGATGCCTTTGTTACTGACAATGAAACCTAAGAGTTTACCGGACCTGACTCTGAATGTACACTTGTTTGGGTTCAATCTGAGCTTGTATTCCTTCAACCTGACAAACAGCTTTTGCAAGTGATCAAGGTGTTCTTCTTCAGTTTGTGATTGGGCTATCATGTCATCTACGTATACCTCTATCTCATGATGTATCATATCATGAAACAAAGCTACCATGGCATGTTGATAGGTTGCCCCGGCATTCTTCAGTCTGAATGGCATCACTTTGTAGTAGAACGTACCCCACTGTGTAACAAAAGTAGTTTTCTCCATGTCCTCAGGTGCCATTTTGATCTGGTTATAGCCTGAGAATCCGTTCATAAAAGAAAATACTTTGTGTTGAGCTGTGTTTTCAACCAAGATGTCAATGTGCGGAAGTGGAAAGTCATATTTAGGGCTGGCCCTGTTTAAATCTCTATAATCTACGCACATTCTCACTTTGTCGTCCTTTTAGGAACGGGAACAATGTTAGCAACCCATTGAGGATAGGAAGTAACAGCCAGAAATCCAGTATTGAACTGCTTCATAACTTCTGCTTTGATCTTTTCTGACATGTCAGGTCTCATGCAGCGGACCTTTTGTTTCACTGGTGGACAGTCTTCTCTTGTGGGTAGACGGTGTACCACAATGTCTGTATTGAGTCCTGGCATGTCTTCGTATGACCAGGCAAAGATCTCAACATAATCATGCAATAGCTGAATTAGGCGCTCCTTGACACTCGGCTCTAGATTGGCACCTATTTTTATTTCCTTTTTATCATCCTCAGTACCCAAGTTGATTGTATCCAACTGCTCCTCATGAGGCTGAATTGCTTTTTCCTCTTGTTGTAGTAGTTTGGCCAATTCCCATGGCACCTCACAATCTTCCACACCTTCGTATTCAGCTTGGTAGACTACATCTTCAGAGTCACTGAAGGCTATAGCAGTATCGTTACCCATGGGTTCCGGACTGGAAGAGTACCTGCATTTGCGAGTGTGGGTGTGTGTAAGGGATAGCCATCTTAAAACAACAAAATGTAAAAGAAAGACAATGAGCACAAAAGGTTTAAATATGAAAAGCGTCCATGATTCATTAAATGACATATGAAAATGAAATAAGAACTCTTACAAATGAACCTATGTGTCTCGGGTAAGACACAAGGTTGAAAAAGTACGAATTATTTTGTGAATTATTACAGATCCAACAGAAATGGAAAATATAAATTACTATGGTATGAAAGTAATCGGAACAAAGTCTTTTGCTTCCTAGTTGCACAGTCCTCCGCCAACAGTAGGAAAAATCCAGTCTTCCAAGTTGCCCTCTTCTTCACTGTCCTCTAGTGCATTAACCCCTCGGTGGCTGATCTTCACAGGTGGCCCTCCGGCACGGGAGCGGCGTGCAGCCTTCTGACCAGTCGAAGTAAACCCCAAGCCGAATTTGTCTGATTTGAAAGAAAAGTCTGGAAGCTGACCCCAGATGGTGGATCTGCCTTCTTCCACTACTGCCCTAGCATCCTTTAAAGATGACATCCGAGGTGGTGGTCTTGTAATCACAGGAGTTGAGGATACGGCTTTGGTTGCCGCTATTTCTTCAAAGACTTCTTCGAAATGTTGGAAAGGCGTCTCTATGAATTCGCCATCTAACTCTACATAACGGAAGGAATTCAGATGATTAATCATATATTCCTCTTCCCCATGGACTGTTATAATCTTCCCTTGGACGGGGTACTTGAGCATTTGATGCAAGGTGGAGGTGACAGCTCCAGCATTATGAATCCAGGGGCGTCCCAACATGCAAGAATAAGAAGGACGGATGTCCATCACATAGAATGTCGAGTTGAAAACCTGAGTTCCCACCTATATTGGGATGTTCACCTCTCCATGGACCATCCTCTTAGACCCATCAAAAGCTCGCACCACTATATTGTTGGGTTTTAAAGTCAGCCCCTCACAATCCATTCTATCCGGGGATTTCTTCGGCAAGACATTTAGAGATGACCCAGTATCAACCAAGACATGGGCTAGGGTGGTTCCTCTGCACTCCATTGAGACATGTAGCGCATCATTGTATTTTCTCCCTCGGGGTGTCAAGTTGGCATCGGAGAAACCCAGGCCATTGTCAGCTGTCAAACTGGCCACACACTCTTGGAATTGATCAGCCGAAGTCTCTTGTGGTACATGCGCTGTCTTCAGAAACTTGACCAAAGCTTTAGCATGTGCCTCAGAGCAAAGCAGCAATGCTAACATAGAGATTTTGGATGGGGTCGGCCCCAGTTGTTCTACCACATCATAATCACTTTTCTTGATGATCCTCAGGATTTCTTCCATCTCCTTCTTGGATGTCTCAGGAATGACTAGTGACTGAGTCTTCGTCAAGACAGGATCCTCTTGAAGATTCTTTCCTTTTTCCTCAGCAGCGGAAACAGGGATGGGAATTGTAATGTTTTTGTCAGCGGGTACACTTGTAGGTAAAATTACTGGTGCGGAGGTTATCTTCGGAATGGCCACGGGTCCAAATACGGCTATTGGAGGAGCAATCTCTGGATAAAAGATTCTTCCACTACGAGTAATCTTGCTTGTTCCGGAAATGTTACCGATGTCGGGAGTATCTTCTTCAGAGCTTTCGTCTTCAGCAGTCTGTTCAATCTGTTTGACACCATGGTAGTAGATTTCTCCACCATAGTTCCATGGTACCATTTTATCGGATTTGTATGGGGCTGGCCCAGGCATTGTCATCTTCAACGGAGTAGTCATAGGAGCGGATGTAATCCTAACGGGTTTTTTAGGAACCCTGGAAGGATTGGCGTATATGGTTATTATTGAAACTTCTGAAACTGCAATGGGTGAGACAGGAGCTTTCTCAAATAAGATTTCTCGGTTATCAATCAATTGTTGGATTCCTTTCTTCAATAGAGGACAGTCAAATGGAGAGGATAGGCAAGCATGGAAATCTTGGTCACAACCTGGGAACACCCCAGCTTTCAACAAATTCAACTTGATGGTTAGGAGAGGAGTTAACAGTTCATCCATAGTAGAAATAAATAGATCTTCTTCCACAGCATTGGCATTATGTCCATTCCTAGGCATTGGAGCGGAGATAACATTTGGTTTTTCAGGAGCTTCAAATTCAACTTCCTTTGCGTCAATCAGATCTTGAATCTTGTTCTTCAAGGTCCAACAATTGTTGGTGTCATGCCCTGGACTTTCTGAATGGTACGCGCATCTGGCGTTGGGATGGTAATATGGAGAAGCAGTGTTAGGATTTTTAGGGGCCTCTTTTAGCATGGCCAGGTTCAACTTCAAGAGATATGGTAGGACTTGAGCAGGAGTCATGTTTATCTTGGTGAATTGCCTTACGGGCCTTTCCACCCTTTGCTGGTTAATTCTCGGCTGATCATTTCTCGACTGGATATTTCTTGGCTGGTCTAATGCAGACTTTTGAATCATAACAGCCCCCACTATTGGTCGTCTTTCAATTCTTCCCTGATTCCTCTGGGCATAGACAGCAGACACTTCCTTTTTTCCAGTGAAGGGCTTTTTTGCAGCAGTAGAGGTAGACGCATCTTTCTGAATTTTCCCGCTTCAAATACCGGCTTCCACCCTTTCTCCAGTTAAAATCAACTCATTGAATCCTGCAGAGGAGCTCCCAATCAAGTGATTAAAGAAAGGACCTGATAGGGTTCCCGAGAACATGTCCACTATCTCCCTTTCAGATAAATGTGGTTGCACCCTTCCGGCTAAATCCCTCCATTTTTTGGTGTAGTCTTTGAAGCCCTCATTGGTAGCCATAGCCATACTCTGTAGCTGAGTACGGTTTGGCGCCAAGTCGGTGTTGTATTGATACTGTTTATAGAAGGCGGCTGCCAAGTCTTCCCAATTATGGACATCTGCTCTCTCCAACTAGTAGAACCAATCCAGCTGCGTTCCCGATAGACTGTCCTGGAAAAAGTGGACCCACGGGTCTTTGTCAGAAGAATATGGTTGAATTTTCCTGACATAAGATCGTAGGTTCATCTTAGGGCAAGACACCCCATCATACTTAGTGAACAGTGGCACTTTAAACTTAGGAGGGATTACAATTCCAGAAACCAACCCTAACTCCTCAAAATCCAGCCCCGGTACTCTTTGTATCTCTATAACAGCTAGACGTTCTTCCAAGTTTTTGTATTTGTCATCGGCCGAAGGGTACTGTTGTTCAGAGTAGTCTTCATCTTCCTCTTGCTCTACTTCAGAATCTGATGGCACTGTCGCTCCTTTTCCTTTTCCTTCCCCCTCTTCAGATGTTGATGGGAATTCCAAAGTCTGTCTGGCTTGTCCTTCAAACCTTCTGCCTATGATAACCACACTGGCTCGCTTCTTCTTCTTTTTCTCTTTCTCCTTCTCTAACAGAGTCTTGAGCTCCTCCTGCCCCTTGGCTAAGGTCAAGAGTAGCTGTTGAAATTGTGAATTCTGAGCTTGCAAATCTTTGACCGTTTGTTCAATATCCATCTTGCTGAAATAAACAGCAGAGAGATGAGGAAACTTGGTGTGAAGACCTGTTTATGCATATGATGAATGATATGTATTCATGTAATGCTTTCAAGGATTCAGAAATTCAAATTTGTTTTAAACAAAAAAGAAACACAGGTCATATTAATAAGATAGATTTGTTAGTACATCAATGCCCCTTGGGCAAAATAATACAAAATTCTAAGGTAAAAAGACGTTGCACATCCTCTTTGGTGCAATGTAGGTGTTGAGAGTCTGCTCTTCGTGAAGTAGTCGAGTGAGTTCCAAAACCTTCTTCTCGCTTGCGTAGAACTGGGCTTCGAAAGTGTCGCGCTCTCCCTTGAGATGTATTCAACTCCTTTGTAGATCTTCGAGTGATGTTGGCATGTCAGGATGTAGGATGGTGTATGGAACTTCTCCTTCCATAACAGACTCTATAATCACTGGGAGAATGGAGGGGTAAGGCATCATAAGACTTTGGGCGCGGGTTCGTACCCACTTGAGGTAAGGCTCAAGAGGGATGGAATTCTTGTGTCCCAAGGTCTTACTATCTACCTTGTTGGGCATTCTCCAAGCTCGGATGAACCTTTTTCGGAGTCCTTGGTCGTTGTTGTCGAAGTCGAAAACCAATCCTTGAATCAGCATGTCATGTGGGCCATCCCTTCGGGAATAACCAAATTGTCTCAGAGCCAAGCAGGGGTTGTAGGTGATGCCTCCCCTAATGCCAAGTAGAGGGATATTAGGGAATTCCCCATAACGGTCAATGATGATGACATTCTCTTTTTATCGAGAACACCAATGAATGTCTGAATGTGTAAGAGTCATCAATCGTTGTGACCACCTCAAACCTTGCTCATTCTTCAAGACTGATTGGGGAAGATGAGAAATAAACTATCTTTCCAGGAGAGGAGTGCAACACATGAGAACACCTCTTTTCCTCATTGTACGAGTGTTAAAAGAATAGAGGATATCCCCAAGCAATGTAGGCACCGGGTTGCGAGATATGAAAATTTTGACAGCACTCACATCTATGAGTTGGTCAGGATTAGGGAACAATACCATCCCATAGATGAGAAGGGCTACAATCTCCTCAAAAGCATGCAAGTCTAGAGAATTCCAACAACTTTGGGCCTTCTCAAACAAGAACTTTGACAAGAAACCTTTGACACCACTTCTAGTTTCCCAATATGTTGTGACATCAGATGAGTGTAAGTGCAGGGCTTGAGCAATCTATTCTGGCTTTGGATCTCTTTCCGTACCGTTGAAGGGTAGTTGATTGGGAATAGGAATCCTCAAGAGTTGATAAAATTCCTCCAAAGTGGGCACAAGTTGGTAGTCAGGAAATGTGAAGCAATGATGCAAAGGGTCAAAGAACTGGAAGAGAAATTGCATCATATACTCCTCTGTGTTGGTGGTGACCAAGTTGAGTAGACGACCATGTCTCTCGGTGAATGGAGAATTCCCAGGAATCCTTGAAGCTAGCTCCTTGAGTTGTGGAGGAATTCTTACAAGGTTGATTTGGACAATTTTCCTGCGAAGTGAATCCATAACCTATAAAATAGGAACAAAGATGAAATTCCAAAATCCTTGAAATGGTTAGTGGATGCATATGATGTTCATGATGTCCATGATGTTATGCACAAGTATATATGTACAAACAAATCACACAAGTTCCTTAGTTTAGGCTTGCATGAGGTTTATAGGTAAGTACCCTCTTAAAGTTTAGTTGGCTCAACCTGTCCTAGAAATAGTAATCGGGTTCTAAGGAGCTCAATATCACTGGATTGTTTCCTTGTTCATTGTTTCAATTCAGCCTCTTTACTGGCGACCGAAATATTCCAAGGAACCAAACCTCAATGAGTGTAGTATCGAGTATCTACCAACTTCGGACTTCACCAAAGCCGGTCATCTCACTACATCCTAAAAGGCCAAGTTGGTCAAGTAAAGGTTCTAAAAGTTCATTAGTGCTTCATGACATCACTCAGCGGCCCCGTATTCTCTTTGATTGACTCAAAGGCTACCGGTACCCACAAATATGTCGCACTAATATAGCTATTGCTTAGACCATGTCGCTATATCCCGCACAGTTTCCACAGCGAATTGTTATTTACCTATGAATGTTTCCCAAATCCGGGTAGAGGATTCAAACCCAAACAATAGAACCAAAGTGTAAAGCAAACAAGTCAAGCAAGATAAGCATGTAAAGGTGATCTAAAACCCTAAGGTAACCACACTTTTAGAATTCTCCCCAACAGAGTCGCCAATTCTGTGATGCGGTGGGAGAACTGACTTGAGGTTTTGCGTTTGTGTTTGCAAATGTTGCGGTTTAGTAAGAGTCGCCACCGACTTTTATTTTATCCAAAAGGAAAGGTAAAAAAGCACAGGAAAGACCTTTGAGATGTTTTCTTGAGTTCGGGGAGTAGATTATGAAAAGGGAAGGTGCTAGCACTCTTTTCATCCATGGTTTTCCATGGGCTCTTAGTTACTTGTTTAGATCACTTGCTTTGCTTTTGCAATTGTTTTAAATGGTGCTTTGTCTGGTTTTGAAAGTATTTTGAAAAGAGGCCTTTGTTTAGGCAATCTTTGTAATGATTCGCGTTCGTAAGAATGTATACAAAGATGTTTGTCTTTTGAAAAATGTTTCAATGTTTTGAAAGTTGTTTGGAAATGTTTTGAAAATGTGTGTGTGTTTGTTTGAAAATAGCAAGGATTGTTTGAAAGAGAGCAAGTAACTAGGAGCTATCTACCCTACTCAAACGTCTTTCCTATACATTTTTATTCCTTTGACATTGTTGATTTACCATTGATTTGGTAAATAACCTTATCTTTGGATGTTAAACGGGACGGGCGTGGGTCATCGTATGACCATGATAGCAATGTTACCAAGTATCTTTAGCATTTTGAGGGACTAAGATCATTTGTTTAGGTAACCTTTTGATAGCGTCATCGAGGGACTGTGATCTTATTTGTTTGTATTGTTTTGCCAAGATACCTAGCATGCATACCATGGCCATTTATTTTAAGGCAACCAAGTGGGTGAAACCCTAGGGGTGCTTGTGTGCAATGTGTTATCATTTTACATGCTTTTGTTTGTCTTGTATTAGGTCATTCTATTTGTTTGATTTTTGTCTTATCATACAAACCCTATTTTACTAATCATATATATAATGCGATAAATTGCGTAAAATAAATCTAAGCTATTACAACAATTATTATGGGAGGGGGGATACAAGTTTTTGAATGGGGATATTTGTACAAAAAAATAAACCCTAATATACTATTACAACCCAATTGAATTATTGTGCAAAAATAAATAAATAAACAAGTATTTAAATATGTAATAAAATGTATTTATGCAAAAAAATGTTTTATATTAATTTTATGTGTGAAAAAATAAAATTATTTAAGTCCTAAAAATAAGAAAAATAATATTGTTATTTTTGAAAGGGGTGAAACCCTAGTTTTGTTTAAAGAAAAATATGTTCTATATTATTTATTTTATCCATTTATGTACAAGAAAATATAAATAATATTATATGCAATATTAAAAATTAAAATATATGTGGAAATATATTTTATGTGTATGAATAATAAAAATAAAAATGTATGATATTTTTAAATATGTTTACTATTTATTTTAAGAAAATAGATTCTATTTATTCCAAATAATCAATATTTTATGCAAAAAAATAAGATAAAAAATAAAATAAAATGCAAAAAATTAAGAAAATATTTTTGTGATTTTTTAATGTTCAGAAAAAAAATATAAAGTCAATAAACATAAAAAATATGAGAAAATATGCAAAAATATAAAAATATGCAAAGGGAGTGCAAATAGTAGTCAGGGGGGGTGTGGAAAACAAAACAAGCAGGCCCAAGGCGCGCCAGGCCCAGGACACTTCATCCCTGTCCTTCAGCCTCTTCCATACGCGCGTGTTTTTGCTTCAAATATGTATCTTGCTATAGCTTGCATAAAATCAAAAACTCATAACATAAAAAATGTAGCTTGTAAACTCACGATTCCAATGATATAAAATTCATAATCTAACTCTCAAAGATCAGAGAGAATTTCAGTAGCCTTAATTTCTGACCTAGTTTTTTCATGAACTTCGAGTTTCAAATTCTCACTACTAAGTTAATATAAATGACAACTATGCATATGTACAGCTTCACCGTGTTAAGGACTACATCTTTGCTTCACAAATCATAGCTTGAGGATTCCTAAATAGAGAGATAGAGTTTTGAAAAATACCTTGTTCATCTGAGTTTGGATATGGAAATGTGAGGACTTTGAGTGAGGCCTGAGGATCGTGTGAGCTTCCTTGAAGTTCCCTCAAGCTTTTCCAATGCTTAGCTGGCCTTGTGGATGCTTGAAACTCCCTGTAGAAGTCAAGTTGCAACCTTCAAAAATGAAAATGGTGATGTATGAAATAGAGCTCACAGTTTCAATGCAAAGGCTTGGATAGTTTGGATGTGATGTATGGAAGGTATTTCAAGTGTTAAAGGGAGAAACGCACGAGCCAATATTGAGCTTGCAAGAGTTTTGCAGAAACTGCAAGTTTGGGCAGAAAAATCGTGTTTTTGTGTTTGGGAGAGTTTCAGAAGTTATGCACTCGTGTTCTAGCTTGAGATAAGTTTGTGAATGTGTTTTGAATGATGCCAAGTCCACCATTTATCAGATGTACAAGTTCCCTTCACTTTTGCAACTTTTCTTGCTTTTGAAGAAAAGTGAAATGACTTGTGCCAAAGGACTGTACTTGCTAGTTCTAGGGCTGCCAAGGGTTGGTAAACATTGCCTGATATCTGTGGACATTGCTTGTAACAAAGAAACAGGTCCATGGCTCAAGAATTGCAAAGTTGCAAAAAGCTTGCTTTATCAAAATGGCATTGTGCCCTTTATGCCATTTATGGAATTATTCTTTGTACAATGCTTCAAAAGCCAAAACAAAGACATTATCCATTGAGTTAGAATTTAATTATGGAGTGTAGAAGAGATTTAGGACCTTTAATGCAAGGTACAAGCATGCTTGATCAGATTTGCAACTTGGTGTATTGTGAAAATGGCTTGAACAAAAGTGATAAAATGTCATTTTCTCTTCTTCGATTCTCCCTAACCACAAATGATCTTGGAGAGTTCTTGGACATTTTGGAAAGATTTCAACATGCTCTACAATCCATATTTGAAATGAATTTTGATATACCTCTGGGAACTAGGTGAGAAATGCCCATGAAGTTAGGTCAAAAACCTGCCTAAACTAGAGCAAAATTTCACTAAGTTATTTAGTTTATGGACCCCTATTCACAAATTCATAACTTGAGATCCAAGCATCCTTTGTGAAAATTTTTTGAATCAAAGTTGTAGATTTCATGGAGTAATACAACTTTCATGTTGGAAGCTTTCTTTGAATCCAATTGCATCATGGTGAAAAAGTGGTGAAAAGTTGGGAAAAAATAAGAAAATTTCCATACTTAGAAATTTTCTAAGTTATGAAAAAATTTCAAATTAAAACCATAATTTGCAAAATTGATTTTCTTGGTGAACAAGTTTCACATTTTGACATATCTTGATGAATTATGACCCTTGGCACTTGATTTTGACCAAAAAGTCAAAGTTTGACTTTTCAGTGCATAGTTGACTTTTGATCAGTAGACTGCAAAATTCATCTGTCAATCCTATGCATTTGAGATCTTTTGAACTATGTGATTAGGTAAAGATGATGCTATTGAGTCCTTGAAATCATATTTGAACCCAATTGTTCATTGGCTAGGTTAAAAATCAGAAATTTCCCTTTCTCAGTCAAAACCCTAATTTTGACCATTTTGCCCTTTTGATGATTTGATCAAATTTCTTGAGGAGTTGTGATCCAAACTTGATCAAATGGTTCATATGAGTCTAAAATGTTGTTGTGGATCAAAAATTATGAAGTTTGACTGTAAATTGGCCATGTTGACTTTTTCCCCAATACGGCTGATTTTTAGGTCAACTGTCCAATTGACTGGGCAAAAATTTGATTCAAGGCTTGAAACTTAACATGGGAAATCTTAGGGGTACAAGATGGTGTATTAAAGTAACATGAAGCATTGGTAGTCCAAAAATCCTTGTGAAAACTCAAACCCTAATTTCAGGTCATCAGTGCAAGGTGAGGTCTTGAGCTGAGCAAACCCTAATCCTGTCTGGAGTCCAAGAAGTCTTGTGAGGAAAATGTTGATAAATGAGAGGGAAAATTTGGGGGTACAACAGTTACCTTAGATCTTCCCACCGGTTTGGTCGAGAACCTTTAAAAGATGACATTGCTTCCATCATGGCTAAAACTTCCATCTCTTTTTCACCAACCTCTCCAGTTTCGTCAAAAATTGATACGCTTAACACTCTTTCAAAAGGTAATTGTTGTGTCTTCAAAGAATTTTCATTAGCAACAACTTGATCAACTACCTCAATATGTTGACTTATGAAAACATCATCCTTTTACTTCATGGTATTTCGCACATTAATTTTTAACTCCTCATCATAGACCTTTAGTGTCAACGTGCCCTCTTTTATGTTTATCAAACATCTCCGGGTCTCTAAAAATGGTCTGCCCAGAATGATCGGAATCTCTTCATCTTCTGGCATTTCCAAAATAACAAAATCCACCGGGAACACAAACTTGTCAATTTTAACAAGCACATCTTCTACTATCCCGTACGGTCTTTTCACAGAATGGTTAGAAAATTATAGCGTCATTCTTGTATCTTGCACTTTACCTATCCCCAATCTCTTGTAGATGGACAACGGCATAAGACTCACACTTGCTCCCTGTTGCACCCCAAAATTTTCCCTCTCATGTTTTCCAAAATATTCCCCCTGCATGGTTGATCACAAACCCTTGCCTAAGGAAAAAGAAATTTTTTAGTGGTGCTTTAAGTACCTTTCGATTGGCATTCTGAAAAACCCTTCGATTGGCATTCTGAAAGACCCTTCAATTGGCATTCTGAAAGACCCTTCGATTGGTATTCTGAAGGAGCCTTTCGATTGGCATTCTGAAAGACCCTTCGATTGGCATTCTGAAAGACCCTTCGATTGGCATTTTGAAAGACCCTTCGATTGGCATTCTGAAAGACCCTTCGATTGGCATTCTGAAAGACCCTTCGATTGGCATTCTGAAAGACCCTTCGATTGGCATTCTGAAAGACCCTTCGATTGGCATTCTGAAAGACCATTCGATTGGTATTCTGAAGGAGCACTTCGATTAGCATGAAACAGCACCTTTCGATTGGCCTGTTAACAAAGCCTTTCGATTGGAATTTTAATTAGTACCCTTCAATTGATCTTTGGACAAGGGCCATTCGGAGGAGGTCATCAAGAGGGCACCCAAATCAAAAGTGTCCAGGTTCATTCAAGAGACATGAATATTTCAAAAAAGGAAAACTTTTAATGTGCCTGATTCTTGTCTCATGGCTTTAATGGCCTGTTTAATGGGCTGTATCTTGCCGTTACTAGACCCCCCACCCCTATAAATACAAGGGCCAGTGGCACATTACAGAGGACACGAAAAAACACACGAACGAAACACGGGAAAAAAAACAGAGAACTTGGAGATACGCTGCCCAAGGTCATCAGCATTTTTAATCCAAGCCAAAGCATCCTTCAACAAAAGTATCCACGCCCAGAAATCCAGATCGAATGTATTCATCCAGCCAGTACCCAAATCGAAGATCCAATCTGCTGGTAAGAGAGGGTAAATTGTCAAAACTGTTCATTTTACATAACATATCCATATTTGTTATCCCATTCGATTTGCCATCCTAGACAGAATTCAAGGGCCTGGGTTTGGCCCCAGGTCATGTTCTTCGTTTGCTAACATTTCCTGCAGATTTAGCTTGGAAAGACTCGACATACGCAGGATCGAAGGGCCTGGGGTTCGATACCAGGCCTTGAGTTTTATTTTGCTAACACACTTTTGCAGGTATAGCATCCCAGATCGAAGGAGACACCTTCTCTGGATCGAAGCTTCCCATAGTCCTCCTGGATCGAAGAAGGAATTTTTCCCAGGATCGAAGGGAAATCCCCTTCCATGGATCGAAGGCTGTTCATGCCCACTTCCTGGCCCAATCGAAAGAACCATGACCCTGTTTGGATCGAAGCTTCCCAGGCTTCCAAAATTATGTTTTTTTTATTTGCTGACTGTTTCCTTCGTTTTTTATCCTTATTTTGACTATTTTTATTTCTTTTTTAATCAACATAAAATCAAAAAACACAAAAACATTAGGCTAGTTTTTTCCTATTAAATCAATTTTGTTAATTAATCTTTTAATTATCTTAACGTTTTTTCCAAAACTAAAATTAAGTAGATTTAGATCATTTTCTCAAAAATAAAATAAAACTCAAAAAAATATTTTCTTTTTAATTAATTAATCATTAGTTAGTCTTAATTCTTAAATCAAAAAATGACAAAAAAATATGCTTTATTTAATAAAAAAAGGGGTCAAAACCCAAGGACACTCCGATTCAATTTTTTTTTCGCGCGCGCTTATTTCATTGTAACTGCCTACTGGTTTGTAATAGCTTAACTAAGACCTTTTACACTTTAATGCTTTTATTCCCCCAAATTTTTGGACATGTAAATAATCCCACTCCCCGAAGCCTTGTAATAGCGTAGGATTTACAATTCCCGCACTTTAAATTCCTGTACATATATTAACTGCTTAGATGTATGCTAACTAGGATTGCATGACAAGATTAACTCTTAACTTAAAATCAACAGTAGCTCACCATAACATGTACAAAGATAATATAAACTGAAAATTGACACACTCGCACATTCCACCCTTAGGTACACCTCACTTGGTTGCCTCGAATGTGGTCATTGAGTATAGGAAGTCTTAGAGGTCGCCCTCATGTCCAAACATCAAAAGTTGCCTCGAAATGGTTGCCTCGATAAAAATGATCTAAGATATTAGGGTTACCGCTAAAGCATCCTAACATTGCTTTAGTGACTACACGTCCCTTAAATTGAATTGACCTGAAAACTCCAACGACGGTGCTACCTACTCCTCAATAGTGGGATAGCACTGTCTAAAGGACATTTGCACAATTTAATTCCTTTTTGAGTAGGAAGATGTTCTTAAGTACTTGCTCCTTTTAAAACAAAACAAAAAACTTTTTGCACTTACACTTTCTTCAAAAACAAAATTCTTTTCAAAACCCACAAACACAAAGAAAAGCAAACTTTTGAAAACATAGTGAGCAAGTACCTAAGAGCCCGTGGGTAACCACGGATAGAAAGGGTGTTAACACCTTCCCTTTCTATAATCTACCTCCCGAACCCGAGAAACATCTCGAAAAGGAATTTTTCCGTGCTTTTGTCCTTTCCTTGTTGGATAAAATAAAAGACGGTGGAGACTCTTGCTTACCGCGACACTTTGCGAAAACAAACGCAAAATACGAACCAGCATTCCAAAACAGTTAGTTCTCGTTCCCACCGATCACAGAACTGGCGACTCTGCTGGGGACTACTATAAGTGAGGTGTACCTTAGGATTAGATCACTTGTGTTTTCAATTGTATTGCTTTGTATGCTTTTAATTTTGTGGGCTTGCATCGGAGTTTTATAAATCCTCCACCCAGATTTGGGGAAACATTCATAGATAGCAATACGTTGTGGAAACTGTGCGGGGTATACCGACACGGTTGAAGCAATAGCTATATTAGTGCGACATATTTGTGAGTACCGGTAGCCTTTGAGTCAATCGAAGAGAATACGGGGCCGCTGAGTGATGTCACTAAGCACTAATGACCTAGAACCTTACTTGACCATCTTGGCCTTTTTTAGGGGTAGTGAGATGACCGACTTTGGTGCAGTCCGAAGTTGGTAGATACTCGATACTACACTCATTGAGGATTGTTTTCTTGGAATATTTTGGTCGCTAGTTCAGTGGCTAAACCAAAACGATGAACATAGAAAACAATCCAATGATATTGAGCTCCTTAGAACCCGGTTACTATTTATAGGGCAGGTTTTGAGCCAACTACACTCAAGAGGGTACTTACCTATAAACTCCATGCCAGCCTAAACTTAAGGTTGTTTGTGTGACTTGTGTGCCTTCAAACTTGAGCTATTTGCACATTCTTGTTATCTGACAACATGAGTTCCTTGCAGGTTTTGTTTACAGTCCTTATCCAATATTTTGGATTTATTACAGAGCTTACTTACATCACCTCACACTTTTGTTTAAACTCATATCATACACATCATAACATCATGCCTTAACATTTCCTTAACCATTTCAAGGATCTCAAGGGTCTGTGATGCAGGTTATGGTACATCAAATGTCTAGCAAGGGGCAAGGGGATTTATTTTCCTCTAGTCAATGCCGTCTAGAGATCAAAACATGATAACTTGAGTCAGGGGCTATGACCCACTCGATATGGTGAGCTTGACTCTTGAAGAAGGACTCTCAGCAACATGAAGTTCCTTCAATCAAGCTACCAGATTCAGATTCTGACAGTTTCTTGTTTACCCCGCGAGATCCTTGAAAACATTGCATACATATATCATACATATCATTGCATAACAGGTCTTCCAGTACAGGTCTCTCATGTTCTCGCTGTTTATTTCAGCAATGGATCTCCAACAAGACAACCAGGATCTTCATACTCAAGAGACTCTTTTCAGGGAGATCTTCCTAAACATATCCAAGGGGCAGGAAGAGTTGAGAACACTCCTCATGGGGAACTTGGTCAAGAAAAGTCCTGAAGACAATAAGGACGAATGGCTGAAACATCTGCAAGCTGAGGTAGATGCAATGAAAGCCCAAATACTGGGGCAGATGGCTCTTATCCAAGGCTTAGCTCGGGAACAAGAAGAGTTGAGAACCATGATCAACTAGCTTCATCAAGACAAATACAACAACATGAAGCAAACAGTCAAAGTCGAGGACCAAGTCATTAATCAATTTCCAAGAAGTCAAAGGTTTGGTTTGACGAAGAATAGACCTCTCCAAGTTGTTACTACCTCACAGGTCCAACAAAGACCTTGCCAAGAACAACGGGTTGATCAGAGTAAGCCAAATATGCCCAAGAGGCAATTTACCAAGCTCAACATGTCACTATCTCAAGCGCTACAACACATGTTGAAGAAAGAGCTGATTACATTAAAGGCTCCTCATCCGAACCCTAAGACTTCTTCTCCTAACTACAACCCGGATGCAAGATGTGCTTATCATTTTGGTAGCCCAGGGCATGACACAAACAACTGTTGGGCTCTGAAGAACAAGATTCAAGACTTGATTGATGCCAAGGAGATCAAGTTTGACCCTCCGGAGACCCCAAACATAATCACTGCTCCTATGACGAATCATTGAAAGCTTTTGTTCATTTGAATTTTTCAAGTTATAATTTCTTTGTTATTCAAACAATTATCTATTAATGCCAAACTTTGTGTCATTAATGCATTGCATATGTTTGTCTTGATTTGATCCAATCATTTTCATTACATTTAAACTATGCTTTTTACTCACTTTATGATATTCAACTCTTGCTAAAAGTTACAAGCCTTTAGAGGGAGGATGACGAAACAATGCCATAATCTCATACAGTATGCTTTTGGGCAGACCTTGCTGACGATGTACAGGCGTTTCTTTCAGATCCTAAACACTGGAGTTATAAGGAAGATAATCCCTAGTCAACCCCTTCGAGCCAAAGAAGTAGGATTTTTCTGTTTTAAACACAAATTGAAACCTTTAATTTAAACCTGGGGCAGGGTAGTCTCTCAGTTAATTCAAAAAAGATGTGCATTAAAGTCGCAAAACTCTCAATTCATAATACAACGAACGACATCAAAAGCATTCCTATGGAATCAGAAGACAGTGGTGGTTCCTTATCTCATAGGCAGTCAATCTCTCAAAAGAAGAAAAAAAAGTCCACTGAGCCAAAACCTATAAAGGAGGCTTGAGAAAGCTGGGGCATCCCGCTGACTGTAATCTCGAAAATAGGAACAGTCAGGCAAAAGTTAGGGATAACAAATCAAAAGAACGAGGTCGCTATAAATCCTCAACAACATGAAAAATGTTGCAAAAAATGATGACTGCCTTCCAACAAATTCAACTTGTGTGAACCATCACCAAAAACGTCGTTCCAGACTCATTTGGAGTTCAAATGCACAATTAACTGAGTTTACAATTGAAGAACATCACGAAGAGCGGGTGGGTACAAATATACTTTGAGCCTTTATCCTTTGTTTCTTAAACCGTGAACCAAGCCACGTTACAACCCTTCAAAAGTCCTAACTGAAGCATGAGTTAGTTCGAAAGCATACTGTTACAAAAGGTATCCTGACTCCTGTAAGGCTTTGCCCTAAATCTTGTGTTGAATTTGTCTTATAAAGAGTTTTCTGCTAAAAAATGCATTTTTCAAAACTTCGAGACAAGCATAAACTTTGCATTATTTGAATATCACTGTTTGCATTTGGCTATTTGTTTGACAGCGGAGAAATTCACACAACGAATATCCGATGAACGAAAGCCCTCTCAGTGAACAAAATCACTTCAAAAAGGATGACACTTCCAATCAAGGGGCATGGCATGATCATTGTCCATCACCTGGGGCTGTCCAATCAAGATTCCAGGAAATCTCTCAAAGAAATGCAGAGTAAACCAGGGGCAAGTCTCCATCTCTGTCACTTGGGGAATTGAACATCAATCTCAGTGAAGGGTTACGTACAATCAAACATTTTTCTGGCAATGTCACAAACACTTGCTACTAGGGGCAATGACAAATCTCCCCAAAATCCTTCTCATAGGATGACATCCCAGCAAGGGTTTAATCTCTGAAAACCTTTCCCCAGTTGAGACAACTTCAACGAAGATGTCACCTCTCTAGCGGACTGATGACAGGGTTTATTTCCCCAATAACACCAGGATTCCCCAGCTTGAGTTTGCCTCTCCGACTACTACAAATCAAAGGACCACAACTCCTCTTCCCCAGTAGACTACTCTGCAATCCCCAGCAAGTTACTATGAAACCTGGACCCAACCAAATGTCAGTTTAACTTTGACTCCCCAGTAGAGCAACGGACAACCGAGACTCCTGAACTTGTTCCCCAAGAATGAATCAATACTCTCCACAGAGTTCACAACTTTCCCCAACGGAGTTCTCCTCAAACAACAAAGCAGGGATCCCCGGTGGAAACGTTTTGAGCAAAGTCCAAGACAAAATTACACTTCAACATCATTACACAATGCATACATCATGACATTGCATACAACTAACTCTTTACCTTTTCAGGAAAGATCGATCAACAGATAAAAGTCATTACCTTTTGGAGTAGCAGTCGTCAAAGATTCCTTCATCATCCTGCTGAGGTAGAAATCGTCCAAGATTCCTTCATCATCCCGCTGAGGTAGTAATCGTCCAAGATTCCTTCATCATCCTGCTGAGGTAGTAATCGTCCAAGATTCCTTCATCATCCTGCTGAGGTAGTAATCGTCCAAGATTCCTTCATCATCCTGCTGAGGTAGTAATCATCCAAGATTCCTTCATCATCCTGCTGAGGTAGTAATCGTCCAAGATTCCTTCATCATCCTGCTGAGGTAGTAATCGTCCAAGATTCCTTTATCATCCTGCTGAGGTAGTAATCGTCCAAGATTCCTTCATCATCCTGCTGAGGTAGTAATCGTCCAAGATTCCTTTATCATCTGTTTGGAGTAGCAATCGTCTCAGATTCCTTCATCACACATCATTATCAAAATAAAAAAAAAGACCTCCTCTGGTTAGATTCATTTCTTCCAGTTAATGACAGGCAATCAGAGACCTTCAAATTACAGTCTAGATACGATCTAGATTCGAATGTCATTCTGTCACTCATTCAAATACATTTCAGATACGCTCCAGATGCAGACGCAATTCTGACAATCATCCAGACTCAACTCTATTCTCCAGCAGCTCCGGGATTTATTTTCCCCAGCTAAAACATCACAGCCTCATACATCATGATACATGCATATACGCATCATACGAATACAATCTCATTTATGTTGAGAACATCATTGCTTGATCCATATCATGCATTGCATATGGATGACCTTTACCTTTCAGGAAAGATGCAGTTAAATTCCCAATTATGTCAATGGAGACAAAATCAGTTAAATCGATTCCTAAAGATTTTTCTGAGGTGAAGCCAGTCAATGGAGACAAAATCAGTTAAATCGATTCCTAAAGATTTTTCTGAGGCGAAGCATGTCAATGGAGACAAAACCAGTTAAATCGATTCCTAAAGATTTTTCTGAGATAACTCGTCAAAGGAGACACCCATGTCAATAGAGACAACCTGTCAATGGAGACAACTCGTCAAAGGAGACACCCCGTCAAAAGAGACAACCCGTCAATGAAGACAAAACTACCTACCAACAATCTCCAAATGGCATCTGTAAGCCCATTCCCGACATCACAATGCTGATACTACACCATGCGAGTGCAAATTTCTGGGCACTCTAGTGTTCATTCCACCTTCGGATCACGAAAGGCTCGAAAGCTAATCTATATCCTCAGGTTTAAGAAAATTGAGCAGGGGCAACTGTTGCACCCCAAAATTTTCCCTCTCATGTTTTCCAAAATATTCCCCCTGCATGATTGATCACAAACCCTTGCCTAAGGAAAAAGAAAATTTTTGAGTGGTGCTTTAAGTACCTTTCGATTGGCATTCTGAAAGACCCTTCGATTGGCATTCTTAAAGACCCTTCGATTGGCATTCAGAAAGACCCTTCGATTGGTATTCTGAAGGAGCCTTTCGATTGGCATTCTGAAAGACCCTTCGATTGGCATTCTGAAAGACCCTTCGGTTGGCATTCTGAAAGACCCTTCGATTGGCATTCTGAAATACCCTTCGATTGGCATTCTGAAAGACCCTTCGATTGGAATTCTGAAAGACCCTTCGATTGGCATTCTGAAAGACCCTTCGATTGGCATTCTGAAAGACCCTTCGATTGGTATTCTGAAGGAGCACTTCGATTAGCATGAAACAGCACCTTTCGATTGGCCTGTTAACAAAGCCTTTCGATTGGAATTTTAATTAGTACCCTTCGATTGATCTTTGGACAAGGGCCATTAGGAGGAGGTCATCAAGAGGGCACTCAAATCAAAAGTGTTCAGGTTCATTCAAGAGACATGAATATTTCAAAAAAGGAAAACTTTTAATGTGCCTGATTCTTGTCTCATGGCTTTAATGGCCTGTTTAATGGGTTGTCTCTTGCCGTTACTAGACCCCCCACCCCTATAAATACAAGGGCCAGTGGCACATTACAGAGGACACGAAAAAACACACGAACGAAACACAGGAAAAAAACATAGAACTTGGAGATATGCTGCCCAAGGTCATCAGCACTTTTAATCTAAGCCAAAGCATCCTTCAACAAAAGTATCCACGCCCAGAAATCCAGATCGAAGGTATTCATCCAGCCAGTACCCAAATCGAAGATCCAATCTGCTGGTAAGATAGGGTAAATTGTCAAAACTGTTCATTTTACATAACATATCTGTTGTACCCCAAAATTTTCCCTCCCATATTCTTCAAAGTTTTGACAAGCATCATCTTCAAATGGCTCAAGTCTACTCAAGGGTTTCACAGTTCAAACACCCTCCTAAGCCAGTCAAATTAGGGTTTTGGCTCTTGCAAGAAAGTTGAGGTTTTCAAGGGCTCAATCAAGTCCCATATGCCTATACACATTGTCAAGCATCTACATGTCAAGTTTCAAGACTCACAAGGTCAAGTTGCACAGTCAAAAAACCCTAATTGCTTCACAATCAACTGCAGGGGCAAAATGGTCATTTGGCAGTCAAAAGTAAAAAATTTTGGTCAACATCTTATTTTGAAGCCACAATCATCATTTGATCAAGTCTTGTTCATGATTCCACAAGAATGGCTCAAAAAATCATTAAGATGCAAAAGTTTCCATTTTTGGACAACTGAAAAGTCAACTGTAACTTGACCAAGGCATAACCTTTTCATGGTTCATTAGAAAAATCCCATCCAATGCTCATTTTGAAGGGGATGACATTTACTACAACTCATCTTCACATTCCAAGTCCAAGAAATGCTCTCACAAAAAGTTATCAATTTCAACATTATAGGTCATTTTCAAATGTCAACAAAAAGGCACTTTAAGTCAAAGACCATAACTTGATATTGGTAAATTCAAATGACATGGGACCAAAGGCATTGGTTAGAGGACTTCAAGACCTTTCCAAAATGTCCAAGAACATGTTCATATGATCAAACTTGAGCAAGATGTGCATTGGAGAAGTTGGGAAATTTTTGTGAAATGGCAAAAGTCAACTATCCTTGAAACTTCAATTTTTGACAAAAGGGCCCACTTTCTTCCACTTGATTCAGCCTTGTCATGCCACCCACGTGTCCCATGACCAATTTCAAGACCAAACATTTATTTTTTCATTTTTATTTAATTTTTGTGGATCTAATTCATTTTAATCCATAATAATTCAAATAAAATCAAAAAAATTAAAGGAATGGAATCTTGTGGTTTGAATAACTTTCATACAGCATATTCCAGTTGCCAAATTCGTGTCAAGGCTATTTTGAGCATAAAATCATGGTTTTGAACCAAGCTTGGAATGTTCATTAATGGTGATTAAGCAAAATCCAAAAACTTAATTGCAATGGATCATTGGCTCATAATGTGACTTATTCTCATTCATACATACATATGCAAGTGTGACAAACCTCATTCACGACCTAGAGAGTGCACAAACGGCCATAATAAAAACTCAAAATTTGTCAAAAAGTGGGAGATCTAAAACTGTGTTGCAGGCACTTTGAGATCAAAAGAAGCACGTAGTCTTCCTCATTGCCATACCCTGAAGCTAAAGAGACCTTTACCACGCCCTGAGATTCCATATCAAGCACTGTAAGTCATCATAAACTCGCCTTTGAACACGAAATTGGATTTCTTTATTCTTGCGTTTTTTCTCAAAAAAGTTAGCATATTCATACTCCTTGATTGATTTCCAACATGACTGCATTAGCCAATTTTATTGTTAGGCCCTGAATCGTGATGCCCGATTTTAGGGTTCACGTTCTTGCGTTTTAGGCATTTATGTTTCAGGGAAAATCAAGGCCAGTCAAGAGCATAGATGTGATCAGGAGACTTGGACGAGACTAACATTGGTCTTAGAATGGATTTTTGAGGCCTAGGGACGATTATAGGACAAGCCTACGAAACTACCTGCGGATAAAAATCCGCAGGTAAATAACCAGGAATTGTGAGGAAGAAGATGATGATACGTCACAACGTGATTGGCCCGTTTGAAAGTCACGCGCGTTTTTTTTGTTTTTTAGGCATAGGCGTTGATTTACAAATATATTAACCATTTCTTATTATTATGTCAAATGAAACATGCAGCACAGTTGGCTAAGGCATTAGTGTAGTGAGCGCTGGGACCTGGGTTCGAATCCCAGGTCCCCCAAAATATTCATTCTTTTGTTCTTACATAATTGCATACAGGGTTCAAAAGGAGGTGTATCATGCATCCCACGCATCAGCCTGCCATGTGGCCTCAAACCCAAATCCAAGGGCTTAGAGTGGATAACCACCATGTTCCCAGTCAACACATGCTCTGGAGAATCAGCAAGGTCAAACGGGTTGAGTGTTAATGGGCCTGAGATTGCAAATAAAGCCTCCAAAATCTGGCCTTCACCTCCTTGGTTTAGCATTTCTTTTCTCATTTTCTTTCTTTTTATTTTCTTGCATTAATTATTATTATTATTTAATTAATTCACAAATAATCATTTTTACAAATAAAAATTCAGAAAAAAAACAAAAAAAAACACTTTATTATTTATTAACTTATTTTGTAAATAAATTCTAATATTAATTAATTAGTTGTGTAATTAGAACAATTTTAACATTTTTTTTTAATAAGTAAAATTAATTTAGAATTAGGTCTTTCACTTCCAATTTTTAATTTCTTTTTTATTTCATTTCATTAAAAACATAAAAAACACAAAAACATTTTTTTAATTAATTAATTGATTAGTAAATTAGGCTTAATTTCATTTAAATTGCAAAAAAGGACAAAAATTCAATTCTTTCTTAAAAAAGGGTCAACACCCTCAAGACGTTCCCGATTAAATTTCTATTCGCGCGTATTTATTTATTTTGATTATATTTATGTAACTGCTTCCGGAAATGTAATAGTTAATTAGGACCTCCTTTATTGCTTTATTTTCTCGCAGTTTATTTCTTCCAAATGGGTTTTTGTTTTTTGGCGATGTATAGACCCGCGCCTTGTAATAGTTAGGTTTACATTTCTGCAATTTATTTTCCACACTCCTAACTGTTAAAAAAAATGCATGAAAGAATGTATGAAAAATAAAACCAATCCGTAGCTCACAAATAACATGTTCAAAGATAAACATAAACTGAAATTGAACATACATGCACATGCCACTCCTAGGGTACGCCTCA
Source organism: Vicia faba (assembly GCA_948472305.1). Lineage (NCBI taxonomy): Eukaryota > Viridiplantae > Streptophyta > Magnoliopsida > Fabales > Fabaceae > Vicia > Vicia faba. Next base: position 536,294,230 of record OX451735.1, on the reverse strand, counting down.
CTGGTTGCCTCGAACGTGGTCATCAAGTATAGGGTGTCTTAGAGGTCTCCCTTTTGTCTAAAGATCCAGTTGCCTCGAAACGGTTGCCTCGGATAAAAGGATCTAGGACATTAGGGTTACCACTAAGGTGTCCTACCATTGCTTCGGTGACCATATTGTCCCGATAATCGAATTGACCCAAACACCTCCAACGATGGTGCTACCTACCTCTCAATGGTGGGATAGCACTATCTAAAGGACTCTTACACAGCCTAATTCCTTAGAGTAGGTAGATTTCTCTTAAGTACTTGCTCTTTTCAAAACAAAACAAAAACATCTTTTCACACCTCACACTTTCTAAAAGTTTTCAAACAAATTTTTCATACAATCTTGAGGACAGATACAAGAGTTACTTAGAAATTTTTCAAACGAAACTTTTTCAAACCCACACACACATTTGAAAAGTAAACAAATTTTGAAAACATAAGAGCAAGTACCTAAGAGCCCATGGATAACCATGGATAGAAAGGGTGCTAACACCTTCCCTTTCTATAAATCCACCTCCCGAACCGAGAAATATCTCGAATAAGGAATTTTGCTGTGCTTTTGTCCTTTCCATATTGGAGAACATAAAAGACGGTGGCGACTCTTGCTTACCGCGACATTTCGCGAACCAGCTAAAAAAAACAGTCAGTTCTATTTCCACCGATCACAGAACTGGCGAATCTGCTGGGGACATAATAAGTGGGGTGTACCTTAGGAATAGTTCATCATCATGTTTTCAATTGCCTGCTTTACTTGCTTTAAAATTGTGGGCCTGTTTTGGGAGTTTCATGGATCCTAACCCGGATCTGGGGGACACCTTTTAGAAAGTAGCAATAAAACTGTGAGGGAACTGTGCGGGGTATACCGACACGGTTGAAGCAGTTTGCTACGTAGATGTGGCACTTTGGTGAGTACCGGTAACCCTTGAGTCAAGTCAAGGAGAGTACGGGGCCGCTGCGTGGTGTCGTGAAGCATCAACTGACCTTAGGAACCTTACTTGAACCATCCTGGCCTTTTTAGGGGTAGTGAGATGACCGACATTGGTGCAGTCCGAAGTTGGTTGATACTCGATACTACACTCATTGAGGGTTGTTTTCTTGGAATATTTTGATCTCCAGTTCAGTGGCTAAATCAAAACAATGAACATAGAAAATAACCCAATGATATTGAGCTCCTTAGAACCCGGTTACTTTTGATAGGACATGTTTTTGAGCCCACCAACTTCAAGAGGGTAGTACCCCAAACTTCATGTTGGCCTAAACTCTAAGGGTTGTCTTGTGTGACTTGTGTGCCTTATCATGTTTTCTTTTGTGAATACTTGTGGTGTGTCCTTATCATAACATCATAACATCATACAGCATCATATGCATTTACTAACCACTTCAAGGGTTCGAATCTTCATCTTTGTTCTTGTTTTGTAGGACATGGAAACTATCCGCAGAAAGACAATTCAGGTCAACCTTGTAAGGGTCCCTCCTCAGCTTAAGGAGCTTACATCTAGGATTCCCGAGAACTCTTCCTTCAGTGAAAGACATGGTAGACTCATCAGCTTGGTTAACACCAACATTGAAAAAGATATGATAAAAGTTCTCTTCCAGTTCTTTGACCCTCTGCATCACTATTTCACTTTCCCGGATTATCAATTGGTGCCTACTTTGGAAGATTTTTCTCAGCTTCTGAAGATTCCTATCCTTAATCAACTACCCTACAACGGTACGGAAAAGGAACCAAAACTTGAAGAGGTTGCTAAAGCACTATGCCTACAACCATCTGATATCAAGGGACATTGGGAAATCAGAAGTGGTATCAAAGGATTCTTGGCAAAGTTTCTGTTTGAGAAGGCCCAAGAATGTTGGAATTCCCTTGACCTACAAGCCTTTGAAGAAGTTGTGGCACTCCTTGTCTATGGGTTAGTGTTGTTCCCGAATCCAGATCAGCTCGTAGATATCAATGCTGTCAAGATCTTCATGTCCAGGAATCCTATACCTACGTTGCTTGGGGACATCCTTCACTCATGTTACACTCGAACCATGAGAAAAAGAGGTGTTCTTATGTGCTGCACTCCTCTCCTGGCAAGGTGGTTTATTTCGCACCTTCCACAATTAGTTTTGAAGAACGAGCGGGGTTTGAGATGGTCACAACGATTGATGACTCTTACACATGCTGATATACATTGGTGTTCTCGGTCCAGAGAAAATGTCACTATCATTGATCGTTGCGGAGAGTATCCTAATGTTCCTTTACTTGGAATCAGAGGAGGTATTACTTACAACCCGTGCCTGGCGTTGAGACAGTTTGGATATGCTCGGAGGGACGACCCTCATGACATGTTGATTCCTGACATAGTTTTTGACTTTGACAACGATGCACAAGGACTTCGCCAGAAATTTATCAGAGCTTGGAGGATGCCCAACAGGGTAGATAGCAAGACACTGGGGCACAAGAACTCCATCCCCCTGGAGCCTTGTCTCAAGTGGGTACGAGCCCGCTCCTAGAAGCTGGTAATGCCATATCCTCATGTTCTCCCCGTAATCAAAGAGCCTGTTTTGGAAGGAGAGGTGCCCTACACCATTCAACATCCTGACATGCCAACGTCTTGGGAAGAAATGCAAAAGATCTGGATCCAACTCAAGGAAGAACAGAATTCTCTTGAAGCCAGTCTACATGCCAGCGAGAAGAAGGTCTTGGAGCTCACCCGCCTACTGCACGAGGAAAAGACTCTCAACACTTACATAGCTCTAAAGAGGATGCGCAATGTCTTTTGGGATTAATTATTTTTGTAATGTTTTGCCCATGAGGCCCTGATGTACTGAACAGATTATTTCTTAATACAACGTGTGTTCCTTTTTTGTCTACAACGAATTTGAACTTTCGAACCCTTGAATGCATTGCATAAATAGCATATCATGCATCATGTGCATAACAGGTACCATTTTTCTACAGGTTGCTTAATCTTCTTCGCTGTTTATTTCAACACTCACTCAGTCATCATGAATCCTGAACCAACTACCGAGCAAGCTATCAAGGCCCTCCAGGCCCAGAACGCCCAGTTTCAAGAGCTGGTCATGAGCTTAGCCCAAGGACAACAGGAGTTGAAGGCTTTGCTCCTGAAGAAGAAGAAGAAGAAGAAGAAGAAGAGGACTGTGTTGTTCAACACTGGACGCAGACTCGGGAATACACTACAGAATGAAGCTGAGCTGACTACTCCATCTGTTGGGGAAGGCAGTCACCAGGAGGGAGGGATTCCTAGTCCCGTGGTCTCTGACACCGAGACAAACTTCAATGATGAACAGTACCCTCCTGCTGAGGATAGGTACAAACAGCTGGAGGACAGGTTAAATGCTATGGAGATTCAACGTGTGCCTGGGTTGGATTTTGGAGACTTAGGGTTATCTTCTGGGGTGGTGATCCCACACAAGTTCAAGGCACCTGCCTTTGTGAAGTACGACGGGGCTTCCTGTCCTAAGTTGCACCTCCGTTCTTATGTAAGGAAGATCCAACCTTACACTACCGACAAGAACTTATGGATCCATTTCTTCCAGGAGAGTCTTTCAGGGACTCAACTCGAATGGTTCTATCAGCTGGATGGAACCAATATTCGTAACTGGGAGGACTTGGCTACTGCTTTTTATAAGCAGTATCAGTACAATTCCGACCTCGCTCCTACGCATACCCAACTCCAGGGTATGTCACTAGGAACGGTTGAAGGTTTTAAGGAGTACGCGCAGAAGTGGAGAGACCTGGCTGGCAGGGTGCAGCCACTGTTGACTGACCGTGAACTCGTGGACATGTTCTTGGGGACCCTATCTGGTCCGTTCTTTAACCACCTGATTGGTAATTCCTCTACTGGGTTTACAGACCTGATCCTGACTGGTGAGAGGATCGAAGCTGGTATCAAACCGGGGAAGATACAGAAAGGTGCCTCCTCGAGCTCTGAAAAGAAGCCCTTCAAGAAGGAAGCTAGTGTTGTGTATGGTCCCAGGAGACAGAACAAACCAGAACGCCGCCAAGTTGTCAACGCGGTGGTAATTTCAAAGCCTGCTGCTGCTCCTCAGCAATACAACCAGCCAAGAGTTGAGAGGCCCAAAAGACAGTATACTCGGCTCAGCATGACCCTGTCTCAGATTCTGCCGCAACTGCTGTCAACCAACCTGGTAATTGTCAAAGAAGCTCCAAAGGTTGTGAACACGACCTCTCCAAAGTACAACCCTAACGCCCGTTGCGCTTATCACTCTGATAGCCCGGGGCATTCTACTGATGATTGTTGGGCTCTGAGGAATAAGGTTCAGGACCTTATTGATGCTAAGGAAATACAGTTCGAGGCGCCCGAAAGGCCCAATGTTGTGACTGCTCCCATGCCCCAGCATGGAGTGAATGTTGTGGAAGAGGATTTGTATGTAGCTTCTGTGGATGATATTGCTACTCCGCTGTTGACCGTCAAGAGGAACCTGTTGCTAGCCGATTTATTTCCGGGATGTAGTAAAGGTTGCCATCTATGTGTTGTTTCACCTGTTGGTTGTCCTTTGCTGAAGTCAGGCGTCCAAAACCTGATGGATAGCAAAGAGATCTTGTTCAAGAAGATTGATGTTCCTGCTGTCTGTACCGAAGAAGTTTCTATTGTCACTATTTTCAACAACCCTCCTAAGGCTCCCTCAAAGAAGCCTGTCAAAAGCATGCCTGTTCACAAGATTGCACCTATCATCATCACTGTTCCGGGGCCCATCCCCTATAAGTCTGACAAAGCTGTCCCGTGGCACTATGAGGCAGATGTTTATGTTCTGGGAGTAAAGCAAGAGTTTGATACTAGTACCGGTGTCAGCAACATCACCGGGCCTGCCAAAGTCACTCGTAGTGGTAGGCTCTTCTCACCTGATATTGCGCCACCAGCTATTCAGAGACCTCTCGTCATTACACCTGCCAGTATGCCTGCTGCCCTTCCTGACCAAGTTCCTATTTCTATCCCTGCTGCCGAGTCATCTGACACTCGGGGCAAAGGGATTGCTACTGATGTGCCTGCCCGGACGGAGGCACCGAAGACCAATGTTGAAGCTTCCAAGCAAGAGATGGAAGAGATTCTCAAAATTATCAAGAAAAGTGATTTCAACGTCGTTGAACAGTTGGGGCACACCCCCTCTAAGATTTCAATGTTATCATTGTTGTTGTGTTTAGAGGCCCATGCCAAGGCCCTGATTTCCTTCCTGAAGACGGCCCATGTACCACAAGAAACGTCTGCTGATCAATTTACCGATTGTGTGGCCAACTTGACTGCTGATAATGGGTTGGGTTTCTCTGACGCTGATCTAACTGCCAAGGGAAAGAACCATAACGACGCCCTGCATGTCTCCATTGAATGCAGGGGCACTACTCTTGCCCATGTGTTGGTAGACACCGGTTCTTCGTTGAACGTATTGCCCAAGAAAGCTTTAGACAGGCTGGATTGTGAGGGTTTAGAGCTCAAGCTAGTAACATTGTTGCTCGGGCCTTTGACGGGTCGAAGAGGATGGTACATGGCGAAGTCGACATTCCAATCAGGGTTGGTTCGCAGGTCTTTGATTCAACATTTTATGTGATGGAAATCCGACCGTCCTACTCTTGTTTGCTGGGTCGTCCTTGGATCCACAAGGCTGGAGCTGTGACCTCCACATTGCATCAGAAGTTGAAATACCCGGTCAGAGGGAAGATCGTAACAATTCAAGGGGAAGAGGAATACATGGTCAGCCACCTCAACTCGTTATGATACGTAGAAATGGATGGGAAGTTCATTGAGACCCCCTTTCAACACTTTGAAGAGGTGCCTCAGACATTGGCAGCGGCAGAGACAGTGACTAAAGAAGACTCTCCTTTGAAGATGGCTTCCTTGAAGGATGCCCGGGCTGTGATCGAGAAGGGTGAGTGCACAAACTGGGGCCGACTTCCTGATTTCACTCCAAAGACTGACAAATTTGGCTTGGGTTTCACTGCAGAAGCTCAGAGGGCTGTTCGCAAAGCAAGGATTGGAAGATCTCCTGTATTCATCACCAACCCGGGAGTAAATGCTATTGAAGACGATGTGGAGGAATCCGAATTTGACAGCTGGATCTACCCAACGACCAACGGTGGACCAAGCAACTGGACTACAAAAGACTTTACACCTATTAATTTTGTCACTCAGTAATGAACTCCTTTGTTTTAAAGTTGTAACGAACAATAATTTGAAACTTTATGGCCCGGTGTCTTACCCGGGGCACCGTGGTTTCATTTGTGAGGGCTTGTTATTTGTCACTTTCATATATCATGAATAAAAGCATTGGACGTTTTTTTACATTTCAAATCTTGCGCCCCCTTTCTTTCTTTATATATTGCAAAACAGCTATATTTACACACACTCACTTATACAGGTTCCAATCCACTCTGGATCTCACTGGTAACGACTCTGCTACTGCCAGTTATGACTTCGAAAATCCGATCAACTTAGCCGAAGACGAAGGTGAAGATGATTGTGAAGTGCCTGGTGAGCTTGCAAGACTGCTACTCCAGGAAGAGAGGGTCATTCAGCCACATGAAGAGCCAGTGGAAACGGTAAATCTGGATACTGAGACAGACAGAAAGGAAGTCAAGATTGGTGCCAATCTAGAGCTCAGTGTGAAACAACGGTTGATTCAGATGCTGCATGATTATGTGGAAATCTTCGCTTGGTCTTACGAAGACATGCCTGGGTTGGATACCGACATTGTGGTTCATCACCTGCCTACCAAGGAAGAATGCCCTCCGGTAAAGCAGAAGGTCCGCCGTATGTGTCCAGAGATGTCCGAGAAAATCAAAGCTGAGGTTATGAAACAATTTGACGCCGGTTTTCTAGCAGTGACTTCTTACCCTCAGTGGGTTGCCAACGTGGTTCCAGTGCCGAAGAAAGATGGTAAGGTCTGAATGTGTGTTGACTACAGGGATTTGAACAGGGCGAGCCCTAAGGATGATTTCCCTCTACCTCACATCAACGTTCTAGTGGACAACACCGCTCAGCATAAGGTATTCTCCTTCATGGATGGGTTCTCAGGTTATAATCAAATCAAAATGGCTCCTGAAGACATGGAGAAGACCACTTTTGTTACTCAGTGGGGCACCTTTTGCTACAAGGTCATGCCTTTTGGGTTAAAAAATGTTGGGGCAACCTACCAACGTGCCATGATTGCTTTGTTTCATGACATGATCCATCACGAGATCGAAGTATATGTCGACGATATGATTGCAAGGTCCCAAACTGAGGAGGAACACCTTGACCATCTGCAGAAGCTGTTTGACCGTCTGAAATTGTACAAGCTGAGGTTGAACCCAAACAAGTGCACCTACGGGGTAAGATCTGGAAAACTGCTAGGCTTCGTCGTAAGCGACAAAGGTATTCAAGTGGACCCTGCCAAGGTGAAAGCCATACAAGAGATGCCAGCTCCCAAGACAGAGAAAGAAGTCGGAGGATTTCTAGGACGACTGAACTACATTGCCCGTTTCATCTCACATCTAACTGCTACCTGTGAACCAATCTTCAAGCTACTGAAGAAAGATCAAGTAGTACGTTGGAACGATGAATGTCAGGCCGCTTTCGACAGAATCAAAGAGTATCTCCAAGAACCACCCATTCTTATGCCACCGGTCGAAGGGAGACCTCTAATCTTATACTTGACAGTACTGGACAACTCAATGGGGTGTGTGTTGGGGCAGCATGACGAGTCTGGCCGAAAAGAGCATGCCATTTATTACCTTAGCAAAAAGTTTACCGACTGTGAGACCCGATACTCACTGCTCGAGAAAACTTGTTGCGCTTTGGTATGGGCTGCTCGCCGGCTGAGACAGTATATGTTGACTCACACTACCTTGTTGATTTCAAAAATGGATCCAATAAAGTACATATTCGAAAAGCCTGCCTTGTCCGGAAGAATAGAAAGATGGCAGATGATCTTGACTGAGTACGACATCCAGTACACGACTCAGAAAGCAATCAAGGGAAGTGTATTGGCAGACCATTTGGCACACCAGGCAGTGGACGACTACCAGTCGATGAACTATGAATTTCCAGACGAGGATATCATGGTAGTAACTGATTGTGAAGTACTTGGACCAGATGAAGGACCTAAGGAAGGATCCCGATGGTCTATGCACTTTGACGGAGCCTCAAACACTTTGGGTAACGGTATTGGTGTTGTGATCATATCCCCTAAAGGCACTCATACTCCACTTACTGCCCGGCTATGTTTCAACTGCACCAACAACATGGCGGAGTATGAAGCATGTATCATGGGTCTTCAAGCTGCAATTGACTTAAGGATCAAGTTCCTGAGTGTCTTCAGAGATTCCGCTCTCGTGATCAATCAGATCAAAGGCGAGTGGGATAAGAAACACCCAAATCGCATCCCTTACAAAGAGTATGTGTTGACATTGATCCCCCATTTCGAAGAGATAACCTTTGAACACTTCCCAAGAGAGGAGAATCAGTTGGCGGACGCGTTAGCTACGATGTCTTCTATATTCAAAGTCAAATGGGAAAACGAGGCTCCTCGGATCATTATCTGGAAGTTGGACGAACCTGCACATTACTGTGATCTTGAGGCTGGAGAGGTAACTGAAAAACCTTGGTATCATGAAGTGAAGAGGTACTTGGAAGCTCAAGAATACCCCAAGGGTGCATCTGTTAATGACAAGAAGTTTCTGAGAAGGTTCGCAGCAAAGTTCTTCCTCAGCAATGACATTCTATACAAGCAGAACTACAATTCAACCCTACTGCGTTGTGTGGATAAGACTGAAGCAGAAAGGATCATGGCAGAGCTACATGAAGGTACCTTCGGAACACATTCCAGTGGACATACCATGGCAAAGAAGATCCTTTGGGCAGGATATTTCTGGTCCACAATGGAAGCTGACTGTTACCAACATTCTCGGACGTGTCACAAATGCCAGATCTACGCCGATAAGGTGCACATTCCTCCAGTTCCTCTGAACGTCTTGACAGCACCTTGGCCTTTTGCAATGTGGGGCATTGATATGATCGCGAAATCAGACCTACAGCATCTAACGGGCATCGCTTCATTCTAGTAGCAATTGATTACTTCACGAAGTGGGTCGAAGCAGCTTCCTATGCTACGGTAACCAAGAACGTCGTGGCACGGTTCATTTGGCATAATCTGATTTTCCGATATGGCGTACCAGAGAGGATCATTACGGATAATGGTACCAATCTTAAAAATAAAATGATCACTGAGCTCTGCGAGCAGTTCAAGATACATCATCACAACTCTTCTCCTTACCGGCCAAAGATGAATGGGGCTGTCGAAGCGGCAAATAAGAATATCAAGAAGATTGTGCAGAAGATGACAGTGACGTATAAAGATTGGCACGAGATGTTACCGTTTGCTCTTCATGGGTACCGCACCTCAGCAAGGACGTCAACCGGGGCAACACCATTTTCCTCGGTCTATGGCATGGAGGCAGTCTTGCCCATTGAAGTCCAGATACCCTCTCTCCGGATAATGAAGGATGCAGGTTTGAGCGAAGATGACTGGATCCAGACTCGGCTTGATCAATTAAACCTAATAGACGAAAAGAGACTCACTGCTATTTGTTATGGTCAAACGTACTAAAAACGGATGATCAGAGCATTTAACAAGAAAGTCAGACGACAAGAGTATCAAGTCGGAGACCTGGTAATCAAGCGCATCATGCTTCCTCAGAGTGATCCCAGGGGCAAATGGACCCCTACGTACGAAGGGCCATTTGTGGTTAAACATATCTTCTCAGGAGGAGCTATGATCCTAACCACCATGGATGGTGACGACCTTCCTCACCCCGCCAATGCAGACATAGTAAAAAGACACTACGCATAAACTAAAGACCCGCTAGGTTGACACACCTAGGCGAAAATAAGGTCTTCCCGACGAACCAAAAGGGTTCGGGCAAAAATAAGGGATGAAATGAAAAAATATGTACACCCGGCAAGTCAAAAACCTGAAAAGGCGGCTTGGGCAAAAATGGGTATCCCGGTGGACTGAAAACCCGAAAGGGCGGTCCAGGCAAAAGTTAGGGATAAGCGTAATACTATGTCTCATTGGATCACTTCGCATCTAGAATTCGGTATCGACTATCAGGTTTAGACGACATCGATCAGTCAGCTTCATTTTCAACTACGCAGCAAAGTGATGAGACACTTGAAGACATAAAGGCGATAGCAGAGTTGAAACCCAGTGGGATTTTTCACATAGCTGTTTTGTTTTCCTTCTCAAAATTGTATAAACTCTGTTGTTCGGCGGCGTTCTCTTACTAGGACGTCAGCCTATTGTACATAAACGCCTATTTACAGGCAAATTCAAAAATCAATATAAATTCACTTTTTCAGACAAATTGCCATTTATTTTTCCTTTTTCTGTTTTGTTTTGCGAAGAACGTCCAATGTTCATTTTTGATATATGCATTTGACACTAATTGCTAACTCATAAATATTTGCATACGAAACAAAGGACTAATTACAGGTGACATCAGAAATAGGGGCAATAATGAGTTGTCTAAGCGGTCTAGTTACTCCGTCCACCAAGGTACCAAGGTAAGTTCGGCTGAAGAATGTAACCAGGATACCTTCACTCCCCCTAGAGTAAGACCAATCAGCAATACTCTTCCCCGAGCAGAGTTGGTCTCCCGACAGCCCCGAAAAGGCACAGTATCCCCAACAAGTCAACAACGCTCTCCCCAAGCAGAGTTAGTCTACTGTCAGCCTTAAGGAAGTTGGGTATCCCCAAAAAATCTCAATATTCCCCAGCGGAATATACAAATGTTCCTAAGCAAGCATCCCCGGAAGTTTTAATATAAGATTGTTTCCCGGCGGAACACCAGACATCCCAGTGGAGCCACTTCCCCAGTACAGTCCAAAGTTTCCCCAGGAGAGTTGAATTATTCTCCCCAATAGATTCTGGAAGCTTATCCCCAGTAGATTCTGGAAGCTTATCCCCAATAGATTCGGGAAGCTCATCCCCTGCAGAGCACGAACGCGTCTCCCCGACTTTATTCAAAAGTTATTCTCCACCAGAGCTTATAATTGGGTTATCCTCAGCTAAATACCACGGAAAGATCGTCCTCGACGAAGTTCTTCCTATCCCCAGTGGAGTTCATCAAAATTCCCCAACATAACTTATTAATGGAATCCCCAGCGGAGTTCTCATTCAAATCTCAGCGAAGTATCTCTTCCCACAGAGAAATTCCCCGCAGAGTAATCTCTTCGCCAAGTTTATTCCCCCAACGGAGTCATCTTCTCTTACCGGTTTATTCTTGCAACCATCATCCCCAGCGGAAATGAAGAACTCTACTCTTCAACATCAGCCCAGGATTCAACTTCCCGGCATTCGTCAAGGATTTATTTTCCTAGACGAACATTCATAAACATTTCACATTTTATACATCCTGCTTACATACATGACAAATGCATATAACACAATCTCATTTATTTTTGAGAACATCATGACATCATGCATTTCATACATCATGACATTGCATACAACTGATGTTTTGCCTTTTCAGGAAAAAGGTCAATCCAAAGATAATTACTATCAACTGTCGCAATTCCAGATTCGATTCCTGTATCTAGCCAGGGCATATCTGAAGAGTTTGAAGATTCGATACCTGTATCCAGCCAAGGCATATCTGTAGATGACTAATTCCAGATTCGATTCCTATATCTAGCCAGGGCATATTTGAAGAGTTTGAAGATTCGATACCTGTATCCAGCCAGGGCATATCTGTAGATGACTAATTCCAGATTCGATTCCTGTATCTAGCCAGGGCATATCTGAAGAGTTTGAAGATTTGATACCTGTATCTAGCCAGGGCATATCTCTAGATGACTAATTCCAGATTCGATTCCTGTATCTAGCCAGGGCATATCTGAAGAGTTTGAAGATTCGATACCTGTATCCAGCCAGGGCATATCTGTAGATGACTAATTCCAGATTCAATTTCTGTATCTAGCCAGGGCATATCTGAAGAGTTTGAAGATTCGATACCTGTATCCAGCCAGGGCATATTTGTAGATGACTAATTCCAGATTCGATTCCTGTATCTAGCCAGGGCATATCTGAAGAGTTTGAAGATTCGATACATGTATCCAGCCAGGGCGTATCTGTAGATGACTAATTCCATATTCGATTCCTGTATCTAGCCAGGGCATATCTGAAGAGTTTGAAGATTCGATACCTGTATCCATCCAGGGCATATATGTAGATGACTAATTCCAGATTCGATTCCTGTATCTAGCCAGGGCATATCTGAAGAGTTTGAAGATTCGATACCTGTATCCAGCCAGGGCATATTTGTAGATGACTAATTCTAGATTCGATTCCTGTATCTAGCCAGGGCATATCTGAAGAGTTTGAAGATTCGATACCTGTATCCAGCCAGGGCATATCTGTAGATGACTAATTCCAGATTCAATTCCTGTATCTAGCCAGGGCATATCTGAAGAGTTTGAAGATTCGATACCTGTATCCAGCCAGGGCATATCTGTAGATGACTAATTCCAGATTCGATTCCTGTATCTAGCCAGGGCATATCTGAAGAGTTTGAAGATTCGATACCTGTATCCAGCCAGGGCGTATCTGTAGATGACTAATTCCAGATTCGATTCCTGTATCTAGCCAGGGCATATCTGAAGAGTTTGAAGATTCGATACCTGTATCCATCCAGGGCATATATGTAGATGACTAATTCCATATTCGATTCCTGTATCTAGCCAGGGCATATCTGAAGAGTTTGAAGATTCGATACCTGTATCCAGCCAGGGCATATTTGTAGATGACTAATTCCAGATTCGATTCCTGTATCTAGCCAGGGCATATCTGAAGAGTTTGAAGATTCGATACATGTATCCAGCCAGGGCATATCTGTAGATGACTAATTCCATATTCGATTCCTGTATCTAGCCAGGGCATATCTGAAGAGTTTGAAGATTCGATACCTGTATCCAGCCAGGGCATATTTGTAGATGACTAATTCCAGATTCGATTCCTGTATCTAGCCAGGGCATATCTGAAGAGTTTGAAGATTCGATACCTGTATCCAGCCAGGGCATATCTGTAGACGACAAATTCCAGATTCGATTCCTGTATCCAGCCAGGGCATATCTGTGAGTAGATTCGATTCCTGTATCCAGCCAGGGCATATCTGCATGAAGAGTTTCCAGATTCGATTCCTGTATCCAGCCAGGGCATATCTGTGAGTAGATTCGATTCCTGTATCCAGCCAGGGAATATCTGCATGAAGAGTTTAGAGATTCGATTCCTGTATCCAGCCAGGGCACGTCTGTAAGCAACCTTTTGAAGTTCCGGATTCGATTCCTATATCTAGCCAGGGCACATCTGTGAGCAACTGATTGTAGATTCGACACCTGTATCCAGCCAGGGCATATCTGCATGAAGAGTTTGAGGATAAACACTTGTAACAGGCCAGGAAACCATCTTCCTTTCTCAAGTACGCAAGTTCTCGCTAAGGAATTTCTTACGCGATCGACACCTTCCGATGGCATCTATAAGCCCATCTCCACAACTATCCATCACATTTCCAAATGGCATCTATAAGCCCATTCTCGACAAGGTTCTGTCACACCTCCAGATGGCATCTATAAGCCCATCCTCCTATCCACCATCTTTCCAAATGGCATCTGTAAGCCCATTCCCGCTAGCACACTGCTGATACTCCACTATGTGAGTGCAAATTTCTGGGCACTCTAGTGTTCAATCATCTTCCACCTTCAGATCACGAAAGGCACGCACGCCAATCTACATCCTCAGGTCTAAGAAGATTGAACAGGGGCAACTGTTGTACCCCAAAATTTGCCCTCCCATATTCTTCAAAGTTTTGACAAGCATCATCTTCAAATGGCTCAAGTCTACTCAAGGGTTGCACAGTTCAAACACCCTCCTAAGCCAGTCAAATTAGGGTTTTGGTTCTTGCAAGGAAGTTGAGGTTTTCAAGGGCTCAATCAAGTCCCAATGCCTATACATATTGTCAAGCATCTACATGTCAAGTTTCAAGACTCACAAGGTCAAGTTGCACAGTCAAAAAACCCTAATTGCTTCACAATCAACTGCATGGGCAAAATGGTCATTTGGCAGTCAAAAGTTAAAAATTTTGGTCAACATCTTATTTTGAAGCCACAATCATCATTTGATCAAGTTTTGATCATGATTCCACAAGAATGGCTCAAAAAATCATTAAGATGCAAAAGTTTCCATTTTTGGACAGCTGAAAAGTCAACTGTAACTTGACCAAGGCATAACCTTTTCATGGTTCATCAGAAAAATCCCATCCAATGCTCATTTTGAAGGGGATGACATTTCCTACAATTCATCTTCACATTCCAAGTCCAAGAAATGCTCTCACAAAAAGTTATCAATTTCAACATTATAGGTCATTTTCAAATGTCAACAAAAAGGCACTTTAAGTCAAAGACCATAACATGAGATTGGTATATTCAAATGACATGGGACCAAAGGCATTGGTTAGAGGACTTCAAGACCTTTCCAAAATGTCCAAGAACATGTTCATATGATCAAAATTCAGCAAGATGTGCATTGGAGAAGTTGGGAAATTTTTGTGAAATGGCAAAAGTCAACTATCCTTGAAACTTCAATTTTTGACAAAAGGGCCCACTTTATTCAACTTGATTCAGCCTTGTCATGCCACCCACGTGTCCCATGACCAATTTCAAGACCAAACATTTATTTTTTCATTTTTATTTAATTTTTGTGGATCTAATTCATTTTAATCCATAATAATTCAAATAAAATCAAAAAAATTAAAGGAATGGAATCTTGTGGTTTGAATAACTTTCATACAGCATATTCCAGTTGCCAAATTCGTGTCAAGGCTATTTTGAGCACAAAATCATGGTTTTGAACCAAGCTTGGAATGTTCATTAATGGTGATTAAGCAAAATCCAAAAACTTAATTGCAATGGATCATTGGCTCATAATGTGACTTATTCTCATTCATACATACATATGCAAGTGTGACAAACCTCATTCACGACCTAGAGAGTGCACAAACGGCCATAACAAAAACTCAAAATTTGTCAAAAAGTGGGAGATCTAAAACTGTGTTGCAGGCACTTTGAGATCAAAAGAAGCACGTAGTCTTCCTCATTGCCATACCCTGAAGCTAAAGAGACCTTTACCACGCCCTGAGATTCCATATCAAGCACTGTAAGTCATCACAAACTCGCCTTTGAACACGAAATTGGATTTCTTTATTCTTGCGTTTTTTCTCAAAAAAGTTAGCATATTCATACTCCTTGATTGATTTCCAACATGACTGCATTAGCCAATTTTATTGTTAGGCCCTGAATCGTGATGCCCGATTCTAGGGTTCACGTTCTTGCGTTTTAGGCATTTATGTTTCAGGGAAAATCAAGACCAGCCAAGAGCATAGATGTGATCAGGAGACTTGGACGAGACTAACATTGGTCTTAGAATGGATTTTTGAGGCCTATGGACGATTCTAGGACAAGCCTACGAAACTACCTGCGGATAAAAATCCGCAGGTAAATAACCAGGAATTGTGAGGAAGAAGATGATGATACGTCACAACGTGATTGGCCCGTTTGAAAGTCACGCGCGTTTTTTTTGTTTTTTAGGCATAGGCGTTGATTTACAAATATATTAACCATTTCTTATTATTATGTCAAATGAAACATGCAGCACAGCTGGCTAAGGCGTTAGTGTAGTGAGCGCTGGGACCTGGGTTCGAATCCCAGGTCCCCCAAAATATTCATTCTTTTGTTTCTTTACATAATTGCATACAGGGTTCAAAAGGAGGTGTATCATGCATCCCACGAATCAGCCTGCCATGTGGCCTCAAACCCAAATCCAAGGGCTTAGAGTGGATGACCACCATGTTCCCAGTCAACACATGCTCTGGAGAATCAGCAAGGTCAAACGGGTTGAGTGCTAATGGGCCTGAGATTGCAAATAAAGCCTCCAAAATCTGGCCTTCACCTCCTTGGTTTAGCATTTCTTTTCTCATTTTCTTTCTTTTTATTTTCTTGCATTAATTATTATTATTATTTAATTAATTCACAAATAATCATTTTTACAAATAAAAATTCAGAAAAAAAACAAAAAAAACACTTTATTATTTATTAACTTATTTTGTAAATAAATTCTAATATTAATTAATTAGTTGTGTAATTAGAACAATTTTAACATTTTTTTTAATAAGTAAAATTAATTTAGAATTAGGTCTTTCACTTCCAATTTTTAATTTCTTTTTTATTTCATTTCATTAAAAACATAAAAAACACAAAAACATTTTTTTAATTAATTAATTGATTAGTAAATTAGGCTTAATTTCATTTAAATTGCAAAAAAGGACAAAAATTCAATTCTTTCTTAAAAAAGGGTCAACACCCTCAAGACGTTCCCGATTAAATTTCTATTCGCGCGTATTTATTTATTTTGATTATATTTATGTAACTGCTTCCGAAAATATAATAGTTAATTAGGACCTCCTTTATTGCTTTATTTTCTCGCAGTTTATTTCTTCCAAATGGGTTTTTGTTTTTTGGCGATGCATAGACTCGCGCCTTGTGATAGTTAGGTTTACATTTCTGCAATTTATTTTA
Source organism: Vicia faba (assembly GCA_948472305.1). Classification (NCBI taxonomy): domain Eukaryota; kingdom Viridiplantae; phylum Streptophyta; class Magnoliopsida; order Fabales; family Fabaceae; genus Vicia; species Vicia faba. Next base: position 536,277,582 of record OX451735.1, on the reverse strand, counting down.
CGCACTCCTAACTGTTAAAAAAAATGCATGAAAGAATGTATGAAAAATAAAACCAATCCGTAGCTCACAAATAACATGTTCAAAGATAAACATAAACTGAAATTGAACGTACATGCACATGCCACTCCTAGGGTACGCCTCACTGGTTGCCTCGAACGTGGTCATCAAGTATAGGGTGTCTTAGAGGTCGCCCTTTTGTCTAAAGATCCAGTTGCCTCGAAACGGTTGCCTCGGATAAAAGGATCTAGGACATTAGGGTTACCACTAAGGTATCCTACCATTGCTTCGGTGACCATATTGTCCCGATAATCGAATTGACCCAAACACCTCCAACGATGGTGCTACCTACCTCTCAATGGTGGGATAGCACTATCTAAAGGACTCTTACACAACCTAATTCCTTAGAGTAGGTAGATTTCTCTTAAGTACTTGCTCTTTTCAAAACAAAACAAAAACATCTTTTCACACCTCACACTTTCTAAAAGTTTTCAAACAAATTTTTCATACACTCTTGAGGACAGATACAAGAGTTACTTAGAAATTTTTCAAACGAAACTTTTTCAAACCCACACACACATTTGAAAAGCAAACAAATTTTGAAAACATAAGAGCAAGTACCTAAGAGCCCATGGATAACCATGGATAGAAAGGGTGCTAACACATTCCCTTTCTATAAATCTACCTCCCGAACCGAGAAATATCTCGAATAAGGAATTTTTCTGTGCTTTTGTCCTTTCCATATTGGGGAACATAAAAGACGGTGGCGACTCTTGCTTACCGCGACATTTCGCGAACCAGCTAAAAAAAACAGTCAGTTCTATTTCCACCGATCACAATATCCATATTTGTTATCCCATTCGATTTGCCATCCTAGACAGAATTCAAGGGCTTGGGTTTGTCCCCAGGTCGTGTTCTTCGTTTGCTAACATTTGCTACAGATTTAGCCTGGAAAGACTCAGCATACGCAGGATCGAAGGGCCTAGGGTTCGATACCAGGCCCTGAGTTTTATTTTGCTAACACACTTTTGCAGGTATAGCATCCCAGATCAAAGGAGACACCTTCTCTGGATCGAAGCTTCCCATAGTCCTCTTGGATCGAAGAAGGCATTTTTCCCAAGATCGAAGGGAAATCCCCTTCCCTGGATCGAAGGTTGTTCATGCCCACTTCCTGGCCCAATCGAAAGAACCATGACCCTGTTTGGATCGAAGCTTCCCAGTGCTCCAAAATTATGTTTTTTTTATTTGCTGCCTGTTTCCTTCGTTTTTTATCCTTATTTTGACTATTTTTATTTCTTTTTTAATCAACATAAAATCAAAAAACACAAAAACATTAGGCTAGTTTTTCCTATTAAATCAATTTTGTTAATTAATCTTTTAATTATCTTAATGTTTTTTCCAAAACTAAAATTAAGTAGATTTAGATCATTTTCTCAAAAATAAAATAAAACTCAAAAAAATATTTTCTTTTTAATTAATTAATCATTAGTTAGTCTTAATTCTTAAATCAAAAAATGACAAAAAATATGCTTTATTTAATAAAAAAAGGGGTCAAAACCCAAGGACACTCCGATTCAATTTTTTTTTCGCGCGCGCTTATTTCATTGTAACTGCCTACTGGTTTGTAATAGCTTAACTAAGACTTTTTACACTTTATTGCTTTTATTCCCCCAAATTTTTGGACATGTAAATAATCCCCCTCCCCGAAGCCTTGTAATAGCGTAGGATTTACAATTCCCGCACTTTAAATTCCTGTACATATATTAACTGCTTAGATGTATGCTAACTAGGATTGCATGACAAGATTAACTCTTAACTTAAAATCAACAGTAGCTCACCATAACATGTACAAAGATAATATAAACTGAAAATTGACACACTCGCACATGCCACCCTTAGGTACACCTCACTTGGTTGCCTCGAATGTGGTCATTGAGTATAGGAAGTCTTAGAGGTCGCCCTCCTGTCCAAAGATCAAAAGTTGCCTTGAAATGGTTGCCTCGATAAAAATGATCTAAGACATTAGGGTTACCGCTAAAGCATCCTAACATTGCTTTAGTGACTACACGTCCCTTAAATCGAATTGACCCGAAAACTCCAACGACGGTGCTACCTACTCCTCAATAGTGGGATAGCATTGTCTAAAAGACATTTGCACAATTTAATTCCTTTTTGAGTAGGTAGATGTTCTTAAGTACTTTCTTCTTTTAAAACAAAACAAAAAACTTTTCGCACTTACACTTTCTTCAAAAACAAAATTCTTTTCAAAACCCACAAACACAAAGAAAAGCAAACTTTTGAAAACATAGTGAGCAAGTACCTAAGAGCCCGTGGATAACCACGGATAGAAAGGGTGCTAACACCTTCCCTTTCTATAATCTACCTCCCGAGCCCGAGAAACATCTCGAAAAGGAATTTTTTTGTGCTTTTGTCCTTTCCTTGTTGGATAAAATAAAAGACAGTGGCGACTCTTTCTTACCGCGACACTTTGCAAAAACAAACGCAAAACGCGAACCAGCATTCCAAAATAGTAAGTTCTCGTTCCCACCGATCACACTCCCAAATCAATAAGAGCTTTTTTGAATGACCTATCCCCAATGGTGCAGGGGATAGTCACAGAACCTCGATCTTTCTTTTTCACTGGAATCTTCATACCCTGCAAAATAACACTACAAGTTTCAGTTAGAATAATCGGGTCATGATCGATGGTCCTCTTCTTAGAGATAATGTCCTTCATGAACTTGGCATATGTATGCATTTGTTACAATTCCTCCAAGAATGGAATGTTAATTTCAAGCTTTTTGAACATCTCCAAGAATTTTTCAAAATTCTTCTCATGTTGTCCCTTCTTCTTATTTCTTGTGGGTGTTGTACCCCAATTTTTGCCCCTAAGATTCCCCTTTCATATCATATCAACTCGATCATAACAAGATCACATTAGGGTTGGTTATTCCTCTTTTTCTATCTTATATCTTTAAGTTTTCTCTTGAGGAATCTCCAAGCACCTTAGTTGTGTATTTTGTATATGTGTTGTTGACTAAGTTCTAATCAAAATACAAAAAATATTTGTCTTTGTCTTTGCATATTTGTGTTTTGTAGGTACCGAGTCAAAGCATCTGACAAATAAGGATTTATGGTATTATTTTCCTAAAATCTCTATTTGCAAAGAAAAAATAAATAAATAAATCATTTTTTCAGTGATGTAATCAATTGCTCTTAGAGTGCAATCGATTGCATATAGTGCATTTTGCGCCATTTTTAAAAAAATACAATGATACAATCGATTGAGCCTAGAATGCAATCGATTGCATAATGTGAAAATTTGAAAAAGATCAGCAATTTCAAACTTGTTAATTTTGACTCCAAATTTTCATTTATTTTGAAAGATATATCATTAATTCAAATTTTGGCTCCAAGAATCAATTACCAAATTACCAATAATCCCAAGCTTAAACTCTATAAATAGAGCCCTCATTTCATTCAAATTTCAAGCTTTTGATATCCAAATCCACCTTGCTAAAAAATCTCTCAATTCTCTCCATCTACCAAATTCACTCAAAGCTCCATTTTCAAAAAAAAGTTAGTAAGCTTTGCATTAAAGCTTACTAATCTTTGAGCTAAACCTTCATCCAAACACTTTTTATTCATCAATTCTCTACATCCAAGCTTGTGTAATTGATTCTTGTGGTTGAATTGAAGCGAATTCTTGAAGTTGTTTTGATAATTCTCTAGATCTACCTTTGGGAAGTTGGATAATTCATCTTTCACAATGTGATCTCTTGTTGATCTTTGGATTTGATTCATTGAGCACTATTTTGTGGTTTTAATGGTGTTATTTTCTCATAATTTGATGGAACTTCCGTGCTCAATTGAATTCATGATCATAAGGTGTTTGATGGAAAGTTTGAACAAGAATTTTGCCTTTTGAAATGCTGATTTTTTGTTTTTCACAGTGAGCAATCGATTGCTCCCAGGGTGCAATCAATTGCACTAAGTGAATTTCGCGCAAATTTTTGAAAAATTCACTGTGCAAATCGATTTGTACTGTAGTGCAATCGATTTGCACAGAAACAGAATGCATTTTTTGCCTTGTTTTAGGGCAGCTTTAATCCAAAATGCTTTTTCTACTCACTCCTTTTGATTGTTGGTTTGGATTACAATTTTAAATGTCTAATTTCTCTTTAAATTCAATGGAATTTGTGGTGTAGATGAAGTTGGACAAATGTTCATCAATTCAAATCTACCAAAGAGTGAATTATTTAATTCATTTTTGGTGCTTTGGATTAATGATATGTTTAGTGCTTTAATCCATCTAGATGAGTGATTGAATTTAAAGATAAAAGAAATTTGAGGTAGTGATCCAAATTAGCTTATCATTCCCCTCCCTCTTCATCTTATCCCTTTATTTTTTTTAATTGTGCTACATGTTAAGGGATGATGATCTTTATATCATTTATCCAAACATGAAGTACATAGACTGCTATTTACCGGCCTCAAAATAGGTGTGACTTCTACATAAGTCCACTTACGATTGTTTAACATAACGCTAAATTTAGTCACGATTCGAATAAATGATCATTCATGGCCCAAACCTATGTTTGCAAGCCCAAGTATGTTAGTTTGATCTCTTTGATCCAATAACCTTGAGATTCATTATGTGGAGGCTTTGGTTCTACCAATCCTCTAATGGGTCTTCATCAATTTTGGTCAATGCGGATCACTTAAGCATTGTTGATTATTAAATGTTGCCTTGAGAATTCTTAAATGGATGATATATTTGACAAAAAGCAAATGCAACTTGTTGTTGAGAGGCTTTGGTTCTACCAATCCTCTAATGAGTTCCAAATGCAAGTTTCAAAATGGTCATCCAACTAACCACTAATTTCTAATAATTGACTTTATTTTATGCTTTTACTTTATGTACCATTTACTTTAGCATTTATATTTCATGCGATTTTCATCTTTGCTCACTTGAGCATTTACTTTTATGTCATTTTTATTTTGCTCACTTGATCTTTTCTTTTCTTTTTGAAGATACTTAATAATTAACATAAACCATAAAAAAAACTTTAATGATACTTGGACTATTTGGTTACTATCCTTGGCATTATGGAGTATTGGACTTCTTAGACTTAGGATTAGAAACCTTGGCCTATATTAGAGACCTTGTGACCTTAATTGATATTTTGTCTGGAGTTCTTGAGGTTTACCTCAAGACATTGGGTTGTTTGTTTGTTTTGTGTGCAGGTTATTGTGATTACATACTTTGTTTGTAATCTAGAATTCATCCATATACAGTCGTTACTCTGCCCTATTTTTGTGAAGACTTAATACACTTGAAGTTTGGTTCTCTCAAGAGGTCTAGTATCTTTTCTTGCTTGGTTTCAATCCAAAGAATATGAATTCTATCTTGACTCATAATATCAAGTATTAACTTCTTGTTGGTTATATGATTCTTATCCCTAACTTTTACCTTATGCTTTAGGATAGTCTCTTCATCTCCTCCCATCTTCTTTAATTTTAAAAATCTTCTTCCTCCTTTTGAAAACTCTTCTTGTTTTTAAACTTGAACCACTTTGATAATAAACTTGGACTTAGGTCCATGCATTTTCAAAACATTTTTCATAAATAAACTCCAATCAATTTAATAATACCTTGACCTTTTTTGTGAGAAGACTAAAAGTCAATCAATCTCATTTCAAACCATTTTGCCACTTTGGCTTTTTTTATTTTAAAACTTTTCTCAAAAGATTAGACTCTTATCAATCCTTGTAGTGATGCAAACAACTATACTTCTACAATATGTAGTAAAGTGAGATATTTTCCACTTGGGTGTTGAGTGAGGCTTTGTTGATTCTAAAACCCAAGCCATATCCTCCACTTTGAGATGATGCAAATTCTTCTTTCTCATTATTTTGGTTAGTAAGTATGTTTTCCACACGGACAATGACGATGATGTCTTATCTCATAAAATTAACCAATGCACTTGTGTTTTAAATTTTTTAAAGGTGAACTACGTATACCCTGATCCCCTATTGCACGAAAGTTGGTACGTAGGCACTAAAGGTTCGCAACTACGGCGGGTGCAAAAATCATAAAAAAATATTTCTTTTCTCACCTCCACCATCTATTTTTTATACAACATTTTATAGCTAAAATATACATATTTTACAAAGAGGTTCCTGCGGAGTACTGTAGATGTTTAGGATGCTAATACCTTCCCTTTGCATAACCAACCCCCTTACCTTGAATCTTTCCCCCTCTTTTTGGGTTACTCACTATTTTCCCATTCCTTTGGAAACAATAAAGAGCGGTGGCGATTTTTATTTTGATCTGTACATGTCTAGTCAATCCAATGGCTTAGTCTTAAACATTTCTACTGCTACAAAAAAATGGCGACTTCACTAGGGAAAGATTGACCTCTTGCTGGTCCATTCCTAAGTGGGTTAAAACTATCTTTGTTTATATTTGTATATGTGATATTGTTGTTTATATGTTATATGTTGTATATATGTTTGTCTGGATTTTCCTGGTTTTCAGGGTGCTTGGTGATTACTTATAAGTCCTATACCTGGACTTGGGCAAACTTTAAGATAGGACGGGAGGTATAATCATTCTAACTTTGAGGGAGTAATCCCAAAAAGGAGGCATGATATCCCCCACTCAGTGGAGGCCCCTTTGACTATAGTGTCATTTACCGAGTAATCGGGAAGACGTACTGCTTTCGACCTGGGAGCCTGCTGAAGCTGAGGACCGTAGAATACCTAACCCATCTTGGCCTTTTAGGTGTAGTGTGGAAGCTATGACAGAGTAATCCATAAATAGTTGTCACGCGATACTACGCTAATACAAGTTTTTCTTGAGAATATTACTAATTACCGAGTTAACCGGGAAGTTGGTAATATCTGAAGGAAGGATGTAGACTCTAGGAACCTCTAGAACCTTGTTCGGAGGAGATAACTTTTAGATAATACCTTATGGGTAGTACCTTCGACCTCATGCTCGTGATGTTGAACCTATGAACCCTATGTTTGTGATCTTGTGTGTGATTGTTGCATCATGCATCTATGCACTCATAAGCATCTTTTGAAGAAATTTAATTTCAAGGGACTTGAAAGTTGACCATTTGTAAATATCTCAGGTACCTTTTGACCATGGATTCTGGAAAAAGAAAGACCGAGAAATGCAGTTTCAAAGATCCTAAGATAGATGAGTTGATCAGTCTAATTCCTGAGATTGAGTGTTCTGCAGATTTTTGGAGGAAGTATGGATCCATCATTTCTCTCATGAAGCTTAGGATGAAGGAGGGTATTCTTGTGATCTTGGTCCAGTTCTATGACCTGATGTATAATTGATTTACTTTCCCTGACTATCAGTTGATGCCTACACTAGAGGAGTATTCTTATCTATTGGATTTACCCATTACAGATCGTGTTCCTTTTACTGGTTTGGAGGGTGAGCCAAAACCACACGAGATTGCTGCTTTGATCCATCTAGGGAAGTCTGAGGTTGAAGCCCATATGACTACTAAAGGAGGGATTAGAGGATTACCAACTCAATTATTATTGGAGAAAGCTCGTTACTTTTCCAGGATAAAGAGTACATTCGCTTTTGAGGCCATCTTTGCTCTACTTGCTTATGGGTTGTTTTTATTTCCTAATGTGGACAAGTTTGTTGACATTAATGCTATCAAGATATTCATGATTGGAAAACCAATTCCTACATTGTTGGGTGATGCTTATTACTCTATTCATCTTCAAAATTCTTATCATGGGGGGGGGGGGGGTGATTATCTGTTGCACACCTCTGTTGTACCGGTGGTTTACTTCTCATGTGCCTCAGTCTGATGCTTTCTGAGATATCAGGAAGGAACCTTGTTGGGCTCCTAAGATCATGGCACTTACTCACTCAGATATTGTTTGGTATCATCGGGTTTACCATGATGTAGAGATTGTCGACATTTATGGTAGTTTCCCCAATGTACCTCTTCTTGGTACAAAGGGAGGAATTAACTACAACCATATTCTTACACGATGACAGCTTGGTTATCCGATGAGGGATAAACCAAATAATATTCATTTGAGTAGTTTCTTCCTTAAGGAGGGAGAAGTCCATAAGGAAGCTAGGGAGCAGATTGTGAAGGCCTGCCGTCACATTCATAGGAAGAGTAGGAAAGACTTGGGACCTATGGGGGTTGTTTCTTTGGAGCCACTGAAGATAAGGCTCCGAAGAAACAACCCCCATAGGTCCCAAATATGTGCAAATATCAGGAAGTTGTAGCTCTTTCATATCATCCAATAAGGAAGGAGTGTCCCAAAATCTTTAATAATCTTTCTGATATTTGCAATGTGTCTATAAATCTTTAAGTCCCTTGAAATATTAATAATAAAATAAATCATGTGCATTGCATATCATGCATCATATTGCACATATTTCTTGCATTTTTTATGCATATCCATGTGTCTTACCAAGCTTCTTTACTTTGTTCAGAAAATTGTCTCACCATTACAATACTCGAGCTAATTTCATAAGGAAGATGGACAACTTAGAACAAGAGAATCGCGATCTGCGCGAGGAAGTTTCTGCTCTGAAGGCCGGCATGGTCAATCACACTGCTCTGATGGAATCACTGGTGGTTGCTCAGAATCAGCCACTGAGTGTTCAACCTCAACAGACAAAGGTTACTACTGAAGCTCCAACTATTCCTATGTCTGCTACTCCAGCTGTTGTTCAGAATCGTATGCCTCAAGGTTATCCATGGAGAATACCAGAGAACTTTGTGCCTGAAGGTTTCAATCTGGTCCTCAAGTTACTCCAGTTGTTTAGACTACTGTTACTCTTGCACCTCCTGTGGTGCATGTTAATCCTGATGCACCTCCTGTGGTGCATGTTAATCCTGATGCACCTCCTTCAGCGAATGTGGTCCTATTTGATAATGATGATATGTATCGTCCTTTTCCTCCACCAAGTGAAGGCTTGGGTCTCTATGATAGAATTGATGATTTTCAAGATCAGTTTGACAAGATGTAGAGGGAGATGAAGGCCCTCAGGAGAAAGGAATTGTTCGGGCAGAATTTGAATGATTTATGCTTAGTCCCGAATGTTAAGATACCTGCGAAGTGTAAAGTCCCGGAATTCGAAAAGTACAAGGGCAACATTTGTCCTTGTGCTCATCTTGTGATGTATGTAAGAAGAATGTCTACCCACACTGATGATTAGCGTCTGTTGATTCACGTTTTTCGGGATAGTTTGACTGGTGTTGCGTTGAAGTGGTACGTGAGTTTGGACAACATCAATATCCATACTTTCAAAGACTTGGGAGAAGCATTTATCAGACAATTCAAATACAACATGGACATGGCGCCTGACCATGATCAACTCAAGGACATGGTCCAGAAAGATAGGGAATCATTCAGAGAATATGCAGAGATGGTGTGAGATAGCCACCCAAGTGATTCCTCCCATGGAAGAAAAGGAGATGACAAAGATTTTCCTGAAGACTCTTGGTGCTTTCTACTATGAGAGGATGGTAGTGAGTGCGCCAAGTGACTTTACTGAAATGGTGGGAATGGGTATCCATTTGGAAGAGGTTGTAAGAGAGGGTTGTTTAACAAAAAGTAAAAGTTCCAGAAGTACAAAGAAGCCATCCTATGGGTTTGCCAAAAAGAAGGAAGGAGATACAAATATTGTTATGCAAGAGATGGGGGTTAATCCTCCTAGAAGAAATTATCAGCATCATCAACAAGTCGCCTCAGTAACTCCGATTGTTGGTGTAGCTCCAACCACCATTGCTTATCAGAGACCATCCCATCAGGGGAATCAAGGGTATAATCAGAGAAGGGAGATTTATGACCCTATCCCTATGAGCTATGCAGAATTACTCCCAGCGTTAATTCAAAAGAAGTTGGTTCAGACCAGACCACCTCCCGCTATACCATCACCATTGCCTTGGTATTACAAGGCATGCCAAACATGTACTTTTCATCAGGGAGCACCAGGGCACAGTGTTGAGAACTGTTATCCTTTGAAAACTGAAGTACAAAAATTGGTGAGGTCTGGTATCTTATCCTTCAAAGATGTTGGCCCTAATGTGAAAGATAATCCTTTGCCAAAGCATGGAGGAGCAAATGAGGTGAACATGGTGGTTGGCTGTCCAGGCAACTTCCAGATTTTCGATATTAAATTGGTTAGAGGAGATTTGGTAAAAATGCATGCAGACCTCTATGAATTTAGCTACTATACGCATGACCATGTTGGTTGTACTATTTGCAGTACGGATATACAGGGTTGTGACAAGATAAAGGTTGTTTTGTAGAAGATGGTGGATGAGGGCCTCATCCATATAATCAGGCCTAGGGCAGAGTATGAAGAGGAAGTAAACATGGGTTCTGGATATCCTGAAGAGTTCAGAATCTTTGATGTGGAACATATGAATGAGGATCTTGTATAATTGCATGCTAATTTCTGCCACATGGCTGGTTAGGTAGAACATCAATATGGATCTTGCCAAATTTGTTGTCGGGACTCCCGAGGATGTTCAATATTAAGGAAAGGTAGTCAGTTGTTATTGGATAATAGAACTATCAAGGTTACATGTAAAAGGGATGATTACCATGAGGTTAATGAGTTTGAGGTTTGTTTGGCTGAAGAAGAGTCAAATGATGAGTATGCCTCTGTGAATGAGTTCTTCTCCTCAAATGAAGATATGTTTTCCAGAGATGACTCTATAATGACTGAATGTGTTAAAGAGTGAGTAAATGTTAGTGTGCCTTGTTTTGGTGCACCCACCCCTTTTGAAGTTGAATATCATGGCAAGCCAGCTATTACTCCATTGATGATTAGCTTATCGGGTCATATCCCCTACAAGTCAGACAAGGTTGTACCCTAAAAATATAATGCTACAATTTTAGAGGATGGTGTGGAAGTTCCCATCCAGCCAATGCCTAATGTTGTAAATATTGTTGAGACTAGCAGAGTGACCGCAACGGTCGTGTATTTGCACTAATTGTTCGTGGAAATGATAATGCTGGAAAAAAACTGTTGAAGATGTTGAACCCAAGAAGGCTGCAGGTGAATCTAGTGGAGCTACGCTAGAAAAAGAGGTGGATGATATTTGAAGATAATCAAGATGAGCGACTACAGAATTGTAGACCAGCTACTGCAGACTCCTTCAAAAATATCCATCTTGGCTTTATTGATGAACTCTGTTGCTTATAGAGAATCTTTGATGAGTGTATTGGACCAAGCTTTCGTGGAAAGTGATATGCCAGTAGACCAATTCAACAATGTGGTAGGGAATATTACATCATGTAATAACCTGAGTTTCTGCAACAATGAACTTCCCGATGAAGGAAGGAATCATAATCTGGCCCTCCACATCTCTATGAACTGCAAGAATGATTCATTATCCAATGTGCTGATTGATAATGGATCTGCATTGAATGTTATACCGAGGAGGACGCTTATGAAGTTGAAATATCAAGGAACTCCCATGCGCCCGAGTGGCATAATTGTGAAAGCGTTTGATGGATCAAGGAAATCTGTTATTGGTGAAGTGGACTTGCCTATTCATATAGGCCTACGTTTGTTTCAGATTACTTTTCCGGTCATGGATATTGTACCCGCTTATAGCTGTTTGCTAGGACGATCGTGGATACATGAGGCAGAGGCTGTCACTTCGACTTTACACCAGAAGTTGAAGTTTGTATGTGAAAGAAAAGTGGTAATTATAAATGTAGAACATGCGCTATTGATATCTCATTTTTCCTCTTTCAGTATTGTTGAGGCGGATGAAGCTATTGTTGGAACCCAGTTCCAAGCTTTATCCATTGATAATATAAGAGGAAATGAGAATTCTATGGCTTTGTTTAAGGATGCGTAGCAGGTTGTGCGTAATGGCCATAGTGAAGTATGGGGATAAATTGTTGATCCACCTGTAAACAAGAATAAAGGTGGCTTGGGATTCTCTGTGAAGAATGATAAAGGAAAGAGCATGAAGCTGAAGTCTGCTGCAGGCAAGTATCAGGATATCTTTCGTAGCGGGGGTTATCTTCATCCAATTGTTTCCGGGATTAATGCCATTATGGAAGATGAAGTAGAGCCAGAAATGCCAAATTATGTGACGCACGGAGTTAGGGTTCAGAACTGGATCACCATTGATGTTCCCTCTTGAATACATGTTTCAAAGTAATTTGTTTTTTGTTAATCTTTTTGAAACAAAAACTTTCACTCTGCCCAAGGTGAAAGTATTGATATTGTATGGGCTTATCTGTTTGCTTTGATTTTTAAAATCAATAATAAAAGTTGTCTTTGTTTTCCAAATTGTGTTTTTATTTTTTGCTTTTTTCTTGGAAAATGGTAATCAGAAAAAACCTTTCAAAATAAATAATTACTGAAATTCAACCTGCATGATCACTTGTTATATGTGTCGGTTTCTAGAAGTAGTCATAAATCATATGTGTAGATTAATTAAAAAACCCGTTGAATACAATGACCCTGCACCCTCTCCCAACTTTGAATGTCCTGTGTATGGGGCCGAAAAAGAAGACTATGATGAGATTCTAGAAAGGTCTCACGGTTGCTTGAGCGCGAGGAGAATTCCATTCAGTCATATAAAGAGCCATTGGAAGTAATCAATTTGGGTTCAGAAGAAGATCTGAAGGAAGTCAAGATTGGAGCATTAGTGCATCCTGATGTGAAGAGCAGGTTGATTGAGATGTTGAAAGAGTATGTGGATATTTTTGCTTGGTCTTACCAAGATATGCCTGGTCTATATACATATATTGTAGAGCACCATTTGCCGCTGAAGCCAGAGTGCCCTCCAATCAAATAGAAGTTGTGAATAACTCACCCATATATGGCAGTAAAAATCAAAGAAGAAGTTCTATAGCAGATTAATGTCGGTTTTCTTGTAACATCAGTGTACCCTCAGTGGATTGCCAATATTGTCCCAGTACCGAAGAAAGAAGGAAAAGTTCTCATGTGCGTAGATTACAGATTTAAATAAAGCTAGTCCAAAAGATGATTTTCCATTGCCGCACATTTATATGTTAGTGGATAGCACAACAAAATTCAAAATTTTCTCGTTCATGGACGTATTTTCCGGGTATAATCAAATAAAGATGGCTCATGAGGACATGGAAAAAACAACATTTATCACACCCTATGGAACATTCTATTACAGAGTGATGCCCTTCAGGTTGAAGAACGTTGGTGCAACGTACCAAAGGGCTATGACAACCATATTCCATGATCTGATGCACAAGGAAATTGAGGTATATGTTGATGATATGATTTCTAAATCCTAGACTGAAGAAGGGCATGTAGAAGATTTGTTAAAGTTGTTTAAGCGTTTGAGGAAGTATCGTCTCCGCTTGAATCTAAATAAATACACCTTCGGTGTTCGGTCAGGAAAATTGTTGGGTTTCATTGTTAGCCAGAAAGGAATTGAAGTTGACCCTGATAAAGTCAAAGTAATTCAAGAGATACCAGCATCGAGAACTGAAAAGCAAGTCAGAGGGTTCCTCGGGCGTTTGAATTATATTTCCAAATTCATTTCCCACATGACTGCAACGTGTGAACTGATCTTTAAGTTGTTAAAGAAAGATCAAGGTTGTGTGTGGACGGATGTATACCAAAGGGCATTTGAAAGTATTAAAGAATATCTTCTTGAACCTCCTACCTTGCTCCCTCCGGTCGAAGGAAGACAGATGATTATGTACCTGACAGTGTTAGATAATTTTGTGGGTTGTATTCTAGGATAACAGGATAAAACAGGGAAGAAAGAGTTTGCCATTTATTATCTTAGTAAAAAGTTCACTGATTGTGAGTCACTGTATTCCATGCTGGTATTATGAATCAAGCATTTTCTCCAGACTCAGGAATACCCGATTAGTGCATCGAATAAAGATAGAAAGACATTGAGAAGATTGGCAGGCAGTTTCTTCCTCAGTGAAAATGTGTTGTATAAAAGAAATTATGACATGGTCTTGCTCAGATGCGTGGATAGACACGAAGCAGGCATGTTGATGCGTGAGGTTCATGAAGGTTCATTTGGCACTCATGTCAATGGACATTCGATGGCTAAAAGGATGTTAAGAGCAGGTTACTATTGGCTGACAATGGAATCTGATTGTTATAAATTTGCAAAGTGTCACAAATTCCAGATTTATGCAGATAAGGTCCATGTGCCTCCGACCCTTCTCAATGTGATTTCCTCCCCGTGGCCTTTCTCCATGTGGGGTATTGACATGATTTGGATGATAGAACCTAAAGCTTCGAATGGACACTATTTTTTCTTGGTAGCAATTGATTACTTCACCAAGTAGGTGGAGGTTGCTTCATATGCCAATGTTACTAAGCAGGTGGTTGTGCGATTCATCAAGAATAATCTTATATTTTGGTATGGTGTGCCGAGCAGAATTATCACTGACAATGGCTCGAATCTGAACAATAAAATGATGACATAACTGTGCAAAGAATTCAAGATTGTCCATCATAATTCCTCTCCGTATAGGCCAAAGATGAATGGGGTTGTTGAAGCTGCTAATAAGAATATCAAGAAAATTATTCAGAAAATGGTCGTTACTTATAAGGATTGGCATGAAATGCTCCCTTTTGCTTTGCATGGATATCGAACATCTGTCCGCACTTCAACATGAGCAACCCCGTTCTTCCTGGTGTATGGAATGAAAGTTGTACTCCCAGTCGAGGTTGAGATTCCCTTTTTGCGTGTGATAATGGAAACCAAGTTGACTGAGGATGAATGGTGTTGTACCCCAAAATTTGTCCTCCCATATTCTTCAAAGTTTTGACAAGCATCATCTAAATTTGCTCAAAGTCTACTCAAGGGCTACACAGTCAACCATCCTCCTAAGCCAATCAAATTAGGGTCTTGGTTCTTGCAAGGAAGTTGAGGTTTTCAAGGGCTCAATCAAGTCCCATATGCTCATACACATTGTCAAGCATCCACATGTCAAGTTTCAAGACTCACAGCATCAAGTTGCACAGTCAAAAACCCTAATTGCTTCACAATCAACTGTAGGGGCAAAATGGTCATTTGGCAGTCAAAAGTCAAAAATTTTGGTCAACATCTTATTTTGAAGCCACAATCATCATTTGATCAAGTCTTGATCATGATTCTACAAGAATGGCTCAAAAATCATCAAGATGCAAAAGTTTCCATTTTTTGACAGCTGAAAAGTCAACTGTAACTTGACCAAAGCATAACTTTTTCATGGTTCATCAGAAAAATCCCATACAATGCTCATTTTGAAGGGGAGGACATTTCCTACAATTCATCTTCACATTCCAAATCCAAGAAATGCTCTCACAAAAAGTTATCAATTTCAACATTATAGGTCATTTTCAAAAGTCAACAAAAAGGCACTTTAAGTCAAAGACCATAACCTGAGATTGGTAAATCAAAATTACATGGGACCAAAGGCATTGGTTAGAGGACTTCAAGACCTTTCCAAAATGTCCAAGAACATGTTCATATGATCAAAATTGAGCAAGGTATGCATTGAAGAAGTTGGGAAATTTTTGTGAAATGGCCAAAATCAACTATCCGTGAAACTTCATTTTTTGACAAAAAGGGCCCACTTCTTCCACTTGATTCAGCTTTGCTATGCCACCCACGTGTCCCATGATTTATTTCAAGATTAAAAATTAATTTTTCTATTTTTATTTAATTTTATTTGATTTATTTCATTTTAAATCTTTAAAATTCAAATAAAAATCAAAAAAATTAATTAAGGGATATCTTGTGGCTTGAATGGCTTTGATGCATCATAACACATACCAATTTCGTGTACATCCTATTATTAGCATGGAATTCAAATTTTGAGCAAAAATGGCAAGTTGTTCAATGGTGGTTATGGAGAAAATCAAAACTTCGTTACAAGGCTTAAAGGCTCACATTATTGATTGATTCTTATTCAGAGACATATATGCAAACCTCCCATACAGTATACACTACCTAGAACTCTCTCAAACGGCCAAAGCAAATCCAGAAAACTTGAATAAAAATCACAAACTGAAAACCATTTTCCAGCATAATTCAAGCCTTCCTTTTGATCCAAATACGTTCCCAGTATTGCCAGGAATCATTTGCAGCCAAGAACGAGCCAAAAACCCCAAGAACTCGTGCTACACAAGTCATACGGTTTACCTTCTTTTTCAAAATCACAATCATCCATTCATGCGTTTTTAACATTTTTTATTGATTGCATTATGCTCACAGGATCCATACGAAGCTTTCCATATAATCCAATTTGATTATGATGCTCTAACATGAAAGTTACCATTGTTAGGTTCTAGGTTTTCATAGCTTTTGAATTGGGGTTTTTCACATAGTGAAAAATTAAACCTCAAGACATACATGGTTGAAACCGGCTAGAGGAGACGAACACGAAACATACCTCGCGCCCTTTTTATACTGCTTGTGTGCTTAATCGCTATTTTTGATGTTTTCAGTTTGTGGGGGTTTAAAACCCCCGCTATTTGCTTTATATTTTTACAGGAAATGAAGAAGATGAAGGATGTGCCTCCATGTGGTTGGCCAGTTCAAATAAACGCGCGGATTTTTGTTAGTTTCCAGAATAACACTTGTTTTCATATTTAATTTTCTTTGTTTGTTATGTTAACAAAAACGCTCAATTGGTTCAGTGGCTGGAGACGTGGCTTGTAATCTCTGGGACCTGGGTTCGATTCCCAGTTCCCCCATAATTCATTGTTATTTTTTCAAATGCATTCTTGTGCAGATTCCCAAATGATGAGCACCATAAGCCTCACATCTCAGCCTGCCAAGTGTCCATCAGAAGCAGATCCAAAGGCCCAGCAAGCAAGAACACCATACTCTTGGTCAACAACGCTCCACTCAATTCCCAGAGTCAACAGGCTTTGTGCAAAATGGGCCTCACAATTTAATTAAGAACACCCCATTTTTGGCCCATACCTCCCTTTGGTTCTATTATTTCTCTTTATCTCTTTATTTTTTCTTTTCTTTTATAACCTTTTTTTTACTAATTATTAGTATTATTAATATAATTTATATTTTCATAAAAAATCAAAAAAAGGAACTAATATTATTATTATTATTTATTTTATTTTATTTTTTGTAAATAAAATACTAATAACTAAAATAGTTTAATTAGGTCAACTTTAATTTCTTTTTCTTTACAATCAATAAAAATAATGTAGAATTAGGTTAACTTAGAATTTTAATTCTTTTATTTTATTTCATTAAAAAACATAAAAACACAAAAAACATTTTTCTTTTAATTAATTAATTAATTAGTTTAATTATTAGTTTTAATCTCATTTAATCACAAAAAAGACAAAAAAATTCAATTTCTTTTCTTAAAAGGGCCAAAACCCTTAGAACGTTCCCGATTAATTTTTATTCGCGCGCATTTACTTTATTTTGATTATTATGTAATTGCTTTCAAGAATGTAATAGTAAATAGGTTTACCGCTTTATTTAATTTCTCGTACTTATTTACCAAAACGGGTCTTTGTATTTTTGGCGATGTATAGACCCGCGCCTTGTAATAGCGTAGAATTTATCTTTCCGCAATTTATTTTCCGCACTCCTAACTGTTAAATGCATGAAAGAATGTATGTAAATAAAATTAATCTGTAGCTCACAAATAACATGTACAAAAAATAATTAACTGAAAAACAACACACAAAGCACATGCCACTTCTAGGGTACGTTTCACTCATTGCCTCGAAACGTGGTCATCAAGTATAGGGTGTCTTAGAGGTCGCCCTTCTGTCCAAAAGATCTAGTTGCCTCGAAACGGTTGCCTCGGATACAAAGGATCTAGGACATTAGGGTTACTCCTAAGGTATCCTACCATTGCTTCGGTGACCACATTGTCCCTTAATCGAATTGACCCGAACAACTCCAACGATGGTGCTACCTACCTCTCAATGGTGGGATAGCACTATCTAAAGGACGCTTACACAGCCTAATTCCTTAGGGTAGGTAGATTCTCATGGGTACTTGCTCTTTCTCAAAACAAACAAAAATACTTTTCACACCTCACACTTTCTAAAAGATTTCAAACAAATTTTTCATACACTCTTGAGGACAGATACAAGAGTTACTTAGAAATTTTTCAAACGAAACTTTTTCAAAACCCACACACACTTGAAAAGCAAACAAATTTTGAAAACATAAGAGCAAGTACCTAAGAGCCCGTGGATAACCACGGATAAAAAGGGTGCTAACACCTTCCCTTTCTATAAATCTACCTCCCGAACCGAGAAACATTCTCGAATAAGGAATTTTGTTGTGCTTTTGTCCTTTCCATGTTGGAGAACATAAAAGACGGTGGCGACTCTTGCTTACCGCGACATTTCGCAAAACCAGCTTAAAAAACAGTCAGTTCTATTTCCACCGATCACAAAACTGGCGACTCTGCTGGGGATAAATAAAAGTGAGGTGTACCTTAGGAATTAGACCACACTTATGTTTTCAATTGCTTGTCTGATTTGCTTTAATATTGTGGGCCTGTTTTGGGAGTTTCATAGATCCTAACCCGGATCTGGGGGATACCTTTTAGAAAGTAGCAACAAACTGTGAGGGAACTGTGCGGGGTATACCGACACGGTTGAAGCAGTTTGCTACGTTGATGTGGCACTTTGGTGAGTATCGGTAACCCTTGAGTCAAGTCAAGGAGAGTACGGGGCCGCCGTGCGGTGTCGTGAAGCATCAACTGACCTTAGTAACCTTAATTGAACCATCCTGGCCTCTTTAGGGGTAGTGAGATAACTGACTTTGGTGCAGTCCGAAGTTGGTGTATACTCGATACTACACTCATTGAGGGTTGTTTTCTTGGAATATTTTGATCGCCAGTTCAGTGGCTAAATCAAAACAATGAACATAGAAAATAACCCAATGATACTGAGCTCATTAGAACCCGGTTACTTTTGATAGGACAGGTTTTGAGCCCACCAACTTCAAGAGGATAGTACCCCAAACTTCATACTGGCCTAAACTCTAAGGGCTGTGGTGTGACTTGTGTGCCTTATCATGTTTGACTTTTGTGAATACTTGTGGTGTGCTCTTATCATAGCATCATAACATCATACAGCATCATATGTATCCACTAACCACTTCAGGGGTTCGAATCTTCATCTTTGTTCTTGTTTTGTAGGACATGGAAACTATCCGCAGAAAGACAATTCAGGTCAACCTTGTAAGGGTCCCTCCTCAGCTTAAGGATTTTACATCCAGGATTCCCGAGAACTCTTCCTTCAGTGAAAGGCATGGTAGACTCATCAGCTTGGTCAATACCAACATTGAAGAGGATACGGTGAAAGTGTTGTTCCAGTTCTTCGACCCTCTGCACCACTATTTTACTTTCCCGGATTATCAATTGGTGCCTACTTTGGAAGAGTTTTCCCAGCTTCTGAAGATTCCTATCCTTAGTCAACTACCCTACAACGGTACAGAAAGGGAGCCAAAGCTTGAAGAGGTTGCTAAAGCATTATGCCTACAACCATCTGACATCAAGGGACATTGGGAAACCAGAAGTGGTATCAAAGGATTCTTGGCCAGGTTCCTGTTTGAGAAAGCCCAAGAATGTTGGAACTCCCTTGACCTACAAGCTTTTGAAGAAGTTGTGGCACTCCTTGTCTATGGGTTGGTGTTGTTCCCGAATCCAGATCAGCTTATAGATATCAATGCTGTCAAGATCTTCATGTCCAGGAATCCTATACCTACGTTGCTTGGGGACATCCTTCACTCATGTTACACTCGAACCATGAGAAAAAGAGGTGTTCTCATGTGCTGCACTCCTCTCCTGGCAAGGTGGTTTATTTTGCACATTCCACAATCATTTTTGAAGAACGAGCGGGGTTTGAGATGGTCACAACGATTGATGACTCTTACACATGCTGATATACATTGGTGTTCTCGGTCCAGAGAGAATGTCACTATCATTGATCGTTGCGGGGAGTTTCCTAATGTTCCTTTACTTGGAATCAGAGGAGGTATTACTTACAACCCCTGTCTGGCTTTGAGGCAGTTTGGATATGCTCGGAGGGATGGCCCTCGTGATATGTTGATTCCTGACATAGTTTTTGACTTCGACAACGATGCACAAGGACTTCGCCAGAGATTTATCAGAGCTTAGAGGATGCCCAATAGGGTAGATAGCAAGACACTAGGGCACAAGAACTCCATCCCCCTGGAGCCTTATCTCAAGTGGGTACGAGCCCGCTCCCAGAAGCTGGTGATGCCATATCCTCATGTTCTCCCCGTGATCAAAGAGCCAGTTTTGGAAGGAGAGGTGCCCTACACCATTCAACATCCTGACATGCCTACATCCTGGGAAGAAATGCAGAAAAGCTGGATCCAACTCAAGGAAGAACGGAATTCTCTTGAAGCCAGTCTACATGCCAGTGAGAAGAAGGTCTTGGAGCTCACCCGCCTACTCCACGAGGAAAAGACTCTCAACACTTACATAGCTCCAAAGAGGATGCGCAGTGTCTTTTGGGATTAATTTATTTTGTAATGTTTTGCCCATGAGGCCCTGATGTACTGAACAAATTATTTTCTAATAAAAAGTGTGTTCCTTTTTGGCTACAGCGAATTTGAACTTTTGAACCCTTGAATGCATTGCATAAATAGCATATCATGCATCATGTGCATATCAGGTACCCTTTTTCTACAGGTTGCTTAATCTTCTTCGCTGTTTATTTCAGCACTCAGTCATCATGAATCCTGAACCAACTACCGAGCAAGCTATCAAGGCCCTCCAGGCCCAGAACGCCCAGTTTCAGGAGATGGTCATGAACTTGGCCCAAGGACAACAAGAGCTGAAGGCTTTGCTCCTGAAGAAGAAGAAGAAGAAGAAGAGGACTGTGCTGTTCAACACTGGACGTAGACTCGGGAATAAACTGCAGAATGAAGCTGAGAGGACTACTCCATCTGTGGGGGAAGGCAGTCACCAAGGGAGAGAGGTTCCTAGTCCCGTGGTCTCTGACACTGAGACAGACTTCAATGATGAACAGTACCCTCCTGCTGAGGACCGGTGCAAACAGCTGGAGGACAGGTTAAATGCTATGGAGATTCAACATGTGCCTGGGTTGGATTTCGGAGACTTAGGGTTATCTTCTGGGGTGGTGATCCCACACAAGTTCAAGGCACCTTCCCTTGTGAAGTATGATGGGGCTTCCTGCCCTAAACTGCACCTCCGCTCTTATGTAAGGAAGATCCAGCCTTACACAGCAGACAAGAACTTATGGATCCATTTCTTCCAGGAGAGTCTTTCAGGGACTCATCTCGAATGGTTCTATCAGCTGGATGGAACCAACATTCGTAACTGGGAGGATTTGGCTACTGCTTTTTACAAGTAGTATCAGTATAATTCGGACCTCGCTCCTACGCGTACCCAACTCCAGGGTATGTCGCTAGGATCGGGAGAAGGTTTTAAGGAGTACGCACAGAAATGGAGAGACCTGGCTGGCAGGGTGCAGCCACCATTGACGGATCGTGAACTAGTGGACATGTTCTTGGGGACCCTGTTTGGTCCATTCTTCAATCATCTCATTGGTAATTCCTCTGTTGGGTTTACAGACTTGATCCTGACTGGTGAGAGGATCGAAGCTGGTATCAAATCGGGGAAGATACAGAAGGGTGCCTCCTCAAATACTGAAAAGAAGCCCTTCAAGAAGGAAGCTAGTGCTGTGTATGGTCCCAGAAGGCAAAACAAACCAGAACGCCGCCAAGCTGTCAACGCGGTGGTTATTTCTAAGCATGCTGCTGCTCCTCAGCAGTACAACCAGCCAAGAGTTGAGAGGCCTAAAAGACAGTATACTCGGCTCAGCATGACTCTCTCTCAGATATTACCGCAACTGCTGTCAACTAGCCTGGTAACTGTCAAGGAAGCCCCAAAGGTGGTAAACACAGCATCTCCGAAGTACAATCCCAACGCCCGTTGCGCTTATCACTCTGATAGCCCGGGACATTCTACTGATGATTGTTGGGCCCTAAGGAATAAGGTTCAGGACCTTATTGATGCTAAGGAAATACAGTTCGAGGCGCCCGAAAGGCCAAATGTTGTGACCGCTCCCATGCCCCATCATAGAGTGAATGCTGTTGAGGAGGATCTGTATGTAGCTTCTGTGGATGATGTTGCTACTCCGCTGTTGACCGTCAAGAGGAACCTGTTGCTATCCAGTTTATTTTCGGGATGTAGTAAAGGTTGCCATCTGTGTGCTGATTCACCTGCTGGTTATCCTTTGCTGAAATCAGGCGTCCAAAACCTGATGGATAGTAAAGAGATCTTGTTCAAGAAGATTGCCGTTCCTGCTTCCCCTGTTGAAGAAGTTTCAATTGTCACCATTTTCAACAACCCTTCCAAGGCTCCTTCAAAGAAGCCTGTCAAAATTATGTCTGTTCACAAGATTGCTCCTATAACCATTACTGTTCCGGGGCCCATCCCCTACAAGTCTGATAAAGCTGTCCCGTGGCACTATGGGGCAGATGTTTATGTTCTGGGAGTGAAACAAGAGTTCAATACTAGTACCGGTGTCACCAACATCACCGGACCTGCTAAGGTCACTCGTAGTGGAAGATTGTTCTCACCAGACATTGCACCTCCAGCCATTCAGAGGCCTCTTGTCATCACACCTGCCAGTGTGCCTGTTTCCCCCCCTGATCAAGTTTCTACCCCTGCTGCCGAGTCATCTGACGCTTGGGGCAAGGGGATTGCTACTGATGTGCCTGCCCAGACGGAGGCACCGAAGACCACTGTTGAGGCTTCCAAGCAAGAGATGGAAGAAATCCTCAAAATTATCAAGAAGAGTGATTTCAACGTCGTTGAACAGCTGGGGCACACCCTGTTGTACCCCAAAATTTGCCCTCCCATATTCTTCAAGAAATTGCCAAGTCATGCTTCAAAATTCCCCAAGGGTTGCACAGTGTAAGGGCCTCCTAAGCAGTCAAAATTAGGGTTTTGGTTCTGATCAAGAAAATGAAGTTTCCAAAGGTCCAATCAAGTTCCACATGCCTATAAATATGGTCAAGCATCCTCATACAAAGTTTCAAGGCTTTCAGCACAAAATTGCACAGTTAAAACCCTAATTGCACTACAGTCAACTGTAGGGGCAAAATGGTCATTTGACAGTCAAAAGTTCAAATTTTTGGTCAACATATCATTTTTAAGCCACAAACATCATTTGATCAATGCTTGATCATGATTCTCAAAGCTTGGCTCAAAAATCATCAAGATGCAAAAGTTTCCTTATTTGGACAGCTGAAAAAGTCAACTGTAAATTGACCAGGGCATAACTTTCACATGGATTATCAGAAAAATTCCATCCAAAGCTCATTTTGAAGAGAAAGACATTTCCTACAACTCATCTTCATACTTCAAGTCCAAGAAATGCTCTCACAAAAAGTTATCAATTTCAACATTATAGGTCATTTTCAAAAGTCAACAAAAAGGGACTTTAAGTCAAAGGCCATAACTTGAGATTGGTGAATCAAAATGACATGGGACCAAAGACATTGGTTATAGGACTCAAAGACCTTTCCAAAATGTCCAAGAACATGAGCAAAGCTTAAAAATTGAGCAAGTTATGCCTTGTGGAAATTGGGAAATTTTTGGATATTTTGAAAAGTCAACATTGATTCAAATGACCTAAAATTGCTAATGGGCCTCTTTTTCTTCCACAATTCATCATCCAAGGCATGTGCACGACCATTTGGCCCAAAGGGAAGTTTTTCTCTATTTTTATTTATTTATTTGGATTTTTTATCATTAATAATTCATTTAATTAAATAAAATGCATGGAAAATATAAAACCAATGAAATAAAATCTTTTTGTGCATGAAATATACTCAATAAAACGTGCATGATCAGATATGGAAGGAATTGGATTGAATTGATCATGATTGGTACAAATAGCATGGAAAAAGATTGAAAAAGATCTTGAAGAAAATCAAATCTCATAAACCATCAATGCATGGATTTTGATCAGAATTCTTGACCTAATTCACTCTTACTTATACATAGAACACAACCCTAATTCAAAAAACCACTGAGCTGCGCTAGAAACCATTCACCAACTTGAAATTTTTTGCAAGAAAACTCAAAACTGAAAATCAGGTTTTAGGTTGATTCAAAGCATAAGACCAATTGCAAAAGCTTCCTCGTGTCCCACTGAAGCTAACTGGATCACTTTCCAACCTTCATACGCCCAGAATTGGTACAATGGATTCAAACTGTTTCAAATAAAATGCATAATCGTGTTTCCATATTTAGACATTTTCATTGCGTTTTTTTGATGCATTCATACTAATTGACTTGTTCTGAAACTAACCATATGCTTTGATTGGATTATTACATGCTATATACGATTTCACCATTATCAAATTTTAGGGTTTACAGGACCTTAGATTAGGGTTTTTCAAATAAGGCAAAATTGGGACACCACAGTGCCATGAACGTGTTCAGCATACTTGGACGAAAAGTTTGAGACCCTCGCGCTCAATTTATGAGCGTCCTAGAGCTATTCGCTATTTTCCCAAAACATGCCTAAGAGAACGCTCAGAAAACCGTGGCCTATGTTTTTGTGTTTTAGGAACGAAGAAGAAGATGATATCGTGGCGTTAGATGGTTGGCTGGTTTAAATTTCGCGCGGAAAACGAAACACTAACGCATATTTATTTTATTATATTTGTTTGTCATATTACTTACAGATAAGCAAACTGGCACGGTTGGCAAGCATAGTTGTTGGTAAAGTACATGACCTGGGTTCGAGCCCCAGGTCTTCATTATTCCCATATTATTTTGCAAACAATGTTCCCATGCAGGTTCAATACAAGGCTCTATCATACACCCACGATCACAAGTGTGCCACGCGTTTGTTGGGATCAATCACAAGGCTGAGAGTTAGAGAACATCATGAATCCAAGTCAACGCGTGTGTATGCTCCCAGAAAAAATCAACAAGGCCATGCTGATTTGGGCTCAAGGTTAATGAGCTTCACCTCCACTTTGGGGACTGATACCCCCTAGGTTTGCCATGTTATTTTTTATTAATTCTATTTTCTTTTAATTATTATTGGTTTAATTAATTAATTATTTTCACAAAAAATATAAAAAACACATAAAAGTCAGAAAAGAGGAAAAATATAATAAATATTTTTATTTTAGTATTTTCATAAATAAATTGTATATAATTAAGTTTAGTTTTAACTTAAGTTTTAATTTTAATTCTTTTAATAAAAATCTAAAAAACATAGAACTAGGGTTTAATTAATTTTCATCTTTTTTATTTTTTATTCCATAATAATTAAATATTTATTTCTATAATTAAATTTGCATGTAAATTAATTAGGGTTAATATTAGGTTTTAATCTTCTTTTCTTAATAAATTAAAAAACAAATAGAATTAGGGTTAGCATTTAATTTCAATTAATTCTTTTTTCATATTAAATCCTAAGATACTAAAAAATACCAAAAACATCTCCTTTTCTTTTTCTTTATTAATTAATTCCATGTAATTTTAATTTTGCAAAAAGGGTCCAACGCTTTCGTTTCGTTTTAATTCTCATTTAATTCGCGTATTTATTTTCTATTCTTTATAATATTTATGTATCTCTCCCAAGGCCATGTAACATTGTAATTCTCTCGCACTTTACCTTTATTTATTTATTTTATGTCAAATCGGGTCCTGGATTAAATTTGGCGATGTGGACCCGCGCCTTTGTAATAGTTTAGGAACTTTATATTTCTCGCAACTTTTTAACTGCTAATAGATTGCATGCAAGAATGAATGTCAAAAATAAAAATAATGCGTAGATCACCCATGACACGAATAAGACAAAATATCTGAAAACAACACACAAATCACACACCACCCCTAGGGTACGCCTCATTGTTGCCTTGCCTCGAAAGGTGATCGTCGAGTAGAGGATGTCTTAGTAAGTCCTCATGATCCGGGAACCTGGCATGAGGGTAGCTTCTAAGGTGTCTTCCCATTGCTCTGGTGATCACCATGTCCCGAACCTCGAATTGACCCGAACACCTCCAACGGTGGTGCTACCTACCTCTCAATGGTGGGATGGCACTACTTTAAAGGACATTTACACAGACGAATTCCTTAGGGTAGGTAGACGACTCTAGATACTTGCTCTAAATTTCAAAACAAAACAAAATACTTTTCACACCAACACGTTTTCAAAAAGCTTTCGAAAGCAATTTTTTTCAAACACTCTTGAGGACCGATACAAGAGTCGAACTGGAAATTTTCAAAGAAACTTTTTAAAACCCACATTGAAAAGCAAACAAACCATTTTTGAAAACACAATGAGCAAGTATCTAAGAGCCCATGGATAACCATGGATAGAAAGGGTGTTAACACCTTCCCTTTCTATAACCTACCTCCCGAACCGAGAGCAATCTCTATAAGGAATTTTTCTGTGCTTTTGTCCTTTCCATTTGGAGAAAATAAAATACGGTGGCGACTCTTGCTTCCGCGACATTTCGTGAAACCAGCGTTAAACAGTCAGTTCCAGATCCACCGATCACAGAACTGGCGACTCTGCTGGGGATAATCTTAAAGTGAGGTGTACCTTAGGACTAAGATCACTGTGTTTTCAATTGCTTTGACTTGTGTGCTTTATTATTGTGGGACTGTCTTGGGAGTTCTATAGATCCTAACTCGGATCTGGGGGATACCTTCTTAGAAAGTAGCAACAAGGCTGTGAGGGAATTGTACGGGGTATACCGACATGGTTGAAACAGTCTGCTACGTTGATGTGGCACTTTGGTGTGTACCGGTAACCCTTGAGTTCAGTCAAGGAGAGTACGGGGCCTCCGCGTGGTGTCGTGAAGCATCAACAGACCTTAGGAACCTTAACTGAACTATCTTGGCCTCTTTAGGGTAGTGAGATAACTGACTTTGGTGCAGTCCGAGGTTGGTTGATACTCGATACTACACTCAATTGAGGGTTGCTTTCCTGGAATATTTCGGTCGCCAGTTCAGTGGCTAAATCGAAACGATGAACAATGAAAGTAATCCCGTGATATTGGGAACCTTAGAACCCGGTTACTTTGATTAGGACAGGTTGAACCCACCAATTTCAAGAGGGTACTACCCAGACCCCATGCTGGCCTTAAACCTTAAGGGCTTGTCTTGTGTGCCTTGTGTGCCTTACATGTTTGTCTTTGTAAATATCTGTGGTGTGTTTAATCATAGCATCATGACATCATCCAGCATCATATGCATTGACTAACCATTTCAAGGGTTCGAATTTTCATCTTTGTTCTTGTTTTGTAGGACATGGAAACTGTTCGTAGAAAGACAATTCAAATCAATCTTGTAAGGATCCCTCCTCAGCTTAAGGAACTTATATCCAGGATTCCCGAGAACTCTTCATTCAATGAAAGACATGGAAGTCTCATCAGCTTGGTCAATACCAACATTGAGGAAGATATGATCAAGGTCCTGTTCCAGTTCTTTGATCCTCTGCATCACTGTTTCACCTTCTTGGATTATCAGTTGGTACCTACATTGGAGGAGTTCTCCCGGCTCCTGAAGATCCCTATCCTTGATCAGCTACCCTTCAACGGCACGGAAAAGGAACCTAAGCTTGAAGAGATTGCTAAAGCCTTGCACCTACAGTCATCTGACCTCAAGGGACATTGGGAAGTTAGAAGTGGTATCAAAGGGTTCTTAGCCAGGTTTCTGTTTGAAAAGGCCCATGAATGTTGGAACTCCCTTGACTTGCAAGCTTTTGAAGAGGTTGTGGCCCTCCTTGTCTATGGTTTGGTATTGTTCCCTAACCCAGATCAGCTTATTGATATCAGTGCTGTCCAGATGTTTATGTCCAGGAATCCTATACCTACGTTGTTGGGGGACATCCTTCACTCATGTTACACTTGAACCATGAGAAAAAGAGGTGTCCTGATGTGTTGCACTCCTCTCCTGGGAAGGTGGTTTATTTCGCACCTTCCACAATCAGTTCTGAAGAATGAGCAGGGTTTGAGATGGTCACAACGGTTGATGACTCTTACACATGCAGATATACATTGGCGCCCTAGGTCTAGAGAAGATGTCACTATCATTGATCGTTGCGGGGAGTACCCTAATGTTCCTTTACTTGGAATCAGAGGAGGTATTACTTATAACCCATGCCTGGCTTGGAGACAGTTTGGTTACGCTCGGAGGAATGGCCCTCATGATATGTTAATTCCTGACATAGTTTTTGACTTCGACAACGATACTCAAGGACTTCTCCAGAGATTTATCAGAGCCTGGAGGATGCCAAGTAGGATAGACAGCAAGACACTGGGGCACAGGAATTCCATCCCGTTGGAACCTTATCTCAAGTGGGTACGAGCCCGCTCCCAGAAGTTGGTAATGCCTTATCCTCATATGCTCCCAGTAATCAAAGAGCCAGTCTTGGAAGGAGAAGTGTCCTACACTATTCAGCACCCTGATATGCCCACATCCTGGGAAGAGATGCAGAAGAGCTGGATCCAGCTTAAGGAGGAACGGAATTCTCTTGAGACCAGTCTACATGCCAGTGAAAAGAAGGTCTTGGAGCTCACCCGCCTGTTGCATGAGGAGAGGAATCTCAACACTTACATAGCTCCAAAGAGGATGCGCAGTGTATTTTGGGATTGATTTGTTTTTGTATTATTTTGCCCAGGAGGCTTTGATGTACTAAACAGTTATTTCCTTAATGATAACGTGTGTTCCTTTTTGTCTACAACAAATTTGAACTTTCGAACCCTTGAATGCATTGCATAAACACATATCATTCATCATGTGCATAGCAGGTTTTTCCTCTTTTCAGGTTGCTTACAGTTCTCCGCTGTTTATTTCAGCATCATGAATCCCGACTCGTCATCAACTGAGACATCCATCAAAGCTCTTCATGCGCAAAATGCGCAATTTCAGGAATTAATCAAGGGTTTGGCTCAAGGACAAGAAGAGCTGAAGGCTCTGCTCCTGAAGAAGGAGAAAAAGAAGAAGAGAAGAACTGTTCTGTTTAACTCGGGCCGAAGGTTTGGCAATACTCTGCAGCATGAAGAGGCTGGTTCTTCTGTTGGCAAGGGTACTCCTCAAGAGGCAAGGGTTCCTAGTCCGGTAGTCTCTGACAACGAGATTGATTTTGATGAAGAGCAGTATCCTCCTGCAGAAGACCGTTACAAACAGCTGGAAGATAGGCTGAATGCTATGGAAATACAACAGGTACCTGGGATGGATTTTGGAGATCTGGGTTTATCTACTGGTGTGATCATTCCTCGGAAGTTCAAGGCACCATCTTTTTCTAAATATGACGGGGCGTCTTGTCCCAAGCTACATCTCAGGTCCTATGTTCGGAAAATTCAACCGTACTCTGCGGACAAGAATTTGTGGATCCACTTCTTCCAGGAGAGTCTTTCAGGGACTCATCTCGAATGGTTCTATCAGCTGGATGGGACTAAGGTTCGTAACTGGGAGGAGTTGGCTACTGCTTTCTATAAGCAGTATCAATATAATGCCGACCTTGCCCCTACACGTACCCAACTCCAGGGTATGTCGTTAGGTTCAAGTGAAGGTTTTAAGGAGTACGCTCAGAAGTGGAGAGACCTGGCTGGCAGGGTGCAGCCTCCGTTGACCGATCGGGA
Source organism: Vicia faba (assembly GCA_948472305.1). Lineage (NCBI taxonomy): Eukaryota > Viridiplantae > Streptophyta > Magnoliopsida > Fabales > Fabaceae > Vicia > Vicia faba. The sequence continues at coordinate 536,247,941 of OX451735.1, read as the reverse complement.
GTTGGTAGACATGTTCTTGGGGACCCTATCTGGGCCATTTTTCAACCATCTTATCGGGAATTCGTCTGCAGGGTTCACTGATTTGATTCTGACTGGAGAAAGAATTGAGGCTGGGTTGAAGTCTGGAAAAATTCCGAAGGGTGCATCGTCTAGTGCCGAGAAGAAACCCTTCAAGAAGGAGGCTAGTGCCGTGTATGGTTCCAAGAGATCAGAGAGACCTGAGCGCCGCCAATCTGTCAGTGCGGTAATGATTGCTAAGCCTACTGCTGCTCCTCGGCCGACCAATCCTCAAAGGGCCGAAAGACCCCGGAGAGAGTTCACCCGGTTAAGTATGACCTTGTCGCAGATCCTGCCACAGTTGCTATCAACCAACTTAGTGATTGTCCGAGAGGCGCCGAAGTTCCCAAATACCGCATCTCCTAAGTACAACCCGAATGTTCGTTGTGCTTACCATTCAGACAGCCCGGGGCATTCTACTGATGACTGTTGGGCATTAAGGAGTAAGGTGCAAGACCTTATCGATGCAAAGGAGATACAGTTCGAAGCGCCTGAGAGGCCAAATGTAGTTACTGCTCCTATGCCTCAGCATGGGGTAAATGCTATTGACGAAGATGTTTATGCTGTTTCTGTGGATGATCTAGCCACTCCTCTGAAGACTGTCAAGAAGAACATGCTGCTGGCCGGTTTATTTCCGGGTTGCAGTGAGGGTTGCCTGTTCTGTGTTGTGTCCCTATCTGGTTGTCCCTTGCTGAAGTTAGGCATCCAAAGCCTAATGGATAGCAAGGAGATTCTATTCAAGAAGTCTGCTGTTCAGTTGGTTCCGGCGGAAGAAGTTTCTGTGGTTACCATATTCAATAATCCAATTCAGGTTCTCCCGAAGAAGCCTGTTCAAATCACGACTGTTGCACCTATAGTTATCACTGTTCCGGGGCCTCTTCCCTATGTATCAGATAAAGCTGTCCCCTGGCATTACGGGGCAAATGTGTATGTGAATGGGATTAAACAAGAATTCAGCACTGGCGCCAGCATCTGTGATATCACTGGCCCAGCCAAAGTCACCCGCAGTGGCAGGCTCTTCTCGCCTGACATTGCACCTCCCGCTGCTCGAAGACCACTTCTTATAACCCCTACAAGTGTACCTGTTCCTATTGCTGATCAAGTTGTTTCTCCTGCTGCCGAGTCATCCAATGCTCGGGGCAAAGGAATTGAAGTTGAGCCTGCCCAGATGGAGGCACCTATACCTATAGCTACTGAGGCCTCCCAACAAGAGATGGAAGAAATCTTGAAAATAATAAAGAAGAGTGATTTCAATGTCGTGGAACAGCTGGGGCACACGCCCTCCAAAATCTCCATGCTCTCTTTATTGCTGTGCTCCGAGGCCCATGCTAAGGCCTTAATCTCATTCCTCAAGACGGCCCATGTGCCACATGAGACATCTGCAGTCCAGTTCACTGATTGCGTAGCAAATCTGACAGCAGACAATGGCTTGGGTTTCTCAGATGCTGACCTGACTGCGAAGGGAAGAGACCACAATGACGCACTGCATGTCTCTATCGAATGCAGGGGCACCACTCTGGCACATGTATTGGTGGATAAATGTTCTTCTTTGAATGTGCTGCCCAAGAAGGCTTTAGACCGTTTAGATTGTGAAGGCCTGGAATTGAAACCCAGCAATATCATCGTCAGGGCCTTTGACGGTTCAAAAAGGATGGTTCATGGAGAGGTTGACATTCCGATTCGTGTGGGCTCTCAGGTGTTTGACTCTACATTTTATGTGATGGATATCCGTCCATCTTACTCTTGTCTATTGGGTCGACCTTGGATACATAAGGCTGGGGCAGTGACCTCTACCTTGCACCAGAAGCTGAAGTACCCTGTCAGAGGGAAGATTGTCACTGTGCAAGGAGAGGAGGAGTATATGGTAAGCCACCTGAATTCCTTCAGATACATTGAGATGGACGGGGAGTTTATTGAAACCCCCTTTCAGCATTTCGAGGAGGTGCTTCCAATTGCAGCAGCAGCAGAAACAGCAGCAGAAGAAATTGTTCCTTTGAAGATGGCTTCCCTGAAGGATGCCCGGGCTGTGGTTCAGAAAGGCGAATGTGCTAACTGGGGCAGACTTCCAGACTTTACACAGAAGACTGACAAATTCGGGCTGGGTTTTACTGCAGAGGGTCAGAAAGCTATGCGGAAAGCGAAGACCGGAAGACCTCTTGTGTTCATTACAAATCCAGGAGTGAATGCTGTTGAGGAAGACAATGAAGTGGACGAAGCTGAATTCAATAGCTGGATCTACCCGACAACCGAAGGCGGATTGAACAATTGGATTGCTAAAGACCATACTCCTGTTACCTTTTTGACGCAGTAATAAATTTCTATGTTTTTGGTATCTGTAATAAACAAATAATAAACTCTTTGGCCCGGTGTCTTACCCGAGGCACCGTGGTTCTATTTGTGAGGGCATATAAATTGTCATTTCATATATCATGAATGAAAATCTTGGACGTTTTCTCGCATTACAAATCTTATGCTCCTTTTCTGTCTATCTTTCTTTTACATATTTTTCAAAACAGCTGTATTTACACACACACTCACTCATACAGGTTTCAATCCACTCTGGATCTCACTGGTAACGACTCTGCTACTGCCAGTTATGACTTCGAAAATCCGATCAACTTAGCCGAAGACGAAGGTGAAGATGATTGCGAAGTGCCTGGCGAGCTTGCAAGACTGTTACTTCAGGAAGAGAGGGCAATTCAACCCCATGAAGAGCCAGTGGAAACAATAAACTTGGGTACTGAAGAAGACAGGAAAGAGGTAAAGATTGGTGCCAACCTAGAGCTCAGCGTGAAGCAACGGTTGACTCAAATGCTGCATGATTATATGGAGATCTTTGCCTGGTCCTACGAAGACATGCCCGGGTTGGATACCGACATTGTGGTCCATCACTTGCCAACTAAGGAAGACTGCCCTCCAGTTAAGCAAAAGGTCCGTCAGATGCGTCCAGAGATGTCTGAGAAGATCAAAGCCGAGGTCATGAAACAGTTTGATGCCGGGTTCCTTGCAGTGACTTCTTACCCTCAGTGGGTTGCTAATGTGGTGCCGGTACCTAAGAAGGACGGTAAGGTCAGAATGTGTGTCGACTACAGGGATCTAAACAGGGCCAGCCCCAAAGATGACTTCCCCCTACCTCACATTGATGTCCTTGTTGATAATACTGCTCAGCATAAGGTGTTCTCTTTCATGGATGGTTTCTCAGGTTACAATCAGATTAAGATGGCACCTGAAGACATGGAAAAGACTACATTTGTTACTCAGTGGGGCACCTTCTGCTATAAGGTCATGCCATTCGGGTTGAAAAACGCTGGGGCAACCTACCAACGTGCCGTGGTTGCTTTATTTCATGACATGATCCATCATGAGATAGAAGTGTATGTTGACGATATGATCGCGAGGTCCCAGACTGAGGAAGAGCACCTGGATCATCTGCAGAAGTTGTTTGACCGGTTGAAACTATACAAGCTGAGGTTGAACCCGAACAAGTGCACCTTCGGGGTAAGATCTGGAAAGTTGCTAGGCTTCGTGGTAAGTGACAAGGGCATTCAAGTGGACCCTGCTAAGGTCAAAGCTATTCAAGAGATGCCTGTTCCTAAGACAGAGAAGGAAGTCAGAGGCTTTTTAGGACGCCTGAATTACATTGCTCGATTCATCTCACATTTGACTGCTACCTGTGAGCCAATCTTCAAGCTGCTGAAGAAAGATCAGGTAGTACGTTGGAACGATGAATGTCAGGCTGCTTTCGACAGAATCAAGGAGTATCTCCAAGAACCACCCATCCTTATGCCACCGGTTGAAGGGAGACCTCTGATACTATACCTGACAGTACTTGATAATTCAATGGGGTGTGTGCTGGGGCAGCATGACGAGTCTGGCCGAAAAGAGCATGCCATTTATTACCTTAGCAAAAAGTTTACCGACTGTGAGACCCGATACTCACTGCTCGAGAAAACTTGTTGCGCTTTGGTATGGGCTGCTCGCCGGCTGAGACAGTATATGCTGACTCATACTACTTTGTTGATCTCAAAGATGGATCCTATAAAGTACATATTTGAAAAGCCTGCTCTGTCTGGGAGAATAGCAAGATGGCAAATGATCTTGACGGAATACGACATTCAGTATACAACCCAGAAAGCCATCAAGGGAAGTGTATTGGCAGACCACTTGGCACATCAGGCCGTAGATGACTACCAATCAATGAACTTCGAGTTTCCGGATGAAAGCATCATGATAGTAACTGATTGTGAAGTACCTGGACCGGATGAAGGACCTGAACCAGGATCCCGATGGTCTATGCACTTTGACGGAGCCTCCAATGCTTTGGGTAACGGTATCGGCGCCATAATCATATCTCCTCAAGGTACTCATACTCCGCTCACTGCCCGGCTATGTTTCAACTGTACCAACAACATGGTAGAGTATGAGGCGTGCATCATGGGTCTTCAAGCTGCGATAGACCTAAGAATCAAGTTTCTGAGTATCTTCGGAGATTCCTCTCTTGTGATCAATCAGATCAAAGGAGAGTGGGATACGAAACATCCGAACCTTATTCCTTACAGAGAATGTGTGTTGACCTTGATCCCCCACTTCACAGAGATAACCTTTGAACACTTTCCAAGAGAGGAGAATCAGCTGGCGGACGCGTTAGCTACAATGTCTTCTATGTTCAAAGTCAAATGGGACAATGAGGCCCCCCAGATCATCATCTGGAAATTGGACGAACTGGCATACTGTTGTGATCTCGAGACTGAATTGGTGACTGAGAAGCCTTGGTACCATGAAGTGAAGAGATATCTGGAAGCTCAGGAATACCCTGAAGGTGCCTCTATCAATGATAAGAAGTTCCTGAGAAGGTTCGCAGCAAAGTTCTTCCTTAGCAACGGCATCTTGTACAAGCGAAACCATGATGCAACCTTACTGCGTTGTGTGGATAAGACTGAAGCAGAAAGGATCATGGAAGAGCTACATGAAGGGACCTTTGGTACGCATTCCAGTGGACATACTATGGCTAAGAAAATCCTACGGGCAGGATATTACTGGTCCACAATGGAAGCTGACTGCTACCAACATTCTAGGACATGCCATAAGTGCCAGATTTATGCAGACAAGGTGCATGTTCCTCCGGTTCCCCTGAATGTTCTGACTGCGCATTGGCCGTTTGCAATGTGGGGCATAGACATGATCGGTGAGATTAAACCTACGGCATCCAATGGGCATCGCTTCATCCTGGTAGCGATTGATTATTTCACGAAGTGGGTTGAGGCAGCATCCTATGCTACGGTAACCAAGACTGTTGTGGCACGGTTCATTCGGCATAATCTGATCTGTCGGTACGGCGTCCCAGAGAGAATTATTACAGACAACGGTACCAATCTGAATAACAAGATGATCACTGAGCTCTGCGAGCAGTTCAAGATACAGCACCATAATTCTTCTCCTTACAGACCGAAGATGAATGGGGCTGTAGAAGCAGCAAATAAAAATATCAAGAAAATCGTGCAGAAGATGACAGTGACTTATAAAGATTGGCACGAGATGTTACCGTTCGCTCTACACGGGTACCGTACCTCAGCCAGGACGTCAACCGGGGCAACTCCTTTCTCTTTGGTTTATGGTATGGAGGCAGTCTTACCGATCGAAGTACAAATACCCTCTCTCCGGATAATGAAGGATGCAAATCTGAACGAGGATGATTGGATCCAGACACGACTTGATCAGCTCAACCTCATTGATGAAAAGAGACTTGCTGCTATCTGTCATGGTCGGACGTATCAGAAACGGATGATCAGGGCATTTAACAAAAAGGTCAGACCACAGGAATATCAAGTTGGGGATCTGGTAATCAAGAGAATCATCCTTCCTCAGAGTGATCCAAGGGGCAAATGGACCCCTACATACGAAGGGCCATTTGTGGTTAAGCATGTGTTCTCAGGAGGAGCCATGATTCTAACCAACATGGATGGTGACGACCTTCCACACCCCGCCAATGCAGACATAGTAAAAAGATACTACGCATAAAAAAAGACCCGCTAGGCTGACATGCCTAGGCAAAAATTAGGGCTTCCCGTCGAACCAAAAGGGTTCGGGCAAAATGAAGGGATGAAAATGAAAAAATCTGTACACCCGGCAAGTCGAAAACCTGAAAAGGCGGCTTGGGAAAAAATGGGTATCCCGGTGGACTGAAAACCCGAAAGGGCGGTCCAGGCAAAAGTTAGGGATAAAAGCGTAATACTATGTCTCCTTGGATCACTTTGCATCCAGAATCCGGTATCTACATCAAGCTCAGACGGCATCGATCAGTCAGCTTCATCTTCGTTTAGGTCATCAAGTGATGAGACGCTCGGAGTTATAAAGGCAATAGCAGAGTTGAAACCCAGTGGGATCATTCATTTCACACAACTGTTTTATTTTCTTTTGTACAAAATTTGTATAAACTCTTCTGTTCGGCGGCGTTCTCTTACTAGGACGTCAGCCTCTTGTACACAAAACGCCTATTTTTAGGCCATTCAAAAATCAATACAAATATCTTTTTCAGTTAAAAGTGCCAAATGTTTTTCTTTTCTGTTTGGTTTTGCGAAGAACGTCCAAGGTTCAATTTGTGATATATGCATTGACAATAATTTGCTAACTCATGAATATTTGCATACGAAACAAAGGATTTGTTACAGGTAACATTAGAAACAGGGGCAATAAAGAGTTGTCTAAGCAATCTAATTGCTCTGTCCTCCAAGGTACTAAGGTAGGTTCAGCTAAAGAACGTAACCAGATATCCTAATTCCCCAAAGAGTAAGTCAGCAGTCAGTGCATTCTTCTCCAAGCAGAATTATCAAATCTCAAGGAAGTTGAGTATCCTCCAGTAGAGCTCAATACTTCCCCAGCAGCATATATATTCATAACAAGCATCCCCGGCAGTCTTGATTTAAGATTGTTCCCCGGCGTTCTATCAACATGCAAAGGAGTCACTTCCCCGGTACAGTTCAAAACTTCCCCAGGAGAGTCCAATCTAGTTCCCCAGGAAAGTTGGAATTTATCTCCCCCAAGCAGTAAGCTTATCCCCAGTAGATTCTGGAAGCTTATCCCTCGCAGAGCACGAACGCGTCGCCCGGCTTTATTTAAAGAGTTATTTCCTTAACAGGATATAACTGGGTTATCCTCAGCCGAAAGCCATGGAAAGAGCGTCCCCGACGAAGTTCTCTTACCCCCAGCGAAGTCTATTAGCACTTCCAATACAACAAGGATATCCCCAGCGAAGTTATTATCAACAATGCAACAAAGTATCTCTCTCCCCACAGAGTATCGCTCCCCAGCATGGTCGCTAGAGTATTTTTCTCCCCGCAGAATATTACATTCGCCAAGTTTATTCCTCAACGGAGTTATCTTCTCCTATCGGTATTCTTGCAATTATCATCCCTAGCGGAAGCGAAGCTTATTCTTCAATATCAGCCCAGGAGTGACTTCCCGGCACCCGTCAAGGATTTACTTCCCTAGACGAAAAACACATTCATAAAACATCACATACATCATTATAGCATGCATAGACGCATCATATCATACAAATCTCATTGATGTTGAGAACATCATTGCTTGATCCATATCATGCATTGCATATGACTGACCTTTACCTTTCAGGAAAGATTCAGTTAAATTTTCAAGCATATTTCAAGACCTAGACCGGTTCAGTTAATCAACTCCAAAGATTTCTTATCCAGTCCAAGGCCTTCTCTAGTCCAGCTAAATCGACTCCCAACAGATTTTTCTGATGAAGACTCAGTAGAAGTTATCAGGTTTTTCTCAAACGTCCGCTTTTGAGATTATAATTTCCTATGGTTCCCTCCCCGACGGTGCGTGAGGTGATAATTCCATTCCAGGTTTTTCTCAAACGTCCGCTTTTGAGATTATAATTTCCTATGGTTCCCTCCCCGATGGTACGTGAGGTGATAATTCCATTCCAGGTTTTTCTCAAACGTCCGCTTTTGAGATTATAATTTCCTATGGTTCCCTCCCCGACGGTGCGTGAGGTGATAATTCCATTCCAGGTTTTTCTCAAACGTACGCTTTTGAGATTATAATTTCCTATGGTTCTCTCCCCGACGGTGCGTGAGATGATAATTCCATTCAAGGTTTTTCTCAAACGTCCGCTTTTGAGATTATAATTTCCTATGGTTCCCTCCTCGACGGTGCGTGAGGTGATAATTCCATTCCAGGTTTTTCTCAAACGTCCGCTTTTGAGATTATAATTTCCTATGGTTCCCTCCCCGACGGTGCGTGAGGTGATAATTCCAGCCCAGGTTTTTCTCAAACGTCCGCTTTTGAGGTTATAATTTCCTATGGTTCCCTCCCCGACGGTGCGTGAGGTGATAATTCCAGCCCAGGTTTTCTTCAAACGTCCGCTTTTGAGGTTATAATTTCCTATGGTTCCCTCCCCGACGGTGCGTGAGGTGATAATTCCAGCCCAGGTTTTTCTCAAACGTCCGCTTTTGAGATTATAATTTCCTATGGTTCTCTCCCCGACGGTGCGTGAGATGATAATTCCATTCCAGGTTTTTCTCAGACGTCCGCTTTTGAGATTATAATTGCCTATTGGTTCTCTTCCCGATACTGCGAAGATGGTAATTCCCACCAAGATTTTCTCAACGAGCGTTGTTGAAGTTAAAGTCACCCAAGGTTCTCTTACCGTTCATGCTGAGGTAGTATCCATCCCTGGTTCATTCATCATCTTGTGAAGCTCCAGATCCAACTCCTGTAACCAGTCAGGACACATCTATACCAAGCATCTGAAGATCAGCTCCTTCAACATGTCAGGTAATCATTTTCTGTTTTGCAGGTACGCAAGTTCTCGCTAAGGAATCTCTTACGCGATCAACATCCAGATGGCATCTATAAGCCCATCATCCTATTCATCAACCTCTAAATGGCATCTGTAAGCCCATTCCCATCGTCACACTGCTACTATGTGAGCGCAAATTTCTGGGCACTCTAGTGTTCAATCATCTTCCACCCTCGGATTACGAAAGGCATGTCAGCCAATCTGCATCCTCAGGTCTAAGAAGATTGAACAGGGGCAACTGTTGTACCCCAAAATTTGCCCTCCCATATTCTTCAAGAAATTGCCAAGTCATGCTTCAAAATTCCCCAAGGGTTGCACAGTGTAAGGGCCTCCTAAGCAGTCAAAATTAGGGTTTTGGTTCTGATCAAGAAAATGAAGTTTCCAAAGGTCCAATCAAGTTCCACATGCCTATAAATATGGTCAAGCATCCTCATACAAAGTTTCAAGGCTTTCAGCACAAAATTGCACAGTCAAAACCCTAATTGCACTACAGTCAACTGTAGGGGCAAAATGGTCATTTGACAGTCAAAAGTTCAAATTTTTGGTCAACATATCATTTTGAAGCCACAAACATCATTTGATCAATGCTTGATCATGATTCTCAAAGCTTGGCTCAAAAATCATCAAGATGCAAAAGTTTCCTTATTTGGACAGTTGAAAAAGTCAACTGTAAATTGACCAGAGCATAACTTTCACATGGATTATCAGAAAAATTCCATCCAAAGCTCATTTTGAAGAGAAAGACATTTACTACAACTCATCTTCATACTTCAAGTCCAAGAAATGCTCTCACAAAAAGTTATCAATTTCAACATTATAGGTCATTTTCAAAAGTCAACAAAAAGGGACTTTAAGTCAAAGGCCATAACTTGAGATTGGTGAATCAAAATGACATGGGACCAAAGACATTGGTTATAGGACTCAAAGACCTTTCCAAAATGTCCAAGAACATGAGCAAAGCTTAAAAATTGAGCAAGTTATGCCTTGTGGAAATTGGGAAATTTTTGGATATTTTGAAAAGTCAACATTGATTCAAATGACCTAAAATTGCTAATGGGCCTCTTTTTCTTCCACAATTCATCATCCAAGGCATGTGCACGACCATTTGGCCCAAAGGGAAGTTTTTCTCTATTTTTATTTATTTATTTGTATTTTTTATCATTAATAATTCATTTAATTAAATAAAATGCATGGAAAATATAAAACCAATGAAATAAAATCTTTTTGTGCATGAAATATACTCAATAAAACGTGCATGATCAGATATGGAAGGAATTGGATTGAATTGATCATGATTGGTACAAATAGCATGGAAAAAGATTGAAAAAGATCTTGAAGAAAATCAAATCTCATAAACCATCAATGCATGGATTTTGATCAGAATTCTTGACCTAATTCACTCTTACTTATACATAGAACACAACCCTAATTCAAAAAACCACTGAGCTGCGCTAGAAACCATTCACCAACTTGAAATTTTTTGCAAGAAAACTCAAAACTGAAAATCAGGTTTTAGGTTGATTCAAAGCATAAGACCAATTGCAAAAGCTTCCTCGTGTCCCACTGAAGCTAACTGGATCACTTTCCAACCTTCATACGCCCAGAATTGGTACAATGGATTCAAACTGTTTCAAATAAAATGCATAATCGTGTTTCCATATTTAGACATTTTCATTGCGTTTTTTTGATGCATTCATACTAATTGACTTGTTCTGAAACTAACCATATGCTTTGATTGGATTATTACATGCTATATACGATTTCACCATTATCAAATTTTAGGGTTTACAGGACCTTAGATTAGGGTTTTTCAAATAAGGCAAAATTGGGACACCACAGTGCCATGAACGTGTTCAGCATACTTGGACGAAAAGTTTGAGACCCTCGCGCTCAATTTATGAGCGTCCTAGAGCTATTCGCTATTTTCCCAAAACATGCCTAAGAGAACGCTCAGAAAACCGTGGCCTGTGTTTTTGTGTTTCAGGAACGAAGAAGAAGATGATATCGTGGCGTTAGATGGTTGGCTGGTTTAAATTTCGCGCAGAAAACGAAACACTAACGCATATTTATTTTATTATATTTGTTTGTCATATTACTTACAGATAAGCAAACTGGCACGGTTGGCAAGCATAGTTGTTGGTAAAGTACATGACCTGGGTTCGAGCCCCAGGTCTTCATTATTCCCATATTATTTTGCAAACAATGTTCCCATGCAGGTTCAATACAAGGCTCTATCATACACCCACGATCACAAGTGTGCCACGCGTTTGTTGGGATCAATCACAAGGCTGAGAGTTAGAGAACATCATGAATCCAAGTCAACGCGTGTGTATGCTCCCAGAAAAAAATCAACAAGGCCATGCTGATTTGGGCTCAAGGTTAATGGGCTTCACCTCCACTTTGAGGACTGATACCCCCCTAGGTTTGCCATGTTATTTTTTATTAATTCTATTTTCTTTTAATTATTATTGGTTTAATTAATTAATTATTTTCACAAAAAATATAAAAAACACATAAAAGTCAGAAAAGAGGAAAAATATAATAAATATTTTTATTTTAGTATTTTCATAAATAAATTGTATATAATTAAGTTTAGTTTTAACTTAAGTTTTAATTTTAATTCTTTTAATAAAAATCTAAAAAACATAGAACTAGGGTTTAATTAATTTTCATCTTTTTTATTTTTTATTCCATAATAATTAAATATTTATTTCTATAATTAAATTTGCATGTAAATTAATTAGGGTTAATATTAGGTTTTAATCTTCTTTTCTTAATAAATTAAAAAACAAATAGAATTAGGGTTAGCATTTAATTTCAATTAATTCTTTTTTCATATTAAATCCTAAGATACTAAAAAATACCAAAAACATCTCCTTTTCTTTTTCTTTATTAATTAATTCCATGTAATTTTAATTTTGCAAAAAGGGTCCAACGCCTTCGTTTCGTTTTAATTCTCATTTAATTCGCGTATTTATTTTCTATTCTTTATAATATTTATGTATCTCTCCCAAGGCCATGTAACATTGTAATTCTCTCGCACTATACCTTTATTTATTTATTTTATGTCAAATCGGGTCCTGGATTAAATTTGGCGATGTGGACCCGCGCCTTTGTAATAGTTTAGGAACTTTATATTTCTCGCAACTTTTTAACTGCTAATAGATTGCATGCAAGAATGAATGTCAAAAATAAAAATAACGTGTAGATCACCCATGACATGAATAAGACAAAATATCTGAAAACAACACACAAATCACACACCACCCCTAGGGTACGCCTCACTGTTGCCTTGCCTCGAAAGGTGATCGTCGAGTAGAGGATGTCTTAGTAAGTCCTCATGATCCGGGAACCTGGCATGAGGGTAGCTTCTAAGGTGTCTTCCCATTGCTCTGGTGATCACCATGTCCCGAACCTCGAATTGACCCGAACACCTCCAACGGTGGTGCTACCTACCTCTCAATGGTGGGATGGCACTACTTTAAAGGACATTTACACAGACGAATTCCTTAGGGTAGGTAGACGACTCTAGATACTTGCTCTAAATTTCAAAACAAAACAAAATACTTTTCACACCAACACGTTTTCAAAAAGCTTTCGAAAGCAATTTTTTTCAAACACTCTTGAGGACCGATACAAGAGTCGAACTGGAAATTTTCAAAGAAACTTTTTAAAACCCACATTGAAAAGCAAACAAACCATTTTTGAAAACACAATGAGCAAGTATCTAAGAGCCCATGGATAACCATGGATAGAAAGGGTGCTAACACCTTCCCTTTCTATAACCTACCTCCCGAACCGAGAGCAATCTCTATAAGGAATTTTTCTGTGCTTTTGTCCTTTCCATTTGGATAAAATAAAAGACGGTGGCGACTCTTGCTTCCGTGATATTTCGCGAACCAGCGTTAAACAGTCAGTTCCAGATCCACCGATCACACACCCCCTCTAAAATCTCCATGTTATCACTGTTGCTGTGTTCAGAGGCCCATGCCAAGGCCCTGATTGCTTTCCTGAAGACGGCTCACGTGCCACAAGAAACGTCTGCTGATCAATTCACCGACTGTGTGGCCAACTTAACTGCTGATAATGGTCTGGGTTTCTCTGACGCTGATCTGACGGCCAAGGGGAAAAACCATAATGATGCCTTGCATGTCTCCATTGAATGCAGGGGCACTACTCTTGCTCATGTGCTGGTTGACACTGGTTCTTCATTAAACGTGCTACCCAAGAAAGCTCTAGACAGGTTGGACTGTGAGGGTCTAGAGCTCAAACCAAGTAACATTGTTGTCCGGGCCTTTGACGGGTCCAAAAGGATGGTACATGGTGAGGTTGATATCCCAATCAGGGTTGGTTCACAAGTCTTTGATTCAAAGTTCTATGTGATGGATATCCGACCGTCCTACTCTTGTTTGCTGGGTCGTCCTTGGATCCACAAGGCAGGGGCTGTGACTTCAACTTTACATCAGAAGCTCAAATACCCGGTCAGGGGGAAGATCGTAACAGTGCAAGGGGAGGAGGAATACATGGTCAGCCACCTCAACTCGTTCCGATACGTAGAAATGGATGGGGAGTTCATTGAGACCCCCTTTCAACACTTTGAAGAGGTGCCTCAGACGTTGGCAGCAGCAGAGGCAGTGACTGAAGAAGACTCTCCTTTGAAGATGGCTTCCTTGAAGGATGCCCGGGCTGTGATTGAGAAGGGTGAGTGTGCAAACTGGGGCAGACTTCCTGATTTCACTCCAAAGACTGACAAATTTGGCTTGGGTTTCACTGTAGAAGCTCAGAAGGCTGTGCGTAAGGCAAGGATCGGAAGACCTCCCGTATTCATCACCAACCCGGGAGTGAATGCTATTGAGAACGAGGCGGACAAATCTGAATTTGACAGCTGGATCTACCCAACGACCAACGGTGGACCTAGCAATTGGACTGCAAAGGACTTTATATCTATTACTTTTGTCACACAGTAATGAACTCTTTTATTTTAAAGTTATAACAAACAATATTACTAAACTCTATGGCCTGGTGTCTTACCCGGGGCACCGTGGCTTCATTTGTGAGGGCTTTTGTGTGTCACTTCCATATATCATGAATAAAAGCATTGGACGTTTTTTTTACATTTTCAAATCTTGCGCTCCCTTTCTTTCTTTATATATTGCAAAACAGCTATATTTACACACACTCACTTATATAGGTTCCAATCCACTCTGGATCTCACTGGTAACGACTCTGCTACTACCAGTTATGACTTCGAAAATCCGATCAACTTAGCCGAAGACGAAGGTGAAGATGATTGCGAAGTGCCTGGCGAACTTGCAAGACTGCTACTCCAGGAAGAGAGGGTCATTCAGCCACATGAAGAGCCAGTGGAAACGGTAAATCTGGGTACTGAGACAGACAAAAAGGAAGTCAAGATTGGTGCCAATCTGGGGCTCAGCGTGAAACAACGGTTGATTCAGATGTTGCATGATTATGTGGAAATCTTTGCCTGGTCTTACGAAGACATGCCTGGGTTGGATACTGACATTGTGGTTCATCACCTGCCTACCAAGGAAGACTGTCCTCCGGTAAAACAGAAGGTCCGCCGTATGCGTCCAGAGATGTCCGAGAAAATCAAAGCTGAGGTTATGAAACAATTTGACGCCGGTTTTCTAGCAGTGACTTCTTACCCTCAGTGGGTTGCTAACGTGGTTCCAGTACCGAAGAAAGATGGTAAGGTCAGAATGTGTGTTGATTACAGGGATTTGAACAGGGCCAGCCCTAAAGATGACTTCCCTCTGCCTCACATCGACGTTCTGATTGACAATACTGCTCAGCACAAGGTGTTCTCCTTCATGGATGGTTTCTCCGGATATAATCAAATCAAGATGGCCCCTGAAGACATGGAGAAGACCACTTTTGTTACTCAGTGGGGCACCTTTTGCTACAAGGTCATGCCTTTTGGGTTGAAAAATGCTGGGGCAACCTACCAACGTGCCATGGTTGCTTTATTTCATGATATGATCCACCACGAGATCGAAGTGTATGTCGATGATATGATCGCAAGGTCCCAAACTGAGGAGGAACACCTTGACCATCTACAGAAGCTATTTGACCGTCTGAAGTTGTATAAGCTGAGGTTGAACCCGAACAAGTGCACCTTCGGGGTAAGATCTGGAAAACTGCTAGGCTTCGTCGTAAGTGACAAAGGTATTCAAGTGGACCCTGCCAAGGTGAAAGCCATACAAGAGATGCCAGCTCCCAAGACAGAGAAAGAAGTCAGAGGCTTTCTAGGACGTCTGAATTACATTGCCCGATTCATCTCACACCTAACCGCTACCTGTGAACCAATCTTCAAGCTACTGAAGAAAGATTAAGTAGTACATTGGAACGATGAATGGCAGGCCGCTTTCGACAGAATAAAAGAGTATCTCCGGGAACCACCCATTCTTATGCCACCGGTTTAAGGGAGACCTCTAATCTTATACTTGACAGTACTGGACAACTCAATGGGGTGTGTGTTGGGGCAGCATGACGAGTCTGGCCGAAAAGAGCATGCCATTTATTACCTTAGCAAAAATTTTACCGACTGTGAGACCTGATACTCACTGCTCGAGAAAACTTGTTGCGCTTTGGTATGGGCTGCTCGCCGGCTGAGACAGTATATGTTGACTCACACTACTCTGCTGATTTCAAAAATGGATCCAATCAAGTATATATTCGAAAAGCCTGCCCTGTCTGGAAGAATAGCAAGATGGAAAATGATCTTGACCGAATACGACATCCAGTACACGACTCAGAAAGCAATCAAGGGAAGTGTAGTGGCGGACCATTTGGCACACCAGGCAGTGGATGACTACCAATCTATGAACTTTGAATTTCCAGACGAGGATATCATGGTAGTAACTGATTGTGAAGTACCTGGACCGGATGAAGGACCTGAGGAAGGATCCCGATGGTTTATGCACTTTGACAGAGCCTCAAACGCTTTGGGTAACGGCATTGGCGCTGTGATCATATCCCCCAAAGGCACTCATACTCCACTTACTGCCCGACTATGTTTCAACTGCACCAACAACATGGCGGAGTATGAGGCATGCATTATGGGTCTTCAAGCTGCAATTGACTTAAGGATCAAGTTTCTAAGTGTCTTCGGAGATTCCGCTCTCGTGATCAATCAGATCAAAGGCGAGTTGGATACGAAACACCCAAACCTTATTCCTTACAAGGAGTTAGTGTTGACATTGATCCCCCATTTCACGGAGATAACTTTTGAACACTTCCCAAGAGAGGAGAATCAGTTGGCGGACGCGTTAGCTACGATGTCTTCCATGTTCAAAGTCAAATGGGACAACGAGGCTCCCAGAATCATTATCTGGAAGTTAGATGAACCTGCACATTGCTGTGATCTTGAGGCTGGAGAGGTAACTGAGAAACCTTGGTATCATGAAGTAAAGAGGTACTTGGAAGCTCAAGAATACCCTGAAGGTGCATCCATCAATGACAAAAAGTTTCTGAGAAGGTTCGCTGCAAAGTTCTTCCTCAGCAACGACATTCTGTACAAGCGAAACCATGATTCGACCTTACTGCGTTGTGTGGATAAGACTGAAGCAGAAAAGATCATGGCAGAGCTACATGAAGGTGTCTTCCGAACACATTCCAGTGGACATACTATGGCAAAGAAAATCCTTCGGACATGATATTTCTGGTCCACAATGGAAGCTGACTGTTACCAACATTCTCGGACATGTCATAAATGCCAGATATATGCTGATAAGGTGCACGTTCCTCCAGTACCTCTGAATGTCTTGACAGCACCTTGGCCTTTTGCAATGTGGGGCATTGATATGATCGGTGAGATCAGACCTACGGCATCTAACGGGCATCGCTTCATCCTGGTAGCGATTGATTACTTTACGAAATGGGTCGAAGCAGCTTCCTATGCTACGGTAACCAGGAACATCGTGGCACAGTTCATTCGGCATAACCTGATCTGTCGATACGGTGTCCCGGAAAGGATCATTACGGACAATGGTACCAATCTCAACAACAAGATGATCACTGAGCTCTGCGAGCAATTCAAGATACAGCACCACAACTCTTCTCCCTACCGGCCGAAGATGAATGGGACTGTAGAAGCAACTAATAAGAATATCAAGAAGATTGTGTAGAAGATGACAGTGACCTACAAAGATTGGCACGAGATGTTACCGTTTGCTCTTCATGGGTACCGTACCTCAGCACGGACGTCAACAGGGGCGACACCCTTTTCCTTGGTTTATGGCATGAAGGCAGTCTTGCCTATTGAAGTCCAGATACCCTCTCTCCGGATAATGAAGGATGCAGGTTTGAACGAAGATGACTGGATCCAGACTCGACTTGATCAATTAAATCTAATCGACGAAAAGAGACTCGCTGCTATTTGTCATGGTCAGACGTACCAAAAACGGATGATCAGGGCATTTAACAAGAAAGTCAGACGACAAGAGTATCAAGTCGGAGACCTGGTAATCAAGCGCATCATTCTTCCTCAAAGTGATCCCAGGGGCAAATGGACTCCTACGTATGAAGGGCCATTTGTGGTTAAACATGTCTTCTCAGGAGGAGCCATGATTCTAACCACCATGGATGGTGACGACCTTCCTCACCCTGCCAATGCAGACATAGTAAAAAGATACTACGCATAAACTAAAGACCCGCTAGGTTGACACACTTAGGCAAAAATAAGGGCTTCCCGGCGAACCAAAAGGGTTCGAGCAAAAATAAGGGATGAAATGAAAAAAATCTGTACACCCAGCAAGTCGAAAACCTGAAAAGGCGGCTTGGGCAAAAATGGGTATCCCGGTGAACTGAAAACCCGAAAGGGCGGTCTAGGCAAAAGTTAGGGATTAAAGCGTAATACTATGTCTCATTGGATCACCTTGCATCCAGAATTCGGCATCAACTATCAGGTTCAGAAGGCATCGATTAGCCAGCTTCATCTTCAACTAAGCAGCAAAGTGATGGGACGTTTGAAGACATAAAGGCGATAGCAAAGTTGAAACCCAGTGGGACTTTTTCACACAGCTGTTTTGTTTTCCTTTTGTACAAATTGTATAAACTCTATTCTGCTCGGCGGCGTTCTCTTACTAGGACGTCAGCCTCTTGTACATAAATGCCTATTTACAGGTAAATTCAAAAATCAATACAAATTCACTTTTCAGACCAATTGCCAATTGTTTTTCCTTTTTCTGTTTTGTTTTGTAAAGAACGTCCAATGTTCAATTTTTGATATATGCATTTGACACTAATTGCTAACTCATAAATATTTGAATACGAAACAAAGGATTAATTACAGGTGACATCAGAAACAGAGGCAATAATGAGTTGTCCAAGCGGTCTAGTTACTCTGTCAACCAAGGTACCAAGGTAGGTTCAGCTGAAGAACATAACCAAGTTACCTCCACTCCCCGAGAGTAAGACAGAATCAGCAATACTCTCCTCAAGCAGAGTTGGTCTCCCATAAGCCCTAAAAAGGCACGGTATCTCCAGCAAGTCAGCGACACTCTCCCCAAGCAGAGTTAGTCTACTGTCAGTCCCCAAGGAAGTTGGGTATCCCCAGAAGACCTCAATATTCCCCAGCGGAGTATACAGATGTTCCTAAACAAGCATCCCCGGCAGTCTTAATATAAGATTGTTCCCCGGCGGAACATAGACATCCCAGTGGAGCCACTCCCCCAGTACAGTCTCAAAAGTCTCCCTAGGAGAGTTGAACCATCTCCCCAGAAGGAAGCTTATCCCCAGTAGATTCTGGAAGCTTTTCCCTTGCAGAGCACGAACGCGTCCCCCGACATTATTCAAAGGTTATTCCTCACCAGAGCTTATAACTGGGTTATCCTCAGCTAATTACCACGGAAAGATCGTCCTCGGCGAGGTTCTTCCTATCCCTTCAGCGGAGTTCATAAAATCTTCCAACATAACATATCAACGGTATCCCCAGCGGAGTTATCATCAATTTCAAAACCTCAGTGAAGTATCTCTTCCCACAGAGTAATTCCCCGCAGAGTAATCTCTTCATCAAGTTTATTCCCCAACGGAGTCATCTTCTCCTACCGGTTTATTCTTGCAATCATCACCCCCCAGCGGAAACGAAGAACTCTACTCTTCAAACATCAGTCCAGGATTCAACAAATTTCCCGGAGTCCGTCAAGGATTTATTTTCCTAGACGAAAATACACTCATAAACATTACATTATCATACACCATGACGCATGCATATACGCATCATAAACACACAATCTCATTTATTTTTGAGAACATCATGACATCATGCATTTCATACATCATGACATTGCATACGACTGACGTCTTTCCTTTTCAGGAAAAAAGTCAATCCAAAGATAATTACTATCAACTGTCGCAATTCTAGATTCGATTCCCGTATCCAGCCAGGGCATATCTGTTGACGACTATTTCCAGATTCGATTCCTGTATCCAGCCAGGGCACGTCTGAAGAGTTTGAAGATTCGATTCCTGTATCCAGCTAGGGCATATCTGTTGACGACTATTTCCAGATTCGATTCCTGTATCCAGCCGTGGCACGTCTGAAGAGTTTGAAGATTCGATTCCTGTATCCAGCCAGGGCATATCTGTTGACGACTAATTCCAGATTCGATTCCTGTATCCAGCCAGGGCACGTCTGAAGAGTTTGAAGATTCGATTCCTGTATCCAGCCAGGGCATATCCGTTGACGACTATTTCCAGATTCGATTCTTGTATCCAGCCAGGGTACGTCTGAAGAGTTTGAAGATTCGATTTCTGTATCCAGCCAGGGCATATCTGTTGACGACTAATTCCAGATTCGATTCATGTATCCAGCCAGGGCACGTCTGAAGAGTTTGAAGATTCGATTCCTGTATCTAGCCAGGGCATATCTGTTGACGACTAATTCCAGATTCGATTCCTGTATCCAGCCAGGGCACGTCTGAAGAGTTTGAAGATTCGATTCCTGTATCCATCCAGGGCATATCTGTTGACGATTATTTCCAGATTCGATTCCTGTATCCAGCCAGGGCACGTCTGAAGAGTTTGAAGATTCGATTCCTGTATCCAGCCAGGGCATATCTGTTGACGACTATTTCCAGATTCGATTCCTGTATCCATCCAGGGCACGTCTGAAGAGTTTGAAGATTCAATTCCTGTATCCAGCCAGGGCATATCTATTGACGACTAATTCCAGATTCAATTCCTGTATCCAGCCAGGGCACGTCGGAAGAGTTTGTAGATTCGATTCCTGTATCCAGCCAGGGCATATCTACATAAAGAGTTTGAAGATCAACCCCTGTAACAGGCCAGGTAATTATCTTTCTTTCTCAGGTACGCAAGTTCTCGCTATGGAATCTCTTACGCGATCGACACTTAGATGGCATCTATAAGCCCATCCTCCTATCCATCACAACTCCAAATGGCATCTGTAAGCCCATTCCCGACAAGGTTTTGTAACACTTCCAGATGGCATCTATAAGCCCATCCCCCTATCCACCATCTCTCCAAATGGCATCTGTAAGCCCATTCCCGCCATCACACTGCTGATACTCTACTATGTGAGTGCAAATTTCTGGGCACTCTAGTGTTCAATCATCTTCCACCCTCGGATCATGAAAGGCACACAAGCCAATCTACATCCTCAGGTCTAAGAAGATTGAACAGGGGCAACTGTTGTACCCCAAAATTTTCCCTCCCATATTCTTCAAAGTTTTGACAAGCATCATCTAAATTTGCTCAAAGTCTACTCAAGGGCTACACAGTCAACCATCCTCCTAAGCCAGTCAAATTAGGGTCTTGGTTCTTGCAAGGAATTTGAGGTTTTCAAGGGCTCAATCAAGTCCCATATGCTCATACACATTGTCAAGCATCCACATGTCAAGTTTCAAGACTCACAGCATCAAGTTGCACAGTCAAAAACCCTAATTGCTTCACAATCAACTGTAGGGGCAAAATGGTCATTTGGCAGTCAAAAGTCAAAAAATTTGGTCAACATATTATTTTGAAGCCACAATCATCATTTGATCAAGTCTTGATCATGATTCTACAAGAATGGCTCAAAAATCATCAAGATTCAAAAGTTTCCATTTTTGGATAGTTGAAAAGTCAACTGTAACTTGACAAAAGCATAACTTTTTCATGGTTCATCAGAAAAATCCCACCCAATGCTCATTTTGAAGGGGAGGACATTTCCTACAATTCATATTCACATTCCAAATCCAAGAAATGCTCTCACAAAAAGTTATCAATTTCAACATTATAGGTCATTTTCAAAAGTCAACAAAAGGGCACTTTAAGTCAAAGACCATAACTTGAGATTGGTAAATCAAAATGACATGGGACCAAAGGCATTGGTTAGAGGACTTCAAGACCTTTCCAAAATGTCCAAGAACATGTTCATATGATTAAAATTGAGCAAGGTATGCATTGAAGAAGTTGGGAAATTTTTGTGAAATGGCCAAAATCAACTATCCATGAAACTTCATTTTTTGACAAAAAGGGCCCACTTCTTCCACTTGATTCAGCTTTGCTATGCCACCCACGTGTCCCATGATTTATTTCAAGATTAAAAATTAATTTTTCTATTTTTATTTAATTTTATTTGATTTATTTCATTTTAAATCTTTAAAATTCAAATAAAAATCAAAAAAATTAATTAAGGGATATCTTGTGGCTTGAATGGCTTTGATGCATCATAACACATACCAATTTCGTGTACATCCTATTATTAGCATGGAATTCAAATTTTGAGCAAAAATGGCAAGTTGTTCAATGGTGGTTATGGAGAAAATCAAAACTTCATTACAAGGCTTAAAGGCTCACATTATTGATTGATTCTTATTCAGAGACATATATGCAAACCTCCCATACAATATACACTACCTAGAACTCTCTCAAACGTCCAAAGCAAATCCAAAAAACTTGAAGAAAAATCACAAACTGAAAACCATTTTCCAGCATAATTCAAGCCTTCCTTTTGATCCAAATACGTTCCCAGTATTGCCAGGAATCATTTGCAGCCAAGAACGAGCCAAAAACCCCAAGAACTCGTGCTACACAAGTCATACGGTTTACCTTCTTTTTCAAAATCACAATCATCCATTCATGCGTTTTTAACACTTTTTATTGATTGCATTGTGCTCACAGGATCCATACGAAGCTTTCCATATAATCCAATTTGATTATGATGCTCTAACATGAAAGTTACCATTGTTAGGTTCTAGGTTTTCATAGCTTTTGAATTGGGGTTTTTCACATAGTGAAAAATTAAACCTCAAGACATACATGGTTGAAACCGGCTAGAGGAGACGAACACGAAACATACCTCGCGCCCTTTTTATACTGCTTGTATGCTTAATCGCTATTTTTGATGTTTTCAGTTTGTGGGGGTTTAAAACCCCCGCTATCTGCTTTATATTTTTACAGGAAATGAAGAAGATGAAGGACGTGCCTCCATGTGGTTGGCCAGTTCAAATAAACGCGCGGATTTTTGTTAGTTTCCAGAATAACGCTTGTTTTCATATTTAATTTTCTTTGTTTGTTATGTTAACAAAAACGCTCAATTGGTTCAGTGGCTGGAGATGTGGCTTGTAATCTCTGGGACATGGGTTCGATTCCCAGGTCCCCCCATAATTCATTGTTATTTTTTCAAATGCATTCTTGTACATATTCCCAAATGATGAGCACCATAAGCCTCACATCTCAGCCTGCCAAGTGTCCATCAAAAGCAGATCCAAAGGCCCAGCAAGCAAGAACACCATACTCTTGGTCAACAGTGCTCCACTCAATTCCCAGAGTCAACAGGCTTTGTGCAAAATGGGCCTCACAATTCAATTCAGAACACCCCATTTCTGGCCCATACCTCCCTTTGGTTCTATTATTTCTCTTTATCTCTTTATTTTTTCTTTTCTTTTATAACCTTTTTTTTTACTAATTATTAGTATTATTAATATAATTTATATTTTCATAAAAAATCAAAAAAAGGAACTAATATTATTATTATTATTATTTATTTTATTTTATTTTTTGTAAATAAAATACTAATAACTAAAATAGTTTAATTAGGTCAACTTTAATTTCTTTTTCTTTACAATCAATAAAAATAATGTAGAATTAGGTTAACTTAGAATTTTAATTCTTTTACTTTATTTCATTAAAAAAACATAAAAACACAAAAAACATTTTTCTTTTAATTAATTAATTAATTAGTTTAATTATTAGTTTTAATCTCATTTAATCACAAAAAAGACAAAAAAAATCAATTTCTTTTCTTAAAAGGGTTAAAACCCTTAGAACGTTCCCGATTAATTTTTATTCGCGCGCATTTACTTTATTTTGATTATTATGTAATTGCCTTCAAGAATGTAATAGTAAATAGGTTTACCGCTTTATTTAATTTCTCGTACTTATTTACCAAAACGGGTCTTTGTATTTTTGGCGATGTATAGACCCGCGCCTTGTAATAGCGTAGAATTTATCTTTTCGCAATTTATTTTCCGCACTCCTAACTGTTAAATGCATGAAAGAATGTATGTAAATAAAATTAATCCGTAGCTTACAAATAACATGTACAAAAAACAATTAACTGAAAAACAACACACAAAGCACATGCCACTTCTAGGGTACGCTTCACTCATTGCCTCGAAACGTGGTCATCAAGTATAGGGTGTCTTAGAGGTCGCCCTTCTGTCCAAAAGATCCAGTTGCCTCGAAACGGTTGCCTCGGATACAAAGGATCTAGGACATTAAGGTTACTCCTAAGGTATCCTACCATTGCTTCGGTGACCTCACTGTCCCTTAATCGAATTGACCCGAACAACTCCAACGATGGTGCTACCTACCTCTCAATGGTGGGATAGCACTATCTAAAGGACGCTTACACAGCCTAATTCCTTAGGGTAGGTAGATTCTCATGGGTACTTGCTCTTTCTCAAAACAAACAAAAATACTTTTCACACCTCACACTTTCTAAAAGATTTCAAACAAATTTTTCATACACTCTTGAGGACAGATACAAGAGTTACTTAGAAATTTTTCAAATGAAACTTTTTCAAAACCCACACACACTTGAAAAGCAAACAAATTTTGAAAACATAAGAGCAAGTACCTAAGAGCCCGTGGATAACCACGGATAGAAAGGGTGCTAACACCTTCCCTTTCTATAAATCTACCTCCCGAACCGAGAAACATTCTCGAATAAGGAATTTTGTTGTGCTTTTGTCCTTTCCATGTTGGAGAACATAAAAGACAGTGGCGACTCTTACTTACCGCGACATTTTGCGAAACCAGCTTAAAAACAGTCAGTTCTATTTCCACCGATCACAAATGGGTCCAAAACCGATTTGACCAATTGAATTTGATTGAAGAGAAGAGAATGACAGCTCTGTGTCATGGACAATTGTATCAGAAAAGAATGAAGAAAGATTTCGATAAAAAGGTCAAACCTCGTGAATTCAGAGAAGGTGACCTCGTGCTCAGGAAGATCATGTCTTTCAACACTGATTCTAGGGGCAAGTGGACTCTCAATTTTGAAGGCCCATATGTTATCAAGAAAGCCTTCTCTGGAGATGCATTAATTCTTGAAACTATGGATGGAGAGGAGTTCCCACGTCTCATGAATTTTGATGCAGTCAAGAAATACTTTGCCTAAAGAAATAAAAGAGCAGCTCGCTAAGTTAAAAACCCGAAAGGGCGACTTAGGCAAAAAAGAGTGTCTCGGTAGGCCAAAAACCCGAAAGGGAGGTCTAGGCAAAAGTTAGAGACATAAACAGAATAAATTTCTCGCTAAGTTAAAAACCCACAAGGGCAGCTTAGGCAAAAATTAGGGACTTTCTTGGCAAGTAACTGCATCATGCAAGATCTGATCATTGAAGCAACAATTTTCTCGAATCCTCATCATACTTCAACGGAAGCTGCTGCTCAGGATTTCAAAAATTGTTGGAGGGGATAGTGGTCATTGTCTCTCAAAGTATCTTTTCCATTATATATTACCATTTTCCGAACTTTGTAATCATCTATGGAGTCTCACTGTTCGCAGACTACCATTCTATTAATAAAGTTTGAGTTTTTACCCAATTCTTTGTGTTTCTTATTTTATTTAGCTTACAAATATTCAATTTATTATTGATAATAACTTTCAAAGCAAAAAGATTAAATAACAAAATCGATTTTTCAAAAAGAGTTTACAATTTGCTTTTACTTTATAATTTGTGATTAAAAAAAAACAACAATAACAAAAATAGTGATCCGAGGAATGGACAAACTCCAGTTGTTTTAGGAAGTTTTTGTTCCCCTCGGGAAGGTTTACTCAGGATGATTCGCCGTATTGGTTTTGTGACTCCGGTATCCTCGGACAAGTTTGGATTTATTTCTCCTTTTTTCCGAGTTTTCATGATGTGAAGTTTCAATCCGAGATTTCTCCAGTGAAGTTTTCGTTCGGTCTAATGGAAGTTCTTTTTCAAGAGAAGTTGGTACCATAATCACCCTTGAAGAACGAAGGTCCCCGATTTCTCTAGTGAATAACATATTGTGGTTTTCCCTTTAAGGATGTGGTGTTAATCTCCCAAATTAAGTGGGCCTGAATTCCCCAATGAATGTTTTGATGATTTGGTGTCCATCTACTTTACTTGAGATTGGTTTTGCAATCCCCAGTAAGAGTGTTACTCTTGAAAACATTTGTTTCCCTGGTGAAGCCTGGAGAAGGATGTTCTATCCCTATATTTGTAATATTCTACCACTTTGTTTTGTTTACTTCTGGATTATGTTTATCCTCAGTAAAGCTAAAGCAGACAGTAGGTTTTGTTTCCTCAGTTGGCATTTACTTTTTTTTTTGAATGATCATCTTGGATGTGATTTAGCCGAGTGTTGTTTGTGCCTGAGGTGGTTTTGCCTGGTTATTCCCAGTATTGTATATCTGTTTTGTCAGCATGCGCACGATAACACTCATACATTCGTACATACATCATGCATAGCTAAAATTAGTAAATCATTGCTCATTAGCATTTATTAATATTTTTGTTGACATATCACCCTGTTTTGCAGAGTTACATTGTCCTCTCTTCAATAGAGTGTTGGCCTTAAGCAGAAAGCGTATATTCTTTCAATCTACCCACTGAGTTATCCCTCGTGGAAGATTTTTGCTTTAGCCTTCCTGTACAACTTCTTGTTTGGATGGATTGCGTTTTCCCTCTTGAGTTTATTTCTCAAAGGATTTATTTTGGTTGACTGTTTCATTCAAGTTTATTTCTGATTTGAATCTTTGGTTCCACAATAATATTATTTACTTTGGATTTCTGAAAGCTTTAAGTTTTGGTTTGTGCATTTATTTTGCACGAGAAGACTTTATCTCCTCGTCAGGAATATCGTGGCATTTCCCCAGGAAGTCATATTTCATTCCCCAGGAAGCCATATTGTTCTCCCCAGAAAGTCATTTATTTTTACAATTCTCCATGACAATAAGTAGTAGGTCTCTTTATTTGAGCAACTTGTGCTTCCCTGTAAAAGTAAATGTAACTTTTTTTGCTATCTCCTCTATGAGTGGATAGTTTGCATTCTGTCGTCAGTTTACGCCAGTGGATGGCAAGACTTTCAAATTCGCAGAGATAGTTCATTGTGAAATCTTTGCAGGTGATGGTCTCTTTATTTGAGACAGTTTATATATTATCCTTTCCAGGAAGAGTGCCTCGGTTAAAGAAGAAGTTCATACACATTCTAGGTGAAATGCCAGAATTTTAGGGAAACTTGTTATCTTTTGCTACCTTCAATGAACGTTGGTAGTTCATCGTTAGTGAACGGTGATGCTATGATATATTTTCTCTCTACCTTCAGTGAAAGTTGGTAGGTCGTCGACAGTGAACATCGATGATTGTTATCTTTTTGCTACCCTCAATGAACGTTGGTAGTTCATCATCAGTGAACAGCGATGCTATGATATATTTTCTCTCTACCTTTAGTGAAAGTTGGTAGGTCACCTTCAGTGAAAGTTGGTGATTGTTATCTTTTTGCTACCTTCAGTGAACGTGGGTAGTTCATCGTCAGTGAACGACGATGCTATGATATATTCTCTCTCTACCTTTAGTTAAAGTTGGTGATTGTTATCTTTTTTCTATCCTCAGTGAATGTTGGTAGTTCATCGTTAGTGAACGACGATGCTATGATATATTCTCTCTCTACCTTCAGTGACAGTTGGTAGGTCATCGATAGTGAACTTCGATGATTGTTATCTTTTTTCTACCCTCAGTGAACGTTGGTAGTTCATCATCAGTGAACGACGATGCTATGATATATTCTCTTTCTACCTTCAGTGAAAGTTGGTAGATCACCATCAGTGAAAGTTTGTGTTTGTTATCTTTTTGCTACCCTCAGTGAATGTTGGTAGTTCATCGCCAGTGAACGGCGATGCTATGATATATTTTCTTCCTACCTTCAGTGAAAGTTGGTAGGTCATCGATAGTGAACATCGATGATTCTTTCTCTCCGCCTTTAGTAAACGTTGGTAGCTTCGCCTTCAGTGGAAGTTGGTGTATCCTTTGACCATTTTTTTACCATTCTTTCTAATTCAGGTCTTTTTGATCCACCAATGATTTATTTTCCTGGTTGGGTTACTCTCTTGTTTCTTTATTTTTTGTTACATCCCCAGTGGTGTTTTGAGTCCCTTTAGAATTGTCCATGTTCCCTCATACTCATAAGCATTGCATGGCATCTTAGGGCCAAAAATAGGGTTTGTTTTATATTTAAGTATCTTTGATCGCGTCGACACGAAGATTTTTAACCTTCGTATCTCCGGATAGAAGAAACTTAAATAAGGGCAGTTGTTGTACCCCAATTTTTGCCCCTAAGATCCCTTCATCATACCATGTTGATTCAATCACAATAATATCACATTAGGTTTCTTAGTTCTCCTCCCATCTTATTCAATTTCAAAAATCTTCTTCTTCTTTTTGAAAACTCTTTTTGTTTTAAAACTTGAACCACTTTCATAATAAACTTAGACTTAGGTCCATACATTTTCAAAACATTTTCATGAATAAACTTCAATTAACTTAATAATATTTTGACATCATTTTTTTTTGTGAGAAGACTAAAAGTCAATCAATCTCATTTCAAACCATTTTGCCACTTTGGCTTTTTTATTTTAAAACTTTTCTCAAAAGATTAGACTCTTGTCAATCCTTGTAGTGATGCAAACATCTATACTTCTACAATATATAGTGAAGTGAGATATTTTCCACTTGGGTTTTGAGTGAGGCTTTGTTGATTCTAAAATCCAAGCCATATCCTCCACTTTGAGATGATGTAAATTCTCCTTTGTCATAATTGTGGGTAGTAAGTATTTTTTCCACACGAACAATGACGATGATGTCTTATCTCATAAAATTAACCAACACACTTGTGTTTTAAATTTTTTAAAGGTGAACTACGTGTATCTTGATCCCCTATTGCATGAAAGGTGGTACGTAGGCACTAAAGGTTCACAACCGCGGCAGGTGCATAAATCATAAAAAATATTTCTTTTCTCACCTCGACCATCTATTTTTTATACAACATTTTATAGCTAAAATATACGGATTTTACAAAGAGGTTCCTGTGGAGTACCGTAGATGTTTAGGGTGCTAATACCTTCCCTTTGCATAACCAACCCCCTTACATTGAATCTTTCCCCCTCTTTTTGGGTTACTCGCTCTTTTCCCATTCCTTTGGAAACAATAAAGTGTGGTGACGATTTTTATTTTGATCTGTATAACTCTAGTCAATCCAATGGATTAGTCTTAAAAATTTCTACTGCTACAGTGGGGAAAGGAAGTTTAAGGATCAGTTTTGGCTAAATAAACTTCTCTTTTTCCACGTGTTCCGATACAACCAATTCTTCTGTTTCAACCTTATTTTCTTTAATTTCGAGATCAACTTCAAGAAATGGGTCTTCTTCTTTAGCATTTTCCTCTGAAATCCATTTTGATCTACCACTTCTAGTGGTTATCGCACTCATATTATTTTGATCTTTCGGGTTCGTAACTGTAGCACTAGGTAGATCACCCGGAGATTGAGGATTTGCAAGTTGTTGGTCTATTTAACTCATCTGAATTTCAAGATTCTTAATAGATGCACCCGTGTTTCAAATATTACTTCTTGTCTCTTCTTGGAACTGGGAGCTTTGAGCAACCATCTTTTCAATGGCGATCTCCCAATCCGCTTTCCTCTGCCCTTGTTATTGAAATTGTTGCTAAGGTTGATGATAAGGTTAATGATATGGTTGTTATTGTGGTGGTCTATACTGTTGTTGTCGTGGTTGAATTTGATACGGAATAGACCCTTGCTTTTGAACATTCGCTTGTTGATCTTTCCAGGAGAAATTTGGATGATTTTTTTACCCCGGATTATAAGTGTTAGAGTAGGGGTTGTTCTGCTTCAGAAAGTTTATTTCCTCCACATGTTGTGCAGTCGCCACATAGTGCACGGAAAAATGAGGCCCTCCACAAATTTCACAATTTACCGCCTGGATTGGTTGAGCTGGTTGAACCTTTGCAACAGTTTGAGTCTTAAGAGCCATTTTTTTCAGTTGTCTTTCAACTTCAGTCGCAATTTGGTCTTCCATTTTCACAACTTGATCTGCCAATTTCAAATCGACTATCCCTTCAGGCTGACTAACAATACGGTCATATAACTCTAAATGCTCATTTGCTATTATGGCCTCTATGATCTTCTTAAGACCAGTGGCTGTTGCAAAGTTAGTTGAGCAACTAACAGCTGTGTCGATGAGTTGCTCAGTCTTCATCTTGAGACCATTCACAAAATTTTGCATTTGTTCGGTTGCATCCATGTTATGAGTCGGACATGCAACCAACACTCATTTGAACCTCTTATAAGCATCACCAAGTGATTCTCCTTCCTTTTGTTTAAAGTTCACTATGTCATATCTCTTACGAATATACACAGTGATAGGAAAATACTCGTTCAGAAAGGTTGTCTCCATTTGTTGCCATGTTGTAATGCTCCCAGCAGGTAAATAGTAGAACCACTCTTCAATATCTTCTGACAATGTGAACGAAAACATTACTAGTTTCTTTGCTTCCTCAGAATGTCCCTCAATCTTCAACGACATGGTCATAGTAAGGAACCTTTGTAAATGCTTATTTGCATATTTATTGATTTTTCCATAGAAAGGACTCCTTTCAAGTTGTCTTATTGTTGAAGGGTGTAACTGAAAATGATCAACATTTACCGGTTGATTTACTATTGTCATTCGTCCAGCTCGTGCATTTTCTCCTCCATAATCACCTAGAAGTCTCTCCACGGGAGGTGGATCAACTGCCATAATTTCAGACTCTGAATCAGAATACTCAGAATGAATAGACAAATTTTCCTCTTGATCAAGCTCTGAAACTATCAATGTTTCTTCTATAGCTTCCAGCCTTTCTTGTCTAACTTTTTGGAGTCTAGCTTGCAACGATCATTCTGGTTCTGTGTCAAAAAGAAAATCAGCTGAGGCCTTACCTCGCATACAAAGATTAGACAAATATTAGTAGAGAGCAAATAACCAAAAAAAAAAGAAAAAGAAAAGAAAATTTTGGTTGCAGAGCAATAAAAATTCAATTGAATTACTATTCCACTTATATTTTGGCAGTCCCCGGCAACGACGCCAAAAACTTGATCGGAAAATAGCAAGTGTACTATTTTTACCGATGTAGTAATAAAAAGGAGTTAATCCCAAATATCGATCTCGCGGACTGCGTAGGAAATATAAGTCATTATAGTGACTTAACTGAATAAAAGAACATAGGGGTTGTTGATTGTGTGAGAGTAATATTAAATGATACCAAATTAAACAAGGTGAAAAGTAAAGATGTATAATATACGAGAAAGCATGCTAGGGTTAGGTGTGTGAATTGCTTAGTGACGACCTTTCTTCCATGTTTCGTGATATATTGTGAAAGTGAATCAATACCAAATCTCAAGAGTTGTTTCCCTTAATTCCTTAACTGAAAACTTTTGATATTCATCCTTAATCCTAATTATTTAGCTATTAACGGTGATATCAAGCAATTCAAATTGTTTACCAAGACTTTAATGGTTACTATGGCTAAATCCTCATTCCTAAGCGATTTCACTGTCGTATTATTTTGCAAACAACGTTAAGGTGGTTTGTCCGACCTAACCTTAACCTTAAGTCAAAAACTATTTATCAAATAGAAAAAAGCATTAAACTCATTGCACAATAAATAAACTCGTAAAAACATCAATATCATAAAAACAATGGAAATTTGGTTCAGAACATTTGCAATTCAGGGACACCCATAGCATTGGGGTGTTTAGCTACTCATAATATTCATAAAGCTTACAAAACAAAGTGTAGACATTACAAAGATTTATCGATTCCGTTGATCTTCAATTACGATTGCTCTTGAAGATCCTTCCTCCTCGAAACCCTTGCTCGCTTTCTTTCTTTTGTAATTTTATCTTCTCTATGATAAAAAATCTCCAATGCTTCTCAAAACTAAGTTTTAAATAGTATCAGGTCACAACAAAGCCTTGTGGAAAGTCAAAACTACCCTTAATGAGCTCAACCATTTAAAGTGAATGAAAATATGATTTATCTCGCGCCTGCCCACACGGGCCGTGTCAGGAAACACGGACACTCGTGTTGGCCCTCTGCCTTGGTTATCAAAGGTTCTTTCTCACAGGCCTGCTGACACGGGCCGTGTCAGTGACACGGGAACCCGCGTTGGCCCTCTCCTTTTATAATCAAATTTCTTGCTCCCAGGTCTGCTAACACGGGCCATGTCAGGTGACACAGGCTGTGTCAGGTGACACGGGCACCCGTGTCAGCCTTCTATTTATTCTCTTGTGTTCTTCATCTGCACACCCTGACACAGGCTGTGTTAGGTGACACGGGAACCCGTCTCAGGCTTCTGTTCTTTCACTTTTAACTTCCACGGAATATCCTCCGGCTTTGCATCAGTTACTAAGATTTGCTCGCGTGTACCTGAGACATTAACACTACCAAACCAAGAATCAAAAGCACCCTAATTGACATGCATTCCCAAATCACTGCAATGCAAACCACTTATCATGAAAACTAAATTAAAATACTGAGAATGATAAAAGATGAAACATTGTGTTACCGAAATGATCGACTTTTTACCGGTTGATTACTGAAAATAGAGTACAAATGGTAACTGATCACCTGTCTTTGGATGTGAAGGGATGGGCGTGGGTCGTCGTATAGTCATAGAAGGCAACTTATGAGATGCTTTAGCAATTTTCATAGGGACTAAGATCGTTTTATCGAAGGCAACATCGAAGGGTCATCGAGGGACTACGATCTTTTTATCGAGGGTCTTTGCTAAAGTGGCGGACATTCGAGGGACATGACTATTTTCCGAGGCAACAAACGAGATTACCTCAAAGGTGCGCGTGTGAGAATTGTGTTTCAATTACATACATTTTTGTCTTTGAGATTAGGGTTTTATAACGGTTAATTTTATCTTGCCATACATACCCTAATTACTAACAATCATATGAAAACGATAAATTTGCGGAAATAAAATCCTACGCTATTACGTCACTTAGGGGATGGGGTACAATTTACAAATTGGGTGAAATATAAGTCTAATTATTACAACCATAATGAATAGCAATGAAGAAAATATAAAGAAAATATAAAAACAGTGTAAAAGAAAGGGAAAAAAATTTAACCATTATGTGTCGACACATGCATCTTTGCATCGACACATAACCTCTCTTGTTCCTATAAAACCAAAATCCACTCAGTATGAGTCGATATATAATGGTATGTGTCGACTCATTTCCTGCTTATGTCAACACATTCGTGTTTTGTGTCGACTCATGCACCTTTTGTCCTTCTGTTTTGGGTCTGGATAACAATATGTATCGACACATAAGGCTTTGTGTCGACTCATACCCTATTTTGTCACTAAAATGAGTCGACTCATGTGAGTATGTGTCGACTCATCCTGTAGTTTTTTTTTTGTTCTAACATCGTCCTATTATTTGTACAAGTCAGTTCTCAACATAGTATTGGAAAAAATGAAAAGCAAGTAAATGGTTAGCTTCAAAAGGTAATGATTACTACATTTATCTTCAACAATGAATCACTAATGATGTTTGAAATGAAAAGCTCAAAGTTAAGAAAACTCACCTTGAGACTGTGATTTATTTTGAATCTAAACCTCTTTCAAGATGTTGTGGTAGCTTCAATGAACCTCCAGGAAGTTGCTCTAAGCCTCCTTTTGTATTGCAAGTTGTTGAACCAACTCCAATCCAGTCAAGTTTTACAATACTGTCTTTTATTTGTGTTTGGAAGGTGATGATAATGGCACTACAGAAATTGTTCTTGTGTTTGAACAATCTCTATGTGATATGAAGTGTTTGGATGGCTGGTTTATGGGAGAGCTTGCAAGGTGGAATAATGGATTAAGGTTTTGTTTTTTTGAATCAAGATAGATCTGAAAATGAGCAGAAGTTACAAGAAAAGTTCTGTTAGATTTTTTTAAAACTCTCTATTCTCTCTCTAAAAGCCCACCCCTTGTGTGTTGCGAAAACAATTTATTTATATATGAAGTTTGACTGAGATTTATGGGGAAATAAATAAGTTTTTTTGAACTTTTTGGGTATTATTTTTCATTGCTTTTTAGATGCAGCTCTCATATGCAAATTTGGTGCAAACATGGGACTGATATGATGCAGATTTTTAAGGGCAGCATTGCAGGTTTTGGAGCAGACTATGACAGTGTTTTGAGGCAGCATGGCAGAGCTGGTTTTGTACAGGACTATTTTGTGTAGGAACAACAAGTTTTGGACTGATATGCTTGGACTAGTTGGTGCAAACTTTGGGCTTTATTCAGCAGTAAATCGAACAACATTGTTTGTAGCATAATACAAGTTTGGTTTTGTAGACAAGATAATATAAAGGTTTGAAGGTTGAGTCAAATGGAAGAGTTCAAACAAGATAAAGCTTAGGATTTGTAACTTGCCATTTTTAACTTTTAAAAATGCAACATTGTTATTTACTTGAAATTTTGTGATAATTTAAATTGTCTTGAATTATGATGAAAAGATGTCATGAAGAACTGAAATTAACATGTATAGAAAACACTTAGAAATTTTTTCCAAGTCTTGCAAAGTTTGATTTTTGGCTTTCTTGATTTTTGATGATCAAATTTCATATCTTGAATGTCTTGATGAAATGTGATTTTTGAAACTCAAATTTGACCAAAAGTCAAAGTTTGATTTTTCAGTATACATTTGACTTTTTTATCAGTTGACCAAATTTCGTCTATCAATCCACTGATCTCGGGAGATGGATTGAAATATGCGATTAGGTCAAAATGATGCACTTGAATCTCTGAGATAATGTTTCAAACCAATAAGTCCAGTACTAGGTCAAAAGTCAAAGATTGGTCGTTCTCAGTCAAAACCCTGATTTTGACCATTTTGCCCTTTTGACGATTTGAACGATTTTCTTAAAGAATTATGATCTGATCTTGATCAAATGATACATATGACTTCAAAATGTTGATATTGGTCCAAAATCTTGAAGTTTGACTGTAGGTTGACCACAATTGACTTTTTTTAATATAGATGATTTTAGACCACCTGATCAATTGACTGAGCAATTTTGTGATTCAAGACTTGAAACTTGACATGAGCAATCTTGAGGGTCCATAATGATCCATGGAAGTCATTTGAAACATTAGAAGTCCAACTGTCCTTGTGCAAACTAAAACCCTAATTTGAGGCATCAGCGTCAATGAGATTTCTTGACCTAGTCAATACTTGTGCAAACTTGAATCATTGAAGATCTTTGTGAGAAGCAACTTGAGAAAAGAGAGGGAAAATTTTGGGGTACAACACTATGGAAAAACCTTTCTTTCATTATCTATTAGATAAGGCTTTACCTTTCGTGGGTTTTCACTTTCTCATTTGCTATGAGTAGTGATGGAACAAAATTTCAAGAAAATCTAGGTAAGACATAGATCACTGATTTCCTTCAATCGCGAAGTTGCATCTGAAATATAAGTGTTAACACTTTATCTCTATTTTATTTATTGTTTGACCAAAAGTTTCATTTAATCGTCATTATAAATTGATTAAATAATAAGATAAACAAAAATGCACAATGTTTACTTGCCACATCGGTTCTAGCCTCGCCATCATCTTTTATCTGGATAAACTTCAATTTTTGTAACTTTAGAAAACAAAGTTGATTTTTTTTTTGTTAAAGTTCACAACAAAAACTAAATTTAAATAGAGATCATCAATATTAATGTCATCTTCAAAAGATAAATATATAAGGGAAATTGAGATTTAATTTATAAATGTCCAACTAATTTTTTTTCCATACCATTAATTAATACAATTTTTTTAAAATAACTCATATTTTTCATTTTCATACAACATTATTCATATTTTTTAATTTATGTAAAATTATTAAAATGAAATATAATTTGAAATAGAGAGTATATATTATATATTTATTATACATTATTTTCCATTAATTTCATAAAATAATGAAATTGACATTATAAACCTTTTTTAATACATGGATCCAATTTGATTAGATGAAAGTTTTAAATTTTTTTTACACGATTATTGAATAAATAAAAATCATAAAATAATTCTCTAAGAAAAATCAAATGTCGTATAAATAATAAATGAAGCCCAAAAACATTCATTTCATTTGTGTTAGTGAGAGAAACCCCCCCCCCCCCCCCCCACCCCCTCTCCCAGCAACTCTCAAACCCCTATAGGGTGTTTTTCAATTGACCCAATAATGGCCAATAACAACCTTCCTCGAAGAATCATCAAGGTTCGTATCCATTTTCTCGTCAAAATCCCTATTTCAATTTCAATGATCATTTGTTTTCTCGATTTGAAAACATAGAATCCTTGATTTATGTTCGTGGTTAGTTCTTCAATCGATTTCAACTTTTATGACGACTATAAAAGCTTGATTGAACGAAAAATTGCATGTTTCATTTATGGTTGATTTCTAGATTTTTATTTATTATTATTTCTAGCTTAATTTTAGTTTTATGTTAGCAAGCCAGGTGGGATACTTTGTTCCCGTGATGAACCCGATGCTAAATAGTTTCCCCACCTCTTCATCAATGGTGACTCTTTTCTCCTTGCCAACTTTTTGCTTCCTCTATGCCATTGGTTTGGAAGGAGGGTGGATGGCAAGGCGATGAATCACTACTTTGGTGTCTATTCATGGCATGCTTGAGGGACTCCAGATGAATAATTCAATGTTATTAATAAGTTGGTCAACTAGTCCCCCTTCCTCCTCAACAAATAATAATGAACCTATCTTCGTCACCTGATGGGCGTGAGGACCTATCTGGACCTCTTTTAAGTCCTCCATAAGAATGAGTATTTCTGCTTTGGCTCCTAATCTGGTATCCCAACACTCGAAGTCAGTATTTGGAACTTTGGAAGGGGGGAATCAACAAGAGAGAGCTATTTTCTCACTGTCTCTAGACTACTTAGGTAACATTCATGAGTCGCTTATTGATCCTCTCAGGTTATACCGAATCTCACATCAGGGAGCAGGTATTTCAAGGTTAGATACACCATGGATATGACGGCTCTAAGGACGTTGATAGTCTATCACATAAGGATGGTTTTGTATGGTGATATAACATTAACAATGAGGTAATTGACATCAATCGCCCTGGCTTCAATTCCCTTTCCATACATGGTCTTTAGGGTTAATTGACCCATTATTTGTACATGTTTGCTTGATAACCCCGTCAAATAACCATTGAATGTTTTTATGTCGTTTCGGTTGAGTCGTAGTTTTTGGAAGGTGTTCTAAAATAAGACGTTAGCAGAGCTACTAGGGTCTATCAGGACGCGCTTGATGTCCTAATTCTCTTGTTGCACAATGATGAGCAAATAATCATCATCGTGAGGGTTGAGTCCGAGGGCATCCTCCTTAGAGAAAATGATATTAATCCTTATTTTCCCTTAAAATTCTCTGGGGAAGCCACATGATGTTACATTTGCCACAAATACTTGCCTCACATACTTCCTTTGGGAAGATATAGAGTTACCTTCACTAGCAAAGCCTCCAACAATGGTGTTTACATTGTAGGTTGTGGTTTGGGCAGCCATCTGCAGGGGAAGATGGTGAGAGTTAGAGTAAAAGTGTGGCCCATGTTAGTTTTATCGGGATCCTACGGTGGACACCATTATACTGGTCAAAAGTACAGGTGTGCATGTTCCCCTTGCAATAACAGGAAGACTAAAAGGCCTTAGTAGGTTTATAACACATTTTTGGTTGTGAGGACTTGCCGACAACAAGAAGCCCTGTACAATGGTATTTTAAGATTATTTATGAGATTGTTCACATGAGGTGATATGTCGTGCTGACAATCGATGATGCTTGGTAGCAAGTGTACAATCAGTGATATTAATGTTAAAACAGTGGTGAGTGTTCTGCTCTTTAGGGTGTTAGGAGTGTGTATTACTTGAGATACCTCATCTATTTGAGAGAAATGTATTTATAGAAGTCTCTAAGATCTAGGGTTTCCTCAGAAAGGGCCGTTGTCCACTTAGCCAATAGTGGACAGTAGAATCCCTATTTCAAAGGAGTCGTGGGTCAGTTAATGGCCTTTACTTTCTCTCTGCCCCAAAATGTCTTACCCCATGTTTTCCCATGTAGAGGGATAAGGAAGACTACAGAGCAAGGTGATACCTCCCTTCGTGCGACCTTTCATCGTTGCTTCTCCTAGGTGGTCCAAGGGCATCACCTTAGGTGAGGCCTTTTGCAAATATAACATTACAGAATGACAAGTTTATTTTATGAATTTTGTATCATGAAGTTGTTGTAATATATTTTTACACAAAAAAAATAAATTATTATTATTTGGGCCTCATCTTTAGAATGAATTAGATTTTGATAGAATTGAATGTCTTTTCAACTCATATATTATTTTTGGGAATTAATTGCTTTACACACCCTAAGCATTGCTTCCCCAAGTGAAAAACCAAAATTATCCCTAGAATTCAGAAGTGTATCTTTGGATGCACCCTATTTTCACACAATTCATTTGTTTTTGAGCCACACCCCAATTCAATGATTACGTTTAATCTAGAAATTCATATCTGTATACCTTACGAAATTGCATTTCTAGATTCCATGAACCAGCAACAATTGCAAAAATGAGCCAGATGTAAAAACAAAGATAAATTGACATCCATAATTGTTATGAAATACATAAAAAATGAAACATTACATATATAATTGTTAACATAAATCGAACAGTACATTTCATCGTCAAGTAGGATGTTTCAACATCTTCAAAATATTTTCGATATTGCAATAGTCACATCCAGCTCGATCAAACCTTTTATTTTATAACAACGAAATATATTCCACATAACCCTTTAATCTTCATCTATTTTCATCTTAAACTTTCTGAATTGATTTTTTCCTTCGTTGTCAATCGAGGGAGAACGTCACTTGAGCTTCACAACTCTTACATTGTGTGAGTATTATAGGAGATTCTCTAGTATATATTTCAAATCTACAAGAGAGGTGTACTCTGTGACCTTAAATTCAAGTGTGGCCTTCGTGTCATTGAAGTAGACTAATGCGACATGCCAATATATGTTCATT
Source organism: Vicia faba (assembly GCA_948472305.1). Classification (NCBI taxonomy): domain Eukaryota; kingdom Viridiplantae; phylum Streptophyta; class Magnoliopsida; order Fabales; family Fabaceae; genus Vicia; species Vicia faba. Next base: position 536,209,419 of record OX451735.1, on the reverse strand, counting down.
TTGGTGTGATATGATTTTGTTAAAAAGATGAGATGTGAGACTCATATTTATACAAGATTTATGCTAATATGGACTTTAAAAATTCAATAATGTCTTAGGGCATATTTCGAAGATGTACTTCCGGATGTGCCCTATTTCATTGTGTAAAATTGGTGAAATTATAGTGCATAGGGAAACACATTGCCGAATAAACCCTTGTTCATATTTTTTAAAATATTTGTGGTGCGTGGGATAAGCAATTCTTTTTTTTTTTGTGTTGCATTTTTTGCTAAAATGTGGGCCAAAACATTATTGCCTCCTTTAGTAAAAGACTTTTATAATTTCTAAGAATTCCACATAATTTTGTTCTTAACATTTTTCAAGGAGTTATAGAGTTATCTTTTCCATTTAGCATCACAATTAGGTTTTGATTGTCCATTTCAAATTCTATACTCAGAAAATCACAATTTATTGCTAATTCAACTTTCTTGTTCATGACTATCATTTTGGCCATCATAGGATCTTCATCTCCTTCCATGAACCAAGTGCTAACAACCATAGTTTCACCATAATCATTATGATAAATGGATTCAAGTCCTTATTTACCCTTCATATTGAGGCTCGTATCCACGTTGCACTTTATACTTCCATAATTTGGAGAATTCCACTTGGACTTTGGGTTCTCACGCTTCTCGTTTTGGTTTCATGTTTTTTCCTGATTTGAGTTTCATGTATGTTTTCAGTTAATTCCTTGATTTTTCCTTTCTCGTTATTTCTTCTTATATTATCTTCGGGTTTGCTATCATGTTGATTATTTTATCCTTATTCGAGGTGATGTGCTTCTCATCACTTCTTATCATGTTCTTCGTATCAACATCAACGATTTTTTTGTTGCTTTGTATAACGGTAGGATGATTTCTTGTCTGGTTGTGATTTTTCTTATATATTTCAATATGGTTTTTGTTTCTAGTGATTTTCTTTGTTGTTTCAACTCTTAATCTTTTATGCATGTTTTATTTGACTTGGTATAAAATCTAATGATGTAGAATGATTAACACTAATAAATTACAAGAAATTTATTTTATAACATCAATTTTAACTTCATAAATTATTTTTTATAATTTAATTATTGATATAAAAATAATTAATTAATTTTGATTATTGTAAATCAACTCATGTAAAATAGATCATATCATTATAATTAGGGCCAACAATATACTATTATTATTTTAACTTATTATTCTTCACATTGCTTGAAAAAATGGAGGTTGAACGCTTTATAAGTGAGAAGATCCATATATCAAATGTCTTAAGGTGTTGGGTGAATATGCAATGTCTCTTTCACTTGTGTGTTGCTCAACTCAATATGAATGCTCCTCCTCGTGACCCATTAGTAGTATCAAAGTCGATGGTTCAAGAAAGAGACCAACTTCTTGCATAGAAAGTCTTTTTGACATAGTGGTCGTCAGACAACGTGTTCCATTAAAGTGTCTGTGATGTGGTAAGGGTGTCCACAACGATACAAGTGTATGTTGATTAAAAATATTTTGCTTGAAGGGAGCATATAAGTGGACAAACTCACACTTGAGAGGTAGATTGTTGAGATACAAATATGAGTTCAAAGTCCCCCATTATTTGGTAAAGTAAATGTTGGACACTTTATAAGTGAGAGAACTCGTATACCCAATTAAGATTTTGGGTGAATATATAGTGTTGCAAAACAATATATGATAAAAGTAGAGTTTACTTGAAAATGTGATAAGATGGATGATAAATATCGATGAGAGTTATTCCACAGGCAGAACAACAATGAAGTACAACGAGATTAGGCACGTAAAGGACTAATATGTGAAGAATCCTAACTTGATGACTTCATTTATTCCACTTGTTTCATTTATTATTCACTCAATTCCTCTATTAAAGCTACGGAAAAACCTTTCTTTCGTTCTCGATTAGATAAAGCTTTCCCTTTCTCCCGCTTTTGATTTTTCATTTGCTATAAAGTGGCGATGAGACGAAATTTCAAGTAAAATTAGGTAAGGCATAAATCACCGGTTACCTTCAATCACGAAGTTGCATAAAAAAATCTAAGTACTAACTTTCTGAATCAAAAAAAATACAATATTTTATTTACTATTTGACCAAAAGTTCTACTTAATTCTAAGATGACCCAATATGAAAATATCATAAAAACAGGTTAAACAATTCTATTATTCTACATAAAATTAATAAATCACACCATTTTTTACAACAGAAACTTCATTTAAATAAAAATTATCAATATTAATATCCTCTTAAAAAGTTATAGAATGCATGAAATTCACTTTCACAATTGTCTTCTCTTTATTTGATTTAAATCCATTAAAGACAAATTAAAAGCATTTGAAAATAAATGATTTAGATCAATAAAAAGTCCTACATTGCATTCTATCCATCTACAATAAATATAAAGAGTAGTCAAATTAATATTTAGACATTTTATTAAAAAAATATAAAAATATAAAAGGAAAATTAAGATTTAATTTATAAAAGTCAAACAAACTCTTTTTCTCACACGATTTTTATAAAATAACTCATATTTTTCTTTTTTATACAACATTGCTTATAGTTAAAAAGTGTATATATAATTAAATAAGTACAGTATGAATTTTTTTCCCATTAGTTTCATAAAATAATGAAATTGACATTATAAACTTTTTGTATACATGAATCCAATTTGATCGAATGAAAGTTTTGAGAAAAAAAAAGTTTTAAATGAAAAAAAAAACATAAAATAATTCTCTAAGCAAAATCAAATGCCGTATAAATAATAAACGAAGCCCAAAACGTTATTTTCATTTCATTTGCGTTAGTGAGAGAAACCTTCATCTCTCTCTCTCTCTCTCTGCAACTCTCAAACCCCTATAGCGTGTTTTTCAATCGACCTAGTAATGGCCAACAGCAACCTTCCCCGAAGAATCATCAAGGTTCGTATCCGTTTTCTTGTTAAGATCCCTATTTCAATTTCAATGATCATTCGTTTTATCGATTCGAAAACCTAGAATCCTCGATTTCTGTTCGTGGTTAGTTCTTCAATCGATTTCAACTATTACGATGGTGATAAAAGCTTGATTGGACGGAAAATTGTGTGTTTCGTTTAGGGTTGATTTCTAGATTTTTTTTTCTTTTACTGTTCTTAGCTTAATTTCAGTTCTAGGTTTTCTTTTCTTCGTTTTGTATTTGAATTTGATCTTTGTGAAATTTTTGCTGACTCTTGTTTGTTTGATCTCATCAGGAAACTCAGCGTTTGCTCAGTGAACCAGGTAATTTGTGCCTCTTTTTTGTGGTTTTTTGATTTTGTTTTAGTATTTAGTGTTTTGTAAGGCACGTTGAATTTTGTGTTGCTGATTTATGATTTATGCTGAATGTTGTTTCCTTGTTGTTTTTGTTTGGCTGTGTTGTTTTATTATACTTGATTTGATGATACAGCGCCGGGAATTAGTGCATCTCCTTCGGAAGACAATATGCGGTATTTCAATGTGATGATCCTTGGCCCAACTCAGTCTCCTTATGAAGGTAGTGACGACCCTAGCAACTTGGTTTTTCACCTAGAAATGCGTAGTTATTTATTATTTTTGTTTGAAATTAACTTCCCGATTTATTTGCGGCATTTGAGTGTTGTTTTGTTGCTTACTATATATAATTATTCTCTGGATGGAGACTTATTTTGGGAATGATTATGTAAGGATACTGTTTCATTTTTGACATTGATATTTCAGCACCGCTTTTTCAATCCAGTGTTGTCGATGGTGGATGACGGTTTACGGCGGAGAGCCAAAATCATGCCTTACCGGCCGCTTTGCGGTGCCGTTATCGCGCATTATGGCGGAAAACCCGCAATAATGGCCGACATTTACCGTTGCGGCAAGCACTAAAACTGCCATGTATATCTGCCTTAGCGGTCATGGCGCCGCAATTTGATAACTCTCTTTCAATATCAAGCTCAACATTAGCTTGTTGATGCTACATGAAGCCTGCTAGTTATATTAAATGTTTATTCTGTTAATATTTGTGTTGGGGAATCTGTTTGAGCTATGAGGTTGAAATGGAAGTATTATGTCAATTCATTTTAGTTGTTAATTATTTAAGCATATTTGATTATCACAGCTGTCTTGTCTTATTATATGTTTAACGTCTGTCTCCACCAACTTGAACTCTTTTCTAAGTGCATCATCTTGGTGCACACTGCTATCCTTTATGCTTATCACTGAGCTGGAGATTTTTTTATGACTGCTATTTGCATTATTTTTACAACTTTCACCACATATATGGACAAATAGTCAATAATCAATTACTATAGGTTGTGGTTCTCGTGCACATGGAAAATACTTATAGCTGCTTGTGCAGGTTGATACTGTTAGGTAAAAGTAGCAGTTTTTTTTCCAAAACATTTGTTGATGACCAAACTAAATTTAATGTTCATGTTATGAGCAGTGCTTTTCACCTACAAAGTGCGAACCACTAACTCTTCAAAATGGTTATTATATAAGAGTCAAATCACAAACTGTGTTGGATAATTAGATACTATTGGATACTTATACCTATATTTTTCGATATTGTTTTTGCATTTCCCCCCACCTTTCCTCATGGTGTACCTAATGAATCGATACATTAGTGTGTACAATGACTATTTGCTTAAGTTTGAGATATGGATGTCTTTTTTCCAAATTAAGGTTTGATGTGCGTTGTTGCTTATACTACATTAATACTAATACATGTTTATAATTGTATCTTAACACACATGCCATATAATTTTACCACATCTATGTGACATTTGCATCCCATGCGTGTATGCTTCTCTAATCAGTTAAGTGGCTAATTTATGAGCTTTATTTGGTTGAATGTAATTGTACTTTGGTGCACCAAGTGGTTGGTTTGTTGAGGTCGAACACTAGAATTTAAAATAGAAGAGCCAATAAGTTGACAAGACTGGGTTGATTAAATGGATGGTTACCATACTCTTATCCTTGCTAGTGCGAATCATCTATTACTCTTTCACCCTATTTAAAGGCCATAATGGTTCCTTACCTACTAGTAGGATGGTTTCAGTTGCGCATAAGTTAAATGCACTTGATTGGATTAGTTATGGAGGATTATACTCTTTTCACCACTTTTCCTTCAAGAAGTTGATACCTTATAAGCTTATAGGTCGCTTCATACTGATAGTGCACCCTGCAGTTCAAATATAGTGCACCCACAGCCCCCCACTCTTCTTTTAGAATTTGGAATGGAATATATTACTGAATAAGGATAGCTTATTAATACTGGATTTTTGTTAATTCTCTCCTACCTCAATCAAGGTAGTCAAGCACGGGATCTTAAGTAGGATCGGATGGCCTGTGAAAAATCGTGAAGCTAGGATCCTAGCACGACGCTTAAGATCTTACTGAAGGACAAAATGGTAAATTCATATGAACAAAAACATGAAAATTATAATACATGAACAAAATAACTTATAAATCACACCTTTCAACTAATTTAGTTAATAATTTATAACCGTCATTCCATATTTTAATAAGCTTAAAAGATCAAGTTCAACATAAGTAGCTCAAAAAACATAAATATAACAAATAAGTCTTAATAATCTTCAACAATGGAAGGAACATCTAAATCATCTAAACAGCTAAACAGCGCTTAACATTGTCCAACATTATTATCTTGATGTCATCTGGAACAGCTAAACAGGGCCTAACATCGATTCTGGTTCCGGCCAAATGATGCTTCAAACGATACACACCACCTGTAAACTCACCCTCACAGAACTTACACTTCACTTTTCTTGAAGCTGGATCAATTAAAGCACAGTATTAAGCTGGGTCACTTTTCATTCAAGAGAAGCCATTAAATAGGGAGAAGATAAACAGAAGTTTGATATTTTCGGGGAAAAGAGAATAGAAGTTGAAGATGGAGAGGATGAAGTGCAGAATTTTCGCGAAGATGAAGAGAATGAAGTGCCGTTTCTGTTCTGTTTTGTTTTAGGGTTAGGATTGCAAGTTAAATAAAAACTGGGTTTTCACTAAAGAAAACCGACCCGGTTTAAAAGCCCCAAAAAAAGGCCCAGCACATTTTTTTACGATCTTACTCAAAAAACTCGATCCTGACTAGGGCAGCAACCAAAAATGATCTTTCCCAGATCCTAGCACTAATTTCACTCCCCAACACGTAAGATCTTACGATCTTACGACCCAGCACTCGTTTTTGACTACCTTGACCTCAATAAAAAGTCTCAGGTTCCCTAATTCAAGTTTCTTGTTTGTATTATTAGGTGGGGTTTTCAAGCTAGAACTGTTTTTGCCTGAAGAATATCCAATGGCTGCTCCGAAGGTACTTGATTTAACCGTTTCCATTTTTTCATCTGCTTTGTGGTATTATTTTGGTGTGGACTGTTATGTTTCTGCTGTGTTCTTCTCTTCCAAGAAGAAATGATGACATAATTTATTTTTATTTGTAAACTTTTCAAAGGGTTTTTAGTTACTATATTTTTCGTATGTTGATATTTGATGATCTAATAGAACCGCCAAACATGTAAGGCCCTGGGACAGGATATCCTGTAAAATTTAAACGGATTGCACACACTTGTGCAAACCTTGCCTTGTCCTTCATTGTTCCCAACTGAAGTGTATGTAAAACTAAACTTTATATATAAAATAATATCAACATTCGTCTATGTCATTTTATATTTCAGAGGTAGTTCAGTTGAAAATTCAATTAGCTAACTTTGTACTTAAGTGTTCAGCTTAAAAGTAGTTTCTCCTTCATTTGTTAGCCTATACATTTACCAGAAAAAGTTATAACATGCTTTTATTTGTAATAAAATTTAAATATTTTCTTAAGTTGGGATGGAATATAATGCTCAACTTTCCTATGTTGTCTAGGATACTCATTTCAGTCATTTGTATATTTTAAGAACATTGCTAATTCAAGTGCTTGGTAAAAGAATGCGCCTCAGCTCTTCTGTGTATCAGATAGTATTTTAGGTCAATGTTTTAAAAAGTGGCTCGGGCGCTAAGACGCTAACTCAGCAAGGTCATTGGGTCACTCTGGTTGAACTACATGACTTAACTAGATTAAATCGAATTGACTTGCTCGTATAATCCGATCTCTAAAAAAAATTTATAGGTACTAAACTAGATTTAACTGGGTGACTATCTAAAAAATGAAAAACTAATGACACCTATAAAATATCAGAAATATATTTCATCAAAACCATGACATGTATATTTTATACCTAAATAGATTCATACGATATTTAGATAAATATTAAAATTTAGCTTAAAATGTAATTATTTGAATTAATTTTGTAAATGTGTATAATGAAAAATGACCAACAATTTTGGTTAGTTGCCAAAATCTTGTGACTTGTAGTCTATCTTTGAAAGTGGAGAAACTATGTCTCTTAAAATCCTTATACTTAATATATACTACTTATATTCCTAAATGTAAGACCCTCCTGACAACATCACTAGAAGTAAGTTGGTGGTAGTATTAAATTTGATTTCGTCTTTATAAATTTGTCCTTCAAGAAAATTGGTTTATATTCCCCTCACGGTATTTATTGTTGACTGCAAAAAAAGATGTAAAATAAACGGGTATGATTGTAAAGAAATGGGTTTTTCAAAAAGGGACAATTTTTCTCTCAGAAGGATCTTATATTCAGGGATGGAGGTAGTAATATATTAGTCAATATGCTTCACCATTAAACTACTGCTAAATTGCTTAGTGGTGGTTGCACAAGGAGCATGCTGTTAAATTGACTGGGTATGAATCTGGACTATTCTTTTATTCCTCAATACGTTTTGACCAGTTTAATGACGTCACAGAGGGTTAGCAGCATTTCCGGTCCCTAATCCTGCTCGGCCCGGAGAGGTCTAGTAGGAGGTTCTTTTTAATGTTTTGATTCTGAAGGATACTTTAATTGTGTCTCCACTAAGAATTGTGACTCCACTAAGAATTGTGACTGTGTGTTCACTTTCTTTTCTGGCTTTGATTCTTGTTATAAGAAACCTTAGGAATGATTTGAAGTGTGCCTTTTTTGTCTAAAAGAATCTCTAACCATTCCTATTCCTTGCCTTGCTTCTTCCAGGTTAGGTTCCTGACAAAAATATATCACCCTAACATTGATAAGGTATGCTTTGTTTCCGTTACTTTTCATTTCTTCTTCGATGACAACTTTTCATACAAGTTAAAGTTTGATGCAGCTTGGTAGAATATGTCTTGATATTCTGAAAGATAAGTGGAGTCCTGCCCTTCAGATTCGCACTGTTCTTTTGAGGTAATTTAATTTTCATCTTTTACACTCTTGGATGTACGGAGCAATTCATCTCTTGAAAAACTGTAGTAAATAAGTCATGTGAAAGAATCTCAATTCTGAAAAAGAAACTTTTATGAAACTAATTTTTTTATGCATTATAAATAATTTTTAAACCATTAATTTACTGGTTGATTGCATGAAAGAGGGGTGGGGGAGCAAGAAGAAACACATTGTTTGAGGTGACTTGTTCACTTTGTATGTGACGACGGGTACATGTGGATCTTGGTTTTGGTTTCTGAGTTCCTTTGGAATAGACAAAACATTGCGGAAAGAAAGTTAATGTAAAATTAATCTGCACCGAGTGAGTTGGATATAATATTTTACTGATAATGTAAATTTTGTGGGCCTTATTATAGTATTCAAGCTCTTCTGAGTGCACCAAACCCTGATGATCCACTTTCTGAGAACATTGCCAAGCATTGGAAATCTAATGAGGCTGAGGCTGTTGAGACAGGTATGTCTCTTCTACTAGCTTGATTATATCAAAGTTTGTTGTTTTTTAATTATGGCATCCAACATGCTATGTGACTGTATAGTCTCTTATGTTAATTGTGGTATTTTTTTCATCTGCAGCCAAGGAGTGGACCCGATTATATGCCAGTGGTGCTTGACAAATTGGTGGATACTTCTGGTCTCAAATAACAATAGTGGAAATGTATGCTATTAACTATCAAATTGAAATGGAAAATTTTAGAGGAATTGTCTAATACTATTTTGGAGTCTATATTCCTCCTAGTTTCTGGTTACATGTCTATTGGAACTTGTATGAATATATGGGATGTTGTGTCAAAAATTTAAAACTCCATCTTCAACAGCTAAATGTAATTTGGGATTCTCTACTGATACTTTTCAATAAGCATTTCTCTTGGTTTGTCTTTAGTACCATGTATTTGGCTTCTCTTAAGGGAAGAGTGAGTGCCCTTTTAAAGGGAAAGCGTGGAATCAAAGCTGATTAATTGAAAATTCTAACGCTTGTATTTTATAATATTGAGCTGTGGAATTATTCAATAACAGCTATTTATCGTTTATCAATTTTAATAATCTCACTCTTCTAAGAGAAGTCAAATCCATTGCCCTGTGAATCCATGTTTGGTGTTTGTGAATGAGAAATTATCTCAAACCAAGACGTTTGTGTCTAATCGGTAAAGGACGGTTATGATTTGTAAAGAGAGTTGGACAAAAATGTTTTAATCAAATTTGTCTCTTTTCTCATATGATCCATATGAAAAACTTGTTGAGGCCTTAAGGTCTATTCCCATGTCGAATTGATAATTGGTCTATTATAGACTTTTTCTATTTAATTTGCTTTGATTGAATTGATTATGCTCCGCTGGAATTAGTGTTTGTTTCATAAATGAATTTGGCGTTTACCGTTAATTGTGTGATTGTCGTTATTTGGCCAAAACGCGCGTACACGGTGTGCATCAGCAATTGCATATCTGTAATGATATCGACACCTATAAAGCACTTAACTGCCTACAATTGTTCTGGTCCATAGAAGTCACACATTGAACACTAAGGTCCATTAGTTGCAATTTTGTCTGCAAAGGTCAAACTTAGGGATCTATTTTCGTATATTTAGAAATTTTGATTCGTTTAGCACCAACGTTTAATCAAAATCAATTTCAATTTTAGATAGAGAGGTAGAATTAATTGTGGAGTGATTTAAGGTGTTGATTTTTTTAAAGTAGAATTAATTCTAACTCTAAAATTTACTTGATACTATAATTTATAAGTTTTGAGTTTAAACGTGAATTTTACATTGAAATTTAGTGTTTAACTCATTGTTACATTAATATATCAAAACATAAATCAGTTTACATTCAACTCAATTTTAATAAAAAACAAGTCTACAAAAATTAATTCATTTAGAATCAATTCTTTCTCCGCAGAATTAAACATAAACTTTTTTATTTATTTTTAGAAAGGTCAATAGTAATTTTATACATGTAGAACCAATTATGAAATGATTTTGAGATTTTGATTCTTCTGAAGTAGAATTGATTCTGCGTTCAGAATTGATTCTTTTAAATTTAAACATGATTTTTACACTAAAATTTATTGTTCAACTTACTTTCACATAAATGATTTCAAATATAAAATCACTTTATATCCAACTTATTTTTAGTCATAATTCATTCTATAAAATCAATTCACACAACATCAACCCTCCTCACTGCAGAATCTAAAATACACCAAGTGTGAAATGAGATGTCTCTTAATTAGTATCTCGATTATAATTATAGACTCTTTACGTGAGGATTAAAAGAAGCCTTTTGACTTTCTTGCTCTTAGCATCACAGTCTATACCCCTAGGATTGTTCACGAAGTAATCAGTACGAATGGAGCAATCTAAATAAATTTCAAGGTTATAATGGATCCTAGATCATTAGGCGCATGAATAATAGTACCACATTTGTATAGATGGACTAATAGGGGATGGAGGTAAAACGAATCAAAAAAAGGAAATGGGAGTGAATGATTCATTCAAAGTACACACAAATGATACGCTAGATTACCCTTTCCATGTAACAAAGGTTATGTCACTGAGAAAAATTTGTAGGACAAAAGCTCAAACCAGCTACGACAAACTAACATCATGTATGACATAACACAATAGTAGCACGATGTTGAAACTTCCATGCAATACATTGAAAGCCATCATTAGTTGTAAGAAAGAGAAGAAAACCAACCAAGAAAACGACCTTGAAAACATCATGTCCATAGTTCAAAACTAAACTAAACGACACTTTCTTCTCTTCTCATCATTCTCTTTCTTCTTAAAGTCCTTAGCATGGGAACCAAACTACAATTTTCAACCACAACACCCATATTTCCTATTTCAGCTTCTTTACCTCCTTTAATTATGTTGTCGTACACCGTACGTTTTGTACAGTAACAAACATAAATAATTTATTTAATATAATAAAATAACTATTAAAACAATTTAATATTATTATTATTACTATTTGATTATTCGGTTCCATTTTTGGGTGTTGGGGTACAAGACATTAGGCATAGGCATGGCAAGTCACTTTCTGTTTGCTGTGTCCTTTCTTATAATTTTCACTTTACAGCGCACGTGTGGCCCACGTGATTTCCAAAGCAGGTTTCAACCGTTGGATTGAAATCGCCGACACATTGCATGTTTCATAACTTTGAGATAATCAAGATTCCACGACAATGAATTGAAATACTCCTCACCCTGGAACACTTCTCAATTTTTCAACATGGTAATTTTTCTCATTTAACCTTATTAGTATTCACGTTAAAATTAAATTAAAATAAAACTCATCTATGTAAACAAAATCAATTTTTGTTGACTTTATGCTTCCTTTCAATTAAACATTGTCATCAAAATGAAAAGTTTTTTTTAATAAGTAATTTGTACTTAAATTAAAATTGTTTTTATTAGAATATGTTACCTTATTAGAATTGTACCTTTTTATATTTTGTTTATTTTATATAAAATAAAAATATTGTATTTATGAGAAAGTTTATCAATTGACATAGATGTTTCTATTTAATTTGATTTTTTAATTTTGTGTGTAAAGAATTTTTAAATATGTTTGGCTTAAATGAGATGTAACAACTCTTAATATATATCGAGAAAAATCGTTAAAGAGAAAATAAAAAAATAAAATTATAATTATATTTTTCAAAAAGTACTGGTGCATGTGGTATTTCGATGCGAATAAGAGATACTTAGAGGCCTTGGTAAGTGACGGTGGTTATAGTTTGCTCACGGTGGTGAGAGATTTTGTGTAAATATTTTACACTGGTATGAGTGTGTTAGCTCACATGAGGTGAAAGACTCTGTACTTATGTGTTACGTTAGGTAAATTGTCATTTGTCTTGATATCCTCAAATGATCAAATATTTATAAAGGCTCTTGGACCTAGGGGTTAGGAAATCGTAAGAAGTGGTAATCACTCCCCTTTGACTAGGGGATACTGTTCGTTACATATTTTTCAAGGAGTCATGGTATGACTCAATTTATGTGACTAGTGGGAGGGTAACGATATTGTACATGTCTATCCTGATGATGAGCCTCCTTATGCTACGCAAAGGCAGCGCCCAAGCGACACTTTACGAGGCGGGGACCCTAATGTCACTCTTATTTGGGGTTCTTACCAATATATCACTATACAATCTCTCAAGCACGAAGGCTTGTAAATAGCAAAGTATTTTTAGGCTTCCTTCGAGTTTTTCCTCGTTATCAGGGAAAAGATCTATAGTGGAAGGAGATTTTTTAAGGATATGTGAGTCCCTCAACTTAGGAGCGAGTCCCTGAGCTGAAGGAAACTCCTTTGATGGGAGGCAAATTCCTCAATTAAAGGCGACTCCTTTGATGAGAGGCGAGTCCCTCAGCTTAGGAGTGAGTTCCTCGACCGTAGAAAGCTCATTTGATAGAAGACAAGTCCTATTGCTGGAGATAAGTCATCATCTTCATACCAGATATCTGTTGTATAGCTTGAGTGACAGTTGCGAATGTCAAGCATCAATCACTCAGATGAACATACATGATTTTATTTAATGTAAACAACGATGGTTTATTCTCGAGACACTAAACATAAATGACACGTGTTGAGCATTTTCAATTTTTTTGAAGGAATCCTAAAAGGTTCCTTTGAGTACTGGTGGCCTCATCTTCCTTATAAAGGATTTCAACTTTCTCTTTCACTTCTTTGTTTATTTTGACCTCTGCAAAATTCTCTCAATTTTTTATCTACTAAATTCTTCCTACGATCTTGATATTGCCTTCCTACGATATTGATATTGCCTACCTCTTTTCTCGTTCAAACTCTTATAGTGAGCTGAATGAGCTTTGTTGTCCTCCTCATAGATTATGTAGCTGTCCACCAAATCTAAAAACACACGAATCTGCTGATACTCAATCGCCCGCTTGATCTCTGGATGTAAACCATTTTCAAACTTGATACACTTTGAGAACTCAGCAGTTGCTTCACTATAATGCGGATAAAACTTTGCTAGTTCCACAAACTTTGAAGCATACTGTCATATTCAAACTTCCTCCTTTCACCTCCAGAAACTTAATCTCTTTCTTCCCACGAATATGCTCAGGAAAATACTTCCTCAGAAATTCCCTACTGAACACAACCCAAGTAATCACTTCACCTAGCGTTATCAGTCTCTGATGAGTACCAACCCACCAGTCATCAGCTTCCTCTGACAGTTGATGCGTACCAAACCGCACCTTCTACGTCTGTGAGAAATCCATGACTCAGAAGATTCTCTCAATCTCCTTAAGCCAAACTTGTGCTCCATCAGGGTCGAACCTACCCTTGAAAACAGGTGGATGATTCCCCCGGAACGTCTCCAAAACACGGGATCCATCATTAGGGTGATGTTGTACAACTTGAGCAACAACCTGCAAAGCAGCAGTAAGTGCAACATCGCTCCTTCCAGCCATTTCTCTGTTTCACATCAATAACAGTCACAATGGTTAGAAATTATCTCGACAATATTCCATTGTCACACACTACACACTCAATAACCTGGCTGGACAAATCGACCTATTCTGATACCACTAATGTAACACCCTTCTAAACCCTAAAGAGTATTTGCGATTATTAAAGTAAATAAATCAGAGTATATTACCAATCAAGGGTGTCACATCTTCATATAAAAGTTCACAACAATACATCCTGCTCCGTAACACGGGTTTTCAAAATATTTAACAAGATAGATTCAACATTTAGTTCTTCGAATCATGTCAGCGGAAAACATAGTTCAAAACACTTCATTATAGTACTTCATAAAAATTAGTCATAATTCATAACTCATACTTATAAATCAAAATACCTCGAGTACCATGTAGGGTGACTCAACATCTTAAAACAAAACAAAGAACATAAGTTCCAATCATTCAATCCTAACGCCGATGTTACATATCAGAGCAAGACTCCATTTATTCAACAAAAGCAAATAAACACACTCCGAAGCTATACTCTAGTGCTTCTACAGATTATTCTCGTTCACCTGCGCGTTACCCACATAGAGGCAACATTCAAATAAAAAGAGAGAGTAAATCATAATCATTATATAAGCGTAAGGAATATACATGGTAAATATGCACATAAGCAAGATATCACACATCATCATATCTTCGTGTTATACTCACACTTCCACAACTTCATCAATACACGTACACATATCATCATACACAATGTATCATCAAACATCATAAATAAATCATTATGCAATGTCACATAGAATATAATGCAACATCATAGACTCATGCATGTGGTACCAAAACTTCACTGATGACTCAGTCATCATTATCTCCAAAGATCCCTACTAAAGGATCGATTCTCGCTTGGAACCAGAGCACTTCACTGTTGCACCCAATCCATACTATAGGATTGTTGCCTTCACTAGAAAATCGTCCTATAATATTCACCGGACCTAAGTTCTAAATTCACTGGACCAAAGTCCTAACATATTCCATGAATGCAATGTTGCACAACAACATATTTAATACGACCACGACTAGTCAACACGCATCACCATTCATGATTCATCACAAACATCATTATATCATCATAGTAATCAACACAATATCATAGCATCATCATAGTAATCAATACAACACCATAACATCATCATAGTAATCAACACAACATCATAATATCCTTATCCTAATCAACACAGCATCATAGAATCATCATAGTAATCATCACAATATCATATTATCATCATCATAAATAAAGCATCACCATAAACAAAACATCATTACGATTCAACACGGGGTATCTAATTCTATTCTAACTTAGGTCTTAGGGATATACTCCTTAAGTCTCATTTTTCTCCACATAATTAAAGTTCATTGTGTTATCTATCCCACGCTTCAAACAACACCATAATTCGAGCTCTAGAGCTAAAGTTATGATCATTTTAAGATTTCCAGCTTGGACAACCAATTCTGCCTTCTATCGCCTGGCGATACACTTCCATCTCCTGGAGACGCTACCATTGCCACCTGCTTCGCCCGACGACACTAGGGGCGAAACACTCCAGAAACTAGCTGCAATCTGCCTCACTTTGCTCCCACCTTTTCCTGGCGACGCATCTTCGCCCAACGACACTCCATTCGTCGCCAGGCAACACAGTGCAGACAAGGTTTTCCTATTGTGATTTCTACACTGCACCAGTCTAAATCTTCTGCGATTTCATCATGTTACAGGTCCTAAAACACCATATAATTACAGGGTTTCATCATGTATCAACAACCTATAATTCTATACTGAATATACACCAATTATAAACCATGATTCGTCATCACCGATTCATCAATTTCTCATCAAACAACTCTAAATCACCATCTACCAAAACCTAAGGCAATATACAAATCATCTAAACTTTAAATCAAATATAATAACAATGATAAAACTCCCCTTAACTTAAGATTATTGTTAGAGATCATTTTCTCTTCGTGGTCTACCTGGATTCCTATGATCTTCTTGCCTCTTTGTGCCCTAGATCTCTTTTCTCCACAACATTTTTCCAAATTCTATCGTACAAAATGAGTGTGTAAAATCCCAAAACTTCTCCTTATACCAAACTTTCCCTCTTAGACCCCCTAATAATGAACTTCCCATTATACCCTCACTTATCCTTCACTAATGACCATAATTCCCTTATTTTCTCTACATCACATATTATTCTATTTATTTAAATCCAAATAATTCTAAATAATCACTATTAAATCTAAATAACTATAAAATAATTATTTAAATTCTAAAACTTCTTATTATCTCATCCTACACCATACAGTTCATCATCTTAAATATCTTATTCATCAAGTTATTGCTACTGCATCACAAATACACATCATATACCGTCACAGGAACTAACACAATGCACAAAAATATCATATATACCAAACACTTCACAGAGACTCATATATTTATGATAAATTAATTAAATAAATAATTAATCTAGAATTGGGGGTGTTACAACTCTCCCCCATTTAAAAGAATTTTCACCCTCAAAAATTACCTGATAGAAATACCATCGGATAAGACTCTCTCATCTGATCTTTGCGTTTCCAAGTCTAACTTTCACCAGCTGGTCCGCCCCATAATACCTTCACTAAGGCAACTTCCTTGCCTCACAATTGCTTCACCTCACGTCCTTCTATTCGCAATGGTAATGCCTCAAAAGTCAGGTTATCTCTCACTTGTACATCATCTATTTGAATCACATGCGAAGGATCCGGAATATACTTTCTCACTTGAGACAAATTAAACATGTCATGTAGATTCGCAAGTGATAGCATCAAAGTAATCCGATAATCCACCTCACTTATATTCTCTGATATTTGATACGAACCAACAAAACATGGTGTAAGTTTCCTCGACTTCAAAGCCCTACCAACACCGGTTATCGAAGTAACGCTAAAAAATACATGATCATCTTTCTCGAACTCAAGGTCCTTTCTCCTCTTATCATTATAACTATTTTGAAGACTATAAGAAGACTTCATCTTCTCTTGGATCATCTTTATCTTTACAGTTGTCTCTTGCACAACCTTATATCCGAGCACAACACTCTCGCCTGACTCATACCAACACAATAAAGTCCTACTGTACAATGCTTCATATGGTGCCATTCCAATACTAGAATGGAAACTATTTTTATAAGTAAATTCAATCAATGGAAAGTGACTATCCCAATATCCTCCTCGTTCTAGCACACAAGCCCTCAACAAATCTTCTAAAGACTGAATGGTTCTTTCTGTCTGTTCATCCGTCTGAGGATGATATGCGGAACTCAACTTCAACTTAGTACCAAAGGCATTTTGCAAACCTGTCCAAAATTTTAACGTAAACCTCAGATCTCTATCCGACACGATACTCGAGGGTATCCCATGCAATTTCACAATTAATATACATCTCAGCTAACTTCTCCATAGGATGATTGATCTTCATCGGTAAGAAATGAGTCAACTTAGTCAACCTATCCACAATCACCCAAATTGAATCATTTCCTTTAACAGTCTTCGGCAAACCCGACACAAAGTCCATGGAAACACTGTCCCACTTTCATTCTGGAATACTCAATGGCAGCATAAGACCCATAGGCTTTTGATGTTCAATTTTCAATTTCTGACAAGTCAAACAAGAATAAAAAAATTTAGTGATCTCCTTCTTCTTACCAGGCCACCAAAATAATTGCTTCAAGTCTTGATACATCTTCGTAGCACCGGGATGAATACTCAACCCGCTTCTATGTCGTTCCTCGAGAATACTCTTCTTAAGCTCTGGGATATCCGGAACACGCACTCTACTGTCAAACCTCATTACGCCAGTCTCATAAACTCTGAACTTATCCCTTTTTCCCTGGTTAATCAAAGTTAATTGGTCGACTAACCTCAAATCAAACTTCTAACCTTCTCGGATTTCTTCTATTATACCGCTAGTCAGTTTCAACATTCCTAAATTCACACTATTGAAAGTTTCTTCACACACTAAGCTCATGTCTCTGAATTGCTCGATCAACTCCAACTCTCAAACCATAAGCATCGACATATGCAGTGACTTCCTACTTAATGCATCAACAACTGCATTTGCCTTACTAGGATGGTAACTCAAATCAAAGTCATAATCTTTCAACAATTCAAGCCACCTTCTCTGTCTCATTTTCAACTCTTTTTGGTCAAATAAGTACTTCAAACTCTTATGGTCACTGAACACTTCAAATTTAGAACCGAAAAGATAATGTCTCCAAATCTTTAATACAAACACCACTGCTGCTAACTCTAAGTCATGCGTAAGATAATTTCTTTCATGAACTCTGAGTTGTCTAGAAGCATAAGCAACAACTTGTCCATTCTGAATTAGTACACCACCAAGTCCCATCTTAGATGCATCACAATACACCACAAAGGACTCACCCGGATTAGGCAAAATCAACACGAGCGGTCGTCAACCTCTTTAATTCTACAAAACTTTCTTCGCACGCAACGTCCTACACATAAGCTCGACCCTTTCGAGTCAACTGAGTCAACAATAATGCCAACTTAGAAAATCCTTCAATAAACCTTCGATGGTAACCCGACAAACCAAGAAAACTTCGAACCTCAGTTGCAGACTTCAGAGCCTCGCACTTCAATACAACATCAACTTTAGAAGGATCCACAATAATCCCACCACTAGAAATCACATGACCAAGAAAACTAACTTCCTTTAGCCAAAAATCACACATTGATAACTTTGCATATGATTTCTTTTCCTTTAACACTTGCAACACCATCCACAAATGCTCATCATGCTCTTTTTCTGATTTAGAATAGATCAGAATATCATCAATAAACACCACAATAAACTTATCCAAATATGAATGAAAAGTTCTATTCATATACTCCATAAAAACACTTGGTGCATAAGATACACCAAATGGCATCAGAGTGTATTCATAAAGGCCATACCTTATTCGAAAAGTTGTCTTCGAAATATCATCTGGTTTAACTCGAATCTGATGATAACTTGATCTCAAGTCAATCTTACTGAAAACACAAGCACCCACCAATTGATCCATCAAATCATTGATTCTTGGTAGTAGATACCTGTTCTTAATCGTTACTTTATTCAACTGTCTGTAGTCTACACACAACCTCATACTTCCATCTTTCTTCTTAACTAGAAACACTGGAGCACCCCACGATGAAACACTCAATCGAACAAAATTCTTCTCGAGCATCTCTTTCAATTGTTTCTTTAACTTGCTCAACTCTGAAGCTAACATTCTATAAGGATCCATCGACACCAGACTTGTACCTAGCACCAAATCTATAGAAAAATCCACTTCACGTTCAGGAGGTAAATTACTGGTGTCATATGGAAACACCTCTAGAAATTCATAGACAACCAGTAATTCCATATTCACATCTTTACCATCAACTTGAAACGACGCAAACATCACAAACATCAAGGCTTCATCTTCCAAAAGTTCATTCACTTGCATAGCAGTCAACAACATCAATTCTCCATTATCACCAAACTTAGGGAACCTCAAAGTCTTATTATAATAATTGATATGAACATATTTGAGCTCCAACCAGTTCATTCCAAGAATCACATCGATTTGGTGTAAGGGAAGACACACCAAATCCATCACAAAACTATTGTTGTAAATAGCCAAAGGGAACTTCAAACAAACGTAAGTAGTAGTAACAAAACCACTAGCAGAAGTATATATTACCATACTACCATTTATATAAGACAATTTCAATTCACACTTCGTAGCACATTCAAGCGAAATAAATGAATAAGTATCACCAGTATTAATAATAGCAACCAATTCAACATCGTTAATAAAGCAAGTACCTCGAATCAAGTTGTCCTTCTTAGGTTCCTCTAATCCACTCAGCGCGAACACTCTACCATTGGTATGAGCAATAGCATCCTTCCTTGGTTTCTGATACTGAGTACTTATATGACCCTGCTATCCACAATTGAAACAAGTTGGACCATCGTTCTTGTATTCAGGAGCATGATGACTGGACTTACCACACTTGTAGCACCTCAGCATCTTATTCTCACATTCATTGGATCAATGACCTTGTTCACCAAACCTATAACACTTGATAGAAGCCAAAGCTCCTCCCCCACTTGTCTTCTTCCACTTATAATCCTTTTGTTTCCCTTTATCAGCTGTGAAATTCTGGTACAACAGACTCAGATGTCATACAAGGACGTCGAGACATTTGATCTGACATAAACACACTGGAAAAACAATACTGAAAAGATAAAGAACACACCAGAAGTGTTTACCCAATTCAGTGTACAACAACACCTACTCTGGGGGCTACCAAGCCAGGAATGAAGTCCACTATCAATAGTATCAATTTGCAGACCCTACAACCAACACACCCGTTGGCGATCTATGCACTTAATCACTACCCAATGACCTTTATACCTAGGTCCTCCCTAGATATGGAATATACCCATCCCACTTCCAATCATCTCAATGATGTCTAGCAGTCAACACCCCAGTCACTGCATCAACGGCCCTTCACCAAAATTCTGATCACACAGATAGAAGTTTGGAAGACACACTTCCATGACAACCTAGCTAAGTCTCCAAGCCACACTCCACTGTTTGTTAGCTTTGCTCCTAACTAAGAACACATCCTGGAGTTTCTTCAAAGCTTCCTCCAAGAACAATACACCTCTTACCTACAGGCTTCGAGATAAACATGGTAAACTTCCCACAACCCGGGAGGTTTACCTTGACAAAACTCTAGACTTCTACATTTTGAGCCGTGTATTTTCTGGGTTACAAACTATTCTATTTATAACCTGTTACCCAGCTGGGTGTAGGCCTTCAATCATAACAAATCAGCTATAACAAACTGCAGAAACTTCTACCCCAAGAAAGGTCTTCAATCTTTACTTTCCTAAACAATCTCCTTATTTTGAAACTCTTCATTCTCCTTAATTTCTGATTAAACTTTCAAGACCTTTAAATATGCGCCACATAGGATGCATAATATTCTCCCGAATATTCTGCTTATGTTAAGAACAAACTGAATCTAATTAATCTAGCTCAGCAGACGTGATGTCAAGACATCTTCTTTGACATGTTGTTCCACTTGTTGAAAAAGTTTAACACAACATGTTCTGACATTGTAATAGGACTTCTTGTTGTACCTGTTCTTCTTAGAAAGTTTATATATCCTATTCTACATTACACTATTGCTGCTATTATTTGTTTTACAAAAATTAAGCCAATCCTAAAACAAGAGAACTAACAATCCCCCCCTTCGGAAAATTTTGGCTAAAACAAATAATCTAAAAACAATTGCAATCTAGGAGATTACATCAATTCAGAAGCTAATGCATACAATAATATATCTTCAGTTGAAAATGATGTCTCAACATCTTGTTAGACATCTTCTTTACAACACTCTGAAGAACTATATTGCATCAGCACCAACAAACATCTGTTTTAGGATAAAAGGAAGGAAAGTCCTGAAGTTTGGTTGATGCACAAGAGGAATAAGATAGCAGAAGATAACTTGTACTCCCCCTCAATGCAGAAACATCTTCTAAACATAGAAGACCAATGGTGGAATAAGAGAACTCTCAATAACTCCTTAAGACCAAATCAACCACCGCCCTTGATAATTCAGAACACATGTCACAATTATGTTCATAACTTAGATCACAAGTCACAAACATATGTCACAAATAATAACCCACTTGACATCTGTGAACATTAATAATAACCACTTGTGGAAGCAGCAGTAGCGGTAGAAATGTTTAAGACTAAGCCATTGAATTGACTAGACTTATACAAATCAAAATATAAATTGCCACCGCGCTTTATTGTTTCCAAAGGAATGGGAAAAGAGCGAATAACCCAAAAAGATGGGGGAAAGATTCAAGGTAAGGGGGTTGGTTATGCAAATGGAAGGTATTAGCACCCTAAACATCCACGATACTCCACAGGAACCTCTTTGAAAAATCTGTATATTTTGGCTATAAAATGTTGTATGTAAAAAATGGTGGAGATGAGAAAAGAAATATATATTTTTTATGATTTTTGAACCCGACGCGGTTGAGAACCTTTAGTGCCCATGTACCACCTTTCATGCAATAGGGGATCAGGGTACACGTAGTTCACCTTTGAAAATTTTTAAAAACACAAGTGTGTTGGTTAATTTTATGAGATAAGACATCATCATCATTGTCCATGTGGAAAACATACTTACTACCCACAATCACGAGAAAGGAGTATTTGCATTATCTCAAAGTGGAGGATATGGCTTAGATTTTAAAATCAACAACACCTCACTCAACACCCAAGTGGAAAATATCTCTCTTCACTACATATTGTAGAAGTATAGTTGTTTGCATCACTACAAGGATTGACAAGAGTATAATCTTTTGAGAAAGATTTTTAAAGCAAAAGCCAAAATGGAAAAATGGTTTGAATGATATTGATTGACTTTTAGTCTTCTAAAAAAATGTCAAGGTATTATTAAGTTAATTGAATTTTATTTATGAAAAGGTTTTGAAAATGCAAGGACCTAAGTCCAAGTTTATTATGAAAGTGGTTCAAGTTTAAAAACAAGAAGAATTTTCAAAAGGAGGAAGAAGATTTTTGAAATTTAAGAAGATGGGAGGAGAAGAAGAGACTATCCTAAAGCATAAGGTAAAAGCTAGGGATAAGAAGCATCTAACCAACAAGAAGCCAATATTTGACATTATGAGTCAAGATAGAATTCCCATTCTTTGGATTGAGACCAAGCAAGCAAAGATACTAAACCTCTTGAGAGAACCAAACTTCAAGTGTATTAAGTCTTCACAAAAATTGGGCAGAGTAACGGCTGTATATAGGTGAATTCCAGATTATAAACAAAGAATGTAATCACAATAACCTGCATACAAAATAAACAAACAACCCAATGTCTTGAGGTAAACCTCAATAACTCCAGACAAAATATCAATTAAGGTCACATGGTCTCCAATATAGGCCAAGGTTTCTAATCCTAAGTCCAAGAAGTCCAATACTCCACAATGCCAAGGATAGTAATCAAATAGTCCAAGCATTATTAAAGGTTTTTTAGAGTTCATGTTGATTATTAGGTGTCTTGTAAAAGAAAAGAAAGGCTCAAGTGAGAAAAATAAAAATAACAAGAATATAAATGCTCAAGTGAGCAAAATGAAAATAGCATGAAATATAATGCTTAAAGTAAATGGTACATAAAGCATAAAAAAATAAAAGCATAAAGTAAAATCAATTATATAATTAGTGGTTAGTTGGATGACCATCTTGAAACTTGCATTTGGAACTCATTAGAGGTTTGGTAGAACCAAAGCCTCCACACAACAAGTTGCATTTGCTTTTTGTCAAGTATATCATCCATTTGGAATTCTCACAAGTACCATTTAATGATCAACAATGTTTAAGTGATCTGCGTTGACCAAAAGTGTTGTAGATCCATTAGAGGATTGGTAGAACCAAAGCCTCCATACAATGAATCTCAAAGTTATTGGATCAAAGGGGTCAAATTAACATACTTAGGCTTGCAAACATAGGTTTGGGCCACGAATGATCATTTATTTCAATTAGGACAAAATTTAGCGTTATGTTAAGCAATCGTAAGTGGACTTATATAGAAGTCGCACCTATTTTGAGGCCGGTCAATAGTAATTTATGCACCATTTGTTTTGAGACATGATATAGAGATCATGCTCCAATAACACTTAGTGAAATAAGAAAGGGATAAGATTAAGAGGGATGAGAAAGAATGCAAACCACATTTGAATTAAATTTTAATTAAACTATTATTAAAATCATTTATCCATTTTATGGAATTAGACTCAATATCATGGATCCAATGATGTTAACAAAGTTCATAATAAAAAATTCAACCCAAGATCAATCAGAAAATAATCACAAAAAAATATTGCATTTAAGATATACATTAAAAAAGTTTTAGAATATTTTAAAATAGAAATAAAAGAGAAAAATATCAACTATGTTCAAATTAACCTAGAAATAAAAAGTAAGACCATAGAAAAATCAAAAAAGGACTCAAATATTTTTATAAAATTTTTGGTAATTTTTTAAAGTCAGAAACTATTTTTAAAATTAAAAGAAATGAGTAGAATAAACCAAAAATGATAAAAAAAATAATAAAGTCAGAAAATAAAAAATAAATGAGGTAACCAATATTTGTCACAATATTATTGGATCCTTCCATAATTTTTTCAGAATTTAAAAATGTATAAAAGTGTTTTTAAACATTTAAATAAAATCAAATAAAGTGATAATTTATAAAAAGTATCAAAACACAATAAAATTTTGAAAAAAATAAAAATCAGAAAGAGAAAAATCAAAAATATTTTTCATAATTTTTTCAGATTTTTTGGACTAAAAATGAATTTTCCATGATTTTTTGAAGTTTAAAACAATTAAAATAAAAATTAGAAAAAAAAAATATCAAACCAAAAAAATATGGGCCATCTGATCAATATCCAAACGCGTTAGTAAACAGATCCAGTGAACCTGGCGCGCTGTGCATATCATGGTCATTAGTGAATAAAACACTGGATCATTTATTAAATCAGAAATTCCAAAAAACAAGTGGCACGTCTTCATTGGTTGGAAGATGACACGTTGATCATCTTTAACCTCCATCCAACGTGAATTACGGGTCTCTCAAATTGTAAAATCAGAAGCTCATACCTATGCCATTCGCTTCGTCTCTTCAAGACGAAGACAACCACACCTACGCGACAAATTTATATAAACTGTAGCTCAAACAATTTGGAAGGAAAGTTTTGAAAAGAGATTTGAAATTTCATGGTCAAAACGTGTTTCGAGATAAAAGCAAGTGTTGCGACTAGAACCAGGACAATGAGAGCATCACAATGATATCAAAGTTTTGAAGAATTGATGGAGAAATCTACCTATTGAAGTTGAGTTGCAGAGCTCTAAAACCGGACTTCTATAGAGCAATATAAGGCACGATTCTTGAAGGTAATTTATATGGTTAGCTTCAGGGAAGATCAAGGAAGGTGAATTGATAGAAAAATTGGATTAAAAAGCCTTGAACACTGATTACGAAGTTACAGAAAATTGAGTTATGAAACAAGTTTGGCAAGGTGATTCTGGATATCCAAGCTTAAGGAAATGAATGGGGGGATGACCCTCTATTTATAGGAGAATGAATGGGATCCTCAAGCGTGGGAAATGATGAAGTTTGGAGGGAAATCATGGGGGGTCTGCAGCATGAACAAAGTGTGACTTGTTTAACATTAAAACTCAGCTAAATCGTGCGCTTCATGATGCTAAACACCTTCGGAAAGATGCTAAACATGATTAGAAGAAAAAACACGTGGAAAACTTGTGATTAGAAGCCAAAACAAAGATTTCAAAACCTGACTTGTGATGAAACTTCAGTTTCAAGCTACCAATTTCAAAACAATGTCATTTTCAGCTAAAGGAGTCTTAGGACATGATTCTTGATGCTTTAGAAAGATGAGGTTAAAAGCTTTGCAATGGAAAAAGAATGGAATCAAATGTATGTTTGAGCTGAAAGTTGCGTTGAGTCAAAGTTGGAGAAAATGGGTTGACTTTCCATACTTAGAAATATTTCAAATTTTTCTTCAAAAGTGACCTATAATGTTTTGCATCCAAACATGGCCTTCCACTTGGAATTTTCTCTTGATAAAAAAATATGGCCTGAAATAGACCTCTTGAATGACATTTTGAAACTTGAACCATTCAAAATATCCAAAAATTGAGAGAGTTATGAATTGTTGAAGTTGGCAAAAAATCATGAAATAACCTATAATCTTTTGCATCCTTAGGGCATCTTCCATCCATTTTCTCACTTTGCACATAAAAGAAGAAATAAAGTTAAAATCCTTAAGATAATTGTGGAAAAAGAGTGGGATCAAGGTGATAAAAATTGACCAAGTTATGATAATTTGAAGCTACATTTGAGAAGTTGGGGGTTCATCTAGAGGACTTGTAATCTTTCTTCATCATCAAGTTTCTTCCACATAAAAAATCCTTGAAAATTTTGAAGTGATTTGTTAATAAACCTTTGAAGAGAAGTATGTTTTCGGAAACACTCAAAAATACCAAAAGATGAGTAAGATTTACTTCTTTGAAGTTCAAAACCCTAACCCCTAGACCAAGAAAATGCTTTGAGGAACTTTGACAATTTTGACCAACCTTCTTGTACCAACACTCTTGATTTATAAATAGAAGTTATTAAGGATGATAATGAGAACTTATAGCCATCAAAACCACTTTCATATCTTGAGAATTTATAGAAATATGAACTTGTGATCAATGGGAACAAGACCTTGTCCAATCACGACTTCTTCCATCAACCCTTTGTACCTTTGAATCAATTTGATAACTTTGAAATGTGATGAACAAAAATAAACTTTGCCATTCCTTTTCTTCCAAAACAACTTCAATGATGAGGTTTGAGTTTCTCAAGCTTTATTGACTAGGGCATAGAAATAAACTCATGAACCCATGGATCAACTTGCTAAGCCACATTACCTTTACCTACATTATTAACAAGTAAGACCATCAAACATTGCATTTTATCAATTAGAAAGAAAATCAAGTCAAAATATCCATGATCACAAAAGAAAACAAGTCAAGATGCTTGATGATTCCTCAAAGAGTAAGACTAAAGATAGGGAGGAGGACCAAAAGCCCTAATGTGATCTTGTTGTGATTGAATCAATATGGTATGATGAAGGGATCTTATGGGAAAAAATTGAGGTACAACAGCTGCCCTTATTTAAGTTTCTCCTATCCGGAGATATGAAGGTTAAAAATCTTCATGTCGACGCGATCGAAGATACTTAAATTTAAAACAAACCCTATTTTTGACCCTAAGATGCCATGCAATGCTTATGAATATACATGCACATGGACAGATTCAAAGGGACGCCAAATACCACTAGGGATGTAACAAAATAAAGAAACAAAAGAGAAACTCAACCAGGAAAATAAATCACTGGTGGATCAAAAGACCCGACTTATAGAGTATGATAAAAAGTCAAAGGATACACCAAATTTTACTGAAGGTGAAACTACCAACGTTCACTGAAGGTAGAAAGAGGAAAGAAATAACAACACCGATGTTTACTGACGGTGGGCTACCAACATTCACTGAAGGTAGAAAGAGAATATATCAAAGCATCTCCGTTCACTGACGATGAACTACCAACATTCACTGAGGGTAGAAAAAAGATAAAAAGCACCAACTTTCACTGAAGGTGACCTACCAACTTTCACTGAAGGTAGAAATGGAATATATCATAGCATCACCATTCATTGACGATGAACTACCAACGTTCAATGAAGGTAGCAAAAAGATAACAAACACCAATTTTCATTGAAGGTGATCTACCAACTTTCACTGAAGGTAGAAAGACAATATATCATAGCATCACCGTTCACGGACGATGAACTACCAACATTCACTGAAAGTAGCAAAAAAATGACAACTTTTCTCCAAAATTCTGGCGTTTCAGCTAGAACGGGTCTCAACTTCTTCTCTAACCAAGGCATTCTGCCTGGAAAAGGTAATGTATAAGCTATCTCAAATAAAGATACTACCACTTACAAAGATTTCTTAACGAACTATATCTGTTATATTGAACGATTAACTATCCACTGGAGTAATTTGACAACGAACTGCAAACTATCCACTCATAGAGAAGATAGCAAAAAAAAGTAACATCGACTTTTATGGGGAAATACAAGTTGATCAAATAAAGAGACCTTCTATTTGCTGTTATGGTGACTTGAAAAAATGACTTCCTGGGGAAAACAATATGGCTTCCTGGGGAAAACAATATGGCTTCCTAGGGAAAACGATATGGCTTCCTAGGGAAAACAATATGGATTCTTAGGGAAATGCCGACATATTCCTGCCGGGGAGATAAAGTCTTCTCGTGCAAAATAAATGCACATTCTCAAACCAAAACTCGAAGCTTTCAAAAATCCAAAGTAATAATATTGCTGGGAAACAAATATTCAATCCAGAAATAAACTAGAGTAAAACGGTCTACCAAAATACATTCTTTGAGAAATAAACTCAAGAGGGAAACCCAAATCATCCAGTCAAGGAGCTGTGTAGGAAGGCTAAAGCAAAAATCTTCCACGAGGGATAACTCAGTAGGGAAATTGAAAGAATATACACTTTCTTCTTATGACTGAAACTCTACTGGGGAGAGGATAACACAACTCTGCAAAACAAGGTAATATGTCAACAAGATATTGATGGATACAAATGATCAATAATTTGCTAAGTTTAGCTATGCATGATGTATGTATGAGTGTATGAGTGTATGAGTGTTATTATGTACATGCTGACAAAACAAACATATAATACTGGGGATACACAAACAAAACCAACTCGAGCGCACACAACACTCGACCAAATCACATCCAAGACGATCATCCCAAAAGAAAAATAAGCACCAACTGAGGAAACAAAGTCCTACTGCATGTCTTAACTTTACTGGGGAGAAACATAATATAGCGAAGAAACAATACAGATACAAGGATATAACATCCTTCTCCAGGCTTCACCAGGGAGTAGCGCTCAGACTTCAACGAGGAAATAAATATTTTCAAATGTAACACTTCTACTGGGATTGCAAAACTAATTTCAAATAAAGCAGATGGACACCAAATCATCAAAACATTCACTGGGGAATCCAGGCCAACTTTGAAGGAGGAAAAACATACAAACTTTACTAAGGCATATAACGCTTCATCATCGAGACATCTATTGGGGATTTTGTGCTGATTCCATTGAGGAGATCAACACCACATCATCAAGCGAAAACCAATATACGTTCTTCACTAGAGAAAC
The DNA here is from genome assembly GCA_948472305.1 of Vicia faba. Taxonomy (NCBI): domain Eukaryota; kingdom Viridiplantae; phylum Streptophyta; class Magnoliopsida; order Fabales; family Fabaceae; genus Vicia; species Vicia faba. Next base: position 536,180,695 of record OX451735.1, on the reverse strand, counting down.
CGAAGATACGTGTTCTTCGAGAGTAATAATTGTACCAACTTCTCTGGGAAGAGAGGACTTCTATCCAATAAGAGAAACCTTCATTGGATAATTCTTGAATTGAATTTTAATATCATGAAAACTCAGAAAATAAGGAAAAAATGAACCAAGACTTGACTGGGGACACTAGAGTCATAAATCCAATACAGCGAAAACGTCAGGAGAAAATCTTCCTGGGGGAAACAAAAACTTCTCAAAACTACTGGAGCTCGTCCATTCCTGGGATCATCACTTTTGTTTTCCTCTTGAATCACAAAATCTAAAGTAAAAGTAAATTGTAAATTCTTTTTGAAAAACAATTTTGTTATTTAATATTTTTTCTTTGATCCATGGCATTTTCATGTTGGTACAAGTTGCAACTTCTATCCAGCTTCATTTGTACTTGATTACAGGTACCTAAACCCTTTCACACTCAATAATTAAATGCAAATCCATTGGTTTGAGGCTTTGTTCTGATCATGGGAAGATTACACAAGAGATTAATCCAAAAATAGCAAAAAGGCAACATTGCCATTTTTGTCAAATTTGCTTTATGTCAAATTGCATTCTTGAGCCTTGAACCAAAATCTTGTACAACAAATAGTATCCACAAACTTGAGGGGCCAAGATCACAAGGTGTAAGCTGGTAGATAGCCTGTACAGGCATGTGTTGCATCATTGCTTACTTTTGCTTAAAATACAAGAAAACTTGCCAAAGAGCCACAACTTGAATATCTGTGATAACCAACTCTTGCAAGCTTTTGAAACAAGTTTTACACATTCCCTTGAGCCAGAAACACGATCCATTGAGCCCTCAAACCTTCCAAAAACACAAAATCACTTTCCTTTTGCAAAACATGGCAACTTCTGCACTTTGAGTTCTATCTCACAAACCACTCGTGCGTTTTGCCCCAAACCTGTTCAAACACCTTCCATATAACCTATCCAAGCTATCCCAACCATTAGGAACTGACTGTAACTCCATTTGCAAGCTTCACCATTTCTGTTTTCAGCTTGTGCAGGTTGAGTTCTACAAGCTTGTTCAAGCACATCCAAGGCAAACTAGGCATTGAGGAAGGTCAGAGGAAGTTCAAGCAAGCTCCCAAACATCTTAGGCCTCACTGAAAACTCCACATTGCCATACACAAGTTCAACTGAAACAGGTTTTTTTCAACTTCCTATCTCTCTATTTAGGAATCAGTAGGCTTAGGTTTGTGAATAAAAAATGTAGTACTCATAGCCATGAAGCTGTACATATGCCCAGTTTTCATTTAAGTTAAACGTGTTAAGAGAATTTGATTCATGAACTTTCTGAAAAAGTTAGGTTAGAAATTAGGGCCATAGAAATTCTCTCTGGTCTTTGAGAGTTAGATTAAGTTTCTTATATGGTTGAAATCGTCTTGAAAAATGCTACAACTTTGATGTTATGAGTTTTTGCATTAGAGCACGTATGCAGGATCTGGACATTTTGTACAGGGCGCGAGTTTTGGTTGACAAAGGTTGAAGATGAAGTTCAGTGGGCTGGGCTTGGTTCTGGCTCACTTTTTGCACCCCCTGCCTTGCTGATTGCACCCCCTGGCCCATTTCTCTATATTTTTGTATTTTTGTATTTATTTTTCATTTCTGATTATTTTATTATTTTCTAAACATAACAAATATCAAAAATATTTTTATAAATTTTCACATTTATTTTTATATGTTATCTTATTTTTCTAACATAAAAATAATTATTAAGTAGTATGTACTTTTATTTTATTTAATGAAAGCTTGAATAATACATAAAAATATTATACCTTTATTTTTTATTATTTATACTTAAATAATATTTTTTCTAAATATATTTTTATTTTGTATATATTTTATTTTATTTTATGGTACATGAATAATATAATTAATATATAAAATTTCTTAAAAGAAAATTAGGGTTTTTGCCCTTAATAAAAATAATCTCTTTATTTTTTTAATGCATTAAATATTATATTTTTACACCCATAAAAATAAACAAAAAACATTTTTACATATTTATGATATTTTGCATATTTATACTTAAATTGTTTAATTATTGCCAATTTATTTTATTTGTACCATTTATTCAATTTGGATGTAGTAGTAAATCCTAGGGTTTTATTTTCTTGCAAATACCCTCCATTCAAAAATTGTATCCCCCTCCCCATATCAATGTTGTAATAGCTTAGGTTTATTTTACGCATTTTATGCTTTTAAATATGCCATGATTAGAGATTAGGGTTTGTATGCAAAAATCCAAAATCAAACAAATAGCTTGACTAAAAACAAGACCTAAATGCATGAAAATGACAAAAACAATGCACACATACACCCCTAGGGTTTCATCCACTTGTTGCCTTGAAAATGACCATGTTATGCATGTTGAGTATCTTGGCAAAACAAAAACAAAACAAAAGATCATAGTCCCTCGATGACGCTATCTTGGTTGCCTATACAAAATGATCTAGTCCCTAAAAAATTTGCTAAAGATACTTGGCACAATTGCTATCATGGTCCATACGATGACCCACGCCTGTCCCGTTTAACATCCTAATACAAGGTTGTTTACCAAATGCAATGGTAAAACAACACTGTCAAAAGGGTTAAAAATATGTAGGAAAGATCTTTGAGTACAATAGGGTAGACAACTCTTAGTTACTTGATCAAAACTTGCAAAAACATCCTTGCTATTTTCAAACACACTTCACAACACAATTTCAAAACATTTCCCAAATCAAATTTTCAAACATTGAAATATCTTTTCAAAAGACAATACACCTTTGTATATATTCAAACAAGAATCATTACAAAGGTTGCCACAACGATGGCCTCTTTTCAAAACATTTTCAAAACCATACACAAAGCACCATTTCAAACAATTGGAAAAGCAAAGCAAGTGATCTAAACAAGTAACTAAGAGCCCATGGATAACCATGGATGAAAAGGGTGCTAACACCTTCCCTTTTCATAATCTACCCCCCGAACCCAAGAAAACATCTCAAAGGTCTTTCCTGTGCTTTTTGACCTTTCCTTTGGATAAAATAAAAAGTTGGTGGCGACTCTTGCTAAACCGAAACATTTGCGAACACAAACGCAAAACCTCAAGTCAGTTCTCCCACCGTATCACAGAACTGGCGACTCTGCTGGGGAATAATCTAAAAGTGTGGTTACCTTAGGGTTTAGATCACCTTTACATGCTTACCTTGTTTGCTTTGATTGCTTTACATTTGGTTCTATTGTGTGGGTTTGAATCCTCTACCCGAATTTGGGAAACATTCATAGGTAAATAGCAATACATTGTGGAAATTGTGCGGGGTATACTGACATGGTTGAAGCAATAGCTATATTAGTGCGACATATTTGTGGGTACCGGTAGTCTTTGAGTCAATCAAAGAGAATACGGGGCCGCTGGGTGATGTCATGAAGCACTAATGAACTTTTAGAACCTTTACTTGACCATCTTGGCCTTTTTAGGGGTAGTGAGATGAACGACTTTGGTGCAGTCCGAAGTTGGTAGATACTCGATACTACACTCATTGAGGGTTATTTTCTTGGAATATTTCGGTCGCCAGTTAAGTGGCTAAACTGAAACAATGAACACAGAAAATAATCCAGTGATATTGAACTCCTTAGAACCCGGTTACTATTTATAGGACAGGTTGAGCCAACTAACTTCAAGAGGGTACTTACCTATGAAACCCCATGCAAGCCTGAAACTAGGATCTTGTGTGACTTTCTTGTACATATACTTGTGCATACATCATAAACATCATAAAGCATCATATGCATCCACTAACCATTTCAAGGATTTGGATCTTCATCTTTGTTCTTGTTTTTTAGGTAATGGAATCACTCCGCAGGAAAACTATTCAGGTCAACCTTGTGAGAATCCCTCCTCAACTCAAGGAGCTTACTTCCAAGATTCCAGAGAATTATCCCTTTAGTGAAATACATGGTAGACTTCTCAACTTGGTCAACTCCAACATTGAAGAAGACATGGTGAAAGTTCTCTTCCAGTTCTTTGACCCCCTACACCATTGCTTTACATTTCCTGATTACCAACTAATGCCTACTTTGGAGGAATTTTCTCAACTCCTGAGGATTCCTATTCTCCATCAACTACCCTACAACGGTACGGAAAGAGAACCAAATCCTGAAGATGTTGCTCAAGTCTTACACTTGCAACCATCTGATATCAAAGGTCATTGGGAAACAAGAAGTGGTGTCAAGGGTTTCTTGGCAAAGTTTCTGTTTGAGAAGGCACAAGACTGCTGGAATTCTCTAGATCTGCAAGCTTTTGAAGAAATTGTAGCACTTCTGATCTATGGGTTGGTTTTGTTCCCAAACCCTGATCATCTTATAGATGTGAATGCTGTCAAGATTTTCATATCTCAGAATCCTGTACCTACATTGCTTGGGGACATCCTACACTCATTTTACACACGAACAATGAGGAAAAGAGGTGTTCTCATGTGTTGTACTCCTCTTCTAGCAAGGTGGTTTGTTTCTCACCTTCCCCAATCAGTCTTGAAGAATGAGAAAGGCTTGAGGTGGTCACAACGATTGATGACTCTTACACATTCTGATGTTCATTAGTGTTCTCGGTCCAGAGAAAATGTCATCATCATTGATCGTTGTGGGGAATTCCCTAATGTCCCACTACTTGGCATTAGGGGAGGCATTACCTACAACCCCTGTTTGGCTCTGAGACAATTTGGGTATGCCCGAAGGGATGGCCCTCATGACATGCTGATTCCAGACTTAGTTTTTGACTTCGAAGATGATGTTCAAGGACTTCGACAAAGGTTTATCCGAGCTTGGAGGATGCCCAACAAAGTGGACAGTAAGACACTGGGACACAAGAATTCCATCCCCCTTGAGCCTTACCTCAAGTGGGTACGAACCCGCACCCAGAGTCTTATGATGCCTTACCCCTACATTCTGCCTATGATCAAAGAGCCTGTTATGGAAGGAGAGGTTCCATACACCCTCCTATATCCTGACATGCCAACATCATTGGAAGAATTGCAAAAGAGTTGGATTCAGCTCAAGGAAGAACGAAACACTTTTGAAGCCAGCTTCTATGCCAGTGAGAAGAAGGTTTTAGAGCTTACTCGTCGACTCCATGAAGAGAAGACTCTCAACACCTACATCGCACCGAAGAGGATGCGCAACGTCTTTTTACCCTAGAATTTTGTATTATTTTGCCCATGGGGCATTTATGTACTAACAATTCTATCTTATTAATATGACGTGCGTTATTTTTTTGTTTACAACAAATTTGAATTTCTGAATCCTTGAATGCATTACATGAATGCACGTCATTCATCATATGCATAAACAGGTCTTCACACCAGGTTTCCTTATCTCTCTGCTGTTTATTTCAGCAAGATGGATATAGAGCAGACGATCAAAGATCTACAGGCACAAAATTCGCAATTCCAACAACTCCTCATGACCTTGGCAAAGGGTCAGGAGGATCTTAAAGCACTGTTGGAGAAGGAAAAAGAAAATGAGAAAAAGAAAAATAAAAGAGCTGGTGTGGCCACTATGGGAAGAAGATTTGAGAACCAAGCTAGAAGAGTCCTAGATTTCCCCTCGACATCTGATGAAGGGGTTGGCAAAGGAAAGGGAGCTGCAGTACCCTTCGAGTTTGAGGCTGAAGAAGAAGAAGAAGAGGACGAAGACTACTCTGAGCAGCAGTATCCTCTTGCAGACGACAAGTATAAGAATCTGGAAGAGCGTTTGGCAGCCATGGAGGTACAAAGAGTGCTTGGGCTGGATTTCGAGGAGCTAGGGTTGGTTGCTGGGATTGTCATTCCCCTTAAATTCAAAGTGCCTACATTTGATAAATACGATGGTTTGTCTTGTCCAAAGATGCATCTGCGATCTTACGTCAGAAAGATCCAGCCTCATTCTTCTGATAAGGATCTTTGGGTCCACTTTTTTCAAGATAGTTTGTCGGGTACGCAACTGGATTGGTTCTATCTGCTTGAGAGATCTGATGTACATAACTGGGAGGATTTGGCTGCTGCCTTCTACCGAGAATATCAATATAATGCAGATTTAGCACCTACTCGTACTCAATTATAGAGTATGAGTATGGTCTCTAATGAAGGCTTTAAGGAGTATGCCCAGAAGTGGCGGGACTTGGCTTGAAGGGTGCAGCCACCTTTGTCTGAGAGAGAGCTGGTTGATATGTTTTTGGGGACCCTGTCAGGTCCATTCTTTAATCACTTGATCGGGAGCTCATCTGCAGGGTTCACCGAGTTAATTCTGACCGGTGAAAGGGTCGAAGCTGGTATTAAGAGCGGTAAAATTCAGAAGGATGCATCCGCTTCCGCTGCTATCAAGAAGATCTTTCCAGCCAAGAAAGAGGTCTCAGCTGTTTACTCCCAGATAAATCAAGGAAGAGTCGAGCGCCGACCAGCGGTAGGGGTTGTGATGATTGAGAATTCCACAGCTGATCAACCTCGAAGCAGTCAACCCAGAACCAACCAGCAAAGGGTAGAAAGGCCACAACGGCAATATACCCAGATAAATATGACACCTGCTCAGGTCCTCCCCCATCTCCTGAAATTAAACCTTGCTAATTTAAGAGAGGCACCAAAGAATACAAATATCACTTCTCCATATTACCATCCCAACGCTAAGTGTGCGTATCATTCAGATAGCATAGGGTACGACACCAACAACGGTTGGGCCCTCAATAACAAGATCCAGGATTTAATAGATGCCAAGGAGGTGGAATTCGACGCGCCCGAAAAACCTAATGTGATATCCGCTCCAATGCCAAAACATGGTCATAACGTCCATGCTATTGAAGAAGATCTGTATGTTGCCGCTGTTGATGACTTAATGACTCCTTTACCAATGATCAATATGAATCTGTTGAAAGCCGGGATTTTCCCGGGCTGTGAAAAAGATTGTTACCTTTATTCGATCTTGCAATCCGACTGTCCGCTATTGAAGTCATGCATCCAACGCCTGATGGATAATCAAGAAATCCTCTTCAAGAAAACTCCTGTTACTCCTGTTACTCAAACCAACGATGTTACTATAATCACCATTTATGACCATCTTTCCAAGGTCTCCAAAACACCTGTTAAGATTACACCCGATCCAAAGTTTATACCTCTGAAGATTACTATGCCGGGGCATATCCCATACAAGTCCAACAAGACAATACCGTGGAATTATGGAGGATAGATCTTCTACCACGGTGTTAAGCAGAACGAATCAGTTGAATAAAGTTCCGATGAAGAGACTCCTGGCATAAGGAATATTGCTGGGCCGAGTAAGATCACTCGTAGCGGAAGAATCTTCTCTCAGGAGATTGCTCCTCCAAAGGCAATCTTCGGACCCTCAAGTGCTCCTGTGCCAGTCAAGATATCTATGCGAAGTCTAGTTATTGAGGAAGTTGTTACTCCCTCTATTGTACCCTCTGTTGTTACTGCTGATAAAGGTAAGGGGATCCCAGAAGCGCCCGTCAGGACGAGGGCTCAATCTTTGGTCATCCCCGAGACCACTCAAAAGGAGATGAAGGAGATTTTAAAAATAATTAAGAAAAACGACTATGATGTCGTAGAACAATTGGGGCAAAACCCTTCAAAAATATCTATGCTGGCCCTATTGCTCTGTTCCGAGGCTCATGCCAAAGCCTTGATCAAATTCCTGAAGACGACCCACGTGCCTCAAGAAACCTCCGCGGACCAGTTCTAAGAGTGTGTAGCCAGCCTGACCGTCGACAATGGTCTTGGCTTCTCTGATGCCGATCTAACATCTAAGGGAAGAAAGCATAATGATGTGCTGCATGTCTCGGTAGAGTGCAAAGGTACCACTCTTGCCCATATTCTGGTTGATACCGGGTCATCTTTAAATGTATTACCTAAGAAAGCATTGGACAGACTAGATTGTGAAGGTCTAATTTTGAAGCCCAGCAACATCATCGTAAGAGCCTTTGATGGTTCTAAGCGGATGGTCCACAGGGAGGTGGACATCCGAATTAAAGTGGGTACGGAAACTTTCAACTCCACATTTTATGTCATGGACATCCGTCCCTCATACTCTTGCTTGTTAGGAAGGCCCTGGATTCATTATGTTGGAGCTGTTACATCTACCCTGCATCAGAAGCTTAAATACCCTGTCCAGGGGAAAATTATGACAGTTCGTGGCGAGGAGGAGTATATGATAAGCCATCTGAATTTATTCCGCTATGTTGAATTAGATGGTGAATTCATTGAGACCCCCTTTCAGCACTTTGAAGAGGTTTCTCCTGAAGTTGCGGTAGCCAAGACAATGACTTCTGTGCCCATCATTACTAAACCTGTGTCCCGGATGTCATCCCTTAAAGATGCGAAGGCTGTGATCGAGGAAGGAGGAAGCACCGTATGGGGTCAACTGCCATATTTTCCTTACAAGACAGATAAGTTCGGCTTGGGTTTCACTGCTGCTAGTCAGAAAGCTGTGCGTCGCTCCAGGGCTGGAGGACCACCATTAAAGATCACTCATCATGGAGTTCATGCCTTAGAGGATGAGGAAGAAGAAAGCAATTTTGAAGACTGGATATTTCCAACTATTGAAGGAGGACTGGACAACTGGGAGGCGAAAGACTTTGTTCCCATTACTTTCATTAATCAGTAATTTACCTTTTGAACATTTTCTGTTGGTCGGTAATAATTTTAAAACAATTCGTACACTTTTTTCCTTGTATCTTACCCGGGGTATATAGGTCCATTTGTAAGGGCTTGATTTCTTCATTTTCATATGCCATTTTTAATGAATCATGGACGTTTTCATCTATAAACTTTTGTGTTAATTTTCTTTCTTTTTACATTTTATTTTGTTTAAAGGTGGCTATCCCTTACACACGCCCACAAAATACAGGTACCCATCCACTCCGGATTCTGTGGATAACAATTCTGCTATGGCCTTCAGTGACTCTGAAGATCTGGTCAATCATGCCAAATACGAAGGTGATGAAGAATGTGAAGTGCCTGGAGAGTTGGCTCGACTTTTGCAACAGGAAGAGAGGGCTATTCTACCTCACGAGGAGTTGTTAGAGACTATCAACTTGGGAACAGAGGAAGACAAAAAAGAGGTTAAAGTGGGTGCCAACCTAGAGCCAAGTGTCAAAGAGCGCTTAGTTCAGCTGTTAAATGAATATGTTGAGATCTTTTCCTGGTCCTATGAAGATATGCCGGGACTTGACACAGATATTGTGGTTCACCGTCTCCCTACAAGAGAAGATTATCCACCAATCAAACAGAAAGTCCGCCGAATGAGGCCCGACATGTCCGAAAAGATCAAAGCTAAAGTGATGAAGCAATTCAATGCTGGCTTTCTTGCAGTCACATCCTATCCACAATGGGTTTCTAACATTGTGCCCGTGCCGAAAAAGGACGGCAAAGTCAGAATGTGTGTGGATTACAGAGACTTAAACAGGGCTAGCCCTAAAGACGACTTTCCACTACCGCACATTAACATCTTGGTTGACAATACAGCTCAACATAAGGTGTTTTATTTCATGGATGGATTTTCAGGGTACAACCAGATCAAAATGGCCCCCGAAGACATGGAGAAGACTACTTTTGTTACGCAGTGGGGTACCTTCTGCTATAAGGTGATGCCATTCGGACTGAAGAATGCCGGGGCAACCTATCAGCGAGCCATGGTAGCTTTGTTTCATGACATGATACATCACGAGATTGAAGTCTATGTGGATAACATGATAGCCCGTTCACAGACAGAAGAAGAACACCTCGACCATCTGCAAAAGCTGTTTGTCAGGTTGAAAGAGTACAAGCTCAGACTGAACCCTAACAAGTGCACTTTCAGAGTCAGGTCCGATAAACTTTTGGGATTCATCGTCAGTAACAAAGGCATTGAGGTTGATCCTGCCAAAGTCAAAGCTATACAAGAAATGCCTGCCCCTCGCACTGAGAAGGAAGTCAGAGGCTTCTTGGAACGCCTAAACTATATCGCAAGGTTCATTTCTCACCTAACATCTACCTGTGAACCAATCTTCAAGCTGTTGAAGAAAGATCAGGTGGTTAAATGGAATGATGACTGTCAAGTTGCTTTCGATAAAATCAAGGAGTATTTGTTGGAACCTCCTATCTTGATGCCTCCCGTCGAAGGAAGACCTTTAATCATGTACCTGACTGTTTTGGAGAATTCAATGGGGTGCGTACTGGGCCAACATGACGAGTCTGGCCGAAAAGAGCATGCCATTTATTACCTTAGCAAAAAGTTTACCGACTGTGAGACTCGCTACTCACTGCTCGAGAAAACTTGCTGCGCTTTGGTATGGGCTGCTCGCCGGCTAAGGCAGTATATGTTGACACATACCACTTTGCTGATTTCTAAGATGGATCCGATCAAGTACATCTTCAAGAAGCCTGCTCTATCCGGAAGAATCGCTAGATGGCAGATGATCCTAACTGAATATGATATATAGTACACGACCCAAAAATCTATAAAGGGGAGTGTGCTAGCCGATCATCTGGCCCATTAAGCTGTCGAAGATTACCAATCCATGAGGTTCGACTTTCCCGACGAGGATATCATGACATTAAATAACATTGAAGGTAACGAACCGTATGACGGACCTGAACAAGGATCCCAATGGACCCTGTACTTTGATGGTGCTTCAAATGCACTGGGCAACGGTATCGGCGCGGTACTTATCTCTCCAGAAGGTTTCCATACACCTTTCACTGCTAGACTCTGCTTCAGCTGCACCAACAACATGGCCGAGTATGAAGCTTGCATCTTTGGTCTCAAGGCCGCTATTGACTTAGGAATCAAATCTTTGGTTGTGTTTGGAGACTCCGCTTTGGTCATCAGTCAGATCAAAGGAGAGTGGGATACTAAATATCCTAATCTCATCCCATACAAAGAACATGTCTTGACATTGTTACCTCATTTCGAGCAGATTACCTTCGAGCACTTCCCGCGAGAAGAAAATCAGCTAGCGGATGCTCTAGCTACAATGTCTTCCATGTTTAAACTTAACTGGGACAATGAGGCTCCCCAAATCACCATTGAGCGAATGAACGAACCTGCAAATTTTCACGAGATTAATACCGAAGAAGTAGTTGACCGACCCTGGTTTCACGAAGTCAAAAGATATCTCGAGACTCGAGAATACCTTGAAGGAGCTTCAGTCAACGACAAAAAGTTCTTAAGGAGGTTCGCAGCCAAGTTCTTTCTAAGCAATGGTATCCTATACAAGCGCAATCTTGATTGTGTCCTACTCTGTTGTGTGGACAAGGTTGAAGCTGAGCAGATCATGGCTGAACTACATAATGGAACCTTTGGCACCCACTCAAGCGGTCATACGATGGCTAAGAAGATTCTACGGGCAGGCTACTACTGGTCTACCATGGAAGCTGATTGTCATCAACATTCCCGTACTTGTCACAATTTCCAAATCTATGCTAACAAGGTACACATTCCCCCAGTTCCTCTCAATGTCTTAACAGCTCCTTGGCCATTCGCGATGTGGGGAATTGACATGATTGGAGAGATCAAGCCTACAACATCCAATGGACACTGTTTCATCCTGGTGGCCATTGATTACTTTACCAAGTGGATCGAAGCAGCTTCTTTCGCCTCCGTTACAAAGAACGTGGTTGCCTGCTTCATCAAGCAGAACCTCATATGCCGGTATGGTATCCCCGACAGCATTATCACGGACAACGGTACAAATTTGAACAACACTATGATCACCGCTCTATGCGAGCAGTTCAAGATTCAACATCACAATTCATCTCCCTATCGGCCAAAGATGAACGGTGCTTTCGAAGCTACGAACAAAAATATCAAGAAGATCATTCAAAAGATGACAGTCACCTACAAGGACTGGTATGAGATGTTACCGTTTTCTCTGCGCGGATACCGTACCACGACGCATACTTCAACAGGGGCAACCCCCTTTTCTTTGGTATATGGCATGGAAGCTGTTTTACCTATGGATGTTCAGATTCCTTCCTTGAGAATCATGAAGGATGCTGGTTTGAGTGAAGACGATTGGATTCAGACCCAACTTGATCAACTTAACTTGATTGACGAGAAGCGACTTACTGCTGTTTGTCATGGTCAGACGTATCAAAAACGGATGATCAAGGCTTTCAACAAGAAAGTCAGATGCCAGGTATATCAAGTCAGAGATCTTGTAATCAAGCGGATCATCTTGCCACAAAGTGATCCCAGGGGCAAGTGGACTCCTACTTACGAAGAACCATTTGTGATCAAAAACATCTTTTCTGGTGGGGCCATGATTCTAACCACCATGGACGGAGACGACCTGCCGCACCCTGCGAACGTAGACATAGTCAAAAGATACTACGCATGAACAACCCGACAAGTTGAAAACCCGAAAGGGCGACTTGGGCAAAAATGGGCATCCCGGTGAATCGAAAACCCGAAAGGGCGGTTCAGGCAAAAATTAGGGATAAAACAAAAAAATCTACACACCCGACAAGTTGAAAACCCGAAAGGGCGACTTGGGCAAAAAAGGGTTTCCCGGTGGATCGAAAACCCGAAAGGGCGGTTTAGGAAAAAGTTAGGGAAATAAAGCGTATGACTATGTCTCGTTGGATCACTTTAAAGAAATCTCTTCACGGACAAGCTCCAAGCTTCCGATCAATCCGACCACCTACGGACGAAGCAACAAATGGACAAGATACTCAGAGTTACGAAGGCTATAGCAGAATGGGAACCCCATGGAATTGTTACACATAGCCATCTTTCTTTGTATAAATTTTTCTCAATTTTTATGACAACATTCTCTTACTAGGATGTCTGTCTCCTTTGTACAAAATACTTACACAAAGTTAATACAAAGATACTTCAAAGTGCATAAAAATTATTTGCCTTTTCTTTCTTTTTTACACTTGTGTTTTATTTGAAAACGTCCAATGATTTATTAAATGAGCATATGCATTTGAATATAATCACTGCTTACAAATAAAACGAAATAAGAAAGAATAATTATCGATAGGATGAAAGTATAAGAAAATGTCTTTAGGCTATTCCAGGAGAAATCCCCTGCAGTACATCATCCAGATCCTCGGTGGAGCTAAAATCTTGAAGTACATATCCCCAGCGGAGCAAAATTTTGAACTACAAACCCTCTGTGGAGGATAAAACTTTCTTCCCCAACAGAGTCAAACCTTCAACCTTTGAACACCAGTGGAGACCATCCAGTTTCCTCCATTGTCCCCAGAGAGTAGCTTAAAAAACAGACAATTCCCCAGTGAAGTCGCTGATCAAATCAACATGTCATTAAGATCCCCAGCAGAGGTGATACTTTGATATACATATCCCCAACGGAAACCATTTAATTTTCCCCTGACATCCTCAACAGAACGGAGATTCTCATTCTTGAATTCCCAGTAGATTGGTATACAACCCAAACTCCTAATCTCCCCAGTAATATAGCCTCCCCACAGAGGTCGTCAAAGATCCTGAAGCTCCAACAGTGGTCCGAGATTTATTTTCTCCGACAACAGTTAAAGGTTTTATTATCTCCAGCAGTCAAGGATTTATTTTCCTCAGCAAGACAGCTTATCAGCTTACATGTGTGTTGTACCCCAAAATTTGCCCTCCCATAATCTTCAAAGTTTTGCCAAGCATCACCTCAAATGGTTCAAAGTCTACTCAAGGGCTACACAGTCAACCACTCTCCTAAGCCAGTCAAATTAGGGTTTTGGTTCCTGCAAGGAAGTTGAGGTTTTCAATGGCTCAATCAAGTCCCATATTCTCATACACATTGTCAATCACCTGCATGTCAAGTTTCAAGGCTCACAAGGTCAAGTTGCACAGTCAAAAGTCCCATTTGCTCAACAGTCAACTGCAGGGGCAAAATGGTCATTTGACAGTCAAAAGTCAAAATTTTTGGTCAAAATCTTATTTTGAAGCCACAATCATCATTTGATCAATTCTTGATCATGATTCCACAAGCATGGCTCAAAAAGTCTCAAGATGCAAAAGTTTCTATTTTTGGACAGTTGAAAAGTCAACTGTAACTTGACCAAGGCATAACTTTTTCATGTTTCATCAGAAAAATCCCATCCAATGCTCATCTTGAAGGGGAGGACATTTCCTACAACTCATCTTCACATTCCAAGTCCAAGAAATTCTCTCACAAAAAGTTATCAATTTCAACATTATAGGTCATTTTCAAAAGTCAACAAAAAGACACTTTAAGTCAAAGACCATAACTTGAGATTGGTAAATCAAAATGACATGGGACCAAAGGCATTGGTTATAGAACTTCAAGACCTTTCCAAAATGTCCAAGAACATGTTCATATGATCAAAATTGAGCAAGATATGCATTGGAGAAGTTGGGAAATTTTTGTGAAATGGCCAAAGTCAACTATCCTTGAAACTTCAATTTTTGACAAAAGGGCCCACTTTTTTCCATTTGGTTCAGCCTTGTCATGCCACCCACGTGTCCCATGACCCATTACAAGACCAAACATTTATTTTTTCATTTTTATTTAATTTTTATGGATTTAATTCACTTTAATCCATAATAATTCAAATAAAAATCAAAAAATGAATTAAATGGTATCTTTGAGTTTTGAATGACTTTTATATGTCATGAATCACCTACCAAATTCGTGCCAAGCCTATTATGAGCATGAAATTCAAATTTTGAACAAAAATGGCAAGTTTCTTTAATGGTGGTTATGAGAAAATCCAAAGCTTAATGGCAATGGTTAAAAGCTCCTTAATGTGACTTATTCTCACTCATTACTATATATACAAGCCTTGCAAGCCTCATTCACAACCTAGAAAAAGTGCACAAACGGCCAGAGAAAAGTTCAAAATTTGTCAAAAAAAGTGTGAGATCAAAAGGAGTTTTTGCAAGCATTTTCAGGCCAAGAGGAGAACGTGACTCTCTTCTTTGCCATACCCTGAAGCTAAAGCAACCCTTGCCACGTCCTAAGGTCCATTATCAAGCACTGTAAGTATTCCCAGGTCCCCCCATAATTCCAATATTATTTTTTCCAATATGTTCTTGTGCAGGTTCCCAAATGTTGAACACCATACACTTTACAGATCCAAGCGCCAAGTGGCCTCTCTCATAGATCTGAAGGCCAGGAGGTGGTCCTCACCATGCGCCCAGTCAATCAACAAAGCACTGGATTCCAGAAAGTCAACAGGCTGAGAAGTTCTAATGGGCTGGAATTTCTAAATCAAACACCCAATTCTGGCCAATACCCCCCTTTGGGTTTGCATTTCCTTTTTTTTTTCTTTTTTCATTTGCTTTATTTATTTTATTGTTTTAATTACTAACCATTTAATTAATCAACATTTTTCATAATAAAAATTAAAAAAAAAAACAAAAAAAATGTAAATACTTTATTAATTTCATTTAGGTAATTATTTTGTAAATAAATACTAATAAATTGAATTAGTTTTAATTAGGCAACTTTAACCTTTTTCTTAATAATTAAAATAAATTTAGAATTAGGTTTTTATTAACTTTTAATTTTGATTCCTTTATTTTATTTTCATTAAAAAACATAAAAACACAAAAAATATTTTTTTTCTTTTAATTAAATTAATTAGTTTAATTATTAGTTATTAATTTCATTTAATCACAAAAAAGACAAAAAAATTCAATTTCTTTTCTTAAAAGGGTCAAAACCCTTAGAACGTTCCCGATTAATTTTTATTCGCGTGCATTTACTTTATTTTGATTATTATGTAATTTCTTCCAAGAATGTAATAGTAATTAGGTTTACTGCTTTATTTTAATTTCTCGTACTTATTTACCAAAACGGGTCTTTGTATTTTTGGCGATGTATAGACCCGCGCCTTGTAATAGCGTAGGATTTATGTTTCCGCAATTTACTTTCCGCACCCCTAACTGTTAAATGCATGAAAGAATGTATGGTAAATAAAAACAACTCGTAGCTCACAAATAACATGTACAAAAACATTAACTGAAAAACAACACACAAAGCACATGCCACTCCTAGGGTACGCTTCACTCGTTGCCTCGAAACGTGGTCATCAAGTATAGGGTGTCTTAGAGGTCGCCCTTCTGTCCAAAAGATCCAGTTGCCTCGAAACAGTTGCCTCGAAACGGTTGCCTCAGATATAAAGGATCTAGGACATTAGGGTTACTTCTAAGGTGTCCTACCATTGCTTCGGTGACCACACATGTCCCGATAATCGAATTGACCCGAACACCTCCAACGATGGTGCTACCTACCTCTCAATGGTGGGATAACACTATCTAAAGGACTCTTACACAGCCTAATTCCTTAGAGTAGGTAGATCTCATGGGTACTTGCTCTTTTCAAAACAAACAAAAACAACTTTTCACACCTCACACTTTCTAAAAGCTTTCAAACAAATTTTTCATACACTCTTGAGGACAGATACAAGAGTTACTTAGAAACTTTTCAAACGAAACTTTTTCAAAACCCACACACAATTGAAAATCAAACAAATTTTGAAAACATAAGAGCAAGTACCTAAGAGCCCGTGGATAACCACGGATAGAAAGGGTGCTAACACCTTCCCTTTCTATAAATCTACCTCCCGAACCGAGAAACATTCTCGAATAAGGAATTTTGCTGTGATTTTGTCCTTTCCATATTGGAGAACATAAAAGACGGTGGCGACTCTTGCTTACCGCGACATTTCGCGAAACCAGCTTAAAAAATAGTCAGTTCTATTTCCACCGATCACAATGTGCATACATTACATTCATATATCATGAACATTGATAAAACACATATATTGCATCATACATTTCATGCAACATAACTTTATGTTTCAGCTAATATTTTACCCTTTGTAGGATAAGATTAACAAGCTACAAATTCAAGGATCATAAAAACAGTTTATGGATGCCTCCAAACACGGATGCTAACCTGTCGCTTGTTCAAGATTCAACTCATGAAAACAGTTTATGGATGCCTCCAAACACGGATGTTAATCTATCGCTTGTTCAGATTCAACTCATGAAAACAGTTTACGAATGCTCCAGACACAGATGCTAATCTATTGCTTATTCAAATTCAAGGATCATGAAAACAGTTTACGGATGCTTCCAAACATGGATGTTAATCTATCGCTTGTTCAGATTCAACTCATGAAAACAGTTTACGGATGCTAATCTATTGCTTATTCAAATTCAAGGATCATGAAAATAGTTTACAGATGCCTCCAAACACGGATGCTAACCTGTCGCTTGTTCAGATTCAGCTCATGAAAACAGTTTACTGATGCTCCAAACACGGATGTTAATCTATTGCTTATTCAGACGCCCCAGCTCAGAGACGTTCCAGACATGGATACCTTTCTGATATTCATTCTTTCACTTACAACATACAATTCAATAAACATTCTTGGATGGAATCTTTAAGACCATCTCTGACAAGATTCTGTCACATCTCCAAAAGGCATCTTTAAGCCCATTCCCTCAACTATATTTTGACGAGTGCAAATTTATGGGCACTCTAATGTCCAATCCTCTTTTACCTTCGAGTCACGAAAGGCAAACTCGCCAATCTAACTCTTCAGGATCAAGAAAATTGAACAGGGGCAGCTGTTGTACCCCAAAATTTTCCCTCTCATTTTATCAAGATTTCCCCTCACAAGACTCTTTGAACTCAAGACCAAGCTAGGGTTTACTCTGCTCAAGACATCTCCTTGCACTATTGACCTAAATTAGGGTTTGAATTTGCACAAGGAATTTTGGACTTCTAATGCTCAATGTTACTTTCATGCTTCATATTGGACTTATAAGTTTGCTCATACCAAGTTTCAGGCCTTGAATCAAACTTTTGCCCAATCAATTGGACAATTGACCTAAAAATCAACTGTATTAGGGAAAAAGTCAACTGTGGCCAATTTACAGTCAAACCTCATAAATTTTGATCCACATCAACATTATAAACTCATATAAACCATTTGATCAAGTTTGGACCACAATTCCTCAAGAAATTTGATCAGATCATCAAAGGGGCAAAATGGTCATTTTTAGGGTTTTGACTGCAGAAGGGCAATTTCTGATTTTTTACCTAGCCAATGGCAAATTGGGTCCAAGCATGGATTCAAGAACTCAATGGCATCATCTTGACCTAATCACAAGGTTCAAAAGATCTCAAAAGCATTGGATTGACAGATGAATTTTTCAGTCAACTAAACAAAATTTGACTGTACACTGAAAAGTCAAACTTTGACTTTTTGGTCAAAATCAAGTGCCAAGGGTCATTTTTCATCAAGATATGTCAAAACATGAAACTTGTTCATCAAGAAACCCAATTTTGCAAATTAGGGTTTAAGATTGAAAAATTTCATAACTTAGAATTTTTTCTAAGTTATGAAATTTCCTTAATTTTTCCCAACTTTGCCCAACAGTTTCACCTTGATGCAATTGGATTCAAACAAAACTTTCAACATGAGAGTTGTAGTTCTCCATAAAGTATACAACTTTAATTCACAAAGTTTTCCCAAAAGAATCTTGGATCTCAAGTTATGAGTTTTGGAACAAGGGTCCATGAAACTTTTAACTTAGTGAAATTTTGCCCTAGTTTAGGCAGGATTTTGACCCATCTTCATGACCATTTTTCACATAGTTTCACTTGGAATCTCAAAATACATTTCAAATATGTATTATATATCATGTTACAAGCTTTCCAAAATGTCCAAGAACTCTCCAAAATCATTGTGGTTAGGGAGAATCGAAGGTTTGAATTTGGCAAAAACTCACTTTTGATCCATGGCATTTTCATGTTGGTACAAGTTGCAACTTCTATCCAGCTTCATTTGTACTTGATTACAGGTCCCTAAACCCTTTCATACTCAATAATTAAATGCAAATCCATTGGTTTGAGGCTTTGTTCTGATCATGGGAAGATTACACAAGAGATTAATCCAAAAATAGCAAAAAGGCAACATTGCCATTTTTGTCAAATTTGCTTTATGTCAAATTGCATTCTTGAGCCTTGAACCAAAATCTTGTACAGAAAATAGTATCCACAAACTTGAGGGGCCAAGATCACAAGGTGTAAGCTGGTAGATAGCCTGTAAAGGCCTGTCTTGCATCATTGCTTACTTTTGCTTAAAATACAAGAAAACTTACCAAAGAGACACAACTTGAATATCTGTGATAACCAACTCTTGCAAGCCTTTGAAACAAGTTTTACACATTCCCTTGAACCAGAAACACGAGCCATTGAGCCCTCAAACCTTCCAAAAACACAAAATCACTTTCCGTTTGCAAAACAGGGCAGCTTTTGCACTTTGAGTTCTATCTCACAAACCACTCGTGCGTTTTTCCCCAAACCTGTTCAAACACCTTCCATATAACCTATCCAAGCTATCCCAACCATTAGGCACTGACTGTAACTCCATTTGCAAGTTTCACCATTTCTGTTTTCAGCTTGTGCAGGTTGAGTTCTACAAGCTTGTTCAAGCACATCCAAGGCAAACTAGGCATTGGGGAAGGTCAGAGGAAGTTCAAGCAAGCTCCCAAACATCTCAGGCCTCACTAAAAAGCTCCACATTGCCATACACGAGTTCAACTGAAACAGGCTTTTGTCAACTTCCTATCTCTCTATTTAGGAATCATTAGGCTTAGGTTTGTGACTAAAAAATGTAGTACTCATAGCCATGAAGCTGTACATATGCTCAGTTTTCATTTAAGTTAAACGTGTTAAGAGAATTTGATTCATGAACTTTCTGAAAAAGTTAGGTTAGAAATTAGGGCCATAGAAATTCTCTCTGGTCTTTGAGAGTTAGATTAAGTTTCTTATATGGTTGAAATCGTCTTGAAAAATGCTACAACTTTGATGTTATGAGTTTTTGCATTAGAGCACGTATGCAGGATCTGGACATTTTGTACAGGGCGCACGTTTTGGTTGACAAAGGTTGAAGATGAAGTTCAGTGGGCTGGGCTTGGTTCTGGCTCACTTTTTGCACCCCCTGCCTTGCTGATTGCACCCCCTGGCCCATTTCTCTATATTTTTGTATTTTTGTATTTATTTTTCATTTCTAATTTTATTTTTATTATTTTCTAAACATAACAAATACCAAAAATATTTTTATAAATTTTCACATTTATTTTTATATTTTATCTTATTTTTCTAACATAAAAATAATTATTAAGTAGTATGTACTTTTATTTTATTTAATGAAAGCTTGAATAATACATAAAAATATTATACCTTTATTTTTTATTATTTATACTTAAATAATATTTTTTCTAAATATATTTTTATTTTGTATATATTTTATTTTATTTTATGGTACATGAATAATATAATTAATATATATTTACTTTCTTAAAAGAAAATTAGGGTTTTTGCCCTTAATAAAAATAATCTCTTTATTTTTTTAATGTATTAAATATTATATTTTTACACCCATAAAAATAAACAAAAAACATTTTTACATATTTATGATATTTTGCATATTTATACTTAAATTGTTTAATTATTGCCAATTTATTTTATTTGTACCATTTATTCAATTTGGATGTAATAGTAAATCCTAGGGTTTTATTTTCTTGCAAATACCCCCCATTTAAAAATTGTATCCCCCTCCCCATATCAATGTTGTAATAGCTTAGGTTTATTTTACGCATTTTATGCTTTTAAATATGCCATGATTAGAGATTAGGGTTTGTATGTAAAAATCCAAAATCAAACAAATAGCTTGACTAAAAACAAGACCTAAATGCATGAAAATGACAAACACAATGCACACATACATCCCTAGGGTTTCATCCACTTGTTGCCTTGAAAATGGACATGTTTTGCATGTTGAGTATCTTGGCAAAACAAAAACAAAACAAAAGATCATAGTCCCTCGATGATGCTATCTTGGTTGCCTATACAAAATGATCTAGTCCCTAAAAAATTTGCTAAAGATACTTGGCACAATTGCTATCATGGTCCATACGAGACCCGCGCATGTCCCGTTTAACATCCTAATACAAGGTTGTTTACCAAATGCAATAGTAAAACAACACTGTCAAAAGGGTTAAAAATGTGTAGGAAAGATCTTTGAGTACAATAGGGTAGACAACTCTTAGTTACTTGATCAAAACTTGCAAAAACATCCTTGCTATTTTCAAACACACTTCACAACACAATTTCAAAACATTTCCCAAATCAAAATTTTAAACATTGAAATATCTTTTCAAAAGACAATACACCTTTGTATATATTCAAACAAGAATCATTACAAAGGTTGCCACAACGATGGCCTCTTTTCAAAACATTTTCAAAACCACACACAAAGCACCATTTCAAACAATTGGAAAAGCAAAGCAATTGATCTAAACAAGTAACTAAGAGACCATGGATAACCATGGATGAAAAGGGTGCTAGCACCTTCCCTTTTCATAATCTACCCCCCGAACCCAAGAAAACATCTCAAAGGTCTTTCCTGTGCTTTTTGACGTTTCCTTTGGATAAAATAAAAAGTCGGTGGCGACTCTTGCTAAACCGAAACATTTGCAAACACAAACGCAAAACCTCAAGTCAGTTCTCCCACCGTATCACATCTGCGAACGGCGATACTCCATGGATAATTACAAAGTTCAAAAAATGGTAATATATAATGGAAAATATACATTGAGATACAATGACCACAATCCCCTCTAACAACTTTTGAAATCCTGAGCAGCAACTTCCGTTGAAGTATGATGAGGATCCGAGAAGATTGTTGCTTCAATGATCAAGTCTTGTCTGATGTAGTTACTTGCCAAGAAAGTCCCTAACTTTTTCCTAAGCTGCCCATGCAGGTTTTCAACTTAGCGGGAAATTTATTTTGTTTTTGTCTCTAATTTTTTTCCTAGACTGCCCTTTCGGGTTTTCGGTCTACCGAGATGCTTTTTTTTGCCTAAGCAGCCCTTTCGGGTTTTTAACTTAGCGAGTTGTTCTTTTTATTTTTTTAGGTGAAGTATTTCTTGACTGCATCATCATTCGTAGGACGTGGGAACTCCTCGCCATCCATAGTTTCAAGAATTAATGCGCCACCAGAGAAGGCTTTCTTGACAACATATGGGCCTTCAAAATTGGGAGTCCACTTGCCCCTAGAATCAGCGTTAAAAGACACGATCTTCCTGAGCACGAGGTCGCCTTCTCTGAATTCACGAGGTTTGACCTTCTTATCAAAAGGCTTCTTTATTCTCTTCAGATATAACGGCCCATGACACAAATCTGTCATTCTCTTTTCTTTGATCAAATTCAATTGGTCAAACTTGTTCTGGACCCATTCAGCCTCTGACAACTTGGTTTCCATTATCATACGCAAAGAGGGAATCTCAACCTCGATTGGGAGTACCGCTTCCATTCCATACACAAGGGAGAACGGGGTTTCTCCTGTTGAAGTGTGGACAAATGTCTGATATCCATGCAAATCAAAAGGGAGCATTTCATGCCAATCTTTATAAGTAACAACCATCATCTGGATGATCTTCTTGATATTCTTATTAGCAGCTTCAACAACCCCATTCATCTTCGGCCTGTATGAAGATGAGTTGTGATGGACAATCTTGAATTCCTCACAAAGTTCTGTCATCATCTTATTGTTCAGATTCGAGCCATTGTCGGTGACAATTCTGCTCGGTACACCATACCGACATATCAGATTATTCTTAATGAAACACACAACCACCTGCTTAGTAACATTAGCATATGAAGCTGCTTCCACCCATTTGGTGAAGTAATCAATTGCTACCAAAATAAAGCGGTGTCCATTCGAAGCTTTGGGTTCTATCATTCCAATCATGTCAATATCCCATATAGATAAAGGCCATGGGGAAGAGATCACGTTGAGAAGTGTTGGAGGCACATTAACCTTATTCACGTAAATCTGGCATTTATGACACTTCTTTGCAAATTTGTAACAGTCAGATTCCATTGTCAGCCAATAGTAACCTGCCCTTAGCATCTTTTTAGCCATCAAATATCCATTGGCATGAGTGCCAAATGAACCTTCATGAACCTCATGCATCAACATGTCTGCTTCGTGTCTATCCACGCATCTGAGCAGGACCATGTCATAATTTCTCTTGTACAACACATTTTCACTGAGGAAGAAACTGCTTGCCAATCTTCTCAATGTCTTTTTATCTTTATTCGATGCACGAATCGGGTATTCCTAAGTCTGAAGAAAATGCTTGATATCATAATACCAAGGTTTCTCATCTGCTACCTCCTTTGTTGTAAACACGTGAGTAGGCCTATCCAGTTGTCGAACTATAATTCGAGGTATATCATTCCAAGTATTTACTTGATACATAGAAGCCAGAGTTGCCAGAGCATCCGCCAGTTGATTTTTCATCTCTAGGGATGTGATGGAATTCAACTTTATTAAAGAAGGGTAACAATCTTCTAGCATATCTTTGTAAGGGATCAAGCCAGGGTGACGAGTATCCCACTCTCCTTTAATCTGATTTATTACCAAAGCTGAATCACCATACACATCTAGAATTTTAATTCTGAGATTAATAGCTTCCTTGAGACCTATGATGCAAGCCTCATATTCTGCCATATTATTAGTACAATCAAATGTGAACCTTGCAGTAAAAGGAATGTGTGATCCATGTGGAGTGACGATCACATCATCAATTCCTTTACCATAAGCATTCACAGCTCCATCAAATATCATACTCCAGCGAGACTCAGAATCAGGACCTTCCTCAGGAAATGGTTCATCACAATCTTTCACTTTCAGAAACATCACATCCTCATCGGGGAAGTCATACTTCAAATACTGATAATCATCAACTGGTTGATGAGCAAGATAATATGCTAACACGCTGCTTTTGATAGATTTTTGAGTGTGGTATTCGATATCATATTCAAATAACAGCACCTGCCAGCGGGAAATTCTCCCAGTAAGAGCGGGCTTTTAAAAAATGTACTTGATTGGATCCATTTTGGAGATCAACCAAGTAATGTGATTCAACATATACTGCCACAAACGTTTTGCCGCCCAGGCCAGAGCACAACATGTCTTTTCAAGCATGGAATACCGAAACTCACAATCAGTAAACTTTTTATTGAGATAATAAATAGCGTACTCTTTCTCCCCATTTCATCTTGTTGTCCCAGAATACAGCCCATGGAATCATCTAACACTATCAGATACATAATCAATGGTCTTCCTTCAACAGGAGGGAGCAAGATAGGAGGTTCAAGAAGATATTCTTTAATACTTTCAAATGCCCTTTGGCAGTCATCTGTACACACACGACCTTGATCTTTCTTTAACAACTTAATGATCGGTTCACACGTTGCAGTCACGTGGGAAATGAATCTGGAAATATAATTCAAATGCCCGAGGAACCCTCTGGCTTGCTTTTTAGTTCTCAGTGCTGACATTACTTGAATTGCTTTGACTTTATCAGGGTTAACTTTAATCCCTCTCTGGCTAACAATGAAACCCAACAATTTCCCTAACCGAACACCGGAGGTACATTTATTTAGATTCAAGCAGAGACGATACTTCCTTAAGCGCTGAAACAACTTCAACAAATCTTCTACATGCCCTTCTTCAGTATGGGATTTAGCAACCATATCATCAACATATACCTGGATTTCCTTTTGTATCAGATCATGGAATAGGGTTGTCATAGCCCTCTGGTATGTTGCACCAGCGTTCTTCAACCCGAAGGGCATCACTCTATAAAAAAATGTTCCCCAGGGTGTGATAAAAATTGTTTTTTCCATGTCCTCAGGAGCCATATTTATTTGATTATACCCGGAAAATCCGTCCATGAACGAGAAAACTTTGAATTTTTCTGTGCTATCCACTAACATATCAATGTGTGGCAATGGAAAACATCTTTTGGACTAGCTTTATTTAGATCTCTGTAATCTACGCACATGCGAACTTTTCCGTATTTCTTTGGTATTGGGACAATATTGTGTTAGAACATAGTTTGATTCTACAACCCTCAGTTAGAGTTTTGATGATAACAAAATACAAGATTAAATGAATTATGAGATTTATATATGACATAGATGATACCTAAAAATATGTTATGTATTTACAGGAAACTCTGATGGAATCAGCATCAGAATATCAGAACATCAACATCAGCATCAGAAGATCAATACATGTGCTACGCTGAAGTCTGATGAACAGAATCTGCGCTTAACATACTCTGACTCTGATCAAGATCCTAAATATGTCATCAGAACTCAGAAGCGCCAGAATAAGCTAAAGCCAAGAACACTCTGATCTTCATTAAGCAGAACATTCTGAAGTGTTAACGTTACTGCATTCAAGGCAGATTAATTACCAACAACTTTATTCCAAGACAAAGATCTTCTCAAAATGGAAAGAACGTAATGAGCATTGAAATGGAATTATTGGCATCAACGTATCTTTTCCAAGAAGTATTTAAACAAATCAGTGAGAAGTGAAATGGCTAATGCTCTACAATACTCTACACGCCTAAAGTCAATCATCACTAAACTCGTTCTCACTTTTGCTAAAAAGCTTTCAATTGCTTACTCTATAGCTCTAGCAATCTAGTGTCACTTAAGCTTCATTTTGTGTATTATCACAGTTGTGATATATAGTTTTTGTAGAAAACATCAAACACACATAATAGTTCATTTATCTGTAAGAAAGAATTTCCTAGAGAAATCGGTCTGTGGTTTAGACTCAAGAAGGCTTTAGCAGTTGTTAAAGCAGTTTTGTATTCAGTTGAATATAGTGGATTAAGATCTCGTTGGAGAGAGGCGAAATCACCTTGACGGGTGGACTGGAGTAGTTTGAGATCAAACGAACCAGGATAAAAATAACGTGTTGTCTGCATTTGATTTCAAGTTTTAACAATTCAACCCCCCTTCTTGTGTTTTTCACATCTTCATATTGGCAATCCCATGAGGGTACACCGATGTCACAAGAAAACCGACATTAATCTGCTTTAGAACTCCCTCTTTGATCTTCACTGCCATATCTGGGTGAGTTCTTCGTAACTTCTATTTGATTGGCGGACATTCTGGCTTCAACGGTAAATGGTGCTCCATAATATCTGTATCTAGACCAGGCATATCTTGGTAAGACCAAGCAAAAATGTCCACATACTCTTTCAACAACTCAATCAACCTGCTCTTCACATCAGGGTGCAGTAACGCTCCAATCTTAACTTCCTTCAGATCTTCTTCTGAACCCAAATTGATTACTTCCAATGACTCTTTAAATGGCTGAGTGGCATCCTCCTCGCGCTCAAGAAACCGTGAGACCTCTTATGAGATCTCATCATAGTCTTCTTCTTCGGCCCCATACACAGGACATTCAAAGTTGGGAGAGGGTGTAGGGTCATTGTATTCAACGAGTTTTTTTTAATTAATCTGCACATATGATTTATGATTGTTTTTAGAAACAGACACATATAACAAGTGATCATCCAGGTTGAATTTCAGTTATTATTTATTTTAAAAGGTTTTTTTTCTGATTACCATTTTCCAAGAAAAAATAAAAAAATAAAAACATAATTTGGGAAACAAAGACAACTTTTATTATTGATTTTAAAAGTCACAACAAACAAATAAGCCCGTACAATACTAATACTTTCACCTTGGGCAGAGTGAAAGCTTTTCAAAAAGATTAACAAAACAAATTACTTTGAAACATGTATGCAAGAGGGAACATCAATGGTGATCCAGTTCCGAACCCTAACTTCGTATGTCATATAATTCCGCATTTCTGGCTCTGCTTCATCTTCCACAATGGCATTAATCCCGGAGATAGTTAGATGAAGATAACCCCCGCTATAGAAGATGTCTTGATACTTGTTTGCAGCAGACTTCAGCTTCATGCCCTTACCTTTATCATTCTTCAAAGAGAACCCCAAGCCAGTTCCGTTCTTGTTTACAGGTGGATCCACAATCTGTCCCCATACCTCACTATGACCATTACGCATAACCTGTTGCGCATCCTTAAGTGAAACCATAAAATTCTCATTTCCCCTTATGTTGTCAATGGATAGAGCTTGGAACTGGGTTCCAACAACAACTTCATCCGCCTCCACAATGATGAAAGAGGACAAATGAGACATTAATAATGCCTATTCTCCATTTATAATCACCACTTTTCCTTCACGTACAAACTTCATCTTTTAGTGTAAAGTCGAAGTGACAGCCCCTGCCTCATGTAACCACGACCGTCCAAGCAAGCAGCTATAAGCGCGTACAATATCCATGACCAGGAAAGTAATTTGAAACAAATGTGGGCCTATATGAATAGGTAAGTCCACTTCACCAATAACAGATTTATTTGATCCATCAAATCCTTTCACAATAATGCCACTTGGGCGCATGGGAGTTCCTTGATATTTCAACTTTATAAGCATGCTCCTCAGTATAATGTTCAAAGCGGATCCATTATCAATCAACACATTGGATAGTGAATCATTCTTGCAGTTCATAGAGATGTGGAGGGCCAAGTTGTGATTCCTTCCTTCATCTAGAAATTCATCATCGTAGAAACTCAGGTTATTACATGACGTAATGTTCCCTACTACACTGCTGAATTGGTCTATAGGCATGTCACTTTCCATAAAATCTTGGTCCAATACCCTCATCAAAGATTCCCTGTGAGCAGAGGAGTTCATCAATAAAGCCAAGATAGATATTTTTGAAGGAGACTGCAGTAGCTGATCCACAATTCTGTAGTGGCTCATCTTGATTATCTTCAAAATATCATCCACCTCCTTCTCTAGCGTAGCTCTACTAGATTCACCCACTGCCTTCTTGGGTTCAACATTTTCAACAATTTCTTTCCAGTACTCACATCTCCTCGAACAACTGGTGAAAATACACGACCAATGCGGGTCACTCTGCTAGTCTCAGTAATATTTCCAACATCAGGCATTGGCTGGGTGGGAACTTCCACACCATCCTCTAAAATTGTAGCATTATATTTGTAGGGTACTGCCTTATCTGACTTGTAAGGGACAGGACCCGACAAACTAATCACCAATGGAGTAATATCTGGCTTGCTATGATACTCAACTTCAAAATGGGCAGGTGTACCAAAACAAGGTACAATAACGTTTACCCCTTCTTAAACACAATCGGTCATTATTGAGTCATCTCTGGAAAACAAAACCTCATCTGAGGAGAAATACTCATCTGCAGAGGCATACTCATCATCCGACTCTTCTTCAGCCAAATAAACCTCAATCATATCAACTTCATGGTAATCATCCCTTTGAACTGTAACCTTGATGGTTCCATTATCCAACAACAACTGAACACCTTTCCTCATAATTGAACATCGTCGGGAGTCCTGGCAGCAAACTCGACAAGATCCATACTAATGTTCCACCTGATCAACCATGTGGCAGAAAGTAGCGTGCAATTGCACAAAGTCCTCATTCATATACTCCACATAAAAAATTATGGACTCTCCAGGACATCCAGAAACCATGTTCACTTCCTCTTCATACTCTGCCCTTGGCCTGATTATGTGGATGAGGCCCTCATCTATCATCTCCTGCAAATCAGCCTTTATCTTGTCGCAACCATGTATGTCTGTACTGCAAATAGCACAACCGGCATGGTCATGCATATAGTAGCTAAATTCACAGAGGTATGCATGCATTTTCACCAAATCTCCTCTAACCAGATTAATATCAAAAATCCAGAAGTTTCCTGGACAACCGACCCCATATTCACAGCATTTGCTCCTCCATGCTTGGGTAGAGGATTGTCTTTCACATTAGGGCCCATATCTTTGAAGGATATAATACCAGATTTCACCAATTTCTACACCCCAGTCTTCAAAGGATAGCAGTTCTCAATGTTATTCCCTGGTGCTCCCTGATGAAAAGCACGTGTTTGGTCCACCTTGTAATACCAAGGCAATGGTGATCGTACAACGGGAGGTGGTCGGGTCTGAACCAACTTCTTCTGAATTAATGCTGGTAGTAACTCTATATAACTCATAGGAATAGGGTCATAACTCTCCCTTCTCTGATTATACCCTCGATTCCCCTGATGGGATGGTCTCTGATAAGCTACGGTGGTTGGAGCTACACCAACAACTAGAGTAATTGAGGCGACTTACTGATGATGCTGGTAATTTCTTCTAGGAGGATTAACCCTCCTCTCTTGCATAACAACATTTGTATCTCCTTCTTTCTTTTTGGAAAACCCATAGGATGGCTTCTTAGTATTTCCAGAACCTTCACTCTTCATTAAACGACCCTCTCTTACAACCTCTTCTAACTGGATACCCATTCCTACCATTTCGGTAAAGTCACTTGACGCACTCGCTACCATCCTCTCATAGTAGAAAGCACCCAGAGTTTTCAAGAAAATCTTAGTCATCTCCTTCTCTTCCATGGGAGGAATCACTTGGGAGGCTATCTCATGCCATCTCTATGCATATTCTTTAAATGATTCCTTGTCTTTCTGGACCATGGTCCTGAGTTGATCACGGTCAGGCACCATGTCCACGTTGTATCTGTATTCTCTGATAAATGCTTCTCCCAAGTCATTGAAAGTATGAATGTTGACGCTGTCCAAACTCATATACCACTTTAGCACAACACCGGTCAAACTATCCTGAAAAAGTGAATCAGCAGACGCTGATCATTAGTATGGGTAGACATTCTCCTTACATACATCACAAGATGAGCACGAGGGAAAGTGTTTCCCTTGTACTTTTAAAACTCCGGGACCTTAAACTTTGCAGGTATCTTAACATTCGGGACCAAGCATAATTCATTCACGTTCTTCCCGAACAATTCCTTTCCCCTGAGGGCCTTCATCTCCCTCTGCATCTTGTCAAACTGTTCTTGGAAGTCATCCATTCTGTCATAAAGACCCAAGTCTTCACTTGGTGGAGGAAAAGGGCGACACATATCATCATTAACAAATGGAACCATATTCATCGAAGGAGGTGCAACGGGAGCAACATGCACCACAGGGGGTGCAGGAGTAACAATAGTCTGAACAACTGGAGCTTCTTGAGGACCAAGATTGAAACTTTCAGGCGCAAAGTTCTCTGGAATTCCCCATGGATAACCTTGAGACATGCGATTATGAACAACAGTTGGAGTAGCAGACACAAGAACAGTCAGAGCTTCAACAGTAACCCTTGTTGGTTAAGGTTGAACACTCGGTGGCTGATTCTGAGCAGCCACCAGAGATTCCATCAGAGCATTATGATTGGCCATACCGGCCTTCAAAGCAGAAACCTCCTCGCGCAACTCGCGATTCTCTTGTTCTAAGTTGTCCATCTTCCTTCTGAAATTAGCTCGAGTGTTGTAGTGGTGAGTCAGCTTGCTGAACGAAGTAAAGAATCTTGGTAAGACACCTGGATATGCATAACAAATGCAAGAAATACGTGCAATATGATGCATGATATGTAATGCACATGATTAATTTTTATTATTAATATTTCAAGGGACTTAAAGATTTATAGACATATTGCAAATATCAAAGTAATAACACATTTGATATACTGAATTTTTTTATTATAATAACTTTAAAATGGATTACAAGTTTCAACAATCCCAAGTACAAGATGAAAATAAATTCTAAAACCCCAAGAAGTAAAGCTGACGAAGATCACTCTATACGCTGACGCTTCCCTGTAAGCCTGGTAATCTGAGCCTTCAACCTCTGGTTTTCTTCAGCATATCTGGTGGCTACCTCCTTCCAATCACCTGAATCAGGAAGTGAGCAACTAGCATCTGACTGAGGCTTAGGAGAAAATAAATACCCTTTCCTCTCCATGATCTCTACAGCTCGAATCTAAAGGATCTCAATCAAGTCGTCTTTCTCCTTTAAGTCGACTCTATAGGAAATCTCTAAAGTTTGGCACTTATTCTTCCAAGCATCCCTTTCTTGTTGCATCCTGACTAAATCAAGTTATAGTTCTTCTATATCATCCAATAAGGGAGGAGTGGTTTTTACAAACAAATCAGGCATAGGTGCTTTCTGAGAATACGACATCTTCAACTGAATAGCTCTCGCTTGGACCCACTGAAGATAAGGTTCTAAAGAAACAACCCCTCTTGGTCCCAAATCTTTCCTACTCTTCTTATGAATGTGACGCCAGGCCTTCACAATCTTCTCCCTAGCTTCCTTATGGTATTCTCCTTCCTTTAGAAAGAAACTACTCAAATGAATACTATTTGGTTTATCCCTCATCGGATAACCAAGCTGTCGTCGTGCAAGAACATGGTTATAGTTAATTCCTCCCTTTGTACCAAGAAGAGGTACATTGGGGAAACTACCACAACTGTAGACAATCTCTACATCCTGATAAGCTCGATGATAATAATCAATATCCGAGTGAGTAAGTGCCATGATCTTAGGAGCCCAATGAGATTCCTTCCAGATATCCCAAAAAGCATCAGACCGAGGCATATGAGAGATAAACCACTAGTACAATAGAGGCGTACAACAGATAATCACCCCCCCATGATAAGAATTCTGAAGATGAATAGAGTAATAAGCATCACCCAACAATGTAGGAACCGGGTTTCCAATAATGAAGATCCTGATATCATTAACATCAACAAACTTATCCACATTAGGAAATAAGAACAACCCGTAAGCAAGTAGAGCAAAGATGGCCTCAAAATTGACTGTACTCTTCATCCTAGCAAAGTAACGAGCTTTATCCAATAAGAACTAAGCTGGTAATCCTCTAATCCCTCCTTTAGTATTCATATGGGCTTCAACCTCATACTTCCTCAGATGGATCAAAGCAACAATCTCATGTGATTTTGGCTCACCCTCCAAACCAGTAAAAGGAACACGATCGATAACAGGTAAATCCAACAGATAAGAATACTCCTCCAGTGTAGGCATCAACTAATAGTCAGGGAAAGTAAATCAATGATACATCAGATCATAGAACTGGACCAAGGTTGAGAGAATACCCTCCTTCATCCTAAGCTTCATGAGAGGAATGATGGATCCATACTTCTTCTGAAAATCTGCAGAACACTCAATCTCGGGAATTAGACTGATCAACTCATCTATCTTGGGATCCTTGAAACTGTATTTTCCGGTCTTTCTTTTTCCAGAATCCATGGTCAAAAGGTACCTGAGATATTCCCAAATGGTCAACTTTTAAGTCCCTTGAAATGAAATTCCTACAAAATATGCTTATGAGTGCATGGATGCATGATGCAATAATCACACACAATATCACACATATAGGGTTCATAGGTTCAACGTCACGAGCATGAGGTCGAAGGTACTACCCATAAGGTATGGTCTAAAAGTTATCACCTGCCGAATAAGGTTCTAGAGGTTCCCAGAGTCTACATCCTTCCTTCGGATATTACCAACTTCCCATTGACTCGGTAATTAGTAACATTCTCAAGAAAAACTTGTCCGGGCGTAGTATCGCGTGACAACTATTTCCGGATTACTCCGTAGTAGTTTCCGCACTACACCTAAAAGGCCAAGATGGGTTAGGTATTCCACGGTCCTCAACTTTAGTAGGCTCCCAGGTCGAAAGCAGTACGTCTTCCCGATTACTCAATAAACGACACTACAGTCAAAGGGGCCTCAACTAAGTGGGGGATCTCATGGCTCCTTTTTTGGGATTACTCCCTCAAATTTAACATGACTATACCGCCTGTCCTATATTAAAGTTTTCCCAAGTCCGGGTATAGGACTTATAAGTAATCACCAAGCACCCTGAAAACTAAGAAAGTCCAAACAAACAAATATATAACATATAACACATAAACAACAATAACACATATATCGATATAAACAAAGATAAGTTTAACCCACTTAGGGATGGACTAGCAAGAGGTCAATCTTTCCCCAGTGAAGTCGCCATTTTTTTTCTGTAGCGGTAGAAATGTTTAAGACTAAGCCATTGAATTTACTAGACTTATACAAATCAAAATAAAAATCGCCACCGCGCTTTATTGTTTCCACAGGAATGGGAAAAGAGCGAGTAACCCAAAAAGAGGGGGAAATATTCAAGGTAAGGGGGTTGGTTATGCAAAGGGAAGGTATTAAAATCCCAAACATCTACGGTACTCCGCAGGAACCTCTTTGAAAAATATGTATATTTTGGCTATAAAATATTATATGTAAAATAGATAGTGGAGGTGAGAAAAGAAATATATTTTTTTTATGATTTTTGCACCCACCGCGATTGTGAACCTTTAGTGCCTACGTACCACCTTTCGTGCAATAGGGGATCAGGGTACATGTAGTTTACCTTTTAGAAATTTTAAAAACACAAGTGTGTTGGTTAATTTTATGAGATAAAACATCATCGTCATTGTCTGTGTGGAAAACATAATTACTACCCACAATCATGAGAAATGAGTATTTGCATCATCTCAAAGTGGAGGATATGGCTTGGATTTTAAAATCAACAACGTCTTACTCAAAACCCAAGTGGAAGAAGAGACTATCCTAAAGCATAAGGTAAAAGCTAGGGATAAGAACCATCTAACCAACAAGAAGCCAATATTTGAAATTATGAGTCAAGATAGAATTCCCATTCTTTGGATTTAAACC
Source organism: Vicia faba (assembly GCA_948472305.1). NCBI lineage: Eukaryota > Viridiplantae > Streptophyta > Magnoliopsida > Fabales > Fabaceae > Vicia > Vicia faba. The sequence goes on along the minus strand of OX451735.1, from coordinate 536,147,154 downwards.
AAGCAAGCAAAGATACTAGACCTCTTGAGAGAACCAAACTTCAAGTATATTAAGTTTTCACAAAAATTGGGCAGAGTAACGGCTGTATACGGGTGAATTCCATATTACAAACAAAGAATGTAGTCACAATAACCTGCACACAAAACAAACAAACAACCCAATGTCTTGAAGTAAACCTCAAGAACTCCAAACAAAATATCAATTAAGTTCACAAGGTCTCCAACATAGGCCAAGTTTTCTAATCCTAAGTCCAAGAAGTCCAATACTCCACAATGCCAAGGATAGTAACCAAATAGTCCAAGTATTATTAAAGGTTTTTTAGGATTCATGTTGATTATTAGGTGTCTTGAAAAAGAAAAGAAAGGCTCAAGTGAGCAAAATAAAAATAACAAGAATATAAATGCTCAAGTGAGCAAAATACAAATAGCATGAAATGTAATGCTTAAAGTAAATGGTACATAAAGCATAAAAAATAAAATCATAAAGTAAAATCAATTATAAAATTAGTGGTTAGTTGGATGACCATCTTGAAACTTGCATTTGGAACTCATTAGAGGATTGGTAGAACCAAAGCCTTCACACAACAAGTTGCATTTGCTTTTTGACAAGTATATCATCCATTTGGAATCCTCACAAGCACCATTTAATGATCAACGATATTTAAGTAATCCGCGTTGACCAAAAGTGTTGTAGATCCATTAGAGGATTGGTAAAACCAAAGTCTCCACACAATGAATCTCAAAGTTATTGGATCATAGGGATCAAATTAACATACATGGGCTTGCAAACATATGTTTGGGCCATGAATGATCATTTATTCGAATCGGGACAAAATTTAATGCTATTTTAAGAAATCGTAAGTGGACTTATATAGAAGTCGCACCTATTTTGAGGCCGGTCAATAGCAATTTATGCACCATTTGTTTTGAGACATGATATAGAGATCATGCTTCAATAACACTTAGTGTAATAAGAAAGGGATGAGATGAAGAGCGATGAGAAAGAATGCAAACCACATTTGAATTAAATTTTAATTAAACTATTATTAAAATCATTCATCCATTTTATGGAGTTAGACTCAACATCATGGATTCAATGATGTTAACAAAGTTCATAATAAAAAATTCGACCCAAGATTAGCCAGGAAATAATCACAAAATAATATTGTATTTAATATATACATTAAAAAAGTTTTAGAATATTTTAAAATAGAAATAAAAGAGAAAAATATTAACTATGTTCAAATTAATCTAGAAATAAAAAGTAAGACCATAGAAAAATCAGAAAATGACTTAAATATTTTTATAATTTTTTTTTGTAATTTTTTAAAGTCAGAAACTATTTTTAAAATTAAAAGAAATGAGTAGAATAAACCAAAAATGATAAAAAATAACAAAGTCAAAAAATAAAAAATAAATGAGGTTACCAATATTTGTCACAATATTATTGGATCCTTCCAGAATTTTTTCAGATTTTAAAAATGTACAAAAGTATTTTTAAACATTTAAAACAAATCAAATAAAGTGATAATTTATAAAAAGTATCAAAACACAAAGTAAAATTGTGAAAAAATAAAAATCAGAAAGAGAAAAATCGAAAATATTTTTCATAATTTTTTCCGATTTTTTGGACTAAAAATGAATTTTCTATGATTTTTTGAAATTTAAAACAATTAAAGTAAAAATTAGAAAATAAAATATCAAACCAAAAAAATATGGGCCATCTGATCAATGTCAAAATGCGTCAGTAAACAAATCAAGTGGACCGAGCGCGCTGTGCATATCATGGTCATTAGTAAATAAAACACTGGATCATTTATTAAATCAGAAATTCAAAAAAACAACTGGCGCGCCTTCATTGGTTGGAAGATGACACGTTGGTCATCTTCAACCTCCAGCCAACGTGAATTGTAGGTCTCTCAAACTATAAAATCAAAAGCTCAGACTTATGTCATTCGCTTCGTCTCTTCAAGACGAAGACAACCACACCTTCACGACAAATTTATATAAACTGTAGCTCAAGCAATTTGGAAGGAAAGTTTTGAAAAGGGATTTGAAATTTCTTGGTCATAATATATTTCCAGATAAAAACAAGTGTTGCGACTAGAACAAGGGCAATGAGAGCATCACAATAATATCAAAGTTTTGAAGAATTGATGGAGAAATCTACCTATTGAAATTGAGTTGCAAAGCTCTGAAACTGGACTTCTATGGAACAATATAGAGCACAATTCTTGAAGGTAATTGTATGGTTAGCTTCAGGGAAGATCAAGGAAGGTGAATTGATAGAAAAATTGGATTAAAAAAGGCTTGAAAACTGATTATGAATTTACAGAATATTGAGTTATGAAACAAGTTTGGCAAGGTGATTCTGGCTATCCAAGCTTAAGGAAATGAATGAGGGATGACCCTCTATTTATAGGAGAATGAATGGGATCCTCAAGCGTGTGAAATGATGAAGTTTGGAGGGAAATCATGGGGGGTCTGCAGCATGAACAAAGTGTGACTTGTTTAGCATCAAAACTCAGCCAAATCGCGCGTTTCATGATGCTAAACACCTTTGGAAAGTTTCTAAACATGATTAGAAGAAAAAATGCGTGGAAAACTTATGATTAGAATCCAAAACAAAGATTTCAAAATCTGACTTGTGATGAAACTTCAGTTTCAAGCTGCCAATTTCAAAACAATGGCATTTTCAGCTCAAGGGGTCTTAGGACATGATTCTTGATGCTTTAGAAAGATGAGGTTACAAGCTTTGAAATGGAAAAAGAATGGAATCAAATGTATGTTTGAGCTGAAAGTTGCGTTGAGTCAAAGTTGGAGAAAAAGGGTTGACTTTCCATACTTAGAAATATTTCAAATTTTTCTTCAAAAGTGACCTATAATGTTTTGCATCCAAACATGGTCTTCCAGTTGGAATTTGTTCTTGATAAAAAAATATGGCATGAAATAAACCTCTTGAATGACATTTTGAAACTTGAACCATTCAAAATCTCCAAAAATTGAGAGAGTTATGAATTGTTAAAGTTGGCAAAAATCATGAAATTCCCTATAATATTTTGCATCCTTAGGGCATCTTATATCCATTTTCTCACTTTGCACATAAAAGAAGGAATAAAGTTCACATCCTCAATATCATTGTGGAAAAAGAGTGGACTCAAGGTGATAAAAATTAACCAAGTTATGATCATTTGAAGCTACACCTGAGAAATTGGGGGTTCATCTAGAGGACTTGTAATCTTTCTTCATCATTAAGTTTCTTCCACATGAAAACTCCTTGAAACTTTTAAAGTGATTTTTTAAAATTCCAAAATATGAGCAAGATGTACTTCTTTGAAGTTCAAAACCCTAGCTCCTAGACCAAGAAAATGCTTTGAGGAACTTTGACAATTTTGACCAACCTTCTTGTACCAACACTCTTGCTTTGTAAATAGAAGTTGTTGAGGATGATAATTAGAACTCATAGCCATAAAAACCACTTTCATATCTTGATAATTTAGAGAAATATGCACTTGTGATCAATGGGAACAAGACCTTGTCCAATCATGACTTCTTCCATCAACCCTTTGTACCTTTGAATCAATTTGATAACTTTGAAATATGATGAACCAAAATAAACTTTGCCATGCCATTTCTTCTAAAAAAACTTCAATGGTGAGGTTTGAGTTTCTCAAGCTTTATTGACTAGTGCATGGAAGAAACTCATGAACCCATGGATCAACTTGCTAAGCCACATTGCCTTTACCTACATTATTAACAAGTAAGACCATCCAACATTGCATTTTATCAATTAGAAAGAAAATCAAGTCAAAATATCCATGATCACAAAAGAAAACAAGTCAAGATGCTTGGTGATTCCTCAAAGAGAAAAACTAAAGATAGGGAGGAGGTCCAAAATCCCTAATGTGATCTTGTTGTGATTTAATCAATATGGTATGATGAAGGGATCTTAGGGGGGAAAATTGGGGTACAACAACAGTATCTGAGCTAATTAACCTTTCTCCCCCTTTATAGCCAAGACTTGGCAAAGGAGACCTTCATAATACCAGAACCAAGCACAACTTACCCAAACTCGAATAAAAGCCATAAGAATTATGGACTCAAGAAGCTCACGGGGTTACAGAGAAACGAGATAAATCTCTATAAATAACTGGGATTTTTACTTGGAAAATGACGATCCTAGATTGTAGCATCAATCTTGGTCAAAAGGAAACCATATTTGAGGAGAAAACTTCAAGTATCAATATGCACCATCTATAATGGCTTTGAATGCTATAGTTACTTCCTGTAAATACACATGCATAGTCAGACAAATTTTTCTCCCCTGTTTACAACCACGTGTTTGAACACATAGGCCACTCCACCCTATGTTGATCATGCATGAACATGTCCTGTATAATGTCCTGGCACTTAGTCAGACATTGTCTTCTTATTTCAGTGATCAATACATCTTCTCCCACCAATCAGGGATGCTTCACCAGATTATCCACCTATTCATACTGGATTCTAAGTGTTCTTCTTTAACTTAGACTTAGTGACATATACTAAGATAACAAAATATCACATTTATGACACCTCTTCATAATATAGACCCTCAAGGAGTCTTTTTGAAATCTATAGAGAAAAATAAATTCTCCCAGACTTCCCAATAAACTTCTAAGAGATATGTGATCTTCTGATCTTCACCGGGCTTTTCATAATTAGAAACCACCATGTCTTGTTAATTTTATCCATAACTTCATAATGTCACAACATGTTGTTTCGACATCATTTCCTCATAAAACCTTTACAAAAGGGAACAATATTCTGGCTTGATAATACATTTATCATTGCAACAACAATTTACATATATCCATATGACTCCCTTTGCCATGAGTACCTAATGCTCTAGCTGAAGATGAAGACTAGATGAGAAACTTCAGCACTTCCTGCATATGCTGAACCTTGACTCCCTCAGTAGAGTCAAACTAGAGTCAGATATTATCACTCCTTGAGAATACTTCCAAGAACTCTGACTTCTTCACAACACAAGGATACATTTGATCATTATCTTATCCTAACCACACTCTGTATCATGACCTTTTGAATAGTCCAGATGTCATGCATACTAGGTGTGAAGTCACTCAAAAAATCCAAAAACTCTTAGTTTCTCCAGATCACCAAACCTTTTATGGAGTGACTTGCAGCAAAAAAAATACCCCTTAAGTATCTGTTAGCAGCCTTCTGCCTTTATAACCACTAGTAGTTGTTGATACTAGTGGAGTCTTCAACAAAATAGTCATGCATTCATCAAGCATGCTACTGTAGACAAGATTAGACTCTCCATATTCTAATCCACATAGTAAAAAATGCCACTTCTCACAATAACGCTTAAGCATCCAACTTCACATGAACAATCCCAAGCATTAAACAAAACAACCATCAACAATCATGATGTTCAGACATCATGTGGTACATCAAGTTCATAATACATAACCTAATCAATCTGGTTCTCAATCATTTAAAGGACTCATTGTGCATAGAAATCCTTTAAGAAGCTCCCATTAGAACACACAACCGGTGTACAGGTTCCTGCATGTTTTACAGTCTGGTTTGTAGTAATGGCTTTGCACACCTGATTATCAGTTACTTCCAACTCACAAAAATCATCTTCATACCTGCCCAGATAATTCAACACAAAAACCTTCCTATATTCCTTACTTTTGTGATCAACATAAGTCATCAAAAGAATTCAGCTCCATAATCTCTTTGCACTCCAGTGCACCTGTTCCCAATTCTCTTTCAAGGGCAATTATTCTTTGAAACACATATTTCCACTTTTCAACATTGCTAATATAATGGAAGGAAATTTTGTCAAGAGGAGCATCAGGCACCCTGACAAAAAGCTTCTTGCTTGCAGACTTCTTCAAAGGAGAGATGTCCTGGACATCATCCTCATCATCATTTGAGGAGCTATCAGGTCTAACTTTTCTTTTGTTGGAGGGAGGAATTACTTTAATCCAGGGCTTTGGGGGACTATAATAGTATTCTTCTTGATACTCTTGGCAGAGGATGTGACATCTCCTACCAATCAGCAGGATAGTCTTCTTTGTCCCATTCATTGTTGCAGAGAAAAATAAATTTTCGCAGAACCAACACATCCTCTTGGAGAAAGATGGTATACTCTAGCAGCATTTGGCTAGAGTCTCCAAAGACTCATAAGGACATAAACAACTACATCTTGTAGCAACATGTCTCAGTATGTTATCCAACATCATCTTCATTGTAGGGAAATAACTCTATATGCTTGAACATCACAAGCTCCAAACAAACCAATTAGTCCACTGACTCCTCCTATCATGGACAATCAAAACTTCATTATGGAGAAAACACAACACTAAACACCCACTAGTTCACTGGGAATAACTCCAAGTACTCTAAACTAAACACATAACCATCACACCTCTGATTCATGCCCTTGCACCTTCATACATATTATCATGACTCTTTGGATGGCTAAGATGTCATGCAACCATAGTCTGAAACCAACTTCCAACCATTTCTTAGTGTGCTTAAAAGCGTTACTAAGATTATAAATCTCCAATAGAAGGAGTACCCCTTAACCAATGTGCTGATTAAATCCTCCTTCTGCACATTACTAGTATTTGCTGACACTAGTAAAGTCTTCAGGCCAAGATAGTAGTTATACATTACTTGAGCATACTTCTTCTTCAATCAGAATCTCCTTATTCAACACCATAGACAGAACTGCCACTAATGAGTGTGGAGTTTGAATATTGAGATCCATAGTTCCAAGTATCTTTAATAGACTATCATCAAAAATGATGTTCCAACATCATTTGAGACATCAGCAACATTACCATAGAGCTTATCATCTCTGGTTCTAGAAACATCATCCGAGGGACTTATTTCCACCCATGCCCTTTAACAAACTCCCCATTCTCATAAGAGGATCTCACAAGGTCTCACAACAGAAATATTCTCTCACTATATTCTGTAGTAAGATTCTAACAGCTTTCTTCTTCATACCTGTGATACTTGTTGAATCTTTAACAAGACATCCAATCATGGAAGCCAAAAAATTCTAGGTTAGGTCAGTGCCTTGACCTTAAGCTCAACCCTTGGAGAACACAAAATATACTAGATTCTCTTGACTAGAACCACATAGACCCAACAAGGGCATAGTTAGCTACACCTAGTAGCCATAAGTCACAACATGTTGCCTGTAATTTTCACAAGCTTGAATTACACGCAAGCTCCATAACTACTACAACAATAACCATAGATAGGTCCTAAGCCCCCCCTATCATGGACTAACAAGGCTTATGCTGAGGATGAACACTTGGACACCAGAATAAAAATAAGAGACTTCACGCACTCACTGAAACATATCAACACTCTTGTGAAAATAACTCATCCTGAATCTGATATACCAACTCCAGGTCTTCAGACTTTTACAAGGTCATGTCTGATACATGGACCTACATAACCACACAAATATCCATACCTATTTGGATATCCAAGATATCGTGAACACATACTTGGACATCATACACACACAAGCCCTCAAATAGCTTGTTTTAAGCATAATTGCAATAGAGGGAAACCAACTTCTTCATATTCCTTTATTCTAACAATCACTAGCAATTGCTGATACTAGTGAAGTCTTCAACATAGTAGTTATGTAGTCACCAAGCATGCTACTAAGGACAGGATTAGGATCTGCATCTTCTAGTCCACAAAGTTGGAACTCCTTCTTTTGACAACCATGTTGATCCTCAATCTTCCATAATCATAATCTCAAACCTTCCTTTACAAAATGATGTTACAACATCATTTAAGACATCAACCTTTCTTCACAGATCCCAATAATTAAGTTCTTCATTTATCAACCAAAGAGATTATTAATCTTGATAGTATTTTTAAGAAAAGATCACAAAAGATTACATCTTCTGCGACTCATTTAAATTGATACAACCACCTGAATACTATAAAGAGAAATAAACTCTGAATAATATATGAATCATCAGTTCAGATAGTATATTTGCATCCATACCTCAGATAAGTACTTAGCTCCCAACAAGGTCTTTATCATCAGTAACATGCACATCTTTATAAGATCAGACTTATACTTAGCTCCCGACAAGATGTTTGTCATCAAAGGAAAAACTTCCACATACATACAACTGCATATGATACTCATTTTCAATAGATGTTAGATCACTTGAGCTGGCATCCTTCTTCTTCATTGTTCAACACAAGAGGATCCTTTCAACATTTTAGAATTGGTTAGAGACTGGTCTTTAGCTCCATCATGATCAAGCATTCTGTTGTACCCCAAAATTTGCCCTCGTATTTTTTCAACAAGAAATCACAGCTTCGGGCTTTTCCTGATTTTTTCAGATTGGCGTAAGAATCAGTCAAACCGACTTTTCTTATCAGTCAGACAAAATTAGGATTTTCATTGATCTTTAAACAGTTCAGGCAGATTGCTAGGGTTTGGTTGAGTTGGCTCAGGTTTTGATCAGGCGGACGTTTCTTTGACATTTAATCAAGAACTAGGGTTTGTGCGCGCAGAAAGAATTAATTTTACAGTTCTTTTCAGTTTACTCTGAGATTTAGATTGAGGCATTTGAATCAAGAACTTGCAGTGTTTTGTTTAATCAGTAAAGGCTAAGGCATTTGATTGGAGATGAGATGAAAGCTGAGGTACTTAAATTGAGAATCTACAGTGTTTGGTTTGATCAGTAAAAAGATAAATATCTGGATATTGGTTTGATTAACTGTGCATTTGGATATTGGAGCGCCAGGTTTATTATTGATTCAATGATAAGGCCACAATGTTTATTAATTATTTTTCTAAGTCAGAATAATTGGATACTTCCAGTTATTTTAATTTAAGAAATTCAAATAATTAAATGAACATTGAATGGAAAGAAGAATTAACTGATCAAGATTGGATTTTATTCATTTTAATTATTTGTTACAATTGTTATTTGAATACAGTATTTATTTACAAAGTATTTCATAATAATAATGGTTACAAAGATTAAAAATTGAAATAAAATTTCATCCTAATTCCTAAGTCTTCATCTTCTACTGCTCCTCCTCTTTTGCTCCATTTGATGTTTATCTGCAAAACAAAGAAAAGAAAGAAGAAGTCAAAAGCAGATAAAATTAAAAAAAGACAGACAAATGAGAAATTGGGTTCATCATTAAAGGCAGCTGGCCGGAATCAGTTCGCCCTCTCTGCAAATCACGAGATTTCTCCCGGTTCACAGAGAGGGATAAATAATGCTTGCAATGAAATATGAAATGCACAAATTTTAATATTGCACAATTTCAAAAATGGTCAAAAAGCTGCATAGTTCATGAAATGCCAAACAAAGTCCAAATACAAACTGAACTGAATTGCCTAACTGAAATTCACAATTTCAAACTAAACCAAAAAGCTGTCCAAAAAGATATCAAGGTATCAAAATACAAAAGGCTATCAAAATGCTGTCACAAAGAAGCATAAAATCTGGAAGAAGAGATAAAGTATGCAGAGGCAAAGCAACAAGTGCAAGCAATGTAAAATTTCATCATTTTCCAGCAGTTGCCTTTTCAGAACATAGTACACCTAAGCAATATTAAATGCTTTAATTTGTACTGGAGAGAGAAGAGAGAAAGAAGAAAGAGGCTTACAGGGCTTAGGCTTGAAAGAACAAAAAGATATAAAAACAAAACTGTGATCAACACAGTATAAGAGGCAGATACAACATAAAACAAAATCAGAACCTCACAAAACTATATAAAAAAATATACAGAATTGCCTCCAAAAACCATTCAAAGCTTTCAACCTGTAAAGAAACCAACCCAAAAAAGCCATGCCAAGCTGTGTCAAACCTTGAACCAAAAGCTCAAAACCTGTAATAGCCTAAAACCTATTAAAGCTTCAAGTCCAAACTAGAATATCAAAGATACAAACCCTTTTCAAGACAGTGCTAAGCCTAAAGCCTGCTGAATATCAAACCTGCCATACTTCCAAACCTAAACCTGTGTTTCTAAACCAAAAACCAGTTCAAAACATCAAAAGGCCTTTCAAACAAAAGCCTTTAACCTGCATAAAACTTTGCCTCTAAACAGCATAAGTCATTAAACCATCCAAGCCTTACCTGGTCAAGCTAAAGCCAAGGCCTGTAATTTCAAAAGCCCTCAAACAATACAAACTGTCAAGCCCCTAACCGAAGCAACCAAGGCCCTCAGAGGAAGCCTCATCACAGGGAAAGCATACAAGGCCATAACCAACATCAACAAATATCTCAGCATACTCAGTATAACCAAACATATCAAGCAAGCATACAAGGCAAAGAGGCCCTCAGAGGAAGCCTCATCACAGGGCAAACATACAAGGCATCAAGCTAGCATACGAAGCAACAAGAAAAAGAAGATAAAGAAGCATTCAGGGGTCAAGCATACGAGGCAACTCAACAACTCAGAAGCAACATTCAATAGAATATCAAGGCATCAAGCTACTCAGAGGCAACAGAAACAAATAGAGGATAAATAAGCTAGGTTTTCAAGCTTATCATCATTAAACCCTAGAAGACAAAGGAAGGATACAAAATACCAGGGTTCCGAGCAAAGCGTGCATCACCACCGTTCCCCTCGCCGTCAAGCCGCCGAAGCGCCTCCACTTCCCTCCTCCTCCGTCTCTAAGAGGTAGTATAACTTCTTTTCTTTCCTTTCATACAACTCAACAATAACAAACAATAACAACACTTAATCAAAACATGAAGTCAAAAGAAATAACGAAAACCCTAACGCATTAAAGAATGAAACCATTACCGTTATACCATATCACTGGTTAATCCATGGAGGAGGGAAGACAGATGGTGGCATTGGTGGCCTTGGGAAAAGGACATTGTCTAGGCGCTTGGCAAAGAAGATGAAGAGGATAGAAGTGGAGTGAACGGCGCCTCTGTCTCACAAACCCTAGCTTTCCCAAATGCACAAAACCATTTCAAACCCTAAAACATTTGTGTCAAAACAATGGGCCTTGCCCTTCAAAGCGCCTGAGCCCATTTGCCTTTTTCCAAACGCATACCCCCCCTTTTTTTTATGTTCTGATCAATCTTTATTTGGGCCAACATAACTCCTCTAAAGCCCATTCTTGTTTTTTAACTAAAAACCATTATTCTTTTTACCATCCTATGCTTTTTATAACTTATACTAATTATAATTTTTACATTAACAATACCTTTTTATATATAACATAATTAAATTTTGTATATAATACATTATTTAAAATACACCAAAACATTAATTTTTTTCTTAAAAAACATTTCTTTTTTTTTTTTAGTTAAAACTTTGTACATAAAAAGATTAATTAAAATACATTAATACATAATACATAGAACTTAAAACATTCTTTTCTTTTCTTAAAATATTTTGCTTTGTACATATTAACAAAATACGATAATATAAAATTAAATAAACAAAACACTTAATTTTACATTAAAATTCACATCTCACTTGTAAATAAACCTCATACATTTACACATACACTTACATAGTTACAATACACAAATACGTCGATACATTTACTTTGCTTTACACATATACATTTGATTTATTCTTATACATTACTATACACTACATATTTTATATTTGCGCAATTCGATTTGGTTGTAAATTATTTGGACATTACTCTCCTAAAGTCTCATCCCCATTTGTAAATTTGTACCCCCACTCCCGGATACTTATTTGTAATAGCGTAGATTTCAAATTCTCGCAATTTACCGCTTTCAAATATACCATGGTTAGACCTAGGGTTTGTATGTACATAAAATCAAATGCTAGATAACCTAATACAAGACAAATACATGAAATTAATACACAATCACACTTGCACCCCTAGGGTAATCCCGCTTGTTGCCTTCCAAAATGGGCCATGCTTGCACGTCGAGTTTCTTTGGCAAAACAAAGCAATTCAAATGATCATAGTCCCTCGATGACGCTTTTGGAAGTTGCCTATCAAAATGATCATAGTCCCTTCAAGCAAATTTCCAAAGACACTTGGCACCCTTGCATTCATGGTCCATACGATGACCCGCGCCTGTCCCGTTAAACATCCTAAACGCAAGATTGTCCACCAAATACAATGATGGAACAAAATTGTTAAAAGGGGTTTAAAACATGAGAAAAACCTTTGAGTACAATAGGGGTAGACAACTCTTAGTGACTTGATCAAACTTGCAAAAACGCTTGCCTACTTTTCAAAACCACACTCCACAAACACTTTCAAAACAAACTTTCAAAAACATTTGAAACATCTTTTCGAAAAGATACTCACCTTTGTAAAACACTCAAACACGAGTCATTTCAATGGTTGCCTAAGACAAGGCATTTTCTTCAAAAACATTTTTCAAAACACACACACCACAATTTCAAGCAATTGAAAAATCAAAGGCAAGTGATCTAAAAACCAAGTAACTAAGAGCCCATGGATAACCATGGATGAAAAGGGTGCTAATACCTTCCCTTTTCATAATCTACCCCCCGAACCCACGAAACATCTCAAAAGGTTTTTCCTGTGCTTTTTTAACCTTTCCTTTAGGATAAAATAAAAAGTCGGTGGCGACTCTTGCTCAACCGAACAAGTGCGAAAACAAACGCAAAAACTCAAGTCAGTTCTCCCACCGTATCACACATTCCAACTTTGAACTTCACAGGTGAACAACAATACTCACCTCATGATCTACACAACAACTTCCTTTTTAGAGGAAGCACTCACCTAGAGATGATGTCCCGACATCAGATATGACATCATCCATTCTTACTATGGTTATGGGGGTAACTTCCATAGTAACTTATAATCAACTCTTGTGGGGGTTAACATAAGGAAATAAACTAACAACAACTGATCAATCTTCAGGATCATACTACCAACATATGCAGGGGATTGCACGAGCCACATCTCAATAAGCTTTTCTTTAGACCTCATATCTGACTTTGAGATGATGGATGCCATTGTCTGTACCTACAGAGGAAGTTTCCTCTATTAGGTCTCTGGAAAAGACTCTGCCAGGCATGACAAAAAGACTTTCCAGAGCATCTGTCTCCCTTGATTCTTCAAAAATAATGCCCTTCAAATTTTAACATCTTCAAAGATATCACGACATTCTGTATGACATCATATCTACCCTTGACAGGGGAATCTTTTTCAACAACTTCTGAGGATACACAAAGAGAATCACCAATTCTTTTCCTCAAGGGAAATCAAAACAATATTCAAGAGCATCAAACACTATGGTTGGATCACAATACTCCTCTTCAAACATAATCTGTTATATGGCCACAAACAGGATTCCATGAATCTGGTTCCTTTGATCAGAAGGATCTTCCAGATACGATCTCATCTCATATACATAAAGGGTCTGGTGGTTATTCCTTTATGAGTTATTCTAAAGAGCATGGAGCTTAAATCCTATACTCCTATAATCCTTGGTCAGAAATAAACTGACACATGGAGTAGATAAAATGTTGATCGTGTCCTAATCAACCTGCACAAACTAGATGCCTCCTCTTCCAGATCAGGAGTAGGTTCCAAACAAAAAGTATTCAAAACATTTTTATTCAGCACCCAAAGCATCTGTTCATCAGCTGGTAGTTACATAATGTTCTAACATCCCATAGAACATCAGTTCCTTCTTCTTAGAACACACCATCCTTGACAGTCTTCAAGGTCAATATGCAGAAGTATATGAGCATTATTGATAAACTGATTCTCATCAACCTTATTGATAAATGTCTTTATGAGTGGACTTGAGGAAAATCTCAAGTATCTTTGACACTTTTAATACGGTTGAAAATGTCAACATATATTTTGTTGAGGGGTAACAACCCTAGTATTCTTCTCATACTTTCAGGGTTATATCAGAAACTATGTAGCGTAATATAAGGAACTTCTCAATAATATTCAGACACAATGCTTACACCACTATCCAAGTACAAGCATGACAACCTAGGATTGAAAAATAAACCCTACATAAAACATCTTCCCACTAAGTTGCAGGCCAGATGGCAATAGCCAGGAACAATACCTATCACATATAACCAATGATCCTTGCCAAGAGATCATCCAAACAATAGTATGAATTGTCCAAGTTGATACCTCTTTTCAGTAAATACTTTCTTCCTTGCCCATGACCAGAAAGTACCTTCCCAGGATCTCACCTAGAGCAGAACATGATGCCTGCTCTGATACCAATTGGAATTCTGGTACAACAGACTCAGATGTCATACAAGAATGTCGAGACATATGATCTGACATAAACACACAGGTAAAATAGTACTGAAAAGATAAAGAACACACCAGAATTGTTTACCCAGTTCAGTGTACAAAAACACCTACTCTGGGGGCTACCAAGCCAGGAATGAAGTCTACTATCAGTAGTATCAATTTGCAGACCCTACAGCCAACACACCCGTTGATGATCTACACACTTAATAACTACCCAAAGACCCTTATACCTTGGTCCTCCGTCGATATGGAATATCCCCATCCCACTTCAAATCATCTCAATAATGTCTAGCAGTCAACACCTCAGTCACTGCATCAACGATCCTTCACCAAAATTCTGATCACACAGATAGAAGTTTGGAAGACACACTTCCATGACAACCTAGCTAAGTCTCCAAGCCACACTCCACTGTTTGTTAGCTTTGCTCCTAACTAAGAACACATCCTGGAGTTTCTTCAAAGCTTCCTCCAAGAAATATACACCTCTTACCTACAGGCTTCGAGATGAACATGGTAAACTTCCCACAACCCGAGAGGTTTACCTTTACAAAACCCTAGACTTCTACATTTTGAGCCGTGTATTTTTCGGGTTATAAACCCTTCTATTTATAACTTGTTACCCAACTGGTTTTAGGCCTTCAATTACAGCAAATCAGCTGTAACAAACTGTAGAAACTTCTTCCCCAAGAAAGGTCTTCAATCTTTACTTTCCTAAATAATCTACTTATTTAGAAAGTATTCATTATCCTTGATTTCTGATTGAAATTTCCGGACCTTTAAATATGCGCCACATAGGATGCATAATATTCTCCTGAATATTCTGCTTATGTTAAGAACAAACTGAATCTCATTAATCCAGCCCAGCAGGCGTGATGTCAAGACATATTCTTTTACATGTTGTTCTAGTTGTTGAAAAAGTTCAACAAAACATGTTTTGACATTGTAATAGGACTTCTTATTGTACCTGTTCTTCTTAGCAAGTTTATACATCCTATTCTACATTATAGTATTGTTGTTATTATTTGTTTTACAAAAATTAAGCCAATCCTAAAACAAGAGAACTAACAAGCTGGGGCATCATAAGGCTTCTTACGATCTTGATATTGCCTTCCTCTTTTCTCGTTCAAACTCTTATAGTGAGCTGAATGAGCTTTGTTGTACTCCTCATAGATTTTGTAGTTGTCCACCAACTCTGAAAACAAACAGATCAACTAATACCCAATCACCGGCTTGATCTCTGGACGTAAACCATTTTCAAACTTGATACACTTTGAGAACTTAGCAGTTTCTTCACTGTAATAAGGATAAAACATTGTTAGTTCCATAAACTACAAAGCATACACTGTCACAATCAAACTTCCTTGTTTCAGCTCCAGAAACTCAATCACTTCCTTCTCGCGAACATGCTTAAAGAAAATACTTCCTCAGAAATTCCCTTCTGAACACAACCTAAGTAATCACTTCATCTAGTGTTGTCAATCTCTAATGAGCACTAACCCACCAGTCATCACCTTCCTCTGACAGTTGATGCATACCAAACCATACCTTCTGCACCTCAGAGAAATCCATGACTCAGAAGATTCTCTCAATCTCCTTAAGCCAAACTTGTGCTCCATCAGGTTTGAACCTACCCTTGAAAACAGGAGGATGATTCCTCTGGAACGTCTCCAAAACATGAGATCCATCATTAGGTTGATGTTGTACAACTTGAGCAATAGCCTGCAAAGAAGCAGCAAGTGCAACATCATTCCTTCCATCCATTTCTCTGTTTCACATCAATAACAGTCACAATGGTTAGAAATTATATCGATATTATTCCACTGTCACACACTACAGACTCAATAACCTATCCGGACAGACCAGCCTGCTCTGATACCACTAATGTAACACCCTTATAAACCCCAACGAGTATTCGTAATTATTCTAGTAAATAAATCAGAGTATATCACCAAACAAGGGTGTCACATCATATAAAACTTCACAACAATACATCCTGCTCCGTAACACGGGTTTTCAAAATCTTTAACAAGATATAATCAACATTTAGTTCTTCAAATCATGGCAGTGGAAAACATAGTTCAAAACACTTCATTATAGTACTTCATAAAAATTAGTCATACACATACTTTATAACTCATACTTATAAATCAAAATATCTCGAGTACCGCGTTGGATAACTCAACATCTTAAAACAAAACAAAGAACATAAGTTCCAATCATTCAATCCCAACCCCGATGTTACATATCAGAGTAAGACTCCCTTTATTCAACAAAAGAAAATAAACACACTCTGAAGCTATCCTCTAATGCTTCTACGGACTATTCTCAATCACCCGCACGTTACTCACGTGGAGGCAACATTTATACAAAAAGGGAGAGTAAATCATAATCACTATATAAGACATAAGGAATAGACATGGTAAATATACACATAAGTAAGGCATCACACATCATCATATCTTTGTGTTATACTCACATTTCCACAACTTCATCAATACATGTACACATATCATCATACACAATATATCATCAAACATCATAAATAAGTCATTATGCAACATCACATAGAATGTAATGAAACGTCATAAACTTATGAATATGGTATCAAAACTTCTCTGATGACTCAGTCATCGTTATCTCCATAAATCCCTACCATAGGATCGATTCTCGCTTGGAACCAGAGCACTTCACTGTTGCACCCAATCCATACAATGGGATTGTTACCTTCACTGGAAAATTGTCCTATCTCTTCACTGGACCGAAGTACTAACTTCACTGGAACAAAGTCCTAACATATTCCATGAATGCAATGATGCACAACAACATATTTAATACGACCACGACTGTTGTACCCCAAAATTTGCCCTCGCATTTTACCCCAAGAAATCTCAGCTTCAAGCATTTCCTGATTTTTTAAACTGGCTCAAGAATCGGACAAACGGACTTTTCTTGTCAGTCAAGCAAAATTAGGGTTTTACTGGTTTTCATGGCCCTAGAACAGTTCAAACAATTGGCTTAGGGTTTTGGTTGATTCTGGCGCATTTTGATCAGGCGAATGTTATTTGGCATTTAATCAGGAATTAAGGTTTTATGGGCATATTCTCAGAAAGATTAAAATTCCACAGCACGTCGCAGTTTATTCCGAGATTCGGGTTAAATGCGCATTGTTTTTAATTTAATCAGTAAGAAGAGGCAGTTGGTTTGAATTCACCAAGTCAAAGGATGTGTGCAGTTTGGATCTACAGTGCTTGGTAAGAAATCAATAAAAAAGGGATTGCGTCTGATCAGTTTATGTGTTCGACTGTGCGTTGCTTTGAATGATGGAGATGTCAAGTTCATTTATTTTGATCAACAAGGTTTAGTTGATTATTTATGGTTCTAAGAATTAAATACTTGAAATTTAACTTTCATTTTATTTAATTTAAGGGATTATAAATAACAAGTAAATAACTAAAGAAAAGGAATTGAAAAGAATTAAATGAATCAATGGAATTTTTATTTCATATTTAATAGTTGTTACAATTATTATTTGGATACAAGTATTTATTACGAAGTATTTAAAATAATAATGGTTTACAAATAATTAAATTGAAAATAAAAACTATCCTATTTTTTTTCTAAACATTTTCTAAGTCCCTAATCTCTTCATTCTTCACTCCGCTCCGGTGTTCCATTTTTCATCTGCAAAAGAAAAAAAAGAAGAAAAATCAGTGACTGATAATTAATTAAAGACAGATAAAATTTGCTCATCATTAGAGGCCACTGATTGGGATCAGTTAACCCTCTCTGCAAATCACGGGATTTCTCCCGGTTCACAAAGAGGGAAGAATTTTATTCATGAATGCAAAATGTCAAATGCATAAATTCAAGATTTCAAACTGCATAGTTCAAGTTCAACCAAACTGGAAAAATCAAAGATATCAAAGAAGATAAAAAAAAGTGCAATTTACTGTCAAAATACAAAGTCCACTCAAAAGCTGTCAAGAGAAGATTCTGAAAGATATCAAAAGAGCACAAAAGCTGGATAAAGAATATGCAGAAGTAATTTGTTATGCAAGCAAAATCTTTATCATCATTTCCCAACAAGAAGGGGCCCCTTCAGAACGAAAAAGTACAGCATATTAAATATATTAACTGTACTATAGAGAGAAAGAGAGAGAGAGATAAAGGCAACAGGGTCAGGCTTTAGGCTTAGGCAGGAGAGATACAAGGACAAGAGAATATACAGAAAATACAAAAGGGACTCCCCACTGCATAAAGAAAAGGGGAAGATATACAAACTGTCATCATTTTAACCCAAAGCAAAAAAAAAGCACAGCTTGCCTCCTACTTAACCAAACTTGTAACTATGCCTTAAAGGCTCCAGTCCATAAACCAGTTTAAGGCCAAGCCTCACAAAATCACCCAAAGAGAAAAAACCATACCAGCATACCAACCTACTGTCATAATCTCAAACAAATTCAAACATGTTAAAAGGCAAAACCTGAACCATACCAAGCCTGTACCATTAAGGCCTCACAACAAACCAAACACAAAACCTGCAAGCTGAAACCTGCATATGCATTAGCCTGCCCAAACCAGACCTCATAACCATACAAGCCAAACAATGGCCTGAACATCAAGACTTCATCCAAACCTGCTAAAGCCTATCCATCAAAAAACCAAAAAACAGTTATCAACCAAGCATCATACCTGTCAAAAGGCCTCAAGAACCCAACCTGTCCAGTTACCAACAAAAAACCTCAAAACAACATCAAGCATTAAGGCCTCAGAGTTTCTTCATCATAGGCAAACACAGGCAAAGTGAGCAATAGAGAAGAGGAAAGAAGTGAACTCAGAAGCTTTTCATCATAAGCAAAATACATTCCAAAGGCATCAATCTCAGAAGGCAACTCAAAGGCCTCAAAAGAGAGCTTCATCATAGGCAAGGCAACAATTCAAAGCAACAAGGCAGAAGAAGAGGAAAAGTTCAAAAGAAAGCATCATATTCCAATCAACACAAAGGGACAGAAGAAGAAGAGGAAAGAAGGATATAAAAGGTTTCTCAGTTCAATGTCATCATCAAAACCCTAAAAGATGGCAAAAAGATAAAAGTACCAAATTTTCCCAAGCTAGCTTCCAGCTTCATCGCCGAACCTCCGCCATCGAGCCTCCTGAGCGCCACATCCTTTTTTCTCTCCTCCTTCTCCAAGGTCAGGTAGTAAGCTTTTCTCCCTCTTTCTTCTCCACCACCTCCATAGTAATACAGATTTAAGAATCAAAATTCAAATTAAAATAAAGCACGCAATTCGTAAAAGAACATAAACATCAAAAACGAACCTTGTATCATAAGAACACTGAGCTCATGCCATGGAGGGAAGAGAGATTTGGGGAGAGCGACGCTGGTGGCTAGACGGAGGAGTTGTAACCGGAAAACGAAGAAGACGAAACCCACGAACGACGCTGTACAAACCCTATGCGTTACCAACTGACCAACAAATCATAAAACCCTAAAAAATTATTTGTTCAAACTATGGGCTTAACCTTTTCTCCCCAACGCCTGAAGCCCAAGCATTTTAATACACCTCCCTCTCTAAAGCCCATTATTCTAATTCTTTTTAACAAAACATTAATACTAACCCTTTTTTATATTATATAAACAATACTTTCTTTTTATTTATTCTTTGCAAAATCCTATTCATAATTAAAATACATTTTTGTCATATATTAAAAAATTGAAAATACTTTCTTCTTTTTATTTATTTACTCTTTTAATTAAAATATATTTTGTACATACTAAGTAAATATACATTTTTTTTTTTGCATAATTTAAATTCTTAAAACATTTTGCACATAACAATTTAAAAATACTTTTTTAACATGCATAATTTAATTTTGGACATTTAATACTTTTTTGTATATAATAATAAAAATACATTTTTACACCATGTAATTAAAATTGAAAACTTTTTCCATTCTTTTAATCTTAAAACATTTTGTACATAACACATGAAAATATACTTTTTATACATAATATTTTCTTTTCTCAAAACATCATTTCACAATTTAATTAAAACTTGAGCATTTAAATTAAAAATATTTTCTTTTGTACATATTAAAAATACACAAATCAAAGATTCCTTAAAACACATATCTAGGTCAAATACCCTAATACACTTCAATTTCACATTTCGCCTGTAAATAATTACACACAATACATATACATCTCACACTTACACTGACACAATACATTCATATTGCCCTATACACATTTGTTTATCTTATATTTGTATATTCGATATTTACATTTGATTGCGAATTCGATTTGGTTGTAACTTATTGGATACTATAAGTCTCATCCCCATTCATACACTTGTACCCCCACTCCCGGATACCATTCTGTAATAGCGTAGATTTTATATTCCGCAATTTACAGTTTTCCAATTACACCATGGTTAGACCTAGGGTTTGCATGTACATAAAATCAAACGCTAGATAACCTAATACAAGACAAATACATGTAATCAATACACAATCACACTTGCACCCCCTAGGGTAATCCCACATGTTGCCTTCCAAAATGGGCCATGCTTGCACGTCGAGTATCTTTGGCAAAACAAAATCAAATGATCATAAGTCTCAAAGTGTTGCCTAAACGGAATGATCATAGTCCCTTCAAAGCAAATTGCCAAAGACACTTGGCACCATTGCATTCATGGTCCATACGATGACCCGCGCCCGTCCCGAATAAACTTCCTAAACGCAAGATTGTCCACCAATTTCAATGGTAGAACAAAATTGTTAGAAGGGGTTAAAACATAATAAAAACCTTTGAGTACAATAGGGTAGACAAAACTCTTAGTTACTTGAGATCAATTTGCAAAAACACTGGCCTTCTTTTCAAAAACCACAATCCACAACACTTTCAAACAAACTCTCAAAAACATTTGGAACATCTTTTCGAAAAGATCCACACTTTTGTAAAACACTCAATCACGAGTCAAATACATTAGTTGCCTAAGACAGGGCATCTTTTTCCAAAACATTTTCAAAAGCACCCACACACACACCATTTTCAAGCAATCGAAAATCAAGGCAAGTGATCTAAAAAACCAAGTAACTAAGAGCCCATGGATAACCATGGATGAAAAGGGTGCTAATACCTTCCCTTTTCATAATCTACCCCCCGAACCCAAGAAAAATCTCAAAAGGTTTTTGCTGTGCTTTTTTAACCTTTCCTTTAGGATAAAATAAAAAGTCGGTGGCGACTCTTGCTCAACCGCACAAGTGCGAATACGAACGCAAAACACTAGTCAGTTCTCCCACCGTACCACAGAACTGGCGACTCTGCTGGGGATAACAAGGATAATTCTTAAAAGTGGGGTTACCTTAGGGTTTAGATCACCGTTACTTTCTTACTTTGATTGACTTGATTGCTTTATCATTTGGGTTCTTTGTTTGGGTTTGCTGTAAATCCTCCACCCAGATTTGGGGCACCTTCTTAGGTAAATAGCAAAAAAACTGTGAGGGAACTGTGCGGGGTATACCGACACGGTTGAAGCAGTAAGCTATGTTAGTGTGACATATTTGTGAGTACCGGTAACCCTTGAGTAGTCAAGGAGAGTATGGGGCCGCTGTGTGATGTCATGAAGCACTAACGAACTCTTAGAACCTTAATTGACCATCTTAGCCTTTTTAGGGGTAGTGAGATGACCGACTTTGGTGCAGTCCGAAGTTGGTAGATCCTCGATACTACACTCTTTTGAGGATTGTTTTCTTGGAATATTTTGGTCGCCAGTAAGTGGCTACACCGAAACAATGAACACAGAATACAATCCAATGATATTGAGATCCTCTAGAACCCGGTTACTTTTGATAAGACAGGTTTTAACCAACGAACTGAAAGAGGGTAGTACCTGAACCTCATGCAAGCCTAAACCTAAGGCCTTGTTTGTTTTGTGTGAATATGTTTTCCTGTATATACACTCACTTGCTTGTGCATGCATGTACATAACATCATGACATCATACCATAGCATTTTCAATAACCATTTCAAGGATCTCGAGGGTTCTTTTTGATGCAGGGTTACGTTGAACCAAACGTCTATCAAAGGGCAAGAGGTTTCTCCTCTAAACTAATCCAGTCAAAGATCAAGTACAACAACTTGAATCAGTGGCTATGACCCACTCGACATGGTGAGCTTGATTCTCGTGGAAAGACATCCACCGATACAAAGTTCCCCAATCAAAGTTCAAGTACAACAACTGGAATCAGTGGCTATGACCCACTCGACATGGTGAGCTTGATTCTCGTGGAAGGACGTCCACCGGTGCAAAATTCTCCAATCCAAGAGCAAATTTCAACCTCTAACATTTTCTTGTGTTTACCCCAAGAGATCCTTGAAAGCATTGCATTCACATATCATGCATTGCATTTTGACAGTTTTTCCTTTTTCAGGTTTCCTTACTCTCATACTGTTTATTTCAGTAAGAGATGGCGCTAGAAAGGTCTGTCAAAGACATCCAAGACCAGACTACTCAGTTGCAGGAGATGTTCCTGAACTTGTCTCTGGGGCAAGAAGAGATGAAAGCTCTCCTCACCAAGGGCTTGGGGAATTCCAACAATGCCAGGAGTGATCAGATTGCGGAGCTGCAGTTTGATCTGACAACACTGAGGACTCAAGTGATGGGACAGTTGGTGGGCCAGATGGCTCTCATCCAAGACCTATCCCAAAGGCAAGAGGAACTCAGAGTTCTTGTCCGCCAACTGCTTCCAAACAGCCAACTGGGGCAAACATCTGAGGTAGAAGAGCCAGTCACCGCTCAGCCTCCATCAACTCAAGAAGACAAGGGGAAAGCTCCTCTGCTTACTTCAGGGTCACAAACCCATCAACAACCTCGCCAGCGTCAACGAGGCAATCGGCGTAAGCAAGAAATGTCGGGAAGACAGTTTACGGAGACTGAAATACCATCATTCTTCATACTGAAGCGCCTGTTGGAGGTCAATTTGCTCACCTTAAAGGACCCTCCTCAGAAGCCTAATGTCTCCTCTCCTCACTATAATCCCGACGCCTTCTGTGTTTACCACTCCTACAGCCCGGGACACGACACCAACGACTGTTGGGCCTTGAAGAACAAGATTCAAGATCTGATCGACATTGGGGTACTGGAATTCATGCCAGACGGCGAGATGAAAATCTTCCGTTAAAGGGTTCTCCACTTGAAGTGACGAAGCTCGAGCTGAAAGACTTTTGCTTCTTTTTGAATTTTCAAAGTTGTAATTTCTTTTGTTGTCAAACAATTATCTGTTGATGTTAAACTCTGTTTTCATTAATGCATTGCATATGTTTGTCTTGAATTCATCTATGTGTTTCACTACTCTTATGCTTTTCTTTGTGATATTTAAACTCTTGATAAAAAGCTGCAAGCCTTTAGAGGGAGGATGACGAAACAATACCATGATCTTATACAGTATGCTTCTGAACAGACCTTGCTGACGATGTACAGGCATTTCTTTCAAATCCCAAACACTGGAGTTATAAGGAAGTTAATCCCTAGTCAACCCCTTCGAGCCAAAGAAGTAGGAGTTTTCTGTTCTGAACAATCAAAACCTTTGATATAAACCTGGGGCAGGGTAGTATCTCAGTTAATTCAAAGAAAATGCGCATTGAAGTCGAAAACTCTCAGTTCGTAATACAACGAACGATGTCAAAAAAGGAAGCAGTCCTTTGGAATCAAAAGACAGGGGTGGTTCCCTATCACATAGACAGTCAATCTCTCAAAAGAGAAAAGCCCAATGAGCCAAAACCTGTAAAGAAGGCTTAAGAAAGCTGGGGCATCCCGCTGACAGTAATCCCGGAAAACGGTAACAGTCAGGCAAAAGTTAGGGATAACAAATCAAAATCAAAATAGTGAGGTCATTACAAAATCCTTAACAACATGAAAAGTGTTGAAAAAGAAAAAGGAGATGATGACTGTCTCCCAAAAATCAACTGGTGAACCATCGCCCAAAAGTCGTTCCAAACTCAAAACAGAGTATGACACAATTAACTGAGCTTAGGTTGAAGGACATCACGAAGAGCGGGTGGGTACAAATATACTTTGAGCCTTTATCCTTTGTTTCTTAAACCGTGAACCAGGCCACGTTACAACCCTTCAAAAGTCCTAATTGAAGCATGGGTTAGTTCGAAAGCATACTGTTACAAAAGGTATCCTGACTCCTGTAGGGCTTACTCTAAATCTTGTGTTGACTTGTCTTATGAAAAGTTTTCTGCTAAAAAACGCATTTTTCAAAACTTCGAGACAAACATAAACTTTGCATTATTCGAATATCACTGTCTGCATTTGACCTTTTTGTTTGACAGCGAAGAAATTCATACAACGAATGTTCGGAGGAACGAAAACTCTCTCAGTAAGTCAAAATCACTTCAAGAGGATAACACTTCCATCAAATCTCCTATCAACAAGGGGCATGACATATCACAATTCAGTTAACCTGGGGCAGTCCAGTCAAGATTTCAAGAAATCTCTCAATATGCAGAGTAATCTGATTCAAGACTCCTTCTTCACCACTTGGGGCATTCGAATGTCAAAAGTGTTCAACAAGTCAACTATTACATTTCCAGACTCGATTCCTGTATCTAGCCAGGGCACGTCTGAAGAGTTTGAAGATTCGATTTCTGTATCCAGCCAGGGCATGTCTATCCACTATCACAATTCTAGATTCGACTCCTGTATCCAGCCAGGGCATATCTGTTGACTACATTTCCAGACTCGATTCCTGTATCTAGCCAGGGCACGTCTGAAGAGTTTGAAGATTCGATTCCGGTATCCAGCCAGGGCATGTCTATCAACTATCATAATTCCAGATTCGACTCCTGTATCCAGCCAGGGCATGTCTGAAGAATTCCAGATCAACACCTGTAACAACCCAGGAAACATCTGTGAACGACCGATTGTAGACCAACACCTGTAATAAGCCAGGAATTCATCTACATCACCACTTGGGGCATTCGAATGTCAAAAGTGTTCAAAAACCGATGCAGTTTTACGCAAGCTCATCATCAGGAAGCCCTACACCGGTACCTCTTCAAGACGTCTGAAAACAGTTTACGGATTCTTCCCAACAACGAATGTTAATCTACCAACTTGTTCAGACTCTTCTCAACCTTTGAAATTAGTTTACGGACGCTTCCCAACAACGGATGCGGCTCTATTTCTGATTCAACTTCAAGACTTCTGAAAACAGTTCACGGGTTCTCCAAGTAAACGGATGTTAACCTATCACTTGTTCAGATTCTTCTTTAAGACGTCTGAAAACAGTTTATGGATTCTTCCCAAGTAACGGATGTTAATCTATCGGCTTGTTCAGATGCAACCTTTGAAATTAGTTTACGGACGCTTCCCAACAACGGATGCGGCTCTATTGCTGTTTCAACTTCAAGACTTCTGAAAACAGTTCACGGGTTCTCCAAGTAAACGGATGTTAACCTATCACTTGTTCAGATTCTTCTTCAAGACGTCTGAAAACGGTTTATGGATTCTTCCCAACAACGGATGTTAATCTATCGGCTTGTTCAGATGCAACCTTTGAAATTAGTTTACGGACGCTTCCCAACAACGGATGTGGCTCTATTGTTGATTCAACTTCAAGACTTCTGAAAACAGTTCACGGGTTCTCCAAGTAAACGGATGTTAACCTATCACTTGTTCAGATTCTTCTTCAAGACGTCTGAAAACGGTTTACGGATTCTTCCCAACAACGGATGTTAATCTATCAACTTGTTCAGATGCAACCTTTGAAATTAGTTTACGGACGCTTCCCAACAACGGATGCTACTCTATTGCTGATTCAATCTCGAAATTTCTGAAAACAGTTCACGGGTTCTCCAAGTAACGGAGGTTAACCTATCGCTTATTCAGATTCTTCTGAGGCTAACTCCACTCAGAGTCAAGTTTCATTATCCCCGGCAAAGCTAAAACTTCAAGTTATCAATCCCCAGCAGAGCCAGACCTTTGAACCTTCTCCCCACAGAGTTTTGGAGAGGGCAAATCTTGAGTTCCCCAGTGAGATCGCCAGAGTTACTTCCCATCAAGCTGAAAGATTCTCAATCTGGCCTCCCCAGCAGGAGCCTACTAGTTTGGAACTCCCCAGTAGAGGTCATCAGGAATTCTCTTCCCCAGCTGCAGCCAAGGATTTATTTTCCCCGACAGCAGTCAAGATGCTTTTTTCTTCAGCCATCTCGGATTCATTTATCCTCAGCAAGATTAGCTCATCAGCTTACATACGCATTCATCACATTCATGTCATAAATATTGATGTCACATACGTTGCATCATACATCATAACATTGCATACAACTAACCCTTTGCCTTTTCAGGTAAGAGCAGTCGATAGACGCAGATCATCTCCCAAGATTCATCCAGAAGTAGTTCAGATGTGACCCAGGCACGGCGACATTCTGATACTTATTCCAGATTCATGCAGCTCATCGTCAGGAAACCCTACACCGTTTCCTTTTCAACTTCAAGACTTCTGAAAACAGTTTACGGATTCTTCCCTACAATGGATGTCAATCTACCAACTTGTTCAGACTCTTCTCAAAACAGTTTACAGATTCTTCCCAACAACGGATGT
Organism: Vicia faba; assembly: GCA_948472305.1. NCBI lineage: Eukaryota > Viridiplantae > Streptophyta > Magnoliopsida > Fabales > Fabaceae > Vicia > Vicia faba. Next base: position 536,120,253 of record OX451735.1, on the reverse strand, counting down.
CAATCTACCAACTTGTTCAGACTCTTCTCAAAACAGTTTACGGATTCTTCCCAACAACGGATGTCAATCTACCAACTTGTTCAGGTGCAATTTTTTGAAAAAAAAAACGGTTTACAGATTCTTCCCAACAACGGATGTCAATCTACCAACTTGTTCAGACTTCTGAAAATAGTTTACGGACGCTTCCCAACAACGGATGCTACTCCATTGCTTATTCAATCCCAACTCCTGAAAATAGTTTACAGATTCTCCAGACATGGACGTCAATCTGTTGCTTGTTCGGACCCCGATTCAGAGATGTTCCGAAACATGGAGGCCCTTCTGATACTTGTCCACTCACCACTGACATACAGTTCAACATTTCCAGATGGCATCTTTAAGCCCATCACCAGATGGCATCTTTAAGCCCATCACCAAATGGCATCTGTAAGCCCAATCACATCTACCATCATATCGCCGAGTGCAAATTTTCTGGGCACTTTAGTGTCCAATCTCCTTTTACCTTCAAGTCGCGAAAGGCAAACTTGCCAATCTAACTCTTCAGGTCCAAGAAGATTGAACAGGGGCAACTGTTGTACCCCAAAATTTGCCCTCGCATTTTTCCCCAAGAAATCTCAGCTTCAAGCATTTCCTGATTTTTTAAACTGGCTCAAGAATCGGACAAACGGACTTTTCTTGTCAATCAAGCAAAATTAGGGTTTTACTGGTTTTCATGGCCCTAGAACAGTTCAAACAATTGGCTTAGGGTTTTGGTTGATTCTGGCGCATTTTGATCAGGCGAACGTTATTTGGCATTTAATCAGGAATTAAGGTTTTATGGGCATATTCTCAGAAAGATTAAAATTCCACAGCACGTCGCAGTTTATTCCGAGATTCAGGTTAAATGCGCATTGTTTTTAATTTAATCAGTAAGAAGAGGCAGTTGGTTTGAATTCACCAAGTCAAAGGATGTGTGCAGTTTGGATCTACAGTGCTTGGTAAGAAATCAATAAAAAAGGGATTGCGTCTGATCAGTTTATGTGTTCGACTGTGCGTTGCTTTGAATGATGGAGATGTCAAGTACATTTATTTTGATCAACAAGGTTTAGTTGATTATTTATGGTTCTAAGAATTAAATACTTGAAATTTAACTTTCATTTTATTTAATTTAAGGGATTATAAATAACAAGTAAATAACTAAAGAAAAGGAATTGAAAAGAATTAAATGAATCAATGGAATTTTTATTTCATATTTAATAGTTGTTACAATTATTATTTGGATACAAGTATTTATTACGAAGTATTTAAAATAATAATGGTTTACAAATAATTAAATTGAAAATAAAAACTATCCTATTTTTTTTCTAAACATTTTCTAAGTCCCTAATCTCTTCATTCTTCACTCCGCTCCGGTGTTCCATTTTTCATCTGCAAAAGAAAAAAAAGAAGAAAAATCAGTGACTGATAATTAATTAAAGACAGATAAAATTTGCTCATCATTAGAGGCCACTGATTGGGATCAGTTAACCCTCTCTGCAAATCACGGGATTTCTCCCGGTTCACAAAGAGGGAAGAATTTTATTCATGAATGCAAAATGTCAAATGCATAAATTCAAGATTTCAAACTGCATAGTTCAAGTTCAACCAAACTGGAAAAATCAAAGATATCAAAGAAGATAAAAAAAAGTGCAATTTACTGTCAAAATACAAAGTCCACTCAAAAGCTGTCAAGAGAAGATTCTGAAAGATATCAAAAGAGCACAAAAGCTGGATAAAGAATATGCAGAAGTAATTTGTTATGCAAGCAAAATCTTTATCATCATTTCCCAACAAGAAGGGGCCCCTTCAGAACGAAAAAGTACAGCATATTAAATATATTAACTGTACTATAGAGAGAAAGAGAGAGAGAGAGATAAAGGCAGCAAGGTCAGGCTTTAGGCTTAGGCAGGAGAGATACAAGGACAAGAGAATATACAGAAAATATAAAAGGGACTCCCCACTGCATAAAGAAAAGGGGAAGATATACAAACTGTCAGCATTTTAACCCAAAGCAAAAAAAAAAGCACAGCTTGCCTCCTACTTAACCAAACTTGTAACTATGACTTAAAGGCTCCAATCCATAAACCAGTTTAAGGCCAAGCCTCACAAAATCACCCAAAGAGAAAAAACCATACCAGCATACCAACCTACTGTCATAATCTCAAACAAATTCAAACATGTTAAAAGGCAAAACCTGAACCATACCAAGCCTGTACCATTAAGGCCTCACAACAAACCAAACACAGAACCTGCAAGCTGAAACCTGCATATGCATTAGCCTGCCCAAACCAGACCTCATAACCATACAAGCCAAACAATGGCCTGAACATCAAGACTTCATCCAAACCTGCTAAAGCCTATCCATCAAAAAACCAAAAAACAGTTATCAACCAAGCATCATACCTGTCAAAAGGCCTCAAGAACCCAACCTGTCCAGTTACCAACAAAAAACCTCAAAACAACATCAAGCATTAAGGCCTCAGAGTTTCTTCATCATAGGCAAACACAGGCAAAGTGAGCAATAGAGAAGAGGAAAGAAGTGAACTCAGAAGCTTTTCATCATAAGCAAAATACATTCCAAAGGCATCAATCTCAGAAGGCAACTCAAAGGCCTCAGAAGAGAGCTTCATCATAGGCAAGGCAACAATTCAAAGCAACAAGGCAGAAGAAGAGGAAAAGTTCAAAAGAAAGCATCATATTCCAATCAACACAAAGGGACAGAAGAAGAAGAGGAAAGAAGGATATAAAAGGTTTCTCAGTTCAATGTCATCATCAAAACCCTAAAAGATGGCAAAAAGATAAAAGTACCAAATTTTCCCAAGCTAGCTTCCAGCTTCATCGCCGAACCTCCGCCATCGAGCCTCCTGAGCGCCACATCCTTTTTTCTCTCCTCCTTCTCCAAGGTCAGGTAGTAAGCTTTTCTCCCTCTTTCTTCTCCACCACCTCCATAGTAATACAGATTTAAGAATCAAAATTCAAATTAAAATAAAGCACGCAATTCGTAAAAGAACATAAACATCAAAAACGAACCTTGTATCATAAGAACACTGAGCTCATGCCATGGAGGGAAGAGAGATTTGGGGAGAGCGACGCTGGTGGCTAGACGGAGGAGTTGTAACCGGAAAACGAAGAAGACGAAACCCACGAACGGCGCTGTACAAACCCTTTGCGTTACCAACTGACCAACAAATCATAAAACCCTAAAAAATTATTTGTTCAAACTATGGGCTTAACCTTTTCTCCCTAACGCCTGAAGCCCAAGCATTTTAATACACCTCCCTCTCTAAAGCCCATTATTCTAATTCTTTTTAACAAAACATTAATACTAACCCTTTTTTATATTATATAAACAATACTTTCTTTTTATTTATTCTTTGCAAAATCCTATTCATAATTAAAATACATTTTTGTCATATATTAAAAAATTGAAAATACTTTCTTCTTTTTATTTATTTACTCTTTTAATTAAAATATATTTTGTACATACTAAGTAAATATACATTTTTTTTTTGCATAATTTAAATTCTTAAAACATTTTGCACATAACAATTTAAAAATACTTTTTTAACATGCATAATTTAATTTTGGACATTTAATACTTTTTTGTATATAATAATAAAAAATACATTTTTACACCATGTAATTAAAATTGAAAACTTTTTCCATTCTTTTAATCTTAAAACATTTTGTACATAACACATGAAAATATACTTTTTATACATAATATTTTCTTTTCTCAAAACATCATTTCACAATTTAATTAAAACTTGAGCATTTAAATTAAAAATATTTTCTTTTGTACATATTAAAAATACACAAATCAAAGATTCCTTAAAACACATATCTAGGTCAAATACCCTAATACACTTCAATTTCACATTTCGCCTGTAAATAATTACACACAATACATATACATCTCACACTTACACTGACACAATACATTCACATTGCCCTATACACATTTGTTTATCTTATATTTGTATATTCGATATTTACATTTGATTGCGAATTCGATTTGGTTGTAACTTATTGGATACTATAAGTCTCATCCCCATTCATACACTTGTACCCCCACTCCCGGATACCATTCTGTAATAGCGTAGATTTTACATTCCGCAATTTACAGTTTTCCAATTACACCATGGTTAGACCTAGGGTTTGCATGTACATAAAATCAAACGCTAGATAACCTAATACAAGACAAATACATGTAATCAATACACAATCACACTTGCACCCCCTAGGGTAATCCCACATGTTGCCTTCCAAAATGGGCCATGCTTGCACGTCGAGTATCTTTGGCAAAACAAAATCAAATGATCATAAGTCTCAAAGTGTTGCCTAAACGGAATGATCATAGTCCCTTCAAAGCAAATTGCCAAAGACACTTGGCACCATTGCATTCATGGTCCATACGATGACCCGCGCCCGTCCCGAATAAACTTCCTAAACGCAAGATTGTCCACCAATTTCAATGGTAGAACAAAATTGTTAGAAGGGGTTAAAACATAATAAAAACCTTTGAGTACAATAGGGTAGACAAAACTCTTAGTTACTTGAGATCAATTTGCAAAAACACTGGCCTTCTTTTCAAAAACCACAATCCACAACACTTTCAAACAAACTCTCAAAAACATTTGGAACATCTTTTCGAAAAGATCCACACTTTTGTAAAACACTCAATCACGAGTCAAATACATTAGTTGCCTAAGACAGGGCATCTTTTTCCAAAACATTTTCAAAAGCACCCACACACACACCATTTTCAAGCAATCGAAAATCAAGGCAAGTGATCTAAAAAACCAAGTAACTAAGAGCCCATGGATAACCATGGATGAAAAGGGTGCTAATACCTTCCCTTTTCATAATCTACCCCCCGAACCCAAGAAAAATCTCAAAAGGTTTTTGCTGTGCTTTTTTAACCTTTCCTTTAGGATAAAATAAAAAGTCGGTGGCGACTCTTGCTCAACCGCACAAGTGCGAATACGAACGCAAAACACTAGTCAGTTCTCCCACCGTACCACAACGACTATTCAACACGCACCACCATTCAGGATTCATCACAAACATCATCATATCATCATAGTAATCAAAACAACATCATAACATCATCATAGTAATCAACACAATACCATAACATCATCATAGTAATCAACACAATATCATAATACCCTCATTGTAATCAACACAACATCATAGCATCATCATAGTAATTATCACAACATCATAGTATCATCATCATCATAAACAAAATATCATTGCAATTCAACGCGGGGAACCTAATTCTGTTCTAACTTAAGTCTCAAATATATACTCCTTAAGTCTCATTTTTCTCCACATGATTAAATTGCATTGCATTAGCTATCCCACACTTTGAACGACACCTCAATCTGAGCTCTAGAACTAAAGTTATGATCATTTTAAGATTTCCAGCTTGGACAACCAATTCTGTCTTCCGTCACCCGGTGACACACTTCTGTCGCCTGGCGAAGCTACCATCTCCACCTACTTGATCCAGAGACACTAGGGGCAACTCACTCTAGAAACTAGCTCCAATCCCCCTCCCTTTGCTCCCACATTCGCCTGGCAACGCATCTTCGATCGGCGACACTCCCTTCGTCGCCTGATAACACAATGTGAACAGGGTTTTCCTATCACCATTTCTGCACTACACCGGTCCAAATATTCTATGATTTAATCATGTTATAGGTCCTAAAACACCACCTAATCATAGGGTTTCACCATCTATCAACAACCTATAACTCAATACTCAATACATCAATTATTAACCATGATTCATCACCAATTCATCAATTTCTCATCAAAAAACTCTAAATCACCATCTACCAAAACCTAACGCAATCTACCAATCATCTAAACCTTAACCCAAATATAATAACAATGATAAAACTCTCATTAGCTTAAGATTATTGCTAGAGATCAATTCCTCTTTATTCTCTACCGGGATTCTATGCTCTTCTTGCTTCTTTGTGTCCTAGCTCTCTTTTCTCCACAACGTTTTTCCAAGCTCTATCGTACAGAATGAGTGTGTAAAATCCCAAACCTTCTCCTTATACAAAACTTTCCATCTTAGAACCTTCTCATCATGCCCTCACTCATCTTTCACTAATGACCATAATGCCCTTATTTTCTCTACATCATATATTATTTTATTTATTTAAATCCAAATAATTCTAAATAATCATTATTAAATCTAAATAATTCTAAACTAATTATTTAAATTCTAAACCCTCTTATTATGCCATCCTACAACATACAATTCATCATCTTAAACATCTTATTTATCAAGTCATCGCTATTGCATCACGAATACACATCATATACCGTCACAAGGACTAACACAAAGCACCAAAACATCATATATACCAAACACTTCACAAAGACTCATATATTTACACTAAATTAATTAAATAAATAATTAATCTAGAATTCAGGGTGTTACATCCTAGGGGTCTTTAATGTTGCATCTCCTCAGTTACTTACCTAGGATTTTATGTAATTCATCTACTTCCTTTCTCAGAGAGACACAAGACCTACAAAATTTATTTGAGTTTCTAATTTTAGTTATTTATAACTTAAATGATTTATTGTTTTCTTCAAGAAACCCTAAATATTCATTAAGGTCTGAGTTACATTTTTTAAGTTTATTATTTTCTTTAACCAACTTAGAGCTAATTCTAAACAATTGCTTATAAGAAGGTTTAGTTGCCTCAACATTATCTTCCTTGTAGGAAACCTTTAAGCATACTTCATCTTCTTCATTGGAGGATGATTCTTTTATGGTTCTTCCTAAGGTTGATGTTTCTCCTCAATTTCTTCTTTCAAAGATTCCACTTGAAGATACTTCTTCTTCACAGTTTCTTACGCATGAGGTTCCTTCATTTGATGTTGAATTTTCCGAAGATCGTCCAACTACTGAATATGTTCTTTCGAAGGAGACCATTACGGCTGTATGACAAGAGTTTCATGAAGTTGGCGATTCTTCATTTTCTAAGATTGTATCTTCATTTTTAAGCAATTAAATTAGCTCATTAAATTTCTTTTTAATTTATTTCTTATTTGGTTTTTCCTGAAATTCATGAAAGCTCTCATCTTTCGATTTAAGGATTGAATTAAGTTTCCAATTCTTATATCTTAGATATTGGTTAGTGACAAATGTTCTAATACAACTTCCAATATTTCAAAATTTTGAAAACCATTTAAGATTAATATCTTCATTTTCTTTGTCTCGTGAGTTCATCTCCTCTTGCTCGATACTTAGAGAAGCTCCATATATTATTTTAAGAGTATTCCACATTTCATTGTCAGTTTTACAATGGTGAACATAAAATAATTTAATTCATATATTCTCTTTTCTTCTTTGGTCCACAGGGACTCGGGTTTATCTACTACTTCATATTTTACTTGATGAGTAAGAATAAACAGATTATTGATTAATATTTACCATAATATAATAAACATTTTGAAGAAAAATTCAAAACTTAGCTTTCCATAATTCAAACTTCATACCATTAAAAGGCGAATGTGTGTTTAGAAAAGATTCCCTTAAAGGTGTGTTGGAAGTCATCTTACTCCTGAAACGATTAGTTCTTAAACATGAGTTAGACTTTAATGCCACTTGTTGGACATGTGACTTCACACACAAGAGTGGAGGGGGTGAATTGCGTGTTTAAGAAAAACTTGAATTTGAAAAGCTTTTTGTATTAATTTAAGAGTTCGAAAACATTTTTAGATTTTTTTTAAAAATAAATAGCGGAAAATAAAATTCAGAAGATAAAGTTAGGAAATTAAAAGTCGAGATAAGAGAGAAGACACCAAGATATACATGTTTAGTAAAAAACGACTTAGTTATGTCCCCAAGATTTGATCTTGAGAGTATCCAATAAACTAAATAGTTTTTAGTAGGTTGAACTCTCGAACACCCTTATACAAGGAAAATGAAGTTTGTGACTAACTTCCAATCAAACAACAAACAAGGAGAGAAGTAGTGAGTCTTCCTTCCAAACGATGTGTCAAAGCGGTTAGTATTTTTTCCACAAGAAACTTGGAACGATTATTCTTCAAGCTTCACACCAAGATTTTGCACAGGCTGATCTTGAACTAGAGAGAGCTTTTAACACCGGGATAAGCTCACAAACTGAACCTTGGTTTTATATCGGGATAACCAAAAACCTAGGAGATTTTAACACCGGGCTAATCTCGAACCTTATCAAGCTTTTGACACTAGGTTGAGCTTGAACCGAACCTTGATTTTATACCAGGCTAATTAAGAAGCAATGAGATTTTAACCTCGGGTTGGTCTCCAACCTTACATGCTTTTAACATTAAGATGTTGTCCTAATCGCTTAGGGCACATTTTTAAATTTAACAAATCAATTGAGTTAAGGTGCCAATCGATTGGTAAAGACAAAAAAGTTACCAGAGTTTTTTGACAGCCCCCAACTCATCTGGCACACCTTTAGGGAATTTTTGAAAATATTTTCTTGAGATAAATAAGTTTAAAAACTTGTTTATGTGTGTGTGGTTAGCCTAATACTTTACGAGAAAGCTCCAATGCTTTTACAATGTATATTCACTCAAACGTATTTGAGAAGACTTTTACATACTTCAAGATTTTGTCAAATACTTCCATCTTGTAGACACTTGATTGAACTTTACTTTAAGATGGGGCTTGAGTTAAATTCATTTTAGGTACCATCATAAGAGAATATAACTTTTCAAGCTCTATTGATCTAGTTGCATCTTTAACCGTTTATTGTCAAAGACTGGCTGTCATCATCAAAAGCCTATTCATCTTTAATGAAACTTCCTTGATTGGTAACATGTAAAACAAGGTTCCATGGACTCTTGCGTACTAGTGATGGATGATAGGGTCCCTCTTTTCCCCTTGTCTTGGATCAATGAACTTGTGGCAATCATGGGATATGATAGTCAGTACCTTACCCTCTATGATACTATGATAGTTCACCTCTTAGGGAAGTTTGAAGTCATGGACTCTCGTACAGTGATTGGCCTGTGGCTGGAGGACGGTGATTCCCTCAATGACTACTTAAGTAATTTTTGGATAACTTGGCACTTTTTATGGGTGTCTTTAAATAATGCACGTGACTTTTATGTATTGTGTTGCAGATCATACGACAAAGATTACCCTAGAGGAGCAGAAGAAAAAAGGGGATAAAATCCTAGTTGCTCGTGGAAAAACTGATAGCCCTCAGAGCCATCCTGAGGGATTTATTGTTATAGGTAGTAAGAGGCAAATCGAGGGTCAACCTCTCGACTTGCCTAATGCAAAGGCCCAAAAACAAGAGGAGGGCTCTTCTAAAGCTATTGGTGGCAATTTAGTCTCGTCGGCTTTAGGAGAGGTGAGCACTCATAAACCGTGTGATGGCGAGGTTCCACGTCCCCTACTTTGTGGAGTCATAATGGATTTGATGTTAACCAGTTTATATGTTCTCATCTCCCATTTTTTATTAAAATTTCCCATAGATTACAAGACTCTCCAATTTAACCCGCCTTATGCACTTATTAGCATGAAGGATAACCCTTTTATATTGAGGATACAACATATGAATACCTTAAAGCACATTTTTATTTTAAAGGTTCTATTACTTTTGGTATACATATATCTCCTTCCTTAGTTGATAAACTCACTGTTAGTTGGTTAATTCTTGTTATGTAGTTATTTGGGCTTTTAGCATGTATTTGGGCCTGGGCAATTTGCCTATATAAAGGGCCATTATGTTTGTAAGCATAGAGCAGAAAATATAATACATTCAGTTAGAAAGTTAGTTACACCTAACTAACTCACAACAATCTCTCTCTCTCTCTCTCTCTCTCTCTCTCTCTCTCTCTCTCTCTCTTCTATTCTTCTTCTTCTTCTTCTTCTTCTTCTTCTTCTTCTTATTTTCTCAAAATCATCTTTCTTGAATCCTTTGTTCCAACAAATTGGTATCAAGAGCTTGTTTGCGATTCAGAGAGAATCTAATGGCAAACGGATCAACAACATCAACACAGTTTCCAGCGAATCTACCGGTTTTCAAAGGTGAAAACTATCAACGGTGGGTTGCGCAAATGAAGGTTATTTTTAGATTTCAAGATGTCGTAGAAATCTTGAATGATGGAATATCAGAACTGGAAATAGATGCTACGGAAGCCCAGAAAGTTGTGCACAAAAATCAGAGGAAGAAAGATGGCAATGCGCTGTTCTTGATTCACCAGTGTGTGGATTGTGACGTATTAGAGAAGATAATTGAAGGAGAAACAACAAAAGGAGCTTGGGAAAAGTTGAAATCCTTGTATGGTGGAGATGAGAAATTGAAGAAGGTGAAGTTGCAGACATTGAGGAAGCAGTGTGAGATGCTTCAGATGAAAGATAATGAATCTATTTCTGCATATTTCTCAAGAATTGTGACGCTAACAAACCAGATGAAGACATGTGGTGAAGCACTTATGGATTTGCAAAAGATAGAAAAGGTATTGAGATATTTAATCATAGATTTTGATTACTTTGTTGTAATAATTGAAGAGGCTAAGAATCTATTTGAGATGAAGTTGGAAGAACTTCAAGCTTCATTGGAGGCTCACGAAATGAGGCTGCAGCAGAGAAACTCAGGAAGAGAGAAGACAGCTGAACAAGCATTGCAATCAAGATTCAGCAAGAAATCTGGAAAAGAGAACTCGAAGCAGCGAAAGAATATTGCTGGTGATGAGAAGTCAAGTAAGAATATTGATTCGAAAGGTGTGGGCAACAAGTATTCTGGGAAGAAAGTTGATACGAAAGAGGTGCAATGTTACAATTGTCAAGGTTTTGGCCACTATGCTAGAGACTGTCAAAGAAATAAAGCTGCAAGGTCAAAAATAGTGATAAAGCTCAATATGCACGAGCTGGAGATAGTGATTTTGATGATGTGTTGTTAGTGGTAAACACTCAGTCGACTAGTGAGAAAAATAACATGTGGTATCTGGATTCAAGATGTAGCAACCACATGACTGGCAATAAAAACTAGTTTACCAAGTTAGATGAGTCAGTCAAAAGGGTGATAAAGTTTGCAGATGGCAAGCATATCAATTCAAATGGTAAAGGAGATATTTCTATTATCAGAAAGGATGGCCGAAAGGCTACTATCACTGAAGTTCTATATGTACCTTTGATGACAAGTAACTTGATAAGTATAGGTCAATTACTTGCAAAAGGCTTCAATATGAAGTTGGAGAATAATCAGATGAAGGTAATAGGGCTGATGGGAGGCTAATAATGAAAGCACCATTGGCGGAGAACAAAATGTTCAAGGTTGAACTCAACACATCAGATCACAAATGTCTTGCTTAGACTACAAAAGAAGACAAGAACTGGCTATGGCATCATAGGTATGGACATCTAAACTTCAAGAGTTTATGTATGCTCAAGAAGAAAAGAATGGTGTTTGGGTTACCGTATGTGAAGGAACCAAAGCAGATATGTGAGGAATGCTGCAAATCTAAACAGGCAAGGAAGGCATTCAAACGTGACTTGCCTATAAGATCAAGGCAAAAACTGGAGCTGTTTCATTCAGATGTGTGTGGACCCTTTGAAGTTAAGTCAAATGGGGGTAACATATATTTCCTTACTTTCATTGATGAATTCACCAGGCATATATGGATCTACCTTACTAAAAACAAAGTGAGGTATTCACATAGTTCAAGAAGTTCAAGTTGCATGCTGAGAAACAAAGTGGCTGTAAATTGAAGAAGTTAAGAACTAATGGTGGTGGTGAATATACTTCTGCTGAATTCGGTAGATTTTGCAATGATGAAGGTATAGAGCATGAGGTTATTGCACCCTATACTCCACATCATAATGGAATAGTTGAGAGAAATAATAGAAGTGTAATGAACATGATGAGATGTATGTTGAAAGCTAAGAATATTCCTAAGAGATTTTGGGTTGAAGCAGCTTCGACAGCAGTATACATTCTAAATAGATGCCCAACGAAAAAGATGGTCGACAAGACACCATATAAGGCTTGGACAAGGTCGAAGCCAAATGTAAGTCATCTTAGAGATTTTAGATCAATGTGTTTCAGGCATGTACCTTAATAATTGAGAAAGAAGCTGGATGATCATAGTGAAGTCATGGTGCTTATAGGTTATCATTCGACTGGTGCATACAAGTTGTATTCACAAACTGAAGATAAACTAGTGATCAAAGAGATGTTCTTGTAGACTGTGATCGGTGGGAATGAGAACTGACTGTTTTGGAATGCTGGTTCGCGTTTGCGTTTGTTTTTGAAAAATGTCGCGGTAAGCAAGAGTCGCCACCGTCTTTTATTTTATCCAACAAGGAAAGGATAAAAGCACAGAAAAATTCCTTTTCGAGATGTTTCTCGGGTTCGGGAGGTAGATTATAGAAAGGGAAGGTGTTAGCACCCTTTCTATCCGTGGTTATCCACGGGCTCTTAGGTACTTGCTCACTATGTTTTCAAAAGTTTGCTTTTCTTTGTGTTTGTGGGTTTGAAAAGAGTTTTTGTTTTAAAAGGGGTGTAAGTGCGAAAAGTTTTGTTTTGTTTTTTAAAAGGAGCAAGTACTTAAGAACATCTACCTACTCAAAAAGGAATTAGATTGTGCAAGTGTCCTTTAGACAATGCTATCCCACTATTGAGGAGTAGGTAGCATCGTCGTTGGAGTTTTCGGGTCGATTCGATTTAAGGGACATGTGGTCACTAAAGCAATGTTAGGACGCCTTAGTAGTAACCCTAATGTCTTAGATCATTTTTCCGAGGCAACCGTTTCGAGGAAACTTATGATCTTTGGACAAAAGGGAGACCTCTAAAACTTCCTATACTCAATGACCACGTTCGAGGCAACCAAGTGAGGCGTACCTTAAGAGTGGCATGTGCGAGTGTGTCAATTTTCAGTTTATATTATCTTTACATGTCATGGTGAGCTACTGTTGATTTTAAGTCAAGATAGATCTTGTCATGCAATCCTAGTTAGCATACATCTAAACAGTTAATATATGTACAGGAATTTAAAGTGCGGGAATTGTAAATCCTACGCTATTACAAGGCTTCAGGGAGGGGAATTATTTACATGTCCAAAATTAGGGGAATAAAGCAGTAAAGTATAAAAGTTTTAGTTAAGCTATTACAAACCAGTAGGCAGTTACAATAAAATAAACGCGCGCGAATCTGAAAATAACCTCTAAAAATCCTAAGAATAAAATCTTTTTGTGTTTTATTTTATTTTGGGAAAAATGGTCTAAATCTTCTTAATTTTAGTTTTGAGAAAATGTTAAGATAATTAAATGATTAATTGACAAAGTTAATTTAATATAAAAAACTAGCCTAATGTTTTTTGTGGTTTTTCTTTTAATTGATTTTATGTTGATTAAAAAAAAGAAATAAAATAGTCAAAACAAATATGAAATCGAAGGAACAGGCAGTAAATCAAGAAAGGTATAATTCTGGAGGCCTGGATCGAAAGAGGTGTGGGCTGTCTTTCGATCCAGTGAAGAGGCTTGATCGAAGGTGCATGAGGGAATGCACTTTGGGGGTGTTCGATCTGGATATGTCATCCTTCGATCTGGGAACCCTGGATCCAGTTCGAAGCTAAGCTGCTGAGCTTCGAAGCTCTGAACAAGATTCTAAGAAGATACTTCCTGCAAAACGAGACAAATGTTAAAGATCCAGGGGGGATTTTACCCCCCTGATTCGAATCTCCTCCCAATTCGAATCCTTCCTCAATTTGAATCAGCTGAATCTGGGTCTGGGTTTGTTTTATCCTGAGATTCGAAGGAGAAACTTAGATCGTGCCCAAGCAATGGCACGATCTCATCTATGCGCTATAGCTTACATGCAACATAATCAGTAATAACAAGAATATATATGCAATGTGTATACAAATGTCATGAAGGTGCAATTTTGGTTTTGCAAACCCTTACCAATTAAAGATGTATGATCTGTGGCTCTGGGTGTGGAGATGTTTGCAGAATGGCTGCTTTGGCTTGGATTACTTCTGAAAATGTTGACAACCTTTGGTGGGTTTGTGGGCAGCGTATCTCCAAATCCTCTGTTTTTTCTGTCTTTTTTGTTTTTTCTCCCTCCTCTGTAATGTGTCACTGGCCTCGTATTTATAGGAGTGTGAGGGTGCATGAAAATGGAAAGGGACATCCATTTAACCAGGCCTTTAAAGCCATGAGACAAGAATCAGACATTTTAAAAGATTTCCTTTTTTGAAATATTCATGTTTCTTTGGAATCTTGAATGAACCTGGACACTTTTAATTTTCGAATGCATTCAGGCCCTGCTCTTCGATTGGTCCTGATTTGAAAAGAATCACTCTGGTCGAATCAGCTCTTGTGGAGTTAGGAACAGAAAAGGCAAGAATATGGCCTTTAACTCAGGAATTGAATCCATAATCAATTGAATTCTTGCCATATTTACAAGGAAAACATGCCATTTTCTCATGTTCAGTGTACCTGGACATGTTTTTTGAGTGCCCTCTTGATGGCCTCTTTCGAATGGCCTGGAAGGAGTTCTTCAAATGGCCCTTGTCCAAACATCAATCGAAGGGTATTTATTGAAATATCAATCGAAGAGTCCTTTGCTATGCTAATCGAAAGATCTTGTTCAGATACCAATCGAAGGGTACTAATTAAAATTCCAATCGAAAGGCTTTGTTAACAGGCCAATCGAAAGGTGTTGTTCATGCTAATCAAAGGACAAGGTTAACATGCCTGTCGAAGATGCCTTGACACAATGCTAAATTGAAGGATCCCTTGGCATACCAATTGAAAGGCTTGGCCTAGGGTGCCAGACGAAAAGGTCTTTCAGAATTCCAATCGAAGGCCTTGACACAATGCCAATCGAAGTGCTTGTCCATAATGCCAATCGAAGTGCTTGTCCATAATGCCAATCGAATCATTTTTGGAATGTCAATCGAAGTGCTTGTCCATAATGCCAATCGAAGGGAATTATCCATGCCAATCGAAAGGCTCCTTCAGAATACCAATCGAAGGGTCTTTCAGAATGCCAATCGAAAGGTACTTAAAGCACCACTCAAAAATTTTCTTTTTCCTCAGGAAAGGGTTTGTGATCAACCATGCAGGGGGAAGACTTTGGGAAACATGAGAGGGCAAATTTTGGGGTACAACAGTTACCCCTGTCCAATCTTCTTAAACCTGAGGATGTAGATTGGCTTGCGTGCCTTTCGTGATCCGAAAGTGGAATATGATTGAACACTAGAGTGCCCAGAAATTTGCACTTGCATGGTGTAGTATCAGCATTGTGATGTCGGGAATGGGCTTACAGATGCCATTTGGAGATTGTTGGTAGGTGGTTTTATCTTTGTTGACGGGTTGTCTCTTCTGACGGGGTGTCTCCTTTGACGAGTTGTCTCCATTGACAAGTTGTCTCTATTGACAGATTGTCTCTATTGACAGGTTGTCTCTATTGACAGGTTGTCTCCATTGACGGGTTGTCTCCATTGACAGGTTGTCTCTATTGACAAGTTGTCTCTATTGACAAGTTGTCTCTATTGACGGGTTGTCTCCATTGACAGGTTGTCTCTATTGACAGGTTGTCTCTATTGACAGGTTGTCTCTATTGACGGGTTGTCTCCATTGACAGGTTGTCTCCATTGACAGGTTGTCTCTATTGACATGTTGTCTCTATTGACAGGTTGTCTCCATTGACGGGTTTGGCCATATAAAAATCTTTAGGAATCGATTTAACTGATTTTGTCTCCATTGACATGCTTCGCCTCAGAAAAATATTTACGAATTGACTTAACTGATTTTGTCTCCATTGACTGGCTTCACCTCAGAAAAATCTTTAGGAATTGATTTAACTGATTTTGTCTCCATTGACTGGCTTCGCCTCAGAAAAATCTTTAGGAATCGATTTAACTAATTTTGTCTCCATTGACATAATTGGGAATTTAACTGCATCTTTCCTGAAAGGTAAAGGTCAGTCATATGCAATGCATGATATGGATCAAGCAATGATGTTCACAACATAAATGAGATTGTATGGTATGATGCGTATATGCATGTATTATGATGTATGGAAATGTGATGTTTTAGTTGAGGGAAAATAAATCCCGAACGGCTGCTGGAGAGTAGGGTTGAATTCTTCGTTTCCACTGGGGATGATGAACGAAGATGATTGCAAGAATAAACCTGCAGGAGAGGATGACTCCGTTGGGGAATAAACTGGTGAAGAGATTACTCTGCGGGGAATTACTCTGTGGGGATGAGATACTTTGCTGAGATTTTAATGATAAACTCTGCTGGGGATACCGTTGATAAGCTCTGTTGGGGATTTTGATGATGAACTCCACTGGGGATAGAAAGAACTTCGCTGGGATGATCTTTCAGTTGCAACTTGCTGAGGATAACCCAGTTAGATTCTTGTGGGGATAACCTCTGAATTTGGCTGAGGAGATTTATTTGTGCTTCGCAGGGGATAAGCTTCCAGAGTCTACTGGGGAAGATGATTCAACTCCATTGGGGAAGCTTTTTTAGACTGCGCTGGGGAAATGACTCCACTGTGGTACCTTGTATTCCGCCGGGGAATATTCTTATACTCTGTCGAGGAATATTAAGACTGTCGGGGATGCTCTTACGCTTGCTGGAGAATGTCTTTATACTCCGTTGGGGAATATTAAGACCTTCTGGGGATACCTGACCTTTTTAGGGCTGATGGTAGATTGACTCTGCTTAAGGGAGAGTGTTGCTGATTCATTCATGGTTGCAAGTCTCAGCTGAGAGAGCTATCATTACTGTCTTACTCTGCGGGGAGTGAAAGTATCTTAGCCATATTCTTCAGCTGAATATATACCTTGGTACCTGGTGGACAGAGCAACTTGTACAGTTCGTACAATTCTTATTTGCCCCTGTTTTTTGCGGGAGAAGGTGCCTGCGGAGGCCCTGTGGATCGAGTATTATCCCCACCTATGAGGTGCTTGGTATCTTTCGGTCAAAATGACAAGTCTTCTTCTGGTAGGCCAGTGACGAGATGACGAGACATAGTCGTACGCTTTGATCCCTAATTTTTGCCTGGACCGCCTTTTCGGGTTTTCAGTCCACCAGAATACCCTTTTTTTGCCCAAGCCGCCTTTTCAGGTTTTCGACTTGCCGGGTGTACAGATTTTTTCATTTTCATCCCTTATTTTTGCTCGAACCCTTTTGGTTCGCCGGGAAGCCCTTATTTTTGCCTAGGCCAGTCAACCTAGCGGGTCTTTGATTATGTGTAGTATTTTTTGACTATGTCCACGCTCTCAGGATGTAGGGAGGTGTCACTGTCGGTAGTGTTGTGTTGCCATACTACCATAAGATCTTCGTTGGATCATGCAAGATTCGTTGCTGGAATTCATGTCCAATGCCCCAATTGATTCAGATGGAGATTTGCCCCTGGCTATTTGGCATTTTGAGAGATTCCTTGAATCTTGACTTGACTGCCCCAGATGATGGACAATGATCATGCCGTGCCCATTGGTTAGAAGTGTTTTTCCACTTGAGGTGATCCTTTTTTATTGAAAAGGTTTTTGTTCACTAGATATTCGTCGTGCGAATTTCTCTTCTATTTGAACAAATAGTCATATGCAAACAATGTTATTTTAAGAATGCAAAGCTTATGTCTGTCTTGAAGTTTTTGAAAATGCATTTTTTCAGTAAGATAGGAAAATTTTGTAAAATGTGACGTCAACTCAGGATTTACAACAAGCCCTACAGGAGTCAGGATACCTTTTGTAACAATATGCTTTCGAACTAACCCATGCTTCAGCTAGGACTTTTAAGGGTTATAACGTGGCTTGATTCACGGTTTAAGAAACAAAGGATAAAGGCTCAAATTTTATTTGTACCCACCCGTTCTTCGTGATGTTCTTCGATCCTAAACTCAGCTAATCGTGCATTAGATCTTGTTTGAGTCTTTGCTCTGATATTCCGGTGATGGTTCGGATACTGACATATTATTTTTAACAGGAAGTCATTTTGTTGAGAGTTTGTAGGACCTCTTTCTTTTTTTATTTCGTTATCCCTGTCTTTTTTCCTAAACTGTTTCTTTCTTGTGATTACAGTCAGCGGGATGTCCCAGTTTTTATGTAAGTCTCCTTCATAGGTTTTGACTTAGTGGGCTTTTATTTCGAAAGGTAATGATTGTCTGTCCTTACGATTATACAGAACCAACACCGTCTTTTGTTACGGAAGGACTTCTTTGATGCCATTCATTGTGCACCTGGATCAACTGAGAAAACTACCCTGCCCCAGGTTATAATTAAGGGTTTTAGTTTGTGAAAAGAAAAACTCCAACTTCTTTGGCTCAAAGGGGTTGATTAGGGATTATCCTCCTTATAACTCCACTATTTAGGATTTGAAACTATGCCTGTACATCGTCAGCGGGGTCTGTTCAAAAGCATATTGTAGAGATTTTGGTATCATTTTCGTCATCCTCCCTCTAAAGTCTTAGAATTTTTTTAATCGAGAGTTGATCATCACAAACAATAAAAGCAATTTGAATATAGTGAAATACGAATGGATTGATTCAAAACAGACATATGCAATGCATTAATGAAATAAAAGAGTTCGACATGATAATAATTATTTGAATAAGCAAAGAAAAATACTACTTCAGAATTTAAATGAACAAAAGTCTCTTAGTTTGAACTAGTCATCTCAGATGGAGAATTCTCAGCGGAAGATTTTCATCTCGCCATCTGGCATGAACTCCATGTAGTTGTTTAGTTATTGGCATGCATTTTTGGTAAAACCAGGTGTGTGAATGAATGTCATGACTGATGTCATAACATTCTAGTTTATTAGGTACTGATTCATTAGATACCTTTGCAGAAAAATATTGTCATACAGGTGCTGCTGTTTATGAGTGTGTATCTGAGCATTTTGCAAAAAGATCACATTTACCAAAATCAGCAGACAGGTTTTCAGATGTCATAACAAATGTTAAGACATCCTGTTCTGAACTAACAGTTATGCAGTTTGGGTAATTCTGAGTTTTTTCAGGAAAATGACTCAGTCTTTCCAGAACAGAAAATCTCGTGGACTTGGGGTTAACCTAGCTCAACCCTAACCTGGTTGATAAAGTCCTGAGACCTAGTCTTAAGGTCAAACGGAATTAACCCTAGCTTTTTGTGGAAACCCTAACTGAAGATGCAGCTGCTATATATTCAACAGAGTTGCTGTTTTAGAATCAATCCCTTTTTGACAGAAGATCATTTAGAAGCTGTATAGTTTTAACTATTGTAATCCAAGCAAGTATCATTGTGATAAGTGACTTGGAATAGGTTTTAATTGTAAGGGTTGTGTACCACTCAAAGCTTTGAAGCAAGAGTGTGTTTGTGTCTCTTGACTAAAGCTTTGAAGCAAAGTCAAGTTAGGTTTGTGTATCACTCAAAGCTGTAAAGCAAGAGTGTTTGTGTTGCTTGATTAAAAAGCTGTGAAGCATAATCAAGTGTATGTTTTGAAGAGTGTCTTCATCAATTCATTAGTCAAATTGTTTTAAGTATCACTGCTGTGATTGAGGGGGAGTGAGTAGGAACTCAGGTTTAAGTTGTACTTAGATTGAAGTTGCATTGGGTAGGTCTTAAGTGAAGGAGATAAACTGGTTGGTTTATTCCTGAATTAATATCTCTTATAGTGGATTTCCTCCCTGGCTTGGTAGCCCCCAGAGTAGGTGTTGTTGCACACTGAACTGGGTAAACAATTGACTGTGTTCTTTACTGTTTTTTGTATTTACTGTCTTATAGAAAGTCAGATACGGTGTCATAACATTGAACGTGACATTGAGTATCTGCAGCCAGAATTTCAATTGGCATCAGAGCAGGCACCCTGCCTGTATTACTGGGTGAGATCTAGGGATATCACTTTCTGGCACTATGGACAAAGAAGGAGTTTTTGGAAATAGACCACCCATTCTGGATGGAACAAATTATGACTACTGGAAACCTCGTATGATAGCCTTCTTAAAATCTCTGGACAAAAAGGCTTGGAGAGCTGCTGACAAAGGATGGAACCATCCCACCATAACTGAGAAAGATGGGACAATCAGTCTGAAGCCTGAGGAAGATTGGAGTAAAGAAGAAGATGAGTTAGCCCTGGGAAATTCCAAAGCTTTAAATGCCTTGTTCAATGGAATTGGTAGAAACATTTTCAGACTAGTACATCAATATGAACTGGCCAAGGAAGTTTGGGACACTCTCAAAACTACTCATGAGGGCACTTCCAAAGTGAAAATGTCAAGGCTTCAGATGTTGACTACAAAGTTTGAGAATCTAAAAATGATGGAAGATGAAACCATTCATGAGTTTCGCATGAACATCTTGGAGATTGACAACACCTCAGGAGCACTAGGAGAAAAGATGTCAGAAGAAAAATTGGTGAGAAAGATTCTCAGATCCTTGCCTAAAAGATTTGCTATGAAGGTAACTGCCATAGAGGAAGCCCAGAACATCAGCAAGTTGAAAGTGGATGAACTAATTGGGTCTCTTCAGACTTTTGAGATGGGGATCACTGATAATGGTGACAAGAAGAACAAGAGCATAGCACTTGTATCCAACACTGATGTTGAAAACAAGGAGGATGAAGAAGAAAATATTTCAGAAGCTATAGCCATGCTTGGAAGACAATTCAACAAACTCATCAAAAGAATAGATCCAAAGTCAAGGTCTAATGTTCATAACATTCCCTCTGACATTGACAGTTCCAGCAGAAGACCAAGGTCAGAAGAGAAGGGAAATCAAGGCAGAGGAATTCAATGCCATGGTTGTGAAGGATATGGGCATATTCGAGCTGAATCTCCTACCTTTCTTAAGAAACAAAAGAAAGGAATGACTATTGCTTGGTCTGACTGTGATTCAGAAAGTAATTCTGAAGAAGAATCTGCCAAACTAGTTACTGCTCTAACTGGTGTTTGTACCTCTGAAAGTGACACTAGTGATGAAGAAGTGACATTTGAAGAACTGGCTGATACTTACAAGAAATTGTGTATCAGAAGTGCTGAAGTCTGTGTGCAGAATGAGAAACAATCAAACTCATCATAAAGCTGGAGGTTGAAAAAAGGGCAGACCTTGAAACTATAAGTCATCTAGAAGGGGAAGTTCAATTGCTGAACTCACAACTGAACCAAATGACCAAATCTGTCAAGATGCTGACTAATGGAACAGACAAATTGGAAGAGATTCTTCAAGTTGGACAAAATGTGGGAAACAAATCTGGACTAGGATTTGTGGAAGCTAAGAAATCTGGTGCAGACAAGAAGATCAGGCCTGTTAAACAAATGTCAAAGCAGATGTCTCAACACAACTCTCAACATCAGAAACAAAGATATATGAAGAAAAAGTACCAAAGATGGAGATGTCATCATTGTGGGAGGTATGGCCACATAAAGCCTTTCTGCTTCAAATTGCATGGATACCCTAATCAAAACTCAGGTGTTAAACCTAAGTCAAAAAGGGTACCACATACTCCTCAATGGAAGAAAAAGGCTACTGCCCTGATAGCCCACACTTCCCTGAGAGTCTCTGCAAGGGAAGGCTGGTACTTTGACAGTGGGTGCTCTAAACACATGACTGGAATAAAGAACATTCTCAATCATGTTAAACCTCACAACACTAGTTATGTGACCTTTGGAGATGGTGCTAAAGGTGAAATCAAAGGAGTTGGTAATTTGGACTGCCCTGAAGTTCCAAATCTAAATGAAGTACTATTGGTAAAAGGCCTAACTGCTAATCTCATTAGTATCAGTCAATTTTGTGATCTAAGATTCAAGGTCAACTTCTCAAAATTTGAATGTCTAGTAATTAATGAAAAACTAGAAGTGGTAATGAAAGGAATCAGATCTAAAGATAACTGTTACTTGTGGCAGCCTGAGAACACTAATAACTCCACTATGTGTTCAATTACCAAAGAATAAAAAGAGATGAAACTGTGGCACCATAAGCTTGGCCATCTTCGTCTAAGAAGAATGAAAAGAACTATCTCTATGGAAGCAGTCAGAAGGATTCCAAGACTGCAAATTGATAAAAGGAGGGTTTGTGGTGAACTTCAAATTGAAAGGCTTGGTAAAAAGAGACATGTCTATGATGTGGTGAATAAACTTGAAGAAGGATGTGCTATCAGAACCAGAAGTAATCATGACAAGGAATTTGGAAACAACAAGTCTAATAAATTCTGTTTCCCAGAAGAAATGAGTCATGAAGTCTCTTCTCCTATAACTCACCATCAAAATGGAGTTGACAAAAAGAAAAATAAGATCATACAGGAATCTGCCAGAGCTATGATTCATGTCAAAAGAATGCCTTCCCAACTCTGTGCTGAAATAGTTGCAGCTGGTAGTAGCTGCTCTCAAAATATCTGGACAAAACAGATGCTCACTGAGTATAATGTCTCACAAGATGTTGTGACATTGTATTGTGACAATCTGAATACAATCAATATTTCCATAAACCCTATTCAGCATAGCAGGACCAAGCACATTGACCTTGTAGAGAAGAAGTCAATTAAACTGGAACATGGTATCATTAAGCTTCAGCTGGCTGATTCTTCTACCAAGGCTCTTGTTGGAAATCAACTTGAAAACTTGAGGGGCAAGATGGGTATTTTCCAACGTGAGAAATTATAGCAATTAATTTTGCTTAAAACAAGGGTTGAAGGAGTTATTTGTGTTAAGTCTATTTTTAGTGGGTTAATCATATGTCTTTCCAATTCTTTCAAAATTATTAAGAAGTTGAATAGACTCTCAATTGCCTCCTACCTCTCTCGTCTTTGCAACCTATTCCTTTCTATCAATCAAAGTTTTCTCTCAAATTGCTACTGGTGCTCTAAGTCAATCAAAATGTCTCAAACATCATCTTCAACCAAGGCGACCACTTCATCTTCATCATCTGACCAAGATTCTCGAGCAATCACCACATGCATAGATTCTGAAGTCCTGGAGATCACTCCTCTCAGAGAAATGGCAACTGACCCCTCCAAAGTCAAAAAACTGAGAACTAGGCATGCAGGAAGAGCTCAAGCTACTGCTTCTGGTAATCCTTCTCATCCTTCTTCCTCTGTACCAAATAGGGAAGGATCAGCTCAAGTACATCAAGCAATTGCTAGGCTTGTCACAAGAATACTAAGCGGAAACCAATCTGTACCGGGGATTTCTGTCCCATTAAATCAAGAATCAGTATGCCCAAATATGGATGTCTCTGAGAATGTAGATGTCTCTGAGAATGTTGTGACACAAAATGACAACATTCAGAACCCTTCAGAGAAGACTGTTGATCCACCTATCATTGATGTGGATGAGGAATACTCAGACAATGATCTGATTGCCAATGTAAACCCTATCATAGCTAGGAGAATGATGAAAAGAAAGGGTAATCAGAATGCTGAAAAATGTATGACCAAAGATAAACCTGCTAATAAGAAATCTAAGGCTGAAGGCAAGGCTGGGGTAGAATCTGTGAAAACTGGTCAGTCCAAAGGGAAGGTGAAAGCCCAGGTGCATACTGGTAGACAACCAATTACAAAGAAGAGAAAAGAACCTGAATCTTCTGATTCTGATGAGGAATCAGAGTTTGAGATTGATGCTGAAGAAATTCCTATCAGAAGGAAACTCCCCTCCAGCAAAATTGCTAGAGTTCCTGAAGTCCCAACAGACAACATCTCTTTTCACCATCCTGACAATGCAAACAGATGGAAGTATGTTTGCTTGAAGAGAATAGCTTTAGAAAGAGAGCTAAACAATGATGCCATGGAGTGCAAGGACATCATGGACCTGATTAAAACTACTGGACTGATGAAGACTGTGGTAAAATTTACCAAGTGCTATGAAAATCTGGTCAAGGAGTCCATAGTTAACTTGTCTGATGAATGTGCTGATGGAAGGTCAGCTGACTTTGAAAGTGTTTATGTTAGAGGAAGAAGGGTTAATTTCTCTCCATCAGAAATTAACAAATTTCTTGGAAGATCAAATGAGGATTTCCCTGAACTGGAAGTCACTGACAATGAAGTTTGTCAAACCATCACAGCAAGACAAGTCAAGTGCTGGCCCTTGAAAGGCAAGCTGAATGCCAGCAAACTTAGCATGAAATTTGCCATCCTGCACAAGATTGGTGCAGCCAACTGGGTCCCTACAAACCATAAATCAACTATCTCCACAGGATTGGGGAGATTTATTTATGCTGTGGGAACCAAGACTGTTTTTGACTATGGCAGGTATATTTTTGAACAAACTTTAAAACATGCTGGTAGTTATGCTGTCAAAGGCCCAGTTGCCTTTCCCTCCCTCCTTTGTGGAATTATCCTTGCACAATACCCTGATATCCTGGTGGCAAGAGACACTGCTTGCAAAAGAGCTCCTGCTCTTGGGTTACACTACAAGCTGTTTCAGGGATCTCATGCTCCTGATATTGTCATAACATCAGCTGAGACATCACCTGTAAAGACTCAGTCCAAAACATCTGATGTTATAACTGTATTGAAAGAGACCTGCAAAGAGCTGGAAGCTAGGAAAAAGACCCTAGAAAACCTAATTGCCAGGTTAGAAAAGGAGGAAGCTGAAGGAAACAGAAGGGAAGAGGGTGCAGAAGCTGAAGATCAACTCAATACTGAAGAAACTAGCTCCTCTGAAGGGGACAGTGCTTGAAGGTTGGTGGAGTTGATGCTGATTCCTGGTGGAGTTTGCAAGTGTGTTCAATTTTTAGTTGTTGTTTTCTGGATGACTGTATAATCTTTTAAGAACATATTTCTTTGGCCCATTTGTGGCTAAAGAGGGGGAGATATATTTTGGTAGACTTTATTAGACATTCTATTTTTCTACATTCATATTTATTCTGCTGCTATCTATCTCTGATTGCTTAGGGTCTTTAGCCAAAAATCTGCCAAAGGGGGAGTTTGTAGTTGTTTAGTTATTGGCATGCATTTTTGGTAAAACCAGGTGTGTGAATGAATGTCATGACTGATGTTATAACATTCTAGTTTATTAGGTACTGATTCATTAGATACCTTTGCAGAAAAATATTGTCATACAGGTGCTGCTGTTTATGAGTGTGTATCTGAGCATTTTGCAAAAAGATCACATTTACCAAAATCAGTAGACAGGTTTTCAGATGTCATAACAAATGTTAAGACATCCTGTTCTGAACTAACAGTTATGCAGTTTGGGTAATTCTGAGTTTTTTCAGGAAAATGACTCAGTCTTTCCAGAATAGAAAATCTCGTGGACTTGGGGTTAACCTAGCTCAACCCTAACCTGGTTGATAAAGTCCTGAGACCTAGTCTTAAGGTCAAACGGAATTAACCCTAGCTTTTATGGAAACCCTAACTGAAGATGCAGTTGCTATATATTCAACAGAGCTGCTGTTTTGGAATCAATCCCTTTTTGACAGAAGATCATTTAGAAGCTGTATAGTTTTAACTATTGTAATCCAAGCAAGTATCATTGTGATAAGTGACTTGGAATAGGTTTTAATTGTAAGGGTTGTGTACC
Source organism: Vicia faba (assembly GCA_948472305.1). Lineage (NCBI taxonomy): Eukaryota > Viridiplantae > Streptophyta > Magnoliopsida > Fabales > Fabaceae > Vicia > Vicia faba. The sequence continues at coordinate 536,094,745 of OX451735.1, read as the reverse complement.
ACTCAAAGCTTTGAAGCAAGAGTGTGTTTGTGTCTCTTGACTAAAGCTTTGAAGCAAAGTCAAGTTAGGTTTGTGTATCACTCAAAGCTGTGAAGCAAGAGTGTTTGTGTTGCTTGATTAAAAAGCTGTGAAGCATACTCAAGTGTATGTTTTGAAGAGTGTCTTCATCAATTCATTAGTCAAATTGTTTTAAGTATCACTGCTGTGATTGGGGGGGAGTGAGTAGGAACTCAGGTTTAAGTTGTACTTAGATTGAAGTTGCATTGGGTAGGTCTTAAGTGAAGGAGATAAACTGGTTGGTTTATTCCTGAATTAATATCTCTTATAGTGGATTTCCTCCCTGGCTTGGTAGCCCCCAGAGTAGGTGTTGTTGCACACTGAACTGGGTAAACAATTGACTGTGTTCTTTACTGTTTTTTGTATTTACTGTCTTATAGAAAGTCAGATACGGTGTCATAACATTGAACGTGACATTGAGTATCTGCAGCCAGAATTTCACTCCAACACCCTTCCGTCAATCAAGTCTTGGATCTTTTTCTTCAGTGTCCAACAGTCGTCGGTGTCATGTCCAGGACTATGGGAGTGGTATACACAAAATGCATCGGGACGATAGCCAGGAGAAGAGGTGTTGGGACTCCGAGGAGGATCCTTTAAAGTAATCAGATTGACCTCTAACAAGCGTTTCAGTATTAGAGATGATGGTATATCAGTCTCAGAGAAACATCTTCCAAACGTATTTCTCTTACACCGATTACCCCGTTGATGCTGGCGAGGTTGATACTGGGCTTGTGACCCTGAAGCAAGCTGAGGAGCTTTTCCCTTATCTTATTGCCCCAAAGGTGGTTGAATGATGACTTGATCTTTAACCCTAGTTGTTTTCCCCACTTGGTTATTTTGAAGCAGCTTGTTGACGAGGACTCTGAGCTCTTCTTGTCTTTGAGCTAAGTCTTGAATGAGAGCCATCTGGCCCACCAGCTGTCCCATCATCTGGATCTTCATTGTTGCCAACTCAATTTGTATCCCTTCCAACTGATCATTCCTGATGCCTCCTGGATTCCCTAGGACCAAGCCCCTTGTGAGGAGAGCTTTTATTTCTTCTTGCCCCTGGGATAGGTTCAAGAACATTTCTTGAAGTTGGGCGTTTTGAGCCCGGAGATCTTGGTTGTCTGGTTGGAAAGCCATTGCTGAAATAAACAGCGAGAACATGAGAGACCTGTATTGAGAGACCTGTTATGCAATGATATGTATGATATATGTATGCAATGTTTTCAAGGATCTCGCGGGGTAAACAAGAAACTTGTTAGAATCTGAATCTGGTAGCTTGATTGAAGGAACTTCATGTTGCTGAGAGTCCTTCTTCAAGAGTCAAGCTCACCATATTGAGTGGGTCATAGCCCTTGACTCAAGTTATCAAGTTTTGATCTCTAGACGACATTGGCTAGAGGAAAATAAATCCCCTTGCCCCTTGCTAGACATTTGATGTACCATAACCTGCATCACAGACCCTTGAGATCCTTGAAATGGTTAAGAAAATGTTAAGGCATGATGTTATGATGTGTATGCTATGCGTTTAAGCAAAAGTGTGAGGTGATGTAAGTAAACCCTGCAATAAGTCCAAATTATTGGATAAGGACTGTAAACAAAACCTGCAAGGAACTCATGTTGTCAGATAACAAGAATGTGCAAGTAGTTCAAGTTTGAAGGCACACAAGTCACACATATAGCCTTAAGTTTAGGCTGGCATGGAGTTTAGGTATTAACCTCTTTCAGTTCAGTTGGTTTAAACCTGTCCTAAAAATAGTAACCGGGTTCTAGAGGATCTCAATATCACTGACTACCCTCAATCGGTCATAATTCCAGTTTAGCAACCTTTTTTTGCGGCCAGAATCATCGCGAGAGTTTAGTCTCAATGAGTGTAGCATACTGCTACTGTTCTATGGCCAAGTTGGTCAATTTAAGGTTCTAAGGTCAGTTGGTGCTTAATGACTCCTTAGAAGACCCATATTCTCCTCGTTTCAACACAAGGGATATCAGTACAGACTAAGGTGCCACACCAATGTAGCTACTGCTTCATCCGTGTCGGTATACGCCAGACAGATCCCTCACAATTTATTGCTACTTACCTAAAGGGTATCCCCAGATCCGGGTTAGGATCTATAGAACTCCGATACAAGCCCACAAAATTAAAGCATACAAAGCATACAATTGAAAACATAGTGATCTAATCCTAAGGTACACCTCACTTATAATATTCCCCAGCAGAGTCGCCAGTTCTGTGATCGGTGGGAATGAGAACTGACTGTTTTGGAATGCTGGTTCGCGTTTGCGTTTGTTTTCGCAAAATGTCGCGGTAAGCAAGAGTCGCCACCGTCTTTTATTTTATCCAACAAGGAAAGGACAAAAGCATAAAAAATTCCTTTTCGAGATGTTTCTCGGGTTCGGGAGGTAGATTATAGAAAGCGAAGGTGTTAGCACCCTTTCTATCCGTGGTTATCCACGGGTTCTTAGGTACTTGCTTACTGTGTTTTCAAAAGTTTGCTTTTCTTTGTGTTTGTGGGTTTGAAAAGAGTTTTTGTTTTAAAAGGGGTTTAAGTGCGAAAAGTTTTGTTTTGTTTTTTAAAAGGAGCAAGTACTTAAGAACATCTACCTACTCAAAAAGGAATTATACTGTGCAAGTGTCCTTTAGAAAATGCTATCCCACTATTGAGGAGTAGGTAGCATCGTCGTTGGAGTTTTCGAGTCAATTCGATTTAAGGGACGTGTGGTCACTAAAGCAATGTTAGGACGCCTTAGTAGTAACGCTAATGTCTTAGATCATTTTTCCGAGGCAACCGTTTCGAGGCAACTTATGATCTTTGGACAAAAGGGCGATCTCTAAAACTTCCTATACTCAATGACCACGTTCGAGGCAACCAAGTGAGGCGTACCTTAAGAGTGGCATGTGCGAGTGTGTCAATTTTCAGTTTATATTATCTTTACATGTCATGGTGAGCTACTGTTGATTTTAAGTCAAGATAGATCTTGTCATGCAATCCTAGTTAGCATACATCTAAACAGTTAATATATGTACAAGAATTTAAAGTGCGAGAATTGTAAATCCTACGCTATTACAAGGCTTCGGGGAGGGGGATTATTTACATATCCAAAATTGGGGGAATAAAGCAATAAAGTGTAAAAGTCTTAGTTAAGCTATTACAAACCAGTAGGAAGTTACAATAAAATAAACGCGCGCGAATCTGAAAATAACCTCTAAAAATCCTAAGAATAAAATCTTTTTGTGTTTTATTTTATTTTGGGAAAAATGGTCTAAATCTTCTTAATTTTAGTTTTGAGAAAATTTAAGATAATTAAATGATTAATTGACAAAGTTAATTTAATAGAAAAAACTAGCCTAATGTTTTTTGTGGTTTTTCTTTTAATTGATTTTATGTTGATTAAAAAAAAAGAAATAAAATAGTCAAAACAAAGATGAAATCGAAGGAACAGACAGTAAATCAAGAAAGGTATAATTCTGGAGGCCTGGATCGAAAGAGGTGTGGGCTGTCTTTCGATCCAGTGAAGAGGCTTGATCGAAGGTGCATGGGGGGCTGCACTTTGGGGGTGTTCAATCTGGATATGTCATCCTTCTGTCTGGGAACCCTGGATCCAGTTCGAAGCTAAGCTGCTGAGCTTCGAAGCTCTGAACAAGATTATGAGAAGATACTTCCTGCAAAACGAGACAAATGTTAAAGATCCAGGGGGGATTTTACCCCCCTGATTCGAATCTCCTCCCAATTCGAATCCTTCCTCAATTTTAATCTGCTAAATCTAGATCTGGGTTTGTTTTATCCTGAGATTCGAAGGAGAAACTTAGATCGTGCCCAAGCAATAGCACGATCTCATTTATGCGCTGTAGCTTACATGCAACATAATCAGTAATAACAAGAATATATATGCAATGTGTATTTAAATGTCATGAAGGTGCAATTTTGGTTTTGCAAACCCTTACCAATTAAAGATGTATGATCTGTGGCTCTGGGTGTGGAGATGTTTGCAGAATGGCTGCTTTGGCTTGGATTACTTCTGAAAATGTTGACAACCTTTGGTGGGTTTGTGGGCAGCGTATCTCCAAATCCTCTGTTTTTTCTCTGTCTTTTTTGTTTTTTCTCCGTCCTCTGTAATGTGTCACTGGCCTCGTATTTATAGGAGTGTGAGGGTGCATGAAAATGGCAAGGGACAGCCATTTAACCAGGCCTTTAAAGCCATGAGACAAGAATCAGACATATTAAAAGATTTCCTTTTTTGAAATATTCATGTCTCTTTGGAATCTTGAATGAACCTGGACACTTTTGATTTTCGAATGTATTCAGGCCCTGCTCTTCGATTGGTCCTGATTTGAAAAGAATCACTCTGGTCGAATCAGCTCTTGTGGAGTTAGGAACAGAAAAGGCAAGAATCTGGCCTTTAACTCGGGAATTGAATCCACAATCAATTGAATTCTTGCCATATTTGCAAGGAAAACATGCCATTTTCTCATGTTCAGTGTACCTGGACATGTTTTTTGAGTGCCCTCTTGATGGCCTCTTTCGAATGGCCTGGAAGGAGTTCTTCAAATGGCCCTTGTCCAAACATCAATCGAAGGGTATTTATTGAAATATCAATCGAAGAGTCCTTTGCTACGCCAATCGAAAGATCTTGTTCAGATACCAATCGAAGGGTACTAATTAAAATTCCAATCGAAAGGCTTTGTTAACAGGCCAATCGAAAGGTGCTGTTCATGCTAATCGAAGGACAAGGTTAACATGCCTGTCGAAGATGCCTTGACACAATGCTAAATCGAAGGATCCCTTGGCATGCCAATTGAAAGGCTTGGCCTAGGGTGCCAGACGAAAAGGTCTTTCAGAATTCCAATCGAAGGCCTTGACACAATACCAATCGAAGTGCTTGTCCATAATGCCAATCGAAGTGCTTGTCCATAATGTCAATCGAATCATTTTTGGAATGTCAATCGAAGTGCTTGTCCATAATGCCAATCGAAGGGAATTATCCATGCCAATCAAAAGGCTCCTTCAGAATACCAATCGAAGGGTCTTTCAGAATGCCAATCGAAAGGTACTTAAAGCACCACTCAAAAATTTTCTTTTTCCTTAGGCAAGGGTTTGTGATCAACCATGCAGGGGGAAGACTTTGGGAAACATGAGAGGGAAAATTTTGGGGTACAACATAGACGAAAGCAAAGGATGAGATTGGAGTCGAAGTTCAGTTCGACATGAATCAGACACAGTCGTGACTGTGTTCGAAGAAGATGAACAGAATGAAGCTTTGACAAGTCAAAGTGAAGAACCACCTGTGCAGAATGAAAGAAGATCCACAAGAACAAGAACTGAGTCGACTAGACTGATTGGATATGGGAGGTTTCTAGATCAAGCAATCGATGCAGATGGTGACTTAATAGAAGAAGCCATGATGATGGCTGAAGCAGAACCAATTGATTTGGGTGAAGCCTTGAGATATTCGAATTGGTGTGAAGCCATGAAAGAAGAACTTGGAGCCATTGAGAAGAACAAGACTTGAGAGCTTTTCGAAAGAACCAACAGGAAACCAATCGATGTGAAATGTATCTATAAGGTAAAACGAAGTCCAAATGGTGAGATTGCAAAGTATAAGGTAAAACTGGTGGCCAGAGGTTTTCTATAAAAACTTGGTATTGACTTTGATGAAGTATATACGCCTGTTGCAAGGATCGAAACAATCAAGATTGTTGTTTCGATATCTGTATGTAGAGGATGGAAAATGCACCAACTTGACGTAAAGTCATCATTTTTGAATGGTCCATTGGAAGAAGAAGTCTACGTTACTCAACCACCAGGTTTCAACGTCAAAGGGCAGGAGTCATAAGTTTACAGATTAAGGAAGACTCTATATGGCTTGAAGTAAGCTCCTAGAGCTTGAAATAAAAGGATAGATAGCTTCCTAATCGAAGCAGGTTTCATAAAGTGTGTCTATGAACATGGAATATATGTAAATGATGTCGAAAGTGTCAATCGAATCATTTTATCTCTCTATGTTGATGACTTACTCATTATAAGAGCAGACAAAGCTGAGATAATGAAGGTAAAGTCGAAGTTAATGTAGGAATTCGAAATGTCTGATTTAAGGAATCTTTCCTATTTCCTGAGAATGGAATTCAAAGACATCGAAGAAGGAGTTTTCTTGCATCAAACGAAGTATGCTCAAGATATACTGAAGAGGTTCAATATGAGTAATTGTAAGGCAGATGTTACTCCATTAGAGACTGGAGCAAAGCTGAAAAAGGAATCGAATGATGAATTTGTAAGTTCGACCCTTTACAAACAAATCATTGGATCCTTTAGGTATATTTGTAATACTAGACCAGATATCTGTCAAAGTGTAGGATTGTTGAGCAGATTTATGGAGAAGCCTCAAGAATGTCATATCATCGCAATGAAGAGGGTGTTGAGATACATAAAAGGAACTATTGATCATGGTGTGTTGTTACCAAAGAAATCGAAGAACAACTCAGATGTCGAAATTCATGGATACACTGACTCATATTTCAGTAGAGATCAAGACGAAAAGAAGAGTACTGCAGGATACATTTTAATGAACGAAGGAGCTCCAATCTCCTGGAGTTCAAGGAAGCAAAGCATTCTGGCTTTGTCATCATGCGAAGCAGTATATGTGGTTGTATCATATGTTGCATGTCAACCAGCATGGATCGAAATGCTACTTGAAGAACTCAGAATAATGGAATCGAAGATAAAGTTATTTGTTGATAACAAGTCAGCTATAAACCTTGCGAATCACCCAATGTGTCATGGTCGAAGTAAGCACATTGAAAGAAGGTAGTATTTTTTGAGGGATCAAGTCAACAACGGGAAGTTTGAAATAAAATATTGCAAGATAGAAGTACAACTAGCTGACATATTCACCAAACCTCTGAAGAAAGTGAAGTTCGAAGAGTTAAAGAAAGACATTTGGATGAGAAGTCTTGATAACATGAATTAGGGGGTGTGTTAGTTGGTTAATTCTTGTTATGTAGTTATTTGAGTTTTTAACATATATTTGGGCCCGAGCACTTTGCCTATATAAAGGACAATTATGTTTGTAATCATAGAGCAGGAAATATAATACATTCAGTTAGAAAGTTAGTTACACCTAACTAGCTCACAACAATCTCTCTCTCTTCTCTTCTTCTTCTTCTTGTTTTCTTAAAATCATCTTTCTTGAGTCCTTTGTTTCAATACTCACCATATATATTGATGTCTACTAGGATGAATATTTGACCACTAGAAGGTGCACGTCTGATTATTGCATTTACCGTGGGGGAAATTCAATCTATTGGTCTGCGAAACAACAACCAAAAATGTCTCGCTCATGTATTGAAGTAGAGTATCTTGGCATTGCTAATGTGGTTTTTGAACCCTGTTGGCTTCAAAACTTAGTTTTATATTTTCAGTGTCATGCCATGAAGATTACTCTGATCTATTGTGATAATATCCGTGTTGTTTACATATCAGTGTAATCCCATTTAACAATAAATTACACACATTTGGATGAATATTTATTTTGTGTGTAAAAACATTGCATGTGGCTAGTTACTAGTTCTTCACGTTTCTTCGCGCTACCAGATAGATGATATTTTTTACGTAGGGCCTTCCGGTGCAACTCTAATGATTTTCGAGATAGTTTCCGGTGTAACTCTAATGATTTTCGAGATAGTTTCTAATTTTGTCCATCTTTAGTTTCGACCATAAATATGCATTAAAATATGTGAATATTCTTTGTACCTTATTAGAATATATGAATATTCTCTGTATCTTTTATATTTAGCTCATATTTATCTAAAATTAATAGCTACATATTAAGAGGAATCAAGCAATGATTCTATACCGTTGTATATACCCATGTTTATACTATCAATGAAAGGAAAGACAAATATTTTCAAGATGGTATTAGAATTTGGTTTAAGATTAATTGAACCAGGTGATATTAGAATTCTTGCTATAAGCCATCAACTATTTATATCTAAGTTCAATAGTGTTAAATGTGACAGAATGTATTAAAAAATAGAATTGAAAAACAGGTATATTCGTCCCATTTAGAACAGTCCCTCAAAAACTCGTAGAAAAACGAAGTGAGGCGGTGTTGGCTGAAGATTTTGATGATATTATTAGAAGTGAAGCAAATTGGACGTTTCGATTGGAGTAAAGCAAGATGTCATGTTTCGAAATGGTAGAAGCAGTGCTTCGAATGGGCATATCAAAGCTTGGAGCTTCGAGTGACAGTTATGAGAATATATTCAAAGAAGTCTCGAAATGTTAATAAGGCTGTGTCCAAGAAATGCGTTCGAAGCGAAGAAGTGCCAAAATATTTGAAATTCAAATGCAAGCGGGATGTTCGAAATTTAAAATATATGCGTTGGAGCATTCGAAGACGCGTGGAAGCTAGAGAGAGGCATTGCTTTGCATGTTCTGAACGTGGCAGAGTCTTATAGCAAGACCGTTATGGTCGAAGTAGTATAAATAGAAGTCTTAGCATTAGGATTTCGTGTGTCATATCTATTGTACAAAAAACTCAGTAAACATTCAAAATACCACATGGCTAGGGAAACGAATGCACGAGCAATGTACGTATGATAACACCAAGTATTTATGATTTAATCAAACTCTTTATCATTTCCAGTATTTCCCTCTATCTTCATGTCAATACCATTCAAAAGCCTTTGCATTAAAATATTTTCATTCGAAGTCTTTTTACTGATGCCTTACATTTAAATGTTTTCTTTCCATTACAAATATTTTACATTTCAGAAACTTTTGTACATTTCATGCCTTTATCTTCAAGCTTTTATCATTCGAACACCTTTTTTCACTTAAAGTCATTTTACTGTTTTCTTGCATTTAAACGCTTTCTTCATATTTCGAATCCTTTACATTCCAGAGAATCTTTTACATTACATGTTTTTATGCTTCAAAGTCATTTACTTATCTTTTCTGCAGTTTTTATATGTCTTTACAATTGAACTTTATTCATGCAATTTAGTTTCGCGCGCATTTACTTGATCACGCCCTTAGATCTTTAATAGAGTAATCGAAGTAAGTTAAACACCTACACAACATTCTAAATACCAACCATGAATACCAGTTCTATAATGAGAGTTATCCAAATGACCAATACATCCTAGGATCAATCTAGTCGATCCTGCGAGTTACCAGAGAGATTGAATAACAATCATTAAGATTATTCGATAGTTTGGAGGACTAGCGGTTGTTTACCAGAAATAACTGTAAACAAATTGGCACACCTGGTGGGACCCGTCATTGGCCATTACGTTAGAACAAAGAAAAAATTGTTGAGACGTAACCATTGTAAAAATACTCTCTGAGTGATAAGTTTGTTGTTTTATGAACCTTAGAAGTGGTAGAATAACCAATAGCAACCAACCCTTATCCAGAAGAAAACGTTTGAACAAGATGTCTAATTCTGACAATCAACAAGGGGAACAAAATGCCCCACATACAACATGTACTAATATCTCTGCCTCGATGGGAACATCTAATGTGATCCCTTCGAATGCACAGTCTGTTGCATCCTCTACCAGTAATATAGCCACTAATGGAATAAGTGGCATATCAACTAATAGTTCGATCCTAGGAAATACTGGAACCATTGGCTATCCTGGGGGATTCGTCCCACCATCAGGGACACAAACCCATTTCGCCACCCCACTAACTAGACCACCCGGTTTCGATGGTAATAGAACCAGAAATTCCTCTTATGGAATGCCAACATCTTTTATGGCAGGCTTACACAATTCCACATCGAATTCATCACCATAATTAGGGTCTGGGTCTGGGGCAAATCAGTTTATGAAAAATAACCAAGGGTCAGTGGGTTATAGTGCAATGCCTATTTTAACCACAGAAAACCAGTTGGCTTTTAGGCAATTAATGGATGACAGTAACCATAATATGATAGGAGTACTAACACAAACTATGCAGGAGATATTTGCCCCAATAGTACAAAATGTGACTGTGACAAACAGAGAAAACGCAGATAATATGAGTTGAATAGCAGATTTTTTCGCTCCCCCAGAGAGGCGTAGGCAGAATCAGGCGGGAGTTCGAGCGAACGTACCTATTATAGAACAAGTTGCTAACGACCCACCCTATAGACTAGCCAGAGAGGAGGTTAATTTGGGGGCAAGGGTACAAAGGCTAGAAGCCCCAATGATCCAATGCCCACAAAGGGAAATTATGGAACCAGGGGCAAGGGTCGAAAGGCTGGAAGTCCCAGAGTTTCGAGAAGAACAACCTAGAGGGTTTGTCATGGTGGGTCGAAATCAAGATGCTGATGCAGTCGTTCATAGAATTCGAAACGATAACATCTTGGTAGAAAATAATTTAACCACCATGATAGAGAGAATCATGGCCCAGAATGGCCTCAACACAGGAATTAGAAGGCCAAATTATGCCTCCCCTATATTAGATTACATAATGCATATTGATTTACCAAGGGGATATAAAGTCCCTAAGTTTACAAAGTTTGCTGGGGATACCAATGAGTCAACAGTCGAACATATAGCCAGGTATCTAACCGAAGCAGGAGATATAGCCAATAATGAAGACCTTAGGATCAAATATTTCCCAAGTTCCCTGACTAAGAACGCTTTCACATGGTTCACCACTTTGCCTCCTGGGTCCATTGATACTTGGGATCTTTTGGAGAGATTATTCCATGAACAGTTCTACATGGGACAATCAAAAATCAGTCTGAAGGAACTAGCTAGTGTCAAGAGGAAGTTCACTGAACCCATAGATGATTATCTGAATAGATTCAGGCTCTTGAAATCTAGATGCTTTACAGTAGTGCCTGAACATGAGTTAGTCGAAATGGCTGCTGGCGGCCTGGATTACTCTATTCGAAAGAAATTAGACACTCAATACTTGAGAGATATGGCTCAATTAGCCGATAGGGTTCGACAGGTCGAAAGGCTAAAGGCCGAAAAGGCCAGAGTCTTTAAGAATAACAAGAAGGAAAGGATCTCCTATGTTGGAACTGAGGAAGCAGAAGATTATCCTGAATTCGAATTCGAAGAGGTCGAAATCGACCTCGCTGAATTAAAACAGGCACCACCTTACTCCTGCAAATTATTGGTTCCCACAAAAGGGAAAGAAATTGTTGAAAATGAGAAAAGTGACAAATTCCCAAAGAAGGTTTATACCTTCGATGTCACTAAGTGTGACGAGATTTTTGCTTTACTTGTCAAAGATGGCCAACTCATTGTGCCATCAAATGTCAAAATACCTCCTTTAGATCAAAGAAAGAAAAGAGGATTTTGCAAGTATCATAGTTTCCTAGGCCACAAAACCTCACAGTGTTTTCTTTTCAGGGACCTAATTCAGAATGCAATTAAAGATGGAAGACTGAAGTTTGCTGATAAAGCAAAAATGAAAGTGGACGAAGACCCTTTGGACGTCGCAGACACCAATTACTCCGAGCCTGCATGCATTGGAGAAATTAACATGGTGGAAGCTGGCGAAAGTGACGCTCCAGTAGGAGAGAAAGGTACTGAAAATGAAAGCTGGGTGATAGTCGAAGTCAATAAGGGGGTCACTGAAGACGTCCACAAGCAACCAGAGACTTCGATTGAAGCAGCACCTTTAGCTGTTGCAAAGGAAATACAGGATACTGAAGGCCAGGAAAACCAAGAGTTGACACAGGTTACTGAAGGCCTGAGGCTAGAATTGGAGAAAGTCCAAATCACGAAGCCAACTTCCCCTCAAAGAAATATGGGATACTTTAGGGGAACCCAGTGGAAAGTTTGACTACTTGGTCAAATATTCTGCCCCAGAGAGTTCAAAGGTCCACATTGAAGATATAAAACCCACAGGATGGGGAGATGATGACGTTAAGGGGGAGGATGTTGAGGTAAACATGGTGGATATGGAGAGACCTCGCTCTGAGATGGAGGAGGTAGAGAGATACTTAGAAAAAGAGAAGTATAAAATGGAGGATAATCATGCTGGAGATGCTAGTCTCAAGGATTACCTCATGATGTGCCACAAAGGAGATACAGGAATGATACTATGCCCTAGGTGCAGCATCCTCTGCAACCAGAGAATCGCTGCAAACTTCGAGAGGGTACAAAGGGCGCGAACTGGCAACAACTGGCGCCAGGATAACCAATTATTCAGGTGTTATCCTAAGGCTGGAGAAAGTTTGCTGGAATTTGTGTTTCGCTGCTACAAAGGGGCAACCAAGTGCTTGATATGCCCAAGGTGTTCCACTGTGTATGATCAAAGCATGGCCAGAGCCTTCGAAACAATTCCCTTCGCCCCTTGCTGGAACCACCAAGAAACTGTTCAGATGGGCCCACGTTTCGATAGCAAATACAAATAACGAAGGCCTGATAGTCCTCATCCCAAGGGTGCTCGAAGAGTGACGTTCAAAATCCATGTTGAAGTGCCAACAGACAGATGGCTGCAAGTCAGAAATGACAAAGGCAAAGACAAATGGAGAAACACTGAACGGAATGCACGCCATGCTATGACATATAGAAGGCAGTTCAACATAGCGAAGAGGGAAGAGGTGAGATTAGAGAACTACAAAGGAAGAAACCCCATGTCAAGATCTCAATGGAGAAGGCAACCGAGGATTCGAAAGGTTGAAAGGGAAGCTGTGGCAAATAAAGGGGCAACTTCAACAAAAAACCAAGGTGAATCTAGCACCAACAAACCCACACCAAAAAATCAAACTGAAGACAAACCCCCAGTTAATAGGAGGCTCTTCTCTGAAGTACAACTAGATGAACCAAAGGAATACACTCCAGGTCCAGAGGAAGACGAAGATATGATAACGGATAATTTCGAGTCAGAGGGGGAGTCTTCGTTCAATATCAATTGCAACGTGGTATCTGTGCTTCCCTGTGAGTTTGGACAGGAAACTGAAATTGATGAATATGAGGAAGAAGATACCATAGATCTGATGAAGCATAGGCCTGTGTGCTACTATGTGATGGATAATGGAGCTGTCGAGGAGCAGAATGCGTTCTTCGAGCGTCCAGAACCAGCTATGAAGAACCATCTTAAGCCACTATTTATTCGGGAAAAGGTTGGTGCCCATGGCGTGAATAAGGTTCTAGTGGATGGGGGCGCTGCAGTCAACTTAATACCCCATTTCATGCTGAAAAGGTTAGAAATACGCGAAGGAGACATCAAACCACACAACATGGTTCTATCCAATTATGAAGGTAAAGTAGGCAAAACACTGGGGGTGGTTCAATTGGACTTGACAATAGGCTCAAGTTGTAGGCCCACCATGTTCATGGTGATCGAAGCCAAGGCCAACTACAACTTGTTGCTGGGAAGGGAGTGGATCCATGGCGTAGGGGCAGTTCCTTCGTTAATGCACCAGCGATTAGTTTTATGGAGAGAAGATGGGATCGTGGAAAACATTGAAGCGGATCAGAGTTACTTCATGTCAGCAGTCAACTTGGTTGACAAGAGGAATTATGACAAACATCTGGCAAAGATTGCTCCTTGTGTCCCAAATGATGAAATCAACGAAACCAGAAATGCCCACTACTATATGACCCTTCGCCATGATGGCATATACTGGGATAGAAGAATAATCAGTGAAGATGAAGGGGTCAAAAGTACTATACAAAGACGGCCAGCAGGCTGGGAATTCGATAACCTTACTCATGACTGAGTCCTCCTTTTTTGAAAGGATTTCGGCCTATATGGCTGAGAACGAATCAAAGGCGGCCTTAGAGGCTGAAATGAATAAACTGGCTGTAAAGATGAACTAAATAAATGGGGATAGCTCGAAAGGCTCACCCTTTAAAGAACTTGAGATAGATCAAAGGCTGGACGCCATCTATGATAAAGAACCCTTAGGCTTCGAAAGGGACCCCATAGACTCCGGTGCCAAAATGTTGGCGCAGGATCCACTCGAAGAAGTGAACTCAGGGGATGAAAACAAGAAAAGAATAACCTACATAAGTGCAAAACTTAGCCCAGGCCTCAAGCAGGAAGTGATCGAAGTCCTCAAGAAAAACAAAGATTGCTTCGTGTGGGATTATGACGAAATGCCTGGTTTAAAGAGGGAGTTAGTCGAACACAGACTTCCAATCAAAGATGGCAAGAAGCCCATCAAGCAAACTCCTAGAAGATTTTCACCAGCGGTTCTCACAAAGATCAGAGCTGAGATCGAAAGGTTGTTGCGTTGCAGATTCATCAGAACCACAAGGTATGTCGAATGGTTAGCAAATATAGTGCCTGTTATTAAGAAAAATGGTTCTTTGAGAATATGCATAAATTTTAGGGATTTAAACAATGCAACCCCTAAGGATGAGTACTCCATGCCTGTGGCAGAAATGTTAGTAGACTCTGCTGCAGGATTCGAATATTTAAGTATATTGGATGGATACTCTGGGTATAATCAGATTTTTATTGCTGAAGAAGATGTTGCCAAGACAACATTTCGTTGCCCAGGAACCTTAGGCACCTACGAATGGATGGTGATGCCTTTTGGTTTAAAAAACGCTGGGGCAACTTATCAAAGGGCAATGAATTCGATTTTCCATGATTTCATTGAAACCTTTATGCAGGTGTATATTGATGATATAGTCATCAAATCTATATCTGTAGAAACCCATTTGCATCATTTGAGCCAATCATTCGAACGAATGAGAAAACATGGCTTAAAGATGAATCCCCTTAAATGTGCATTTTTTGTGCAGGCTGGAGATTTCCTTGGCTTTGTGGTTCACAAGAAAGGAATTGAGATCAACCAAAACAAAACCAAAGCCATAATGGAGACGAAAGCACCTACGTCAAAAAGGGAGCTGCAATCTTTGCTAGGGAAGATTAACTTTCTCAGAAGATTCATTTCGAATCTGAGTGGAAGAACCCAAGCTTTCTCTCTGTTGCTTCGTTTAAAGCAAGGCCAAGCCTTGGAGTGGAACGAAGCCCATCAGGAGGCATTTGACAAGATAAAAGGATACCTCTCTCAGCCTCCCATCTTGTCTCCACCTTCATGGGGAAAGCCCATGAGATTGTACATATCTGCCTCTGAAGTTAGTATAGGTAGTATGTTAGCACAAGAAGATAGCAATGGCATCGAAAGAGCCATATACTATTTAAGTAGAGTATTGAATGATGCAGAGACCAGATATAGCAATTTAGAAAAGCTATGTCTCTGTTTGTACTTCTCTTGTATGGAACTCAAGTATTATATATAGCCTGTTGATGTTTATGTTTCATCTCATTTCGATGTCATTAAACACATGCTTTCGAAACCAATAATGCATAGCAGAGTTGGTAAATGGGCTTTAGCCTTAACAGAATATTCTTTGACTTTCATGCCTTTAAAAGCTGTGAAAGGCCAAGTGATTTCTGATTTCATTGTGGACCATTCATTGGTTGAACATACTGTCATGAGTTATGTTGAAATGCAACCATGGAAATTATACTTTGATGGTTCGACCCACAGGAATAGAAGTGGTGTTGGAGTCCTTATAATTTCTCCTGAAGGAATTCCAACAAAATTCAAGTATAAATTAGATGGTCCTCGTTGCTCGAACAACGAAGCTGAGTATGAAGCGCTCATTGTTGGACTTGAAGCTTTGTTGGAATTGGGGGCAACTAGAGTCGAAATTAAAGGAGACTCAAAATTAGTGGTCAAGCAAATAACAAAGGAGTATAAGTGCATAAAGGAAAACCTGATGATATACTTCGTCATAGTTAACAGGCTACTTAGAAAATTTGAATACATGGATATTCAACATATACCAAGAATAGAAAACCAAGAAGCAAATGACTTAGCACAGTTGGCTTCAGGTTATAAAGTTTCTGTCAGAAACTTTGAGGATTTAGTTGAATTAAGGGGTAGAGTTATGGCTACTAGATTCACACCATTAGATCTAGAGAGTATGAAATTGGGTTATGCTGAGAAACAGGGATTCGAAATATTAGCCATAAACACTTTATCAGATGCAGATTGGCGAAGTCCACTTGTGAGTTATTTAACAAACCCAACTCTGAATGTTGATAGGAAGATAAAATATAGAGCATTGTCATATGTCCTCATGGGAAACGAATTGTTCAAAAAGACACAAGAAGGCGTGTTACTGAAATGCCTAGGAGAAAGTGAGGCATACTTAGCATTGTCAGAGGTCCACAATGGGGCATGTGGGGCATATCAAGCAGGTCATAAAATGAAATGGCTGTTATTTCGATATGGCATGTATTGGCCCAACATGCTCAAATATTGTATAGACTTTGCTAAAGGTTATGAAGAATGTCAGAAACATGCAGGGATTCAACATGCCCCTGCAAGTTAGTTACATTCAATCATCAAACCATGGCCATTTAGAGGATGGGCATTGGATTTAATAGGAGAAATAAATCCTGCTTCGTCTAAAGGACAGAAATATATCTTGGTAGGAATAGATTATTTTACCAAGTGGATCGAAGCAATACAATTAATAGTTGCTGATCAAGAGGTTGTTATTGAGTTTATACAGAAACAAATTATCTATAGGTTCGGATTGCCAGAGAGCATAACCACAGACCAAGGCTATGTGTTTACTGGTAGAAAGATGCAAGAATTTGATCAAGAAATGGGGTTTGGATTACTAACATCAACGCCATATTATGCTCAAGCAAATGGTCAGGTAGAAGCAGGTAATAAAGTGATAATAGGGTTAATCAAGAAACATATTGGTAAAAAGCCAAGGAACTGGCACAAAACTTTGGACCAAATACTATGGGCCTGTAGAACATCTCCTAAAGAAGCTACTAACACCACGCCTTTCCAACTCACATTTGGTCATGATGCAGTTCTGCCAGTAGAAATTCATCTACAATCAGTTCGAATTCAAAGACAAAACGAAATTCCAGCTGCATTATATTGGGAGATGATGATGAATGAGTTAGTAGAATTGGACGAAGTTAGATTGCATGCATTGGAAATCTTGATGAGACAAAAGGAAAGAGTGGCCAGGGCATATAACAAAAGGGTGAAGGAAAAAGCATTTACTATTAATGACTTAGTCTGGAAAGTCATATTGCCCATGGACAAGAAAAATAAATCGTTAGGTAAATGGTCACCTCATTGGGAATGGCCTTTTCGAATAATAAAGGTATTCTCAAACAATGCATATGAAATCGAAGAGTTGATGGATGATAAACGTATCCTAAAGGTTAATGGGAAATATTTAAAGAAATATAAGCCACGCCTGCAGGAGATTCGAATAATAACAACGTAATCAAAATATCATAAAAAATGCCAAAATGGCAATATGGGGTTGCCAAAATGGCGTTGTTCAAATGTTACATACAAAAAACCAAATTTTAACCAAATCAACACTAAGATTTAGAAATAGGCATTATTCTTCAATCTGTTAAAGGTACTTCGAAAAGACTCAAGCCTTTGTTGAGCAAAACGTCTTGCTCCCTCTAAGGTAGCCACTTCTCCTTTGAGTTGTTCTGCAGTTTCCATTTCTGCAAGCCCCTTGTTGAGGAGCTCTTCGAATTGGTTGCCAGCAGTATTGGTTTCGTAGGCTAATTGTTGTTCTTGAGCCTCTTTAACCTTCTGTTGAAGTTCCTGAATTTGCCTTTCCCAGAGAAGGATGGACTCAGCTCGAGCCTCATAATCAGTTTTTGCTTGCTTTAGATGCATGGCTTGATCCTCAGCTTCTTGAGAGAGTTTCTAAGCATGCTCATAAGCAGCATCCATTGCAGTTCGTTTTTCTTGAACCTTTCTGGCAGCAAATTCATCTTGGAGAAGGTACCCAGTCACGTTGTCTAGCAGAGATTGAAGATCGAACAAGATAGTGCTAACTGGCAAGGAGCAGGTAGCAAGGTTGACTTTTGTAAGTAACTCCTTCATAGTGTAGCAAGCTGTGCTATCCTGTTTGAGCACTTCGAACAAATCCACATCAAGAATTGTTCTCTTAATCCTGTTAAGAAGTACAATTCTATCATCTGTGGGCAACGGATGGCTAGTCGAACTTGTACCAGCCCTAGCAGGTGGAATATCCCATTGAGCTAGCTTCGCCTTCATGTACCCAATAGGGTCATTTCGTCTCAGGAGAGCAAGCTCCTCTTCAGTCATTCGGGATAGAGACGGTTGAGGGAGTTCCATGCGCAGGGGAGTCACATCCATTTCGACTTCCATGGGTTTATTGGTCGCGTCGCCGTCACCTTCATTCGTTTCATGCTCATTGTCTTCTTCATTGTCATCCAAGTCCACCACTTCGATATCTTCGTTCTCGCTGCTATTTGCATCTGACTCTGTCCCAGCAGTCGAACCATCGTTGGCATCTTCTTCCTCAGACCCTTCCTCTGCAGATTCTTTGTTCCTTTGATCAGAATCAACTTTCTCTCCTTCAGCGTGAATGTCTTTTGGATCCTCTTGAAGGGTTTCAAGAGGGGACTTTTGAAGAGAAGTTCTTTGTAAAGTCTCTGCAGATTCATGAAGCGTTGCTTCATTTGTTTCTTTTAGAGGAGGAGAAGTACTCTGATCATCTTGCTGCTCTGAAGCCCCAGCCAGAACCGCCATATTGGAGGAACCTTTGTTCTGCACAAGGTTGTTGGAATCTCCTTGAGGAGAAGAGTTGATCGGAGCAGCAGTTTTTAATGGTGAAGTCGAAGTGGTAAGAGCTGGATTCAAAATATCCTACAGATGCAAAAGAATATTAAAAGCATGCACCAAGGTAATGAATAATTATTTTGTCAAAGATTTAAAGTTCAATTTACCTGTGGACTCTCAGAAGAGAGGTTGCTAGCTATGCGTTCCAACATTACATTGGAGGTCGAAGATGGAATTTTGGATTTAGGTGAGGGAGCAGCATCCCTGGAATCGAGTCCAGAGACACTAGTTGGTACAGCACTTTTGGAAATTTCCTTCTTTTGCTTCTTCTTCGAAGCAGCTGGTAAATTCCCTCCAGCATTGGGGTCTTCCTCAGTAGTGTTTGTTTTTCGTTTCTTTGGAGTGGTTGGCGGGAGTTTGTTAGTCTGAAAAGATTTAAACAATAAGTTAGATGCAAATCATGAAACATTAGTGTATTCGAAACATCAAGGCTAAGTGATTACCTGTGGAGTTGGAGCACTGGTTATTACTGGTGTTGTTGTTGTTGTTGCAGCAGTTGTTGTTGGTTTGGATAGAGTCACAGTATCAATGGTTTCGACAGAGGCCTGAGAGGCGCTCCCTTATTTTGACTTTGAAGCAGCAGTCTTTATCCTGATGGCTGAAAATCGAAACAATTAAGGCAAAAGTTAAAAATGTAGAAAATGAGAAACATTTGGGATTTTCCCAAGCATTCGCACCTGTGCCTTGATCAGATTTAATTGACATGGCAGAGAGGTCATAGCGAAGATGTCCTGGGAAATCGTGGAGCCAATGTCGAGCCCATGTCACAGTCTCTGATGGCTTTGGTTTCTTTTGAAGATATTTGAACATTTCTTTGCAAGTGAACCACCAAGGGTATGGAGGAAACCAAGCCAGAGCCAGTTCTGAGGTAGGTAATCTAGTAAATTTAGGTGGATGCATTTCGGATGCCAACCTATACCTATCCTCAGGTGACAACCCTGAAGGAAGTTTTAACTTAGAAATTTTTTCTTTGAATTTTTCCTTCAAGGTCTCAGCCGCTTGATGCACAGTGGATTCCAAGTGTGTGGGATCATAAGTAGTTTCGAAATAATTTTGAAAAGCCTTAATCTCTTTGGCATGAGTGAACATACCTTTCTTGGATTGTACCTGCACATCGAATGCATCAGTTAGTTTCTGCTGAATAGTAAGAGTATCAAACATATAAGTCTGATAGAACTTTGTCCACCATTCCAGAAACCCCTTTGCTGTAAGGTGTGTAGGTTCGAAAGTTATTAGTTCAAAATGGGCGAAGCCTTGGTATTGTTCCTACTGTAGTTTGGCTTCTCTTGCCTTGAAGGTTCGCCCAGAGGTGATGGCATTTTCTGTTTGGAATAGGGGTTCAGGGATTAGTTGGCACAAGCCAAATTGTCTCGAAACGAAATTGGGTTGATAAGCAAAAAGGAAGATTTGATTCTTAGCAGGAGTAATTCGTGAAGAGATTAGTCTGGGTAGCAAAAAGGCTCTCCATACATCTTGAATTTCTTTGCTTTTGACTGCTTCTGAGAGAGCCATGGTGAACCATGAGGGTCCATGAGTCCTTGAAGCAAAAGGCGCCATGGTCTCTTCGAATTTATGCCTCTTGGAGAAAATCATGATATATTTTGAGAAGAGAACTTTGAAGTCATCCTTATCATCGTTTGGGGTAAGTCTTCGCAGCCTAGTGCCTTCGATGATTCTATCCGCTATTTCTGGGTCTTGTTCAGCAATAGTGTTGGCAGTTGATAGTGAAGGTTCGAACATGGCATTAAGCCATAACTGGGGTAACCAGAAAGGGCCAGCTAGCAGGATGTTTTTGGAGGTGTGAGATTTCAAACTCGAAACAACTGACCTTAGACTTTCGTAAAGATCAACTAATAGCAGTTCGCTTAAACACACCCTCCGATTCTCATGCAAATCTCTAGCTAGAGGAATAAACCTACTGGCTACCTGTAGGGATCTGCTGCAAAAGACATACCTTGACAACCATAAGGTAAGGAAAGCAATGTGTTCCACATCCGACACACTGTCTCCTTCAGTGTGATAGTGGCTGATGAAATTTGAAAAGCTAGCTAGCTTGACTTCGAAGTCAATAATACTCGAATGCTCTTCATTTTCAGGAATATAGGTTTCTCCTATAGGTGATAACCCAGTAATGGCTGCTATGTTAAAAAAGGTGGGTGTAATCATTCCACCAGGAAGATGGAAAGTATTGTAAGTACTGTCCCAGAAATATAAGGACGCGAATAATAATGGGTGGCTATAGGTAAAGCCTGGTTTCGATAGTTTAATCAAGTTGTAAATACCTAATTCTTCCCATTGTTGGGATTTCTTAGCTTCTACTTTAGTAAACCAGTTGTGATAAGCTGTGTCGGAGGTGGGGCAAGATCGAAATGGTTTGAAGTTACTCTTTACATAATCTAGCACAAAAGGGTCCTTAGGGGGAATGATTGGATTTTCCACGGTGGTCGAATCAGAAGACTCTACTGTCTTAGGGGTATCCATTTTATTAAACAGAGGTTTAAAATTATAACAAACAGGGAAAAAATTTCTGGTGTCTTTTAAGATTTCAAAGACTGTAAGAGGGCCCATTAAAGCTAACCTCTTGCCAGCGGCGTTAGTAGGAATGAGTACATGGGATGCATAGAGCATTTCCTTCTCTTTTGAGATCATCTGAGGAATAAGAACAGATTGACCTTGGTGGGTGCCAACCTTGCTTTCCATTATGGTTCCTGTGTTCTTTCCTTTCTTTTTGGAAGCCTTTTTCAGTTGATATGAAGTTGAAGAAGACATTGTTGGAAGAATGTTGGAAGTTTAGGGTTTCGGTGAGAAAAGAGGAAGAAAAGATTCAGAATGTGGGAAGAAAAGAAAAGACTAAGTGGATGGGTTTTTATAGTATGGAAGTTTAAACATCCACTGAGTAAGATTATGATACGTGGTAGTCGTGGGTTGGTTTGAGAAGGAGGTGGCGTAAAGTTAATATTGGTAATAGGTGTGATTAAATGATAATCATTGTTTTGTAACTGCACCATGCTGTGAAATGGTTCAAGGCGGTTAAGGAATCTGAAAAGCGTCATGATTGACGTGACTGGAGTCATATGCAATAAATGTTACGATGATTCGAAGGTCACATCAAAATCTTGTGTATATGTTTAAAATAAGTATTTCTCAAAGGAATTGAAATACATATTTTAAAGGGGCATTTTGTTGGCTGAAGATTTTGATGATATTATTAGAAGTGAAGCAAATTGGATGTTTCGATTGGAGTAAAGCAAGATGTCATGTTTCGAAATGGTAGAAGCAGTGCTTCGAATGGGCATATCAAAGCTTGGAGCTTCGAGTGACAGTTATGAGAATATATTCAAAGAAGTCTCGAAATGTTAATAAGGCTGTGTCCAAGAAATGCGTTCGAAGCGAAGAAGTGCCAAAACATTTGAAATTCAAATGCAAGCGGGATGTTCGAAATTTAAAATATATGCGCTGGAGCATTCGAAGACGCGTGGAAGCTAGAGAGAGGCATTGCTTTGCATGTTCTGAACGTGGCAGAGTCTTATAGCAAGACCGTTATGGTCGAAGTAGTATAAATAGAAGTCTTAGCATTAGGATTTCGTGTGTCATATCTATTATACAAAAAACTCAGTAAACATTCAAAATACCACATGGCTAGGGAAACGAATGCACGAGCAATGTACGTATGATAACACCAAGTATTTATGATTTAATCAAACTCTTTATCATTTCCAATATTTCCCTCTATCTTCATGTCAATACCATTCAAAAGCCTTTGCATTAAAATATTTTCATTCGAAGTCTTTTTACTGATGCCTTACATTTAAATGTTTTCTTTCCATTACAAATACTTTACATTTCAGAAACTTTTGTACATTTCATGCCTTTACCTTCAAGCTTTTATCATTCGAACACCTTTTTTCACTTAAAGTCATTTTACTGTTTTCTTGCATTTAAACGCTTTCTTCATATTTCGAATCCTTTACATTCCAGAGAATCTTTTACATTACATGTTTTTATGCTTCAAAGTCATTTACTTGTCTTTTCTGCAGTTTTTATATGTCTTTACAATTGAACTTTATTCATGCAATTTAGTTTCGCGCGCATTTACTTGATCACGCCCTTAGATCTTTAATAGAGTAATCGAAGTAAGTTAAACACCTACACAACATTCTAAATACCAACCATGAATACCAATTCTATAATGAGAGTTATCCAAATGACCAATACATCCTAGGATCAATCTAGTCGATCCTGCGAGTTACCAGAGAGATTGAATAACAGTCATTAAGATTATTCGATAGTTTGGAGGACTAGCGGTTGTTTACCAGAAATAACTGTAAACAGGCGGACATTATGTAAGACACGAGTTTAAAACATTAACCAACCCCTCAAATAAATGACATCGAGCACTATGCCAAACAAGCGCATAAACAACGATTTTTTTTGGCCATAGACAACACTTTAAAGTGCTGCCCAAACTAGCGTTGCTATAAGAAAAGACAGTGCTTTGGATTAATGTAAAAACGCTGTTATATGTCCCCTATAGCAGCACTTTTACTTTAAGAGCGCTTTCTTATGAACACCTTTAGCATCGCTTTTACTTCAGAGAGCGCTTTGATAAGTATACCTTTAACAGCGCTTTCTCATTTTAGAAAGCACTTTAGACAGCGCTTCTTGTATCTCTTTAGACAACGCTTTTCTTTAAAAGCGCTGTCTGTTTCCCACCTTAGGCAGCGTTTTCCCATTTTAGGTAGCGCTTTCTCCCTACTTTAGACAGCACTTCTGAAAAGCGTTGTCTGTTCCCCACCTTAGGCAGCACTTTCTCCCTACTTTAGACATCGCTTTTCTCCTTAAGCGCTGTCTAATGTTAACAATTTTTTTTTTAAACTTTAGACATATTTTCTCCTTAAGCGCTGTCAAATATTTTCTCCATTTTTTGCACCAGGTTTTCACCACATTTTGCACCAACTTTTCACAATTTTTTGCACCATATTTGGTAGCTTCAATTCAATATATATGTATCAAATTTGCATATACAAAAAATCTCCATATATATAAATGATGATATATACAACAACTTGAAAATTGATGATACAACTTGAAAATTCTAAAAATTCTAAATTGATGTTTAATCTACATATTTTATTATAATAACTCCAAAATAGATTACAAGTTTCAATGATCTTAAGTACAAGATGAAAATACAATCTAAAACCCTGAGAAAAAGAACTGATGGAGATCACTCTATACGCTGGCGTTTCCCCGTGAGTTTGGCAATCTGAGCCTTTAACCTCTGGTTTTCTTCCATATGTATAATGGCAATCTCCTTCCAATCATCTGAATCAGGAAGTAAGTGATCAACACCTGATTGAGGCTTAGGAGAAAATAAATCCCCTTGCCTCTCCATAGACTCTACCGCTCAACTCTCAAGGATCTCAATCAAGTCGTCTTTCTCCTTTAGGTCTGATCTGTAGGAACTTTCTAAAGTTTGGAACTTGTTCTTTCAAGCATCCCTTCCCTGTTGCATCCTAACCAAAGCAAGTTGCAGCTCTTCTAGATCATCTAATAAGGGAGGAGTGGTCTTCACAAATAGATCAGGCATGGTTGTCTTCCGGGTATACGACATCTTTAACTGAATGGCTCTCGATCGGATTCATTGAAGATATGGCTCCAAAGAAACAACACCCCTAGGTCCCAAATCCTTCCTACCCTTCTTATGAATGTGACGCCAGGCCTTCACAATCTTCTCCCTAGCTTCCCTATGGTCTTCTCCTTCCTTCAGAAAGAAACTACTCAAATGAATACTATTCGGTTTATCCCTCATCGGATAACCAAGCTGTCGTCGTGCAAGACCAGAGTTATAGTTAATTACTCCCTTTGTACCAAGAAGAGGTACATTAGGGAAACTACCACAAATGTCAATAATCTCTATATCCTGGTAAACTCGATGATACCAATCAATATCCGAGTGAGTAAGTGCCATGATTTTAGGAGCTCAACGGGGTTCTTTTTTGACATTCCAAAAAGCATCAGACTGAGGCATATGAGAGATAAACTACCGGTACAACAGAGGCGTGTAACAAATAATCATCCCCCCATGATAAGAATTCCGAAGATGGATAGAGTAATAAGTATCACCCAACAGCGTAGGAACTGGGTTTCCAATCATGAAGACCCTGATAGCGTTAATGTCAACAAACCTGTCCGCATTAGGAAATAAGAACAACCCGTAATCAAGTAGGGCAAAGATGGCCTCAAAAGCAACTGTACTCTTCATTCTGGAAAAGTAACGAGCTTTCTCCAATAAGAACTGAGCTGGTAATCCTATAATCCCCCCCTTTAGTAGTCATATGGGCTTCCACCTCAGACTTCCCCAGGTTAATTAAAGCAACAATCTCATGTGGTTTGGGCTCACCCTCCAAACCAGTAAAAGGAACACAATCGATAACATGTAAATGCAATAGATAAGAATACTCCTCCAGTGTAGGCATCAATTGATAGTCGGGAAAAGTAAAGCAGTGATACATCGGATCATAGAACAGGACCACGGTCGAGAGAATACCCTCTGTTGTACCCCAAAATTTTCACTCTCATTATTCAAAGCCTTTTCTTACAAGGATTTTCAAGGTTCAAGTTTGAACAAGTGCATTGGGATTTTCCAATACCAAAATTAAAAGGAAATTATCAAAAAGGGAGAAAACAGATAAAAATAACATTTTGACAAAAATTTGGAGAAAATAGGCCTCCTTCGACTCAGCCCTTCGATTGGACAAGTGTGCTGCCTACATGCTTGCAATCAAAGGCTGTGACATGTTGGCCACACATGCCCCATGCAAGGAAACCCCTTTCGACTCACCAAGCGTGCTTCCTGCAAGCCTACTTTGATTTGGACAAGCGTGCTTCCTGCAAGCCTACTTTGATTTGGACAAGTTTACTGCCTACAAGTATTCTTCGACTGGACAAGTTTACTGCCTACAAGTCTGCTTCGACTGGACAAGTTTACTGCCTACAAGTCTGCTTCGACTGGACAAGTTTAGTGCCTGCATGCAAGTCTTCGTTTGGGCACTCACCTTCTGCGTTCCCATGTGTAAACTTCAGTTGAGCAAGAGCCTCCTTCGAATGCAACTTGGATTACATCCTTCGTTTTGAGCAAGAGCCTCCTTCGAATGCAACTTGGGAATACCCTTCGACTTAGAAGCCAGAAACTTCCCTCACGCTAAAAGGCAATGACTCCCTTTATGTTTGTTTCGACCCAAGCTTCGACCGAGGCAAAGGCTTCCTTCGAACAGGCGTGTTTCGATCTCATTCTTGCATTCGACTCAAGACCAAACCTCATTTGCCAGGCTATGTTGCTTCCAAATCTTTACATGATCAGAGAGAGTACTCTAGTCACAAAATCAGCTTTCAACCTGATTTTGGTCTGAGCACAAGCAACGCCAAAAAGCATAAGTCACATCTTCTGCACCCCAACTGCCAACAGGCCCCACACATGTACTTTCACGTTACATTATTTTATCATTTCTTTGCAAGGATGGATTTGGACAACATGTCCATTCTTTCTCTATAAATAGAGGAACATTTACAAAGCTAGGGGAGGATCTTTGGACCAGAGGAACGAATCCCCCAAATTTTCTCAAACACAATAAAACTCTCAAAGTTCATCAACACTTGAGAAATCACAAAAAACCCAGAATCACATTCATCTCCTTCGACTCTGAAGAACACCCCACACACAAAAGCTTATTTCAAACTCAAAGACAACCTTCTGTGACAACTCTTCGAACCAAAAGCAAACCCCCTGTGACTACTCTTCAAATTCCAGAAACGTCCAGGTAGCAGTTCAAGTTCGAATCCCACATCCATTCAAGGCCTAAAGCAAGGTAAGTTATTCTTACCTTTGAACTTTTCGTTTCATGGCATAGTAATTTTCCCTTTCATTTGAAACATGTACACAACATTGTTCCTTTCGTTTCCACCCTTTTGACATTTTTTTTAGAACTATCCCTTTCGTTTTGCTTTCTATTTACCTGAACTTGCTTTAACTATTAAACTGTTTACAAGACAAATACTAGCATGGCCTCAGGCCATGTTGCCATTTAATGCTTGAAATGAAAGAAGTAGGAAACAGGAAATAGGAAACAAAGCTTCTGGCTTCTACCCTCTTTCTCCAGGTCAAACGAAAGAGACAACCAGGAGGAAAACCATGTTGACTTCCAGGCTCAGTTGAAAGGCATTCCCTCACTGCTTTTGACCTCCAGTCGAAGAAGACAATAAGGCAACAAGGCAGAACCAGAAGGCTTCGACATACACTGACTTCCAGGCCAATCGAAGGCCATGACCTCACTGGCGCTAGCTCCAGTCGAAGGAGGCCAACAGAATGCAAGTCGAAGGGTGCTCCTGCCTGAATCGAACGAGCTCTTTTTTTTTACTTCTTTTTATCTTATTTTTTCCTTTACATTTCTATGCACTTCAATATGGTTGTAATAGTGTAGGATTTATTTTTTTCACTTTTTTTATTACTTTTGTACAAATGCTAGTAATTAGGTGTGTATGTCAAGATAAAAACAACAAGTAGACAACCCTTAATCAAGACAAAAATGCATGCAATCAAACAAACTTTGCACATATGCACACCTTAGGGTTACTCCACTTTGTTGCCTATCAGAAAATAGTCATGTCCCTCGAGCATGGACGTTTTAGAAAAGACCCTCGATAAAAGATCATAGTCCCTCGATGACCCTCGATGTTGCCTTCGGTAAATGATCTAGTCCCTAAAACGACATTGCTAAAACGTCTCATATGTTGCCTTCTATGACTATACAAATGTCCTAATGCCCGTCCCTTCACATCCAACGATGGGGCTTCTTACCAAATCAATGGTAAGATAGCCACATCTAAAGGAGGAGGAAAAGCACATTTAAGACCTTTCGAGTAGGTAGATTCGCTCCTAGTTACTCGCTTGCTCACAACAAAAACATTTTTACCCACACTCTCATCTTTGAACTATTTTCGAAACAAACACTTTGTAGGCGTTCTTATAGAAACGAGAACCATTATGAAGTTCCATTTTCAAAATACTTTCAAAAACACATCTCACAAACACAATTTTGAACTATTTTCGAAACAAACACTTTGTAGACGTTCTTATAGAAACGAGAACCATTATGAAGTTCCATTTTCAAAATACTTTCAAAAAACACACACCACAAGCACATTCAAACAAAAGCAAGTGATCTAGCAAGTAACTAAGAGCCCATGGAAAACCATGGATGAAAAGGGTGCTAATACCTTCCCTTTTCATAATCTACCCCCCGAACTCAAAAAACATCTCTAAAGGTCTTTCCTGTGCTTTTTCACCTTTCCTTTTTGGATAAAAGAAAAGTCGGTGGCGACTCTTGCTGTCCGCACAAATGCGATCGAAACGCAAAACATCAAGTCAGTTCTCCCACCTTATCACATCCTCCTTCATCTTCAGCTTCATGAGAGGAATAATGGACCATACTTCTTCCGAAAGTCTGTAGAACACTCGATCTCGGGGATTAGACTGATCAACTCATCTATCTTGGGATCCTTGAAACTGTACTTCCCGATCTTTCTCTTTCCAGAATCCATGGTTGAAAAGTACCTGAGATATTCACAAATAGTCAACCTTTAAATCCCTTGAAATATGGTTTCTTCAAAAGATGTTTATGAGTGCATGGATGCATGATGCAACAATCACACACAAGATCACACATATAGGGTTCATAGGTTCAACGTCACGAGCATGAGGTCGAAGGTACTACCTATAAGGTGTTGGTCAAAAGTTATCACCTGCCGAACAAGGTTCTAGAGGTTCCCAGAGTCTACATCCTTCCTTCGGATATTACCAACTTCCCGATTAACTCGGTAATTAGTAATATTCTCAAGAAAGACTCGTCCGACTGTAGTATTGCGTGACAACTATTTCTGGATTACTCTGTCATAGCTTCCGCACTACACCTAAAAGGCCAAGATGGATTTGGTATTCTACGGTCCTCAGTTTCAGCAGGCTACCAGATTGAAAGCAGTACGTCTTCTCGATTACTCGGTAAACGACACTACAATCAAAGGGGCGTCCACTGAGTGGGGGATCTCATGCCTCCTTTTTAGGGATTACTCCCTCAAAGTTAACATGTCTATACCGCCCGTCCTATCTTAAAGTTTGCCCAAGTCCAGGTATAAGACTTATGAGTAATCACCAAGCACCCTGAAAACCAGGAAAATCTAGACAAACATATATACAACATATAATCACAAAAACAGTAATAACACATATAAATATATAAACAAAGATAGGCTTAACCCACTTAGGGATGTACCAGCAAGAGGTCAATCTTTCCCCAGTGAAGTCTCCATTTTTCTGTAGCGGTAGAAATGTTCAAGACTAAGCCATTGGATTGACTAGACTTTATACAAATCAAAATAAAAATCACCACTGTGCTTTATTATTTCCAAAGGAATGGGAAAAGAGCGAATAACCCAAAAAGAGGGGGAAAGATTCAAGGTAAGGGGGTTGGTTATGCAAAGGGAAGGTATTAGGACCATAAACATCTACGGTACTTCGCATGAGCCTCTTTGTAAAATCTGTATATTTTGGCTATGAAAACTGTTGTATATATAAAAAGTGGATGGTGGAGGTGAGAAAATAAATATATATTTTTAATAATTTTTGCACCCATCACGGTTGCGAACCTTTAGTTCCTACGTACCACCTTTTCGTGCAATAGGAGATCAGGGTACACATAGTTCCTCTTTCAAAAATTTAAAACCCAAATGTGTTGGTTAATTTTATAAGATGAAACGTCATCGTCATTGTCCGTGTGGAAAACACACCTACTACCCACAATCACGAGAAAGGAGAATTTGCATCATCTCAAAGTGGAAGATATGGCTTGGATTTCAAAATCAACAATGCCTCACTCAACACCCAAGTGGAAAATATCTCTCTTAACTACATATTGTAAAAGTATAGTTGTTTGCATCACTACAAGGATTGACAAGAGTTTAATCTTTTAAGAAAAGTTTTGAAGGTAAAAAGCCAAAGTGGCAAAATGGTTTGAAATGAGATTGATTGACTTTTAGTCTTCTCACAAAAAAATGTCAAGGTATTATTAAGTTGATTGGAGTTTCTTTATGAAAATGTTTTGAAAATGCATGGACATAAGTCCAATTTTATTATGAAAATGGTTCCAGTTTAAAACAAGAAGAGTTTTCAAAAGGAGGAAGAAGATTTTTGAAATTAAAGAAGATGGGAGGAGAAGAAGAGGCTATCCTAAAGCATAAGGTAAAAGCTAGGGATAAGAACCATCTAACCAACAAGAAGCCAATACTTGACATTATGAGCCAAGATAGAATTCCCATTCCTTGGATTGAAATCAAGCAATCAAAAATACTAGACCTCTTGAGAGAACCAAACTTCAAGTGTATTAAGTCTTCACAAAAATTAGGCAGAGTAACAACTGTATACGAGTGAATTTTAGATTACAAACAGAGGATGTAATAAAAAAAACCTGCACACAAAAACAAACAAGCAACCCAATGTCTTGAAGTAAACTTCAATAACTCCAAACAAAATAATCAGATAAGATCTCCAAGATAGGTCAAGGTTTCTAATCCTAAGTCCAAAAAAAGTCCCATGCTCCATAATGCCAAGGATAGTAACCAAATAGTCCAAGTACCACTAAAGATTTTTTAGGGTTTATGTTGATTATTAAGTATCTTAAGAAAGTAAAAGAAAAGCTCAAGTGAGAAAAGTAAAAATGACAAGAAAATAAATGCTCAAATGAGCAAAGATTTTGGCATGAAATGTAAATGCTAAAAGTAAATAGTACATAAAGCATAAAAAGGAATAAAAGCATAAGGTAAAACAAGTCTGTTGTACCCCAAAATTTGCCCTCCCTTTCTTCAGGAAACCATCTTGGATTTTCAAAGTCCCTCTGAAACAAATCCAAGTCCTGAGTTATCCTTTTGCCCAAGCAAGCCACTTACAAGAGCAAGATGATCTCACGAACTCCAAAAACAACGCTTTTATCTTGAGAAAAATCAAAGTACTTAGAACGTTTCTCTAAAATGAGTGTTTTAGAAAAAAAATCAGCGCTTCAGAACTTCTGGACCCATTCCAGATAAAAACGGTCAGAAGTTGCAAGCTTGGCTCAGCGTGGTCAAAAG
Organism: Vicia faba; assembly: GCA_948472305.1. Lineage (NCBI taxonomy): Eukaryota > Viridiplantae > Streptophyta > Magnoliopsida > Fabales > Fabaceae > Vicia > Vicia faba. The sequence continues at coordinate 536,063,905 of OX451735.1, read as the reverse complement.
TTGGCTTTTCAGCAGCTACATCAGTTCAATCAGAAGTTGTAAACGTGGTTCAGTAGGTAAGCCTCAAACAGAACATGCCCCTTCAGCAGTTACACAAGCTCAGTCAGAATTTGCTAAAGGAACGCAAGAGAAGCAGGGAAATCTGAAGGCTCCTTCAGAACATGTTGAATTCAGAAGTTGAAAAGGTCAGAAGAAGGGGTGTTACACTGATACAGAATCTCTAAGCCCAGGAGGTCCAGAAGTAAATCCAAGGAACATACCAGAAAGCCAGGAGAATCTCCAGAGCTTACAGGAAGCCAAGGCCAGAGCATGGTTTACGCTGCTGATTCAATGCTGGTTTCCATTACCAGAATGTTAATGTTGATAGGTCTTGTCACCATTTAATGCCCATTAATGCTTCCAACCACTCTTGAGCATTCACGTGTGGCTTGGAAAACGCTTTTGCACAGATTCTGGCATGGGTCTTCACGCCACCGCCCACTTCAGAGGTCACTTCTCCCCAATCTACGCCTGCTGCTGCAACCTAGGCTGAAAGCTAGCTGTTATCACAACTTCCCAGGAATTTCTGTCAAAGAACAAATTCAAACTCTGTTGGCGCTTTAATGTTCAAGGCATCCACAAGAACTTTGCCTATAAATAGAGAGCTTTCACCATTGCAAAAGGCGTTCAGAAAAAAAAAACAGAAAAATTGCTAAGAGAGAAACAGAACTCCTAGCAACACAGCATTCTGAAACTCCGCCAAAATCTCCAGCTTTGTTTCATAACTTTGAGTTTCTCACCTTCAAACTTCATCAAATATCCAGTTTTTTTTTGTAAACCAAAGACACCCTCTCCAAACTTCTAACCCTACATACGTATACACCTTTACTTCCCCTTTTCAAAGAAAATCTGTCCAGAACACCACAAGAACCAAAAGCTAACTTTCACCCACAAACTTTCCCAACAGTCAGGTAAGCACCTGCTGACCCTCATCACGCTGTTAAGCATCATCAGCTGTGCATATTCAAATAAACATAATGTAAATATCATGTTGTTCCTGTTTATGTTCTGAGGATTTTCATACCTCAGAATGTTCGGAGCCAGTATAGGATTTGCCTGTGACCTTGGTGGTTCTGACCTCTGAAACATTTTTTGTATTTGCTGGATCTGTTCCAAATATGTTTCCTGTTTTATGGAGTAACAAAAGGATTGCAGATGTTCTGATTAGTACAGGGAAAATCCAAGTGCTGACTTTGACGTTAGCACATCTGAAGCCTGTTTTGCTGTCAATGATATCAGAACCTCTAAGAGTTATTGTCTTTTCAGCAGAATCAGAACTTCTGGTTTCTCCACTAACAAACTTCTGTCTTGCAGCGCAGGGAAATCAGAACTTCTGATTTCCCCACTAACAAGGTTCTGTTTTGCAGGTGCTAGAGTCAGAAGTTCTGACTCATCCAATTTCACTAACAGGTTGATCATCTGGCAGCGGATCTGAGTCAGAACTTCTGATGACCTCCCAGCAGCGCGCGGGCTCCCTCTCTCTCTCCCTATATCTTGTTTTCGGCTATTTTCTTTTTTGTCTATTTTTCTCGTTGAACCCCCCATGTACAAATGTGTATCCCCCTCCCCTAATTGTTGTAATAGCGTAGGATTTTATATTTCCATTTCTTATTGCTAGTAATTAGGACGTGTATGGCAAGATAAAATCAATGAAATAGAAAAACCTAATTCAAAGAAAAAACTCTTGTATGCAATAAAACACACTTGCACACTAACACCCCTAGGGTTACATCCACTTGTTGCCTTTCAAAATTAGGCCATATTGCATGTTAGGTCTCTTTGGGCAAAACAAATAACTCAAATGATCATAGTCCCTCGATGATGCTTTCGAAAGTTGCCTAAAATGATCAAAGTCCCTTTCAAAATTGCCCAAGGATACTTAGCACTATTGCAATTATGGTCTAAACGACGACCCGCGCCCGTCCCTTTCACATCCTAACACAAGATTGTCCACCAAATACAATGATGGAACGAAATTGTTAAAAGGGTTAAAAACATAACAAAAATCTTTGAGAACTTTAGGGTAGATCGCTCTTAAGTACTTGTCAACTTGCAAAACAAAAACACTTGCCTGTTTTTAAACCACACCTCACAACACTTTCAAAACAACTTTCAAAAACAAATGAAAACCTTTTCAAAAGACATACATCTTTGTATACATCCCCACATGGATCATTACAAAGGTCACCACCACATTGGCTTCTTTTCAAAACATTTTCAAAACTCACACACAAAGCACCATTTCAAACAATTGAAAAAGGCAAGTGATTTAAGCAAGTAACTAAGAGCCCATGGATAACCATGGATAGAAAGGGTGCTAATACCTTCCCTTTTTATAATCTACTCCCCGAACTCAAGAAAAATCTCAAAGGTTTTTGCTGTGTTTTTTAAACCTTTCCTTAGGATAAAATAAAAAGTCGGTGGCGACTCTTGCTCAACCGAAACATTTGCGAAACAAACGCAAAACTCACAGTCAGTTCTCCCACCGTATCACAGAACTGGCGACTCTGCTGGGGAAAAATTTTAAAAGTGGAGTAACCTTAGGGCTTAGATCACCCTCTTGCATGACTAATTGTTTGAATTGTTTGCTTTATACTTTGGCTCTATTGTTTGGGTTTGCAAATCCTACACCCGGATTTTGGGAAACATTCATATATAGCAATACGTTTTGGAAACTGTGCGGGGTATACCGACACGGTCGAAGCAATAGCTATATTAGTGCGACATATTTGTGAGTACCGGTAACCCTTGAGTTCAATCAAGGAGAGTACGGGGCCGCTGAGTGATGTCACTAAGCACTAATGACCTAGAACCTTACTTGACCATCTTGGCCTTTTATTAGGGGTAGTGAGATGACCGGCTTTGGTGCAGTCCGAAGTTGGTAGATACTCGATACTACACTCATTGAGGGTTGTTTTCTTGGAATATTTTGGTCGCTAGTTAAGTGGCTAAACCAAAACAACGAACATTGAAAACAATCCAATGATATTGAGCTCCTTAGAACCCGGTTACTATTTATAGGACAGGTTTTTAAGCCAACTACACTCAAGAGGGTACTTACCTATGAAATCCCATGCAAGCCTGAAACTAGGGTTTGGTGTGATTTGCTTGTACATATGTTTTGTGCATACATCATAAACATCATAAAGCATCATATGCATTCACTAACCATTTCAAGGGTTTCGGATCTTCATCTTTGTTCCTGTTTTGTAGGTCATGGAAGTTCCTCGCAGAAAAACCATTCAAGTCAACCTTGTGAGAATCTCTCCTCAACTCAAGGAGCTCACCTCAAGAATTCCGGAAAGCTCATCCTTCAGTGAAAGACATGGTAGACTGCTCAGCCTAGTCAACACCAACATTGAAGAAGACATGATGAAAGTGCTATTCCAGTTCTTTGACCCTCTTCACCACTGTTTCACTTTCCCTAATTATCAGTTGGTACCCACTTTGGAAGAGTTTTCTCAACTCCTAAGAATCCATATCCTTAATCAACTACCATTCAACGGTACGGAAAAGGAACCAAAGTCGGAAGATGTTGCTCGAGCATTACATCTACAACCATCCGACATCAAGGGGAATTGGGAAACCAGAAGCGGCGTCAAAGGATTCTTAGCAAAATTCTTGTTTGAGAAGGCACAAGAATGTTGGAATTCATTGGACCTACAAGCCTTTGAAGAAATTGTGGCACTCCTTATCTATGGGTTGGTCTTGTTCCCAAATTCTGACCAATTGGTAGATGTCAATGCCGTCAAAATCTTATTGTCCAGAAATCCAATACCAACATTGCTTGGGGACATCCTTCACTCATTTTACACACGAACAATGAGAAAGAGGGGTGTTCTCATGTGCTGTACTCCTCTCCTTGCAAGGTGGTTTATTTCGCACCTTCCACAATCTGTCTTGAAGAACGACCAAGACTCAAGGTGGTCCCAACGGTTGATGACTCTTACTCACTCTGATGTACATTGGTGTTCTCGGTCCAGAGAAAATATCATCATCGTCGATCGTTGCGGAGAATTTCCTAATGTTCCTTTACTTGGAATTAGAGGAGGTATCACCTACAACCCTTGCCTAGCTTTGAGACAATTTGGATATGCACGGAGGGATGGTCCTCATGACATGTTGATTCCTGACCTAGTTTTTGACTTCGACAACGATGCGCAAGGACTTCGCCAGAGATTCATCAGAGCTTGGGGAAAGCTCAACAAGGTTGATAGCAAGACTCTGAGACACAAGAACTCCATCCCTCTTGAGCCTTATCTCAAGTGGGTACGAGCCCGAGCCCAAAGTCTGATGATGCCTTATCCTCATATTCTCCCTGTGATTAAAGAGCCCGTCAATGAAGGAGAGGTTCCCTACACCATCCTACATCTAGACATGCCTACATCGTGGGAGGAAATACAGAAAAGTTGGATTCAGCTCAAGGAAGAACGGAATACTTTTGAAGCTAGCTTCTACGCCAGTGAGAAGAAGGTTCTAGAGCTTACCCGCCGACTCCATGAGCAAGAGGCCCTCAACACCTACATTGCGCCAAAGAGGATGCGCAATGTCTTTTTACCTTGAGAAGTTATTTTGTAATATTTGGCCCATGGGGCATTTATGTACCGACAAATTTCTTCTTATTAATATGACGTGCGTTCTTCTTTGTCTGAAACAATTTTGAATGTCCTAAATCCTTGAATGCATTGCATACATAAGCATACCATTCATCATGTGCATAAGCAGGTCTCATTCCAGGTTTCCTTATTTGTCTGCTGTTTATGTCAGTAGGATGGATCTCGAGCAAACAGTCAAAGACCTACAAGCTCAGAATGCACAGTTCCAGCAACTCCTGATGACCTTGGCTAAGGGTCAGGAGGATATCAAGACTCAATTGGGGAACAAAGACCCAGTGAAAAATAAGAAAAAGAGAATCGGGGTGGCTACTTTGGGGAGAAGATTTGACGGAGAAGCTCGGAGAGTGCTTGAATTTCCTCCTATCTCTGATGAAGGAACCAGCAAAGGAGGTGGAGCTGCGGTACCTTCCGAATCTGATGCGGAAGAGGAGGAGGTCGAAGAGGATGAAGATTATATTGATCAGCAATACCCTCCAGCTGATGATAAATACAAAGGGCTAGAAGACAGGTTGGCCGCCATGGAGCTACAAAGAGTACCGGGTTTGGATTTTGAAGACTTGGGTTTGGTTGCCGGGATTGTGATTCCCCCAAAATTCAAAGTGCCAGTGTTTGTAAGGTATGATGGGCTGTCCTGTCCCAAAATGCATCTCAGGTCCTACATGAGAAAAATTCAACCCTATACGGCAGATAAAAACCTTTGGATTCATTTCTTTCAAGACAGTCTTTCTGGAGCTCAGTTGGAGTGGTTTTATCAGCTAGAAGGAACCAGCGTTCGAAATTGGGAAGATTTGGCCACCGCTTTCTACAAACAATACCAATACAATTCTGACCTTGCCCCTACTCGTACCCAACTTCAGGGTATGTCGTTAGGAACAGGCGAAGGATTCAAAGAGTACGCACAAAAATGGAGGGATTTGGCTGGCAGGGTGCAGCCTCCTTTAACCGATCGTGAACTTGTTGATATGTTTCTAGGGACCCTATCTGGGCCATTTTTCAATCATCTGATTGGTAACTCTTCCGCGGGGTTTACCGATTTGATCTTAACGGGCGAAAGAATAGAAGCTGGCATCAAGTCAGGAAAGATTCAGAAGGGTGTTGCTGCAAGTACTGAGAGGAGGCCTTTTAAGAAGGAAGCAAGTGCCGTCTATGGTCCTAGAAGACAATTCAAGCCAGAAAGTCGCCAAGCCGTCAATGCCCTGGTCATTTCAAAACCTGTTGCTGCTCCTCAGCAGTACAATCAACAAAGAGGTGAAAGACCCAAGAGACAGTATACTCGGTTGAGTATGACCTTGTCACAAATTTTACCCCAACTGTTATCAACCAACCTGGTGACCACCAAAGAAGCTCCTAAGGTCGTTAATACTGCATCTCCTAAGTATAACCCAAATGCCCGTTGTGCTTATCATTCTAATAGCCCCGGGCATACTACTGATGATTGCTGGGCCTTGAGAAACAAAGTGCAAGATCTCATTGACGCGAAGGAAATTCAGTTTGAAGCGCCTGAAAGACCGAATGTTGTAACTGCTCCTATGCCCCAGCATAGAGTAAATGCCATTGAAGAAGAGTTGTATGCTGTTTCAGTGAATGATGTTGCTACCCCTCTGTTGACTGTCAAGAGGAACTTACTACTAGTCGGTTTATTTCCGGGTTGTAGCAAGGGTTGCCTCCTGTGTGCTGTTATCCCTACCGGTTGTCCACTGCTGAAATCAGGCATCCAAAGTCTGATGGATAGCAAGGAAATTCTGTTCAAGAAAGCTGCTGTTCCATTTGTTTCTGTTGAAGAAATATCTGTCGTCACAATTTACAATCCTGCCAAAGCTCCCGTGAAGAAACCAGTCCGAATTATGTCTATTGCACCCATTACTATTACTGTTCCGGGGCCTCTCCCCTATGAGTCTGATAAAGCGGTCCCATGGCATTATGGAGCCGACGTGTATGTGCTTGGGGTGAAGCAGGAGTTCAGCACCAATACCAGTATCAGTAACATCACTGGTCCCGCCAAGATTACCCGCAGTGGCAGGCTCTTCTCGCCTGACATTGCACCGCCAGTTATCCGAAAACCTCTCACCATCACACCCGCAAGTGTGCATGTTCCAATTCAAGTTCCTATGTCTACTACTGTCGCCGAGTCCTCTGATGCTCGAGGCAAAGAAGTTGCTACCGATTTGCCTGCCAGGACGGAGGCACCAAAAAAGACTGCTGTAGAAGCCTCCCAACAAGAAATGGAGGAAATTCTGAAAATCATCAAAAAAAGTGACTTTAACGTTGTTGAACAGTTGGGGCATACCCCCTCCAAAATCTCTATGCTATCATTACTGTTATGCTCAGAGGCCCATGCAAAAGCCCTGATTTCATTTCTGAAAACGGCCCATGTGCCGCAGGAGACCTCCGCGGATCAATTCACTGACTGTGTGGCTAATCTGACAGCTGGCAATGGCTTGGGGTTCTCGGATGCTGACCTCACCCCCAAAGGGAAAAATCACAATGATGCCCTGCATGTTTCCGTAGAATGCAGGGGCACTACTCTCGCACACGTGTTAGTGGATACCGGCTCTTCCCTGAATGTTTTGCCTAAGAAGGCATTGGATCGCTTGGATTGTAAGGATTTGGAATTAAAGCCTAGTAACATCATTGTTAGAGCCTTTGACGGTTCTAAGAGGATGGTGCATGGCGAGGTAGACATTCCTATTCGTGTGGGTTCCCAAATCTTTGACTCAACGTTCTATGTAATGGATATTCGCCCATCTTACTCCTGCTTATTGGGTCGACCCTGGATTCACAAAGCTGGGGCAGTAACTTCCACTCTACACCAAAAGCTCAAATACCTTGTCAAAGGGAAGATTGTTACCGTGCAGGGTGAGGAGGAATACATGGTAAGTCACTTGAATTCATTCCGGTATATCGAGATGGATAGGTAGTTTATTGAAACCCCCTTTCAGCATTTTGAGGAAGTACCTCCAATTTTGGCATCAGCTGAAGCAGTGGTTGAAGAAGACTTTCCGTTGAAGATGGCATCCTTGAAGGATGCCCGGGCTGTATTCGAGAAAGGCAATTGTGCGAACTGGGGTCAGCTTCCTGACTTCACTCAAAAGAATGACAAGTTTGGGCTGGGCTTTACTACAGAGGCTCAGAGGGCTGTGCGTAAGGAAAAGATCAGAAAGACTCCAGTGTTTATCACCAGTCCAAGGGTGAATGCTATTGAGGAGGATGTAGAGGAAGCAGAGTTTGACAGTTGGATCTACCCGACTACCAGCAACGGACCAAGCAACTGGACGGCAAAGGATTTTACACCTATCACATTTGTCACGCAGTAATTATTTCTTTTGATTTTCAATTTGTAACAAACAATGTGTTAAAACTTTTATTGGCTCGGTGTCCTACCCGGGGCATCGTAGCTCCATTTGTGAGGGCTTTTTGTATGACATTTCCATATATCATCAATCAAAACATTGGACGTTTGTTGCATTTCAAATCTTGTGCTCTTTTTTCTTTCTGTGTTATATATTGCAAAACAGCTATATTTACACACACTCACTTATACAGGTTTCAATCCACTCTGGATCTCACTGGTAACAGCTCTGCTACCGCCAGTTATGACTTCGAGAATCCAATCAGCTTGGCCGAAGACGAATGTGAAGATGATTGTGAAGTGCCTGGTGAACTCGCAAGACTGCTACTCCAGGAAGAGAGGGCTATTCAACCACATGAAGAGCCGGTGGAAACAATTAACCTGGGTACTGAGGCAGATAGGAAAGAAGTCAAGATTGGGGCTGATCTAGAGCTCAGCGTGAAGCAACGATTGATCCAGATGCTACATGATTACATGGAGATCTTTGCTTGGTCCTATGAAGACATGCCTGGTTTAGATGCCGACATTGTAGTTCATCACCTGCCAACCAAGGAAGACTGCCCTCCGGTAAAGCAAAAGGTCCGTCGCATGCGTCCCGAGATGTCCGAAAAGATCAAGGCTGAGGTTATGAAGCAATTCGATGCCGGATTTCTAGCGGTAACTTCTTATCCTCAATGGGTGGCCAATGTGGTACCGGTACCGAAGAAGGACGGTAAAGTCAGAATGTGTTTCGACTACAGGGATTTGAACAGGGCAAGCCCCAAAGATGACTTCCCCTTACCTCACATCGACGTTCTTGTTGACAATACTGCTCAACACAAGGTGTTCTCCTTCATGGATGGTTTTTCAGGGTATAATCAGATCAAGATGGCTCCGGAGGATATGGAGAAGACTACCTTTGTGACTCAGTGGGGCACCTTCTGTTACAAAGTTATGCCATTCGGATTGAAAAACGCTGGGGCAACCTATCAACGTGCCATGGTTGCTTTATTTCATGATATGATCCATCATGAGATTGAGGTATACGTCGATGACATGATTGCAAGGTCTCAAACTGAGGAGGAGCACCTTGATCATCTGAGGAAGCTATTTGACCGACTGAAGTTATACAAGCTGAGGTTGAATCCCAACAAATGCACCTTTGGGGTGAGGTCCGGAAAATTGCTAGGTTTCATCGTAAGTGATAAAGGTATTCAGGTGGACCCTGCCAAGGTAAAAGCCATACAAGAGATGCCGACTCCAAGGACAGAGAAAGAAGTCAGAGGCTTCCTGGGACGACTGAATTACATTGCCCGATTCATCTCACATCTGACCGCTACTTGTGAGCCAATCTTCAAATTACTGAAGAAAGATCAAGTAGTACGCTGGAACGATGAATGTCAGGCTGCCTTTGAAAAGATAAAGGAATATCTCCAAGAGCCACCCATCCTTATGCCACCAGTGGAAGGAAGACCTCTGATATTATACTTGACAGTACTTGACAATTCAATGGGGTGTGTGCTGGGACAGCATGACGAGTCTGGCCGAAAAGAGCACGCTATTTATTACTTGAGCAAAAAGTTTACCGACTGTGAGTCTCGTTACTCACTGCTTGAGAAAACTTGCTGCGCTCTAGTATGGGCTTCTCGCCGGCTGAGACAGTATATGCTGACTCACACTACTTTATTAATTTCAAAGATGGATCCCATCAAGTATATATTTGAAAAGCCTGTTCTGTCTGGGAGAATAGCAAGATGGCAAATGATCTTAACAGAATATGATATCCAGTATACAACTCAGAAAGCAATTAAAGGAAGTGTACTGGCAGATCATTTGGCACACCAACCTGTGGACGATTACCAATCATTGAACTTTGATTTTCCGGACGAAGACATCATGGTGGTAACTGACTGTGAAATACCTGGACCGGATGAAGGACCTGAGGAAGGATCCCGATGGTCTATGCATTTTGACGGAGCCTCCAATGCTTTGGGTAACGGTGTCGGCGCTGTAATCATATCTCCCAAAGGAACTCATACTCCACTCACCGCCCGATTGTGTTTCAACTGCACCAACAACATGGCAGAATATGAGGCATGTATCATGGGTCTACAAGCTGCAATCGACTTAAGGATCAAATTTCTGAGTGTCTTCGGAGATTCCGCTCTCGTGATCAAACAGATCAAAGGCGAGTGGGATACGAAACACCCAAATCTTATTCCTTACAAGGAGTATGTGTCAACCTTGCTCCCCCACTTTGAAGAGATAACTTTTGAGCATTTCCCCAGAGAGGAGAATCAGCTAGCGGACGCACTAGCTACGATGTCTTCAATGTTCAAGGTTAAATGGGACAATGAGGCTCCCCGGATCATTATCTGGAAGTTGGATGAACCGGCATACTGCTGCGGCCTCGAGGCCGAAAAGGTGACTGAAAAACCCTGGTATCATGAGGTGAAGAGGTACTTGGAAGCTCAGGAATACCCTGAAGGTGCATCTGTCAATGACAAGAAATTCATGAGGAGGTTTTCGGCAAAATTCTTCCTCAGCAACGACATCCTCTACAAACGGAATCATGATTCAACTCTACTACGTTGTGTGGATAAGGCTGAAGCAGAGAAAATCATGATAGAACTGCATGAAGGTACATTCGGAACACACTCCGATGGGCACACCATGGCAAAGAAAATCCTTAGGGCAGGATATTTCTGGTCCACCATGGAAGCCGATTGTTACCAACACTCTCGAACTTGTCACAAATGCCAGATCTATGCTGACAAGGTGCATATTCCTCCAGTTCCTCTGAACGTCCTGACGGCACCTTGGCCTTTTGCAATGTGGGGCATTGATATGATCGGTGAGATCCGACCGACGGCATCCAATGGGCATCGCTTCATCTTGGTGGCGATCGATTACTTCACAAAGTGGGTTGAGGCAGCTTCCTACGTCACAGTAACCAAGAGCGTCGTGGCACGTTTCATCCGGCATAATCTGATCTGTCGATACGGCGTCCCGGAAAGAATCATCACGGACAATGGTACCAACCTCAATAACAAAATGATCACTGAACTCTGTGAACAATTCAAGATACAGCACCACAATATCCAGTTTTTTTTTGTAAACCAAAGACACCCTCTCCAAACTTCTAACCCTACATACGTATACACCTTTACTTCCCCTTTTCAAAGAAAATCTGTCCAGAACACCACCAGAACCAAAAGCTAACTTTCACCCACAAACTTTCCCAACAGTCAGGTAAGCACCTGCTGACCCTCATCACGCTGTTAAGCATCATCAGTTGTGCATATTCAAATAAACATAATGTAAATATCATGTTGTTGTTGTTTATGTTCTGAGGATTTTCATACCTCAGAACGTTCTGAGCCAGTATAGGATTTGCCTGTGACCTTGGTGGTTCTGACCTCTGAAACATTTTTTGTATTTGTTGGATCTGTTCCAAATATGTTTCCTGTTTTGTGGAGTAACAAAAGGATTGCAGATGTTCTGATTAGTACAGGGAAAAGCCAAGTGTTGACTTTGACGTTAGCACATCTGAAGCCTGTTTTGCTGTCAATGATATCAGAACCTCTGAGAGTTATTGTCTTTTCAGCAGAATCAGAACTTCTGGTTTCTCCACTAACAAACTTCTGTCTTGCAGTGCAGGGAAATCAGAACTTCTGATTTCCCCACTAACAAGGTTCTGTTTTGCAGGTGCTAGAGTCAGAAGTTCTTACTCATCCAGTTTCACTAACAGGTTGATCATCTGGCAGCGGATCTGAGTCAGAACTTCTGATGACCTCCCAGCAGCATGCGGGCTCCCTCTCTCTCTCTCTCCCTATATCTTGTTTTCGACTATTTTCTTTTTTGTCTATTTTTCTCGTTGAACCCCCCATGTACAAATGTGTATCCCCCTCCCCTAATTGTTGTAATAGCGTAGGATTTTATATTTCCATTTCTTATTGCTAGTAATTAGGACGTGTATGGCAAGATAAAATCAATGAAATAGAAAAACCTAATTCAAAGAAAAAACTCTTGTATGCAATAAAACACACTTGCACACTAACACCCCTAGGGTTACATCCACTTGTTGCCTTTCAAAATTAGGCCATATTGCATGTTAGGTCTCTTTGGGCAAAACAAATAACTCAAATGATCATAGTCCCTCGATGACGCTTTCGAAAGTTGCCTAAAATGATCAAAGTCCCTTTCAAAATTGCCCAAGGATACTTAGCACTATTGCAATTATGGTCTAAACGACGACCCGCGCCCGTCCCTTTCACATCCTAACACAAGATTGTCCACCAAATTCAATGGTGGAACGAAATTGTTAAAAGGGTTAAAAACATAACAAAAATCTTTGAGAACTTTAGGGTAGATCGCTCTTAAGTACTTGTCAACTTGCAAAACAAAAACACTTGCCTGTTTTTAAACCACACCTCACAACACTTTCAAAACAACTTTCAAAAACAAATGAAAACCTTTTCAAAAGACATACATCTTTGTATACATCCCCACATGGATCATTACAAAGGTCGCCACCACATTGGCTTCTTTTCAAAACATTTTCAAAACTCACACACAAAGCACCATTTCAAACAATTGAAAAAGGCAAGTGATCTAAGCAAGTAACTAAGAGCCCATGGATAACCATGGATAGAAAGGGTGCTAATACCTTCCCTTTTTATAATCTACTCCCCGAACCCAAGAAAAATCTCAAAGGTTTTTGCTGTGCTTTTTAAACCTTTCCTTAGGATAAAATAAAAAGTCGGTGGCGACTCTTGCTCAACCGAAACATTTGCAAAACAAACGCAAAACTCACAGTCAGTTCTCCCACCGTATCACAAAGTCAATAATTAGTGGTTAGTTGGATGACCATCTTGAAACTTGCATTTGGAACTCATTAGAGGATTGGTAGAACCAAAGACTCCACACAATATGTTGCATTTGCTTTTTGTCAAGTATATCATCAATTTGAAATTCTCATAAGTACCATTTAATGATCAACGATGTTTAAGTGATCCGTGTTGACCAAAGGTGTTGTAGATCCATTACAGGATTGGTAGAACCAAAGCCTCCACACAATGAATCTCAAGGTTATTGGATCAAAGAGATCAAATTAACATACTTGGGCTTGCAATCATAAGTTTGGGCCTTGAATGATCATTTATTCGAATCGGGACAAAATTTAGCGCTAGGTTAAGCAATCGTAAGTGGACTTATATAAAATTCGCACCTATTTTGAGGCCGGTCAATAGCAATTTATGCACCATTTATTTTGAGACATGATATAGAGATCATGCTCCAATAACACCTAGTGCAATAAGAAAGGGATAAGATGAAGAGGGGATGGGAAAAATGAATAAACCACTTTTGAATCAAAAATTTAATCAAACTATTATGAAAATCATTCATCCATTTTGGTGGAGTTGAACTCAACACCCAAGACCCAACGATGTTAATAAAGTCATGATCAAATAATCAACTCAAGACAGCCAGAAAATAATCACAAAATAATATTATATTTAATATATACATTAAAAGGGTTTAAAAAAATGTTTAAAAATCAAAATAGAGGAGAAAAATATCAACTATGTTCAAATTAATCAAGAAAGAAAAAGTAAGGCCATAGAAAAATCAGAAATGGGTCCAAATATTTTTATAAAATTTTTGGTAATTTTTAAAAGTCAGAAACTATTTTTAAACTATTTAAAATTGCTCAAACAAAAATAAAATAGGTCAAAAATAGTAAACCTCAATATAAAATTCCATAAAATTTCCAGAAAGTAAAAAATATGCAAAATAATATTTATAAATTTTTTCAGAATTAAAAACAATGTCAGAAAGTATTTTTTAAGTAATTAAAAGAAAGCAAGTAATTCAAAAAATACAAAAAAAATATCAAATGTCAAAATAAAAATGAGAAAAAATAGTCATGAGATCAAAAATAATTCAAAATATATTTGCGAATTTTTTCATAATTTTTGGATAAAAAATAAAAGAGTTATGAATTTTTGAAAATTTAATCAATAAAAATATAAAATCAGAAAATAAAATAAAACCAAAAAGATGTGGACCATCAGATCATAGTCAAAACAAGTTAGTAAGCTGATCCAGTGGACCAGACGCGTTGTGCTTGATATGGACCTTAGTGAGATACGCATAGGATCAGAAAAAGGGTAACCAATGAAATTAAAACGTCTGGCACGCTATCATTGGATGAGACGAGACATGTCATCGTCTTCAACCTCCAGACACCCTGCAATAGGGATTTTGTGAGATCCTTCAAATGGAAAAATTAGGATCCCAGGCTAGTATCATTGAACTCGTCTCTTCAAGATGATTCTCACACCACCATCACGCCAAATTTATATAAGGTATGGAGAGAGATATGAATCAAAAACCCAGAAAATAGCGAGCACCTTCAATTTAAGATTTCTCTCTCAATTCTCAATGGATTTAAAAATTGTAAGCAACATTGGAATCAGGAGAAGGAGTAGAATAGATTAGTGCTTGATTTGGATCCAAATGGTGGAGAATTCTACCTTTTCGAAGTTCAAGGAAGAAGCTCAGAAACTGGACTTCTATAGCTTGAATTATGGCTCGTTTTGATTAGTTTAAGTGCTGGAGAGTTTATATGACGCTTAGGGATGATGAATGCGCAAAGAATTTTGGAAATGGGAGCTTAAATCTCAGAAACTGAATTAAAAAAAGATGGGTTCGTGTGAAGTTTTGGCAGGGTGTTTTTAGATCTCAAAGCCTGAAGAAATGAATGGGGGATGACCCTATATTTATAGGGAAGTGAATGGGAATGAAAATTGGAAGAAACAAGGAAGTTTGGAGCGAATTTGAGTGAAGGTCGAGCACGAGTGAAGTGTGACTTCGTTTCCATCAAAACTCAACCAAATCTTGCGTTTTGGGGTGCTAATCACTTCTGGCAAGTTTTCTAATCAAGTTTAAATAAAAAATGTGCATAAATCTTGTGTTTAGAAGTCACATTATCGATTTCAAAATTCTGACTATGTGGAAAATTCAGTTTCAAGTTACCAAATTCAAATCCATGGCATTTCCAACTCAAGGGGTCTTAGGGCATGATTATTGATGCTTTAGAAATATTAGGTTACAAGCTTTGCAATGGAAAAAGAATGGAGTTAAATGGCTACTTGAGATGAAAGTTTCATTGAGTTAAAGTTGAAGAAAAAGGGTTGACTTTCCATACTTAGAAATATTTCAAATTCTTCTTCAAAAATGACCTATAATATTTTACATCCAAACATGGCCTTCCACTTGGAATTTGCTCTTGACCAAAAAATATGGAATGAAGTAGATCTCTTTAATGACATTTTGAAACTTGAACCACTCAAAATCTCCAAAAATTGAGCAAGTTACGACTTGTTGAAGTTGGCCATAAATCATGAAATGACCTATAATCGTTTTCATATTTAAGGCAACCTCCACCCATTTTCCCACTTTGCACATAAAAGAATGCATATAGTTCACATCTTTAAGATCATTATGGAAAAATAATGGACTCAAGGTGATGAAAATTGACCAAGTTATGATCAATTGAAGTTACTTATATAAAATTGTGGATTCATTTGGATAACTTGTAATCTTTCTTCTTCACCAAGTTTCTTCCACATGAAAACTCCTTGTAACTTTTGAAGTGATTTGTTGATAACCCTTTGAAGAGAAGGATGTATTTGGAATCACTCAAAAATACCAAAAGGTTAGCAATATATACTCCTTTGAAGTTCAAAACCCTAGCTTCTACATCAAGAGAATGCCTTGAGGAACTTTGACAAGTTTGAACAAACTTCTTGTACCAATATTCTTGCTTTGTGAATAGAAGTTGTTGAGGATGATAATGAGAAATATTAGCCACCAAAACCACTTCCATATATTGAATTTTGAGAGAAATATGTTCTTGTGACCAATAGGAACAAGGACTTGTCCAAACATGACAACTTCTCCAATCAACCCCTTGTACTTTTGAGTCAAATCTAATAACCTTGAAATATGATGAACCAAAGCAACCTTGCCATGCCAATTCTCCCAAAACCAATCCAATTGTGAGGTTTGAACTTCTCAAGCTATATTGACTAGGGCATGGAAATAAACTCATGAACCCATGGAGTAACTTGTTAAATCTCATTGTCCTTCACCTACATGGATAACAAGCAAGACAAACCAACATTGCATTTTATTAGTTAAATGAATAAAACAAAACAATATTCATGATCACAAAAGGAACATAAGTCAAGGTGCTTGGTAATCCCTCAAAAGGAGCAAAACCCAGAGTAGGGAGGAGAACCAAGAATCCTAGTGTGATCTTGTTGTGAGTGAATCAACATGGTATGATGAAGGGATCTTAGGGGCAAAAATTGGGGTACAACAGTCCAATAGATTGAATATTAGTCAAATATTCAGTACAAAAATCAACCACTTCTTCAACAATGTATCGTTTAACCATACAACCTTCTGGCCGACTTCGGTTTTTCACGTACCTTTTTAATATTTTCATATAACGCTCAACAGGGTACATCCATCTCATATAAGTTGGTCCACACAATTGTGTCTCTTTCACAAGATGAACAACAAGATGTACCATAATATAAAAAAATGAGGGAGTAAAATATATTTCAAGCTCACACAAAGTAATAACTATTTCTTTTTGTAATATTGGTAAGATCTCAGGATCGATCACCTTACTACAAATTGACCGGAAGAAAAAACACAATTTAGTTATGACGCTTCTTACTTTTTCTGGTAAAATAGAACGTATACCTATTGGTAGAAAATGCTCCATTATAACAAGGCATTCATGTGTCTTTAAAATCTTTAACTTGAGGCCTTTCATAGACACAAGTCTTCTAATATCTAAAGAGTAACCTTCTGGAACTTTAACTTCACTTAGAAACTTACACAATATTTTTTTCTCCTTTCTAGATAAAGTATAAGCAGCAGGCGGCAGATATGTTCGTGTTCCTTTCTTCATGGGTCCTAATTCAGTTCTTATTCCCATCTCTATCAAGTCCTTTCTTGCTTTAAGGTCATCCTTAGACTTTCCTTGTATATTGAGTAACGTACCAATAACACTTTCAAATATATGTTTTCAATGTGCATAACATCAAGAAAATGTCTTACATACAACGAATTCCAATACGGCAATTAAAAAAAATTGACCTCTTCTTCCACCCACTTTTGGCAAGTGTATTTGCAAAAGGCTTGCCAAACTGAGTACTCATATCTTTCACCTTTTCAAAAACTTGGTCACCTGTCAACATAGGTGGAGCTCTATCATGTTCTGGATTTCCATTGAATGCCTTTCTCCACCCACGATAGTGATGATTAGAATTTAAGAATCTACGATGATTGAGAAATACATTCTTTTGACAAAATTCCAATCGCTTCCAATTTGTGTGTTCTTCACAAATAGGACACGCTTTTTGACCTTTAATGATATACCCTGATAGATTTTTGTATGCTAGAAAATCATTAATTGTGCCAAACAACATGGCTCTCAAATTGAAACTTTCTTTCCTATATCCATCATAAACCTTCACATTGTTCTCCCATAAAATCTTTAAATCTTTGATTAACGGTGTCAAGCATACGTCTATGTCATTCCCTGGTTGTTTAAGTCCATAAATAAACATAGATAACATCATATACTTGCGCTTCATACATAGCCATGGAGGTAGGTTATAAATCATCATAATCACAAGCCATGTGGAATGTGAGATACTTTGAAGACCATGCGGGTTCATTCTATCTATAGATAATGCCAAGCGAAGGTTTCTTGCTTCTCCTCCAAAATCAGGATAATCATTATCAATTTTCGACCACTGTGGTGAATCTTCCGGATGTCGAAACTTTCCATCAATAATTCTTTCATCTACATGCCAAGTCAAGTGTCTTGCATCGGTTTCACTACGAAACATGTGTCTAAATCTCGCAATTATAGGAAAATACCATAAGACTTTTGCTAGAGACAATTTTTTCTTATATCGAGATAAACCGCATTTAGGACACTCATTTAACGATGCAAATTCATTGTAATCATTTGGACAAGCATGTATCTTATCATAGCTCATGCCAATAGAGCACAACATTTTTTTGGCCGCATATGTTCGATTAGGAAGGACATTATCCTCCGGAAGCATATCTTTCATAAGAACTAATAACTCTGTGAAACTTTATCCGACCATCGGTTGCCTGCCTTTAAGTTGTACAACTTTAATACTGCGGGCAGTCTTGTGAATTTAATGCAACCTTTATACAACGGTTTCTTTGTATCGCTTACCAACCTCTCAAACATTTTGGGACAATCCTGAAGATCTTCTTCAAGTGCTTTTACAATCTCTTCGACACGATCACAATCGTGTGTATCTCTGCCATTGTCGTCTGAAGCATATGTCGTACTATCCCCCGGTTAAACATTCCCGTTACTTTTCTCACCATAGAATATCCAACATGTGTAACTTCGATCAATTCCATGCCTCAATAAATGCGATTGCAACCCAACTGCGTCAACCCTACCCACAAAACAACAACTTAAGCAAGGACATTTCATTCGATTGGCGTCTTCGACGCGTTCAACAGCAAACTTAAAGAATTGCAATACCCCATTCTCGTACTCTTTGGACAATCGATTGGCAGACATCCATTTTTTATCCATGGTCTTACTATTAAGTAAGCTAAACAAAAACAATACTTTAAAAAAAGGAGAAAGACTAAAAAGCTTAATACCAATTAGGCATATTCATCGAAAATAAAAATACTATAATTATTCAAGCAACTATAGCAAATTAAAAGAACAACTAAATACATGTAGAGAAGTCAATAACTTCTGAAACCACACAGTGTAATATTCTTGGAAACGCTCAGAAACTCCACTCTTCACAAGTAACCTATATAAATGATCAATTAATTTCATTATAATAAAACAAATCTATAGAATAAGAATTACATTAGAATATTTATACAACATTAAATATATATGTATACACCATTAAATAATCACTAATAATCATTAAACATATTTTATTTCAAAATATGAAGGTAAAATATTAATTAAAAAATTTTGTTTAGCAAAGATCTATTTTAATATTCTACATTGAGAATATAAATCAATCAAACAATTCATGTGACTCTATATTAATCAAATGGCTCATAAAGTGTGTCGTACCCCAAATTTGCACTATCTCTTTTATTTTTGGTCTAGCTTTGAACTTTGCATTCCATTTGCATCATTTTTATCATTCAATCATTTGCATATCCCACATCTCATGGAATCAGGCACTTTTGGTTAAAGTATTAGGGCTACGCCCTCTTTTTGTCTAATCTTGTTTTGAGGTTTTCTTCTCAGGGTTTAAGTCTGCACAAGTACAATTGGATCGTATTGGATTTTCAAGCATCAAGTCAAAGAGGAAACTATTGAAGGAGCAAAGCAGATAAATTTGTTTTTTTGACAAAATTGAAGAAGAGCAAGTCTGTTTCGATTTAGAAGTTTCGATTGAGCATCAGGCTTCCTTCGAGCAAGTTGGATTCAGGGGCTTCGATTGAGTACCTGGCTTCCTTCGAGCAAGTTGGATTCAGGGGCTTCGATTAAGCATCTGGCTTCCTTAGAGCAAGCTCTGATCGATAAGCTTCGATTGAGAAATTATTTCCTTCATTTGTTTTTGCTTCAATTCAGATAACAATGGCCTCCTGCAAGTTTGTTTTGATTCACCAAGCAGCAACCTCCTACATGAAAACTTCGACCAAGCTATGGCTTCCTGCCTGCAAGCCTTTTCGATTCACCAAGTTTACTGCCTGTATGCCTCTTTCGAATCTGGACATTTTGCCTCCTGCATGCCTCTTTCGAATCTGGACATTTTGCCTCCTGCATGCCTCTTTCGAATCTGGACTTTTTGCCTCATGCAAGCCTACTTCGATTTGGACAAGTAGCTGCCTGCATGCCTGCTTCGATTTGGACAAGTAGCTGCCTGCAAGCCTGCTTCGATTTGGACAAGGTTACTGTCTGCAAGCCTACTTCAATTTGGACAAGTAGCTGCCTGCAAGCCAGCTTCGACTGGGCATTAGCTTGTTTCGACCACAAGCTTCGAACTGGGCATTAGCTTGTTTCGACCACCAGCTTCGACTGAGGAAAGGGCTTCCTTCGAACAACCTGCCACAACACTCCAGAAACTTGCTGTTGCTGCTCCCACGCCTGCTGTAAGGTGCCAAAACAAACAGAAAAACCTGCACCAACCTGCTACAACAGTCCAAAAACCTGCTATGCAGAGCCAGCCCTGACGCCTGTAACTTGCATAAAAATGGAAAAATACAAAAGCAACAGAAGAAAGAATCAAAACAGCATTCCCAAACTGTTCAAATTATTTTTGTTTCCCCCCCTAAATGCTTCAGCCAATCTGCCTATAAATAAGACTCCAATGCATGTTTGAAGGGAGGGAAAAAAAAGGCCAGAATCTCTGCAGAAAATTTCTCAAACCACAAAATTCTCAAGATTCATCAACACTTGAGAAATTCAAAGAAATCCAAAATTTTCTCAAACACTTATCCAGAATCAAACAGTCATCCAAAAATCCAAAATACCCAGAATTAAAACACATCCAGAATTCCAAAACATCCAGAATCCAAAACATCCAGAAATCCAAAACATCCAGAAATCAAAAACATCCAAAAAATAAAAAACACTTATCCCCTTAGAATCTGAAACGTCTCTGTACCTTGTTACCCTTCAAAACCAGTAGGAAGAACCTCACCATTGTTCTTCTCTTTCGAATCCAGTTTCCAAGGCATAACCCCTGGTTCCTCCCTTCGAATCCAGAAGCATTCAAAGAAACAACTTAAAGGCCCAGCACACGCTCCACCCCCAAGCAAGGTAAGTCATTCTTAACCTTGAACCCCTTTATTTCTAGCATAACATGTACATAACACATTGTTTCTATTCATTTCCACCTACTTGATATTGTTTTCAGAGCTAACCCCCTTTCGTTTTGCTGTTTATTTACTTAATTATGCACTAAGTGTTAACTGATTGTAAGACAATATTAGCATGGCCTTATGCCATGTTGCTGTTCAAAAAAGTTCGAACAAGAAACAGGAAATAGGACGAAGCCTTTGGCTTCTACTTTCTTTCTTCAGGTCAAACGAAAGAGAACCAGAAGGCTTCGCCATGTTGACTTCTGGGCCCAAACGAAAAGCTTGCCTTCACTGACTTCCAGGCTCATTCGAAAGGCATTCCCTCACTGTTTTCAGTCTCCAGTCGAAGGAGGCAGAAAGGCAGATGGCACGCTTGCACTAAGCCCAGACTCAGACGAAGGACCCTCTCATGCTGGTGTCAGCCCCCAATCGAAGTACAGGACCTTGCTGCTGCCTTTGCCCAATCGAAGTACAGGACCTTGCTGCTGCCTTTGCCTAATCGAAGTACAGGACCTTGCTGCTGCCTTTGCCCAATCGAAGTACAGGACCTTGCTTCTGCCTTTGCCCAATCGAAGTACAGGACCTTGCTGCTGCCTTTGCCCAATCGAAGGACAGGACATCGCCTCTGCCAGGGCCCAATCGAAGGACGTGACTCTGTTGTTGCCAGCCCCAGTCGGAGGAGGCCAACAGAATGCCAGTCGAAGGCTGCTCCTGCCAGAATCAAAAGACACCTTTTTTTAACTTTTTTTTTCATTTTTATGTTGTTTGATACGGTTGTAATAGTGTAGGATTTTATCTTTCTGCATTTTATTTACTTTGCGCAAATGCTAGTAATTAGGCAAGATAAAAATCAACAAATAAACAAACCAATCAAAAATCCAAAAAACACTTTTTAATCACTACTTGAATTTATTTTAAAACCCACAAAAACACTCAACAAATCAAAAAACTCCCCCAAAGGGCATGTTATCTCCGTTCTATCGTGATATCGGCCGTGCCTATTGCTAGAACACGTGCATTAACGTCGCCCACTAAAAAACACAAACAAACCAACCATTTTCTAGGAGGAACTACAGTGTTCTGATTCCTTTATTAGATACGTAGGCAAAGGGCCGCGAAACCCTCACGAACGCAATAATCAAAAATCTATCCATTTCCCTTTAGCAAGCATAGTTGTAGATAAACACACCCTTTAAGACAAACGAACAAAATGGATCCCGTTGAGTACAACGGATGCGAGGGGTGCTAATACCTTCCCTTTGCATAACCGACTCCCTTACCCTTTCTCTTGGTCGCAAGATCATCCTATCCATTCCCCTTGTGGTTTTATCGATATTTCCCCTTCCTTCGGGATAAATAAAGTTCGGTGGCGGCTCTGTGTTTTCTGCCGGCGGTTTCAGCTGGCGACTCTGGTGGGGACTTTTTTTAGCGAGTCTCTCCTAGTTTTGTTTACTTGTCTTTTTGGGTGTTTATTTATTTGCTTTATCTTGCTTTACTGTTTTATTTCTTTATTTATTCTTTTGTATATAGTGCATATTTGTTGCTACTCACATATTCTAGATATATTGTGTTGTTGGGTTTGATGTTTACTTTTGATAAGTCCTCTACCCGGACTTGGGTTACACATAGGATTAGGATGGGCGGTATAGTCATGTTAACTTTGAGGGAGTAATCCCGAAGAAGGAGGCATGAGAATTCCCCACTCAGTGGAGGTCCCCTTGAAAGTAATTATGTTTACCGAGTAATCGGGAAGACGTCGTTGCTTTCGACCTGGGAGCTCGAGAAACCGAGGGCCATAGAACCATTAACCCATCTTGGCCTTTTTAGGTGCAATGCGGAGACTGTAACGGAGTAATCCGGAAGCAGTTGTCACGCGATATTACGCTCGGACGAGTTTTTCCTGCGAATATTATCGATTACCAAGTAATTGGGACGTCAGTAATATCCAAAGGAAGAATGTAGACTTCGGGAACTCTTTAGAACCTTGTTCGGCAGGTGATAAACCCCTAGTACATACCTCATGGGTGGTTACTCTGACTCCATGCCTGTGACATCAGACTTTTGATCCTGTTACTTTCAGCCTGTGCAACGGACTACGCAATGGTTATCCAGAATATGTGGAGCTGAGACTTCATGCATAGCATACCATAACATCATATCATCATATATATCTCATATCTAGAGAAATCCAAAGACAAGACTTGTTGGTATAACTTTTCAAAAGGGAAATTTTAAAAAGATAGACGAGTCTTTGGGTCTCATTAGAAATGAAGATAAAGCATTCATCCATACTACCATGTATTCATTTTTCACAGTAAAAACTCATTGGGGTCCCCTTTCACAGAATCCAGTAAACAGCAAAGACGACTCATCCACATCCTTACCGCACCAGAGGCAACCAGCAAAGGCTAATGGATCTTTTTGAAGAGAATCAAAATGCACTCCGTCGGGATATGGACAATATGGGTGCCCGCATGGATCAACTGATGGAAACTCTGCATGCGGTGATCAAGGGTCAAGAAGAACTACACCAGAGTGTTGCCAAGCTTACTACTTTCGCTCCTTCCACTTCTGCTAATGGGAGAAATGACAATGCTAATGTTGAGACTCCTACCGGTGCTCCTAGGAATGATGTCAACGATCATCATGATGTTATTGATCTCGATGAACCCCAAGTGAATCTTGCTGTCGGGGTTGCCGAAACTGCGAAGATGTATCATGCCCTTGAAGAGCGACTTAGAGCCATGGAAGGAATCAAGGCGTCCGGATTCAACACTGCTGCAATGTGCCTCGTGCCTGGGGTAGTCATTCCTCCTAAGTTCAAAGTCCCAGAGTTCGACAAGTACAAAGGCATTTCTTGCCCAGAGACACATCTCCGTTCCTATTGTCGCAAAATGGCGGCCTATGCTAAAAATGAACCTTTGCTCATGCATTTCTTTCAGGACAGTTTGACCGGGGCATCCTTGGATTGGTATATGCAATTGGAGAGATCCCATGTCGGTACTTGGGGAGAGCTTGCCGATGCTTTTCTGAAACATTACCGTTACAACACTGCTATGGCTCCGAGTCGTACTCAGCTCCAGGGGATGGTACAAAAGTCTGAAGAATATTTCAAAGAATACGCTCAGAGATGGCATGTACTGGCTGCAAGGGTCCAACCTCCTCTTTTGGACCGTGAGTTGATTGATCTGTTTATGGGTACTCTACGAGGCCCTTATCTCCAGCATATGCTCAGTAGCACTTCTACTTCATTTTCTGATATGGTTATCATTGGTGAACATGTTGAGACATGTATTAAGGCCGGAACGATTTAAGGTGTTCCTAATAATGCTAACAACAATGCAGGCATTAATAGGAAACCATTTTCCGGTTTTGTCAAGAAGAAAGAGGGCGAGACCAGTGCCATCACCGTCAACCAAGGAAGAGCTCCCACATTTCCTCAAGTCCGATTCCCTTATTTTCCTACACCTGCTGCTATTCCCAACCAGTTTGTTCCTCAAGTATACACTGCTACAACTCCAACACCTTGGATGGCCCAACAATGGCCTTTCTCTCCGCAACCGCATTATGTTCCGCAACAACAGTTTGCACCTCTTACAACTTATCAACAACCGAATCAACATCTCCAAGGACAAAGAGCTCCTCCAAGACAGAGAGCCCCTGAAAGAAGGTTTGATCTCATTCCCTTGTGTTATGCTCAGCTTCTCCCACAGTTACTTGCTAGCCAATTGGTTCAATTGCGTGAACTCGGTCCACCGCTAAATCCTCTCCCTAGGGGATATGATACTAATGCTCATTGCGAATTCCATTCTGGTGCCCCAGGCCATACAATTGAAAATTGCAGGGGTTTCAAGTGCAAAGTTCAAGATCTCATCGATGCGAAAGCCATCAACTTCAACCCTGTTGGTCCAAATATTCAAAATAATCCCATGCCTCCTCATCAAGGGGGAACAATCCATGCTATTGAAGAAGTCAATGAACGGGTTTTGATATCGAAGGTTGATGAAATTAAGATATCTTTGGAAACTGTCAAAGAACATTTGTTGAAACATGGAGTGCTACAAGAACTCCATGACTTCTGCTTAACCTGTTCTTCCAAACCAGAAGAGTGTGCTGAGTTGAAGATGGCCATCCAACAGTTGATCAATGAAGGTGTCTTACAGATAGAGAAAGTGTTCCGAGAAGAAGAAATTGATGTTCTGGAAATCCCCTACTATCCGAGAAGTTTTTCAGCCACCCCCGGTATTCCTTTAACAATTCAGGTTCCTATTACCCCCACAATGATTCAAGCTCCTATTCCCCCTACAAGCAGTGATTTGAAGGCAGTTCCATGGGAATACAACGTAGTCTACATTCATGGAAAGAGGTATGAGTGTCCTCCGATAGGTGACAAGAATGTTACCAACATTGCGGGAACAAGTAACATGACTCGCAGTGGTCGGATCTTTTCTCCTCCACCCCCACCTCCTAAGGAAACTAACAGCGAAGCTCTAGCTAAGGCTAAGGGAAAGCAAGCAATGGATAACCAACCCGGACTTTCGGAAGGACAAGAAGCGGAGCAACTTTTGAGAATTCTCAAGCGGAGTGATTACAAAGTAGTGGACCAGCTCAATCAGACATCGTCCAAGATTTCCATCTTGTCTCTCCTTTTGTGTTCAGAGGCCCATCGCAACGCCTTATTTAAGACCTTATGTTCCGCTCATGTTACCCAAGACATCTCTGTGGCCCAGTTTGAAGGAATAGTCACCAATATTGCTGTGGGAAATTGTTTGGGTTTCTGCGATGATGAACTCCCAATTGAAGGCAGAGCCCACAATAAAGCGCTTCATGTTTCTATGAAGTGTTTGGACACTGTTTTATCTCGAGTTTTGGTGGATACAGGTTCTTCACTCAATGTGATGCCTAAGGTTACCTTGTTTAAGCTGAATATGGACGGAGTAATGATGAGGCCCTCCACTCTAAATGTTCGGGCGTTTGATGGTTCGAGAAGATCGGTGGATGGAGAAGTTGATTTTCCTGTCAAGATTGGTCCCCACACTTTCTATTTGTCCTTCTATGTTATGGACATTCGTCCATCCTATACTTGCCTCTAGGGTCGTCCGTGGATTCATGTAGCAGGAGCTGTGACATCTACCCTTCATCAACGCCTGAAGTTTGTTGTGAATGACCAAGTTGTCTTCGTTTGCGGTGAAGAGGACATAGTGATCAATAGTCTGACAACCTACCGTTATGTGGAAGTGGAAGGTGAGGTGCATGAGTTTCCCTTTCAAGCTCTGGAGATTGTTTCTGTTGACAGAATCCCCGTCATGGAATGTAAGAAGACTGGGATACCCCTGGCCTCTTTGAAGGATGCCAAAGCCCTCATAGAAGCTAGACCTCCCCATGATAGTTGGGGTAATTTGATTGAGGTTCCATAGAAGAAAGATCGTTTCGGTCTTGGGTATCAGCCATCATCCTCCGTACAAGCTGGTTGGGTTCCTCTCAAAGGGCAGCAGGTTCCTCCAATTTCTGAAGTGTTCGTCAGTGCTGGTGTGAGCAAAGAAGGACAGGTACTCGCCACAGATGCTGAAGGTGACGAGGAGGATATTTCAAGATTTATCTATCAAGTTGCGCCAGACCAGGAGCTCAGCAATTGGACCGCCACCAACATCCCTGAAGTTGTTTTCCTTGATGTGTAATTTTCTGTTTCCATTTTAAGTCATATGTCCTTCCCAAGGCATACTGACGGCTTGTAGAAGGGGCCTCTTATGTCTTAATCTTTGTTTAACCATGAATGAAAAAATCGCACTTTCGCATACACTTTTGGTTCTCTGTCTTTTCTTTTACTTTTACTTTTTCAAAATAAAAATGGCAATACTTTTATTTTCCTACTTTAAATTTTCCTTTGCACTTTCTAAAAATAAAACATAAAATCATCGATCATGCAGATCCATCTCGGACTCCGTTGGAAACGATAATGTTATGGTTCCTTATATCCTTGAGAATTCAGTTGATCATGCTAACGAAGATAATGGGGAAGATTGTGAAGTCCCTGAAGAACTAGCCAGGCTCTTGAGACAGGAAGAGAAAGTCATCCAGCCGTATCAAGAAGAAACAGAAGTTGTCAATCTCGGTACTGAAGAGGTAAAAAGAGAAGTCAAGATAGGGGCAGCCTTGCAAAGTAAAGAGAAGAAGGGGTTGATTGAATTGCTTCAAGAGTATGCTGACATCTTCGCTTGGTCGTATGAAGACATGCCCGACTTAGACACTGATATAGTAATGCACAGATTGCCACTCAAGCCAGAATGTCCTCCTGTAAAGCAAAAACCAAGAAGGACCAGACCCGGCATGGCCTTGAAGATCAAAGAAGAGGTTCAGAAACAGCTCGAAGCAGGTTTCCTGTCTGTGATAAATTACCCGCCTTGGATTGCTAACATTGTGCCCATACCTAAGAAGGATGGCAAGGTACGTATGTGTGTTGACTACCAAGACTTGAATAGAGCAAGCCCGAAGGATGATTTCCCGCTGCCTCATATTGATGTATTGGTTGATAATACTGCTCAGTCTTCGGTGTTTTCCTTTATGGATGGTTTCTCTGGATACAATCAGATAAAGATGGCTCCGGAAGACATGGATAAAACAGCTTTCACAACTCCTTGGGGTACCTTTTGCTACAAAGTCATGCCTTTTGGTCTTAAAAGCGTTGGTGCGACATATCAGCAAGCTATGGTGACTCTTTTTCATGACATGATTCATAAAGAAGTCGAGGTGTATGTGGATGACATGATTGCGAAGTCACAGACTGAGGAAGAACATTTGGTTCATTTGAAGAAGTTGTTTGATCGTTTGCGAAAGTTCAAGTTAAGGCTTAATCCCAACAAATGCACCTTTGGGGTTCGGTCGGGCAAGTTACTTGGTTTTATCGTGAGTCAACGAGGAATTGAAGTAGATCCAGACAAAGTAAAAGCAATACAAGATATGCTGGCGCCGAAAAATTAGAAGGAAGTACGAGGTTTCCTTGGAAGGTTGAATTACATAGCCAGGTTCATTTCCCATCTTACTGCTACCTGTGAACCCATCTTTAAACTGTTACGCAAGAATCAAGATGTCCACTGGGATTAGAGTTGTCAAGAAGCTTTCGAGAAGATTAAGCAATATCTTCAAGAACCACCAATACTCATACCACCAGTTCCTGGGAGACCTCTCATTATGTATTTTACTGTGCTTGAAGGATCTATGGGTTGTGTGCTTGGACAACATGATGATACTGGACGAAAAGAACACGCCATTTACTATTTGAGCAAGAAGTTTACTGATTGTGAATTGAGGTATTCCTTACTTGAGAAGACTTGTCGTGCTCTTACGTGGGAAGCCCGACGTTTGAGGCAATATATGTTGACACATTCTACACTTCTGATATCTAAGATGGACCCGATAAAGTACATCTTCGAGAAACCAGCACTTACAGGTAGATTGGCTCGGTGGCAAATGCTTTTGTCTGAGTATGACATCCAGTACGTCACACAAAAGGCCATCAAAGGTAGCATTCTTGCTGATCATCTCTCTCACCAACCATTGGAAGAATATCAGCCCATGAAGTTAGACTTTCCGGATGAGGATATTATGAAACTTGATGACAATGAAGGACCTGAACCAGGGGAGCGATGGACTCTCATGTTCGATGGTGCATCAAATGCTATGGGTCACGGTATTGGGGCAGTTTTGACGTCTCCACGCAACACTCACATACCCTTCACTGCCAGATTATGTTTTGATTGCACGAATAATGTCGCTGAGTACGAAGCTTGTGTGATGGGCCTTGAAGCCGCCATTGATTTGAAGATCAAGATTCTTGAAGTTTATGGGGACTCTGCCTTAGTGATACATCAAGTACGGGGTGATTGGGATACACGGCACCCTAATTTAGTTCCATACAGGGATTACATCATTGAGTTGTTGCCCGCTTTTGATGAAGTCACTTTTGAGCACATTCCTAGAGAAGCGAATCAACTGGCAGACGCTCTAGCCACTTTAGCGGCAATGTTCAAAGTCAATTACCCGAATCATGCACCCAGTATAAGGATCTGTCGTTACCAGGAGCCGTCACATATTTTCCCTGCTCATTGTCTTACAACTGAAGATGTATCGGACGGAAAGCCGTGGTATTTTAACATCAAAAGATATATTGAGAAGCAAGAGTACCCCGAAGGTGCTACGATTTGTGATAAGCGGACTCTCAGAAGGTTGGCATCTAAGTTTTTATTGTCAGGAGACGTTCTGTACAAGAGGAACTATGATTCGATTCTTCTCAGATGCGTGGATAGACACGAAGCAGAATCCATTATACGAGAAATACACGAGGGCTCTTTTGGGACTCATGCCAGTGGGCATTCCATGGCCAAGAAAATCCTACGAGCAGGTTATTTCTGGATGACGATGGAAAGTAACTGTTGTGTATATGCCAAAATGTGCCATAAATGTCAGGTTTACGCAGACAGGATACATGTTCCTCTCACTCCTTTGAATGTGATGACTTCACCATGGCCCTTTGCAATATGGGGGATCGATATGATTGGACGCATTGAGCCAAGCGCTTCAAATGGACACCGGTTTATCCTCGTTGCTATTGACTACTTCACCAAGTGGGTGGAAGTGGCTTCGTACAAGAATGTGACCAAGCATGTTGTCACTCGTTTCATCAAAAGAGAGATCATATGCCGGTATGGAACTCCCAACAAGATCATCACTGATAACGGGTCAAATCTCAAAAACAAGATGATGAAGGAAATGTGTGAAGAGTTCAAGATCGAGCACCATAATTTGTCACCTTATCGGCCAAAGATGAATGGGGCAGTCGAAGTCGCTAACAAGAACATAAAGAAGATCGTCCAGAAAATGGTGAGAACATACAAAGATTGGCATGAGATGTTGCCCTTTACCCTGCATGGCTATCGAACTTCGGTGCATACTTCCACTGGGGAAACTCTGTTTTCACTAGTCTACGGTATGGATGCGGTACTCCCAGTCGAAGTGGAAATTCCTTCCTTAAGGGTCCTGATGGATACTAAGCTTGATGAAGCAGAATGGATTTAGACGAGACTCGACCAACTTAATCTCATCGAAGAAAAGCGCCTGGCAGCCGTTTGTCACGATCAATTATACCAACAGCGTCTCAAGAGGGCATTTGACAAGAAGATTCGGCCTCGATAGTTCCACTCAAGTGACCTGGTCTTAAGAAAGATTCTCCCAATCCACACTGATCCAAGAGGCAAGTGGACTCCCAACTATGAGGGACCGTACATCGTGAAGAAATCTTTCTCAGGAGGTGCTCTAATCCTGACAAACATGGATGGGGAAGACGTTCCACTTCCAGTTAATTCAGACTCAGTCAAAAAATACTACGCATGAAAGGACCCGCTAAGTCAAAAACCCGAAAGGGCGGCTTAGGCAAAAGTTAGGGCTAAAAAAGAAAAAAGAGAATAACCCGCTAAGTCGAAAACCCAAAAGGTCGACTTAGGAAAAAATGGGTGTCCCGGTGGATTGAAAACCCGAAAGGGCGATCCAGGCAAAAATTAGGGACAGAAAGCGAGAGACTGCAGTCTGAATATTCTTCACGTACACCCTCTTAGTGTGGGATGGTTCGATCTAACTATTATCCTTTGGAAGCACGACACTAGGACGACCCGGGATATGAGAACTATAGCAGTATCAGTTTTAACGGAAATTCGAGATTTTCTTATTGCCATTTACTCGTTGTATTTCTTTTCTTTTCCGTGACTTCCTCATTTAGGAGTTGTTTCTATGTACGAATGCCCATTCACGGGCCAAACTCATTAATAAAATTTGCCCTTCCATTAGAAATCCTTGTTATGTTCTTTTACTTTATTTTTCGTATGCGAATTGTGATTTAAATTCTTTGTTAAACATTGCATTGAAAACGATAAGTCAATAATAATCACGAGCTAAGATGTGAAACACTATATTACATGGATATGAAGGCATCCCAAGGGAATTTTGTGGCGTTCAAGTGTTCGCTCTTCTGGGCAGGTAGCAAGTCATAACGGTCACCTTGACCAAGATTTCATCCTTGTCGCCACCTTACAAATTGACCGAGCGCCCGATCCTCCAACATTGAGAAACTTGGGGCATTGATCGAGATCCATGTCTATTCTTCAGTTATTCACAAGAGTCCAATCCATGAAGGAAGTCAGATCAAGTTACTCCTCCTCAGCAAGATTTTATTCCCCAGTGAACTCGGCAAGGCTAACTCAGTTCCCTCAGATTTCAAGCACCAGTCCATATTAGTACCTCAAGATGACGGGAAACAGATCCCAATGAGTTTTTGACATTTCGCATACAATAATCATCATGACATATTGCATTGCATCCTCAAACTCATAGCATATCCATGGATCATCATGTCACACCTCAAATGCATATGAAGCACGAGCCAGATCAATCCCAAATCAACAAAACATCCTCACAAAGAATTTCATCCTCATAATTCCCAGTTAACATCTGTTATTACATTACCAACTGAAATAAACCATGCTGCCAGTACGTCGTACTTCTCCCCAACTCTCAATGTTCACTTTATCTTTCATAGGGTCGTAGGTCGCTCGTAGGTCTTACCCTCATTTTATCTTTCATAGGGTCGTAGGTCGATCGTAGGTCTTACCCTCATTTTATCTTTCATAGGGTCGTAGGTCGCTCGTAGGTCTTACCCTCATTTTATCTTTCATAGGGTCGTAGGTCGCTCGTAGGTCTTACCCTCATTTTATCTTTCATAGGGTCGTAGGTCGCTCGTAGGTATTACCCTCATTTTATCTTTCATAGGGTCGTAGGTCGCTCGTAGGTCTTACCCTCACTTTATCTTTCATAGGGTCGTAGGTAGCTCGTAGGTCTTACCCTCATTTTATCTTTCATAGGGTCGTAGGTCGCTCGTAGGTCTTACCCTCATTTTATCTTTCATAGGGTCGTAGGTCGCTCGTAGGTCTTACCCTCACTTTATCTTTCATAGGGTCGTAGGTCGCTCGTAGGTCTTACCCTCATTTTATCTTTCATAGGGTCGTAGGTCGCTCGTAGGTCTTACCCTCACTTTATCTTTCATAGGGTCGTAGGTCGCTCGTAGGTCTTACCCTCATTTTATCTTTTATAGGGTCGTAGGTCGCTCGTAGGTCTTACCCTCATTTTATCTTTCATAGGGTCGTAGGTCGCTCGTAGGTCTTACCCTCATTTTATCTTTCATAGGGGCGTGGGTCGCTCGTAGGTCTTACCATCACTATATCTTTCATAGGGTCGTAGGTCGCTCGTAGGTCTTACCCTCATTTTATCTTTCATAGGGTCGTAGGTCGCTCGTAGGTCTTACCCTCATTTTATCTTTCATAGGGCCGTAGGTCGCTCGTAGGTCTTACCCTCATAGGGTCGTAGGTCGCTCGTAGGTCTTACCCTCATTTTATCTTTCATAGGGTCGTAGGTCGCTCGTAGGTCTTACCCTCATTTTATCTTTCATAGGGTCGTAGGTCGCTCGTAGGTCTTACCCTCATTTTATCTTTCATAGGGTCGTAGGTCGCTCGTAGGTCTTACCCTCACGTTATCTTTACCAGGGTCGTAGGTCGCTCGTAGATCTTACCCTCACATTATCTTTTTAGGGTCGTAGGTCGCCCGTAGGTCTTACCCTCAATTTACCTTTTCTCTTGGGTCATAGATCATACGTCTATCTTTACCCGTTGTCTTTACCTTTCTTTTTGGGTCATGGAATACCGCTTGATGGATCCTCTATCGTCATCACGTTCTACTCACTGCATTTAAGTTATTATTTTGTCAAGTAATTCTACTTTCAGTCATCACGACCTTGTATTGGCACCGTTACCCCAGTACGAGCTACCCTTTTTCAACCATGTTTTATCCATCAGGACCAGTTTGTCTTTCCCCAAGCAGACATCCGCACTAGTGAATAACACTCACACCATATCTCCAGGGCAAATTTCAGGTCCTGGTATTTAATCATCTTCCACCTTGAACTTCCGAAAGGCTGACGCCAATCTCACATTCAGGTTTAAGACGATTAAATAGGGGCAGCTGTCGTACACCAAATTTGCCCTATCTCTTTTATTTTTGGTCTAGCTTTGAACTTTGCATTCCATTTGCATCATTTTTATCATTCAATCATTTGCATATCCCACATCTCATGGAATCAGGTGCTTTTGGTTGAAGTATTAGGGCTACGCCCTCTTTTTGTCTAATCTTGTTTTGAGGTTTTCTTCTCAGGGTTTAAGTCTGCACAAGTACAATTGGATCGTATTGGATTTTCAAGCATCAAGTCAAAGAGGAAACTATTGAAGGAGCAAAGCAGATAAATTTGTTTTTTTGACAAAATTGAAGAAGAGCAAGTCTGTTTCGATTTAGAAGTTTTGATTGAGCATTTGGCTTCCTTCGAGCAAGTTGCATTCAGGGGCTTCGATTGAGCATATGGATTCCTTCGAGCAAGTTGGATTCAGGGGCTTCGATTGAGCATCTGGCTTCCTTAGAGCAAGCTCTGATCCATAAGCTTCGATTGAGAAATTATTTCCTTCATTTGTTTTTGCTTCAATTCAGATAACAATGGCCTCCTGCAAGTTTATTTTGATTCACCAAGCAACAACATCCTACATGAAAACTTCGACCAAGCTATGGCTTCCTGCCTGCAAGCCTTTTCGATTCACCAAGTTTACTGCCTGTATGCCTCTTTCGAATTTGGACATTTTGCCTCCTGCATGCCTCTTTCGAATCTGGACATTTTGCCTCCTGCATGCCTCTTTCGAATCTGGACTTTTTGCCTCATGCAAGCCTACTTCAATTTGGACAAGTAGCTGCCTGCAAGCCTGCTTCGATTTGGAAAAGTAGCTTCCTGCAAGCCTGCTTCGATTTGGACAAGGTTACTGCCTGCAAGCCTACTTCGATTTGGACAAGTAGCTGCCTGCAAGCCAGCTTCGACTGGGCATTAGCTTGTTTCGACCACAAGCTTCGAACTGGGCATTAGCTTGTTTCGACCACCAGCTTCGACTGAGGAAAGGGCTTCCTTCAAACAACCTGCCACAACACTCCAGAAACTTGCTGTTGCTGCTCCCACACCTGCTGTAAGGTGCCAAAACAAACAGAAAAACCTGCACCAACCTGCTACAACAGTCCAAAAACCTGCTATGCAGAGCCAGCCCTGACGCCTGTAACTTGCATAAAAATGGAAAAACACAAAAGCAAGAGAAGAAAGAATCAAAACAGCATTCCCAAACTGTTCAAATTATTTTTGTTTCCCCCCCTAAATGCTTCAGGCAATCTGCCTATAAATAAGACTCCAATGCATGTTTGAAGGGAGAAAAAAAAAGGCCAGACGAATCTCTGCAGAAAATTTCTCAAACCACAAAATTCTCAAGATTCATCAACACTTGAGAAATTCAAAGAAATCCAAAATTTTCTCAAACACTTATCCAGAATCAAACACTCATCCAAAAATCCAAAATACCCAGAATTCAAACACATCCAGAATTCCAAAACATCCAGAATCCAAAACATCCAGAAATCCAACACATCCAAAAATCAAAAACATAAAAAAAAACACTTATCCCCTTAGAATCTGAAACGTCCTTGTACCTTGTTACCCTTCAAAACCAGTAGGAAGAACCTCACCCTTGTTCTTCTCTTTCGAATCCAGTATCCAAGGTATAACCCCTGGTTCCTCCCTTCGAATCCAGAAGCATTCAAAGAAACAACTTAAAGGCCCATCACACGCTCCACCCCCAAGCAAGGTAAGTCATTATTAACCTTGAACCCCTTTATTTCTAGCATAACATGTACATAACACGTTGTTTCTGTTCATTTCCACCTACTTGATATTGTTTTCAGAGCTAACCCCCTTTCGTTTTGCTGTTTATTTACTTAATTATGCACTAAGTGTTAACTGATTGTAAGACAATATTAGCATGGCCTTATGCCATGTTGCTGTTCAAAAAAGTTCGAACAGGAAACAGGAAACAGGAAACAGGAAATAGGAAATAGGACGAAGCCTCTGGATTCTACTTTCTTTCTTCAGGTCAAACAAAAGAGAACCAGAAGGCTTCGCCATGTTGACTTCTGGGCCCAAACGAAAAGCTTGCCTTCACTGACTTCTAGGCTCAGTCGAAAGGCATTCTCTCATTGTTTTCAGTCTCCAATCGAAGGAGGCAGAAAGGCAGATGGCACGCTTGCACTAAGTCCAGACTCAGACGAAGGACCCTTTCATGCTGGTGTCAGCCCCCAATCGAAGTATAGGACCTTGCTGCTGCCTTTGCCCAATCGAAGTACATGACCTTGCTGCTGCCTTTGCCCAATCAAAGGACAGGACATCGCCTCTGCCAGGGCCCAATCGAAGGACGTGACTCTGCTGTTGCCAGCCCCAGTCGAAGGAGGCCAACAGAATGCCATTCGAAGGCTGCTCTTGCCAGAATCGAAAGACATCTTTTTTTTACTTTTTTTTTCATTTTTTATGTTGTTTGATACAGTTGTAATAGCGTAGGATTTTATGTTTCTGCATTTTATTTACTTTGCGCAAATGCTAGTAATTAGGCAAGATAAAAATCAACAAATAAACAAACCAATCAAAAATCCAAAAAACACTTTTTAATCACTACTTGAATTTATTTTAAAACCCACAAAAACACTCAACAAATCAAAAAACTCCCCCAAAGGGCATGTTATCTCCGTTCTATCGCGATACCGGCCGTGCCTATTGCTAGAACGCGTGCATTAACGTCGCCCACTAAAAAACACAAACAAACCAACCATTTTCTAGGAGGAACTACGGTGTTCTGATTCCTTCATTGGATACGTAGGCAAAGGGTCGCGAAACCCTCACGAACGCAATAATAAAAAATCCATCCATTTCCCTTTAACAAGCATAGTTGTAGATAAACACACCCTTTAAGAGAAACGAACAAAATGAATCCCGTTGAGTACAACGGATGCGAGGGGTGCTAATACCTTCCCCTCGCATAACCGACTCCCTTACCCTTTCTCTTGGTCGCAAGATCATCCTATCCATTCCCCTTGTGGTTTTATCGATATTTCTCATTCCTTCGGGATAAATAAAGTTTGGTGGCGGCTCTGTGTTTTCTGCCGGCGGTTTCAAAGTGTAGCTTTCATTTTTCTCCCTTCAAATTATATTCTAACTTCAAATCTAGATCTTCAAATTTTAATCCAACAATCATAATTTTTTTAACTATCTTAATTTATGTGTTAGTATGACTCTTACATTAGAGAATCCAAGTTTCCATAATTCTATTGACCCATAAATACTTTATGTAATATGTCTCTTTTCTCTAGAATTTTTTTCACTATATAAACTATTTCTTTATCAATTTTTAATCACCAATTTTAATAAAACATTTCATCCTTGTGTCTCGTCCGTGACTCTTGTCTAAAAACCAACTTTTCACAATAATAATCGCAATGGTAATGTATACACATTTCAATTACAATGCTTTTTTCTCTCATTCAATACATGCAATATTTGTTGTGAGATTTACACAAACACCTTACATGCAAAAACCACATGCCACACAAAACACATCATAATGTAACACTAAATCAACACTAAAACAACACTATCAACACTATCAATTAAACCAAACGCAACATTATATATCAACATTATCAAATATATCAAAAATCATACCTAGAGGAGAAGAGAACCTTGGTTGTGAATGGAAGAAAGGATGCAACGGTCTTGAATGAAAGAATGATGAGAATCTTGAAAAAAGGATGCAACGATTTTGTCAATAATCAAACGAAAAATGGTGTTAAAGTGGGTTTTGTTCGTAAGTACTGTATTCTGTAAAATGGGTTTTGCAAATAATAACGTGTTACTGTGTTTGATGTTGGGCGTGTGTTTTATTTTTTTTTATAACATGATATTAGGCAGCGTTTGTAGTAGAAAGCACTGCTTAATCTCCCCTTTAGGCAGCGCTTTAGCAAAGTACTACAGTGCCTACCCCCTTTAACAGCGCTTTATAAATTCACATTAACCCCCTTTAGGCAGCGCTTTCACAAAGCGCTGCTTAAGCCCACCCTTTAGGCAGTGCTTCTGAAAAGCAAAAGCGCTTTGTAAGCACACCCTTTAGGCAGCACTTCAGGACCTACCCCCTTTAGCAGTGCTTTATCAAACAATATTCACCCTCTTTAGACAGCGTTTTTCTAGAAAGCGCTATCTAAGGCATAAGACAAAATTTCCGTGTTTTTAAAATACACTTTTAACAGCGATTTTGATAAGAAATACTGCCTTAAATGTGCTGTCTAATCTTATTTTTGGCATAGTAGAATAAGGCGAATACTACATTTTTAAAAACTAAAAATTACAACAAAAAAATATAAATATTTATGCCCGCAAAAAATAGAGTAGAATAGAACAAATACAAACCTAAAATCTTAATTCGTTCAGAAAAAAAATCAGTAAAACAAATATATCTAGCAGAGCGGACTTGTACCCCCTTATTAAAAGTGTCGCATGAAATAATATAAGAGTGGAACATATAATTGTATAATTATAAGTTAGTGCTATCTTCTTCTTATGAGTTGGTTTTTGATAAAGTTAAGTAAACAAACTCAAATGTTAAAGAGTTTCACGGCATGAAGTTGACTGTGTGATCCAAACTCGTTTATCTCAATGAATTCATACGATATAATCATATTGTGATCTCCTAGAGTACTTACATAGCTGTCTTTATATTATGAACTTACGCGTCTTATAAAATGAGTTTAAACGGAGTCAAGTTTAGTTGACTTTATGCTTTCTTTCAATTAAAAGTTGTCACCAAACATATAATTTATTACATCTTTCACATATATTTATAAGTAACAAAAATAATTTTCAAAATTATTAAGAAATTCAATTAAATATAGTTAAGTTTATAAATGTAACCGAAAGATATATTATACGTACTTAGAAAGTCCTTGTTACAGTCCTATTTGCCACCTTAACACAAAAATTGAACCTTGAAAATGGAGCCTAAGGTAGGTGAAAAGTATAATACCTTTCGAACAAGTTAATTCTGATGATTGGTCACGAAAATAAGAGTTGGAATTAAAACTGATGTGGCCAAGACCTTTCTAGAGGTCCATAAAGAATGGCAATTAGATAGCTATATAAGGTCCCACCTAGGATGGTAAGTTGCCTTGGTGAGTTGTCTTAAACACATACAGAGCGGCAAATAGCGGCACATCAAACACCGACCATCACCACCTTTTGGAGTCGTCTATGGAGTAGGTGACTTCAAAGTGCCCTCATTTGAAAGTAAACAACTTATTAAATGCTCTTAAACAATTTAACTTTTATCATATAAATAGATACGTATTTGTTGTATCAAAATTAAACTTTATAACGAAATTATACAAGGCACCTTAATTACAAGTACATGTTCTTTTCTTTTGGTGGGTTATTATAAGTACATGATTTAGTGGTCCACCGTCCAATTCATAAAATAGGACAGTGAAAAAAGATGGAGTTATGAATTGTATCAACCACTACCACGCCACTCTCCTCAAATATTAAACACAACAAACCAACATTTGCTTTTAGATGTCAAACATCCATAAAAATGCCATCAACTTAAATGCTATAACCAACTTATTTCCAATCCCAAGACCCAGTCACACCTCTTTCAACCTCTGCTCAATGCACATTTGACAATTCCATCTCAACACAGCATCACTTATCTATTATTCATTTACATTACTATATGTGCGTGCGTTTGGATTCACAATGAATTTGAAAGAATTAAGCTATTATCTTGAAGCTACAAGTGTAGCTTGATTTTGCTAAATATCTACTCAGTTTCATACAGAAAGTACATAAAAGCAAACACTAAAAATTGAAAAAATTGGAACTGAACTTTTATTGATTGAATGGTCAAGACAGAAAGAAAAAAAAAAGAAACAAAAACATTTTCATCCTCCTTTTGCTAGGGTACCCCAGCCACCACTTTACCTATCTCTTCCCTCAAAGGATTCCACTGTCTAGTGTATATATCATCACATATATACATGTACGGAATACAGATCCTTCTCTAACTAAGCATAACACCTTCACCTCCCTTATGTCTATATTTCTATATATTTTTTTATCTTAAAATGTAATTCAAAAACTCATAGTCAAATCAATTGTACAGACAATACCATTTTCTAAGAACATCACCTTAAAGAAATAAACTGGGGATACAAGAAAATTGATCAAGGGAGTTGGAAAGAAACATTGGAACATATATGGAACCAAAGAGGAATTGAGGAATGAATGAATAAAATGAAAACTCTAATAGGAACATGACTACTAATCTCTAAGGTTCCAACTGCATTCAATGATGCTAACAAGATTATTGTCTGGTTTTTTTTACTATGTCACAGGTATCGGGTGGTGGTTGTTTTATGATGGGATCAAAAGACTGAAAGAACTGTAGGGATTGAAAGTTTAAGTGGCAGTTTGAGGACCGTGAGAAGGAAAAATGAAGATGACAAGAGAGATGTATTACAAATCATGATGAATTCTAAAGGCTGTAATGCTTGACAGACTGCTCCAACACGTCGCGACTAGGGCTTACGATTACCTTCATTTGGTTTCCATTTTTGTATATCTTGAAGGTTGGTACAAATCTAACATTCTCAGCAGTTGCAACTGTCGCGTTTTCATAAATGTCCACCTATGATCAAAGAAAAAAAATGCAAGCATTAGGCAAGTTATGTATCCCTCATTTATAGCAAAACTGAAGTAAACAGCACGCGCTATTTGGATTCATCGCGAGTTAGCCAAAATCACTGCGGCATCGTGATTTTTTTGAAACTAAAAAGGGTAACTTCTGATAAAGTCAAAGGGGCACACTGTGATTCTAACAGCAAATCCAAATACACGTAAAGTCAAAATCACTACCTTGAGGAAGTTAACATATGGATATTTGGCACATAATGTATCCAAAAATGGCGATAATTGCCTGCATTTCGAGTTTGATGCACCTTCAAAATGGACAACAGAAACACCTGCAAAATTAACAAATAATAACATCAGGAGACTTGAAAAAAATAGACTAAAATGAGTTGCAGAAGAATCCTTTTTAAACATTTGAGGTTTAAGCAGGGAAAAATTAAGAGATACGAAAAATAAAAAATAGAAGGTTTTGTTTTGAAAAGAAAAAAACAAACTTAACTTTTTAAAAAGTTAATGCACAATTTACACAGTAAATTTTCTGCATTTGGTTTCTTAA
The DNA here is from genome assembly GCA_948472305.1 of Vicia faba. Taxonomy (NCBI): domain Eukaryota; kingdom Viridiplantae; phylum Streptophyta; class Magnoliopsida; order Fabales; family Fabaceae; genus Vicia; species Vicia faba. The sequence goes on along the minus strand of OX451735.1, from coordinate 536,023,760 downwards.
CTTGTGCCTTAGGGTACAAGTTAGCATTTTCCAACATTTTAATTACCTGATGAAGATATTGCAGTTCTAAACTGCTCAAGACCTGATACTCGTTCCACTTCACCACCAAACTTCAAATTAGTAACTTCTTCTCCACGAGATTTTTTGAGTGAAATATTTGCATGAAAAAGAGCTTCAGCAACATCATTGTCATTTGGAAGTTCTTTTCGCAAGACCTCGTAATCTTTAACCGCTTCTTCCCACTTTTCTAGCTGCATTTAAAAAAGGAGATTAAGAAAATGAAGTCTCTAAACTTCTTCACAGCAGTACTATCATAAAAACCAGCAAAGCCAATTTACCTTGTTATATGATGTAGCCCTTCGAAGAAGAGCTTTTGTATAATTTGGTCGGTAAAGTAAAGCTTGGTTAGAGTCTTCAATTGATTTTTGCCATTGACCAATCTTATACCAACATGCTGCTCTATTGCAATACAGAACAGAATTTGAAGGGTCCACTCTCAAACCATCTCCATATGCCGAGCAAGCTTCAGTGAACCGGTCAGATTTGAAAAGATCATTGCCACGAGTTCGAGCTCTTGCCACTTTCCTTATTTTGTTAAGCAAAACAGCAATTTCAACATTTTGGGGATCAATATGATTTGCCTTCTCAGCAGATGTAACCGCATTCTCAAACCTGCAATACATCAATCATTGATTATTCACACTCCAACAGAAAACATTTGACACCTTATAATTTTCCAACGAAGGTTAGTAATACTAATAGTGTCGTGTCTAAACTCACCTTCCCAATGCCATCTCTATCTGACATCTGACATAGAAGGAATAAGCTTCAGCAAACATCCCAAAAAATGTTGCTTCAAAAGGTGAATGATTAATTTCTGGATCCGATTTCGGAGCATGTGACAAAACTGATTCTGCATCATCAATTTGATGAAGTTTCAAAAGGGCTTCTGCTCTACACATAAAGAGCTGTACATTCAATTTCCAACAAAGTTCAGATATTTCATTTCACACATTTCCATTTATAACATATTCAATTCAATAATATCGCATCGAGGAGAAAAAAACAGCAATAATACCTGAGGAGAAGAATCAGCTCCAGCAGTAGAAGCACTATCAAGTTCCCTCAGAACACTATTCCAATCCCCTGACCTCCTAACATCTATACACTTACTAATATGCTTATCCACCAGTTGCAACTTGAGCATCTCGGTCGGATTCGGAGTCAATCTAGGATGACAAAGATGTCTCCTAGCATTCTCAACTTGCCCTAACCTGTGACACCACCACTTGTATAATCAACACCATTCCGTAAACGCATCATCAATGAATGCAAATTCAATCAAATCATCAATCTTCACAATGCCATCCAAATTAACAAGTAAAAGATTCAGATTTCAATTCCAACAGAAGCAAAACAACAAACACAAAACACTAAACTTCAAAATTACATCAAAACTAACACAAAACACTAACAAGATAATTCAAGATCCACAAAACTGTTAAAGAATCAATGATTACTCACTCACCTTATGAATAGAGAAGCCAATCGATGATGAGCCCTATCATAATCAGGATCGCAATAAAGTGCCTGCTGACATTCCCTCACAGCTTCAGACAATCTACCCAAACCGATCAACGCGGCGGCGCGGTTGCTCCGGTAAGATGCACTTCTCGGCAAAACAGCAACAGCACGGTCATAAAAACTCAACGCCTCAGCAAATTGACCGTTCTTGTAATGCTCATTCCCTACTAACTTGAGCTGTTCCGGATCCACACTCTCCACCCCTCTTTTCCCCGAATCACTCCGAATGCCGCCTCTAACGCTACTAGTATCAACTCTCCCGGCGCCGGCGCGCATTATACTACCGTGGCCATAGTTCCCAGTTCCATAACCAAGAACATCACTCTTTGTATTCTTGTTCTCCATGCCGGTGTTCACGACCTTTCCAGAAGGACAAATATTCCCGGCGGGAAGAACAGGCACCGGCGGAGAGTTCACAGTTTGACCAGAACCAGAATGTGTCTTCGGAGAATGTATCTTCGGAGAATGTGTCTTCGGAGAATGTATCTTCGGAGAATGTGTCTTCGGAGAATGTATCTTCGGAGAATGTATCTTCGGAGAATGTGACTTCGGAGTCGCTCCGGATCCTGAATTGGATCTCGAATCGCCCGCTTTCGGTTTCAAACCTCTCACATTCCCTCCGGATCTATTAGCCGTCGGACTGTTCTCACTCGAACCAGAAAGCTCGCCAGAGTTACTGCTATGAATCGGCGCCGAAGTCGACTTCTTCGAAACCGGTATAGACCCGGTCTTATTACCAGAGAAAGATCCAGAAGAACCCGAACTACTACTAACCGTCGGTCCTCCCCGCCTCAATGGCGAAACTGGTGAACCATGATCGAGTTCACGAATATCCGGTTTATTCGCTTTCGCTTTCGCTTTCGCTTTCGCGTTCGTTACTAAACTCACCACTTCACGAAACCGATCGGCGATTTTACCCGACCCGGTGGAATCGGGTTTGGAATTTCCCGGCGAACGCGACATTTTCTTCAAGAAAGGTTGTTGAAAGATTCAATCAGAGAGAGAGAAAGAAACTGTAACTAACTTTCTCTCTCTAAAACACAGTGTTGTTTGAGTGTTAACAATGTGTTTGAATGAAAGTAGAGTGACTAGTGAAAAATGGGTTTGTTGAAGAAGACATGAAGGTTTAGAGAGAGAAAGTGATGGGGATCTCGTGATATAAAAGGAGTGTTGTTGGAAGAGTTAGAGAGAGAAAGCTTTCTTTTTAGAGAGAGAAAGTACAATGTAGAGAGAGAAAGAAGAAGGAAGAAGAGAAATGGAGAAAAAGACTGAGCTTTTATTTTCTTTCTCAACCTGCTGCTTCACGAGACATATTTCTTGATTCTTTTTTTCTTTTTTTCTTTATTTAACTTTAATTAATTTTTATTATTCGGTAATTTTATAAATATTTCTTGATTATTTTAATTTTTCAATTATTTCTTTTTGTTTTTTCTTGCAGTGTGAACAGTTAATGTTTCTTTTTTTTTCTTTCGGTAGACTATAGTATTGTTATTAATTTTCTATTCAAACTCTATAATAATAATAATAATAATTTTTTTTATTGTTGAACAAGTGTTATCCACATTCTAAACTCAACCTTGTGGGTAAAGCCAATTTTCTCATTCTCTCTTATTTCTTAATTTCTCTATCCACTTGTCATTTTTCTTTTTAATTATTTTAACAAAGTAGATAAACTCTTCTTTTATTTTAATTTTAATTTTTATTTTTTATAATAACAAATTAATGCATTTTATACACTCAATGAATTTTTATTTTCTTGCGCCCCACAATAAATACTCATTTATTATTTTTTACCTTAAAAAAATACTACTCATTAATTTCCTAAGATATGAAAATACATGCTGAAGGTCCATTGCTTCTAAATATTCCTCTTAAATTACAAAAACAAAATTTTTAAAAACCTTTCATTTATTGTTAAAAATAAAGAAAATAGAAAAATGGGAAATTATTATTTTTAATATAGTTTCAATTTTCACACTGTGGTTCAATATAAGTATATGCTTTTTTTTTTTGTTAGAGGAAATAAAATATATACCATGCTTGGGAACAAGTTAATGTATATGCGGTGAAAAGGAAAATGACACGGTCACACAAGAATCTTTTGATAAAACAATGGCGATTATTTCTAATACTAGTATTAATTAATGAATTAGTAATAATAATCCACCTAGGTTGCTAAATTTTATGAATAGGGTGATTCATAGAGTAGTTCTAGAAGAGCTAAATAGATTTTATCCACAATCGAACTGCGATAACAAAAACATCTTGATTATAATATTTTTTACGTTTAGCGGAAAAATTCTTAAATTATTATTAACAAATCAAATCTAAACTTTTGAAATAAAAATACAATATATATATATATATATATATATATATATATATATATTTTGGATAATTTATTCAACACCCAATAAGAGTTAACTAGAAAATAAATTTACAAATTAAATAAAATATATTTGTGTTGTTACAACCTAATACGTTGGTTCACAAAACAGTTTATTTGAATACAATGGATACCAATTTCAAATTTAAGTGTGATAAATATTTATTGGATGTTGATAAATTACTAACAAATTTTCAAAAACAACATATATCTCATTTTAAAAATATTTAGTTGATTAATTAGTTTGTTAAAGTTTGTTTTAAATTAGTTAGTTAGTTATAAATTATAGTAGTTAGTTTGTTATAGATTAGTTAGTTTGTTAAAGTTTGTTATAAATTAGTTAGTTAATTTGTTACTTATTTGAAGTTTGTTATACATTAGTTAGTTGCTTAGTTGAAGTTTGTTATACACTAGTTAGTTGCTTAGTTGAAGTTTGTTATACACTAGTTAGTTAGTTATTTAGTTGAAGTTTGTTACACATTAATTAATTAGTTTGTTTGTTATAAATTAGTTAATTTATTAGTGTTCACAAACTCTAACTATTTCATGTAATTATTTATTATATTTTTTTATTTTAACTTAAATAAAGTCTAATAATTTTTAACTTTTCCTTTATTTTAAGTTTCAAAATTTACTTCTCATCTAAAATTGATATTTATTGTTTTATTTTATAATAATAATGATTTGAAGAAAATAGACAAACAAACACAATTCATGCTAGCATTTACTCCCTCCTTCTATTACTCTAACATTCTTTGGAGATTTTATTTATCCTTAAATTAAATAAGACTTTATATAAGTTTCTAAATTCAATTATTACTCTAACATATTCGTGATATCATTTCCACCTATTAATATAATATAAAAATTAACTAAAAAACAAAACAATATTTATCCAAAATGATGTCAAAATAGCAATTCTCTGAAATTTCCAATGGAATTGCATTGCATTGCCACCATGATAGTCCAAAATGAGAGAAAGAAAACTCACACACTCCCTCCAAACAAAGTAGCCCCACACCACGTGGCAAACAATAACTGGTTGTGGGACCCACATTAACATCAAAATCAACCCTAACATTAGTAGCAGAAACCAGCTAAGACCAACCTACAAAATACAAATCCCTCTCTCAATCACCCCTTTACCAACATCCATTGTTTCTTAATTCTTCACTCCAAAATTTTAAAACTCATTCATTATTATGAAATTTAGAAAAATCCCATTACACATCACAAATTATTACTAATAACTTCAAAATTGAAACCATTGTAGAGACCACACTCTCAAAATGGAGCCCAACTACATCTCACTTACAACACTACAAAAACACATCGCATTTCTCCTTTTCACTTTCTTTTCCTCCACTATCATTTATTTATACATTAAAAATAAATAATATAATGTGTCAATTATATTGTATTTGTATTATTATATGTATTCTTTGAATTTTTCTCAATCTCAGTTTCACTCATCCAAGATTCCTAAATTCTTTTTTACTTTTTTTCACTTCCTCGCGCAAACAAGAAGAAGCTGTAGCATCATTGAGTCAAAGCTTTTATTGTAGTGTAATAGTGTTATTGCCATTATACATACCCTTTCTAGTTTTGAGATCTAGGACGAGTAATAGTAGTAATAGATAGTTGTCACATAAATACACTCTCTCAAGTACAACAAGTAATTTAAAACTTGAAATATTAGTAATTTTTAATTATAAAACTTTAGTTAAAATATATTTTTTATCATTATATTTTTTTTTATCAAAAGTTATATTAATCTTTTATTTTATTTTTATTCCTTTTGATCTTTTATATTTTTACAATTTTATATAAATTTGTAATTCAGATATTTATTGATTGAGTTGGTTATTTCTTTTATAAGCAAATTTCATTAATACAATATAAAGAATATTCTTGGTCGTTACATCATAAATTCAACTCATATTAAGATAATTTAAATGAGCTATACATCACTCATAAAAGTTTATACTCTATCTGTCTCATAATAGATGTTCTCTTTGAGATTTTCACACTTTTTAAGAAGGGTCAAGTGAAGTGAAGAACAATGAAAATGTGGAAGGAGAGAGGTGGATCACTGTCAGAAATTCTCCTAGAAATAAAGGTAAAACTACTCAAACGGGTCCTAATAATCATGTTATGTGCACTAATGAATTTAGGGTTCTTGAGGTTTTGAATGACCCTTTTGTAACCAGCAATTCTGATTCATGTTCATGGAACATTAGGGGCCTTAACAAAGTAGGCAAAATAAGGGAGATTAGGTCCCATCTCCTTAATCTCAAGCATGCTATTATTATATTGATTGAGACTAGAGTAAAAGAAGCCAAGGCTAAGAATGTTAGAGACAAACTCCAAATATATGATTATTATATTGACAACTATAAGGATCAATTAAATGGTAGAATTTGGCTGCTTTGGGATAGAAATAGGTTAGGTGTCAAAATGGTGCAAAGTTCTAGCCAATTTATTCATTGTGGGGTCTATGACACCATTGGAGGATTTAAATTTTGGCTTACTGCAGTTTATGCTCATAATCAGCTAACTAAAAGAAGAATTCTTTAGAAGGAGATTGAGTTTTTGTATGGCAATTTACAAAGGCCTTGGTGTGTTATAGGAAACTTCAACAATGTTGCTAAAGCCCAGGATAGAGTGGGAGGCAAAATGGTTACAGAAAGTGAATATGAGGATCTACAAAATATGATGATGGCAACAAGATTAAGTGAAATTGATAGCTTAGGAGACTACTATACATGGTCTAACAAGCATGATGTTGGAGCAATCTATTCTAGAATTGACAGGGGCCTTAGGAATACTGTTTGGTTCAACAACTATATTGACAATAATATAAGGATCCTTCCACCCCATATTTTAGATCATGCTCTGCTTCTCATTGATAGTAAAGAAGGTCGGAAGAATATAAAGAAGCATTTTAAGTTCAACAATTGTTTGGTGGACCTCCCTGGCTATGATGATGTGGTTCAAAAGAGTTGGGGAAAACCTATAAAGGGGAAACCAATGTACATCTTATGGCACAAGCTCAGAAGATTGAAGCAGGACCTGAGAAATTTCAGCAAACCTTTATCTGATGTGAATAAAAAACTGAAGGAAGCAAGAAGCAACCTTGCTAGTTCTCAAAAGGATGTTGTGGGTAATAGGATGCACAACCTTTCTATTGATATAATCAAGATTTTGACTGAGGAAGTTATAACCCTTAATGATCTTGAAGAGAAAATCTTGACGCCGAGGGAAAAAATAGATTGGTTGAAGAAACGAGATGGAAACACCTCTTATTTTTATGCCTCTATCAAAGCCAAACACCACACCAACAGTTTAAACAACCTAATGAAAAGTGATGGGTCTATAACATAGAATCAATAAGAGATTGACCAAGAGGTCCTTGAGTTTTATAGTAATCTCATGGGCAAAGAGGAGAGCAATCTCACCCATGTGGACATAGAGGCTATGAGGATGGGGAATCAATTGAAGAGAGAGCAAAGGGAATATTTAATTATCAAAGTGACTAATACAGATATAGAGAAAGCTTTAAAGGGGATATGTGACTTGAAAGCTCCAAGCACGAATGGTTTTGGTACAAGATTTTTCAAAGCCAGCTAGAAAATAATAAGACTGATGTGATTGTTGTTGTGCATGAGTTCTTTGACACGGGTCAACTGTATAAAGCTTTTAATAGTACTATTGTTTCTTTAATTCCTAAGAGCAATAATGCTAGAGAAATAAAATACTATAGGCCTATAGTTGTTTGTACTACCTTCTACAAAATAATCTCAAAAATCTTAACTAATAGATTGGATAGAGCTTTGCAGAATATGATTAGTCAGTATCAAGCTGCTTTTGTCCCAGGCCACCACATACATGACCACATTTTATTGGTGTAAGTGTTTAGTTATTGGCATGTATTTTTGGTAAAACCAGGTGTGTGAATGTCATACTGATGTCATAACATTCTGGATTATTAGGTACTTTATGCAGAAAAAGTATGGCATACAGTAGCTACTGTTTATGAGTGTGTGTCTGAGCATTTTGCAATGATCACATTTATTGCCTTCTACCAAAATCAGTAAACAGGAATTCTGATGTCATAACAAATGTTAAGACATCATGTACTGATCTAACAGTTATGCAGTTTGGTTAATTCTGAGATTTTTCAGGAAGTTGGTTCATTCTTTCCAGAACAGAATCTCACGTGGACTTTGGGTTAACCTAGCTCAACCCTAATCTGGTTGATAAAGTCTTGTGACCAAGTCTTGAGGTTAACCCTAATTAACCCTAGCTTTTCGTGGAAGCCCTAACTGAAGAAACAGCTGCATATATATTCAACAGGAAAGCTGATTGGAAATTAACTCTTTGACAGAAGATCAATTAGGAGCTGTATAGTTTTAACTGCTGTAATCCAAGCAAGTATAATTGTGATAAGTGACTTGGAATAGGTTTTGATTATAAGGGTTTTTGTATCACTCAAAGCTTTGAAGCAAGAGTGTTTGTGTCTCTTGACTAAAGCTTTGAAGCAAAGTCAAGTTAGGTTTATGTATTACTCAAAGCTGTGAAGCACGAGTGTTTGTGTTACTTGATTAAAAAGTTGTGAAGCATAATCAAGTGTATGTTTTGAAGAGTGTCTTCATTATTTCATTAGTCAATTGTTTAAGTATCACTGTTGTGATTGAGGGGGAGTGAGTAGGAACTCAGGTTTAAGTTGAACTTAGATTGAAGTTGCATTGGGTAGGTCTTAAGTGAAGGAGATAAACTGGTTGGTTTATTCCTGAATTAATATCTCTTATAGTGGATTTCCTCCCTGGCTTGGTAGCCCCCAGAGTAGGTGTTGTTTCACACTGAACTGGGTAAATAATTGTCTGTGTTCTTTACTATTTTTATTTACTGTCTTATAGAAAGTCAGATATGGTGTCATAACATTCACTGTGACATTGAGTATTTGCTGCCAGAATTTCAATTGGTATCAGAGCAGGCACCATGCCTGTATTACTGGGTGAGATCTAAGGATATCACTTTCTGGCACTATGGACAAAGAAGGAGTTTTTGGAAACAGACCACCCATTCTGGATGGATCAAATTATGACTACTGGAAACCTCGTATGATTTCCTTCTTAAAATCACTGGACAAAAAGGCTTGGAGAGCTGCTGACAAAGGATGGAACCATCCCACCATAACTGAGAAAGATGGGACAATCAGTCTAAAGCCTGAGGAAGAATGGAGCAAAGAAGAAGATGAGTTAGCCCTGGGTAATTCCAAGGCTTTAAATGCCTTGTTCAATGGAATTGATAGAAACATATTCAGACTAGTACATCAATGTGAACTGGCCAAGGAAGTGTGGGACACTCTCAAAACTACCCACGAGGGCACATCCAAAGTAAAAATGTCAAGGCTTCAGATGCTGACTACCAAGTTTGAGAACCTAAGGATGAAGGAAGATGAAACCATTCATGAGTTTCACATGAACATCTTGGAGATTGCCAACACCTCAGGAGCATTGGGAGAAAAGATGTCTGAAGAAAAACTGGTGAGAAAGATTCTCAGATCCCTGCCTAAAAGATTTGCAATGAAGGTAACTGCTATAGAGGAAGCCCAGGATATCAGCAAGTTAAAGGTGGATGAACTCATTGGGTCTCTTCAGACTTTTGAGATGGGGATCAGTGACAATGTTGACAAGAAAAACAAGAGCATAACACTTGTATCCAACACTGAAGATGAAAACAAGGAGGATGAAGAAGAAAATATTTCAGAAGCTATAGCCATGCTTGGAAGACAATTCAACAAACTCATCAAGAGAATGGATCCAAAGTCAAGGTCAAATGTTAAGAACATCCCCTCTGACATTAACAGATCTTATGACTCCAGCAGAAGACCAAAGTCTGAAGAGAAGGGAAATCAAGGCAGAGGAATTCAATGCCATGGTTGTGAAGGATATGGGCATATTCGAGTTGAATGTCCTACCTTTCTTAAGAAACAAAATAAAGGAATGTTTGTTACCTGGTCTGACTGTGATTTAGAAAGTAATTCTTAAGAAGAATCTGCCAAACTAGTTACTGCACTAACTGGTGTTTGTACCTCTGAAAGTGACACTAGTGATGAGGAAGTGACATTTGAAGAACTGGCTGATACTTACAAGAAATTATGTATCATAAGTGCTGAAGTCTGTATGCAAAATGAGAAACAAACAAAACTCATCATAAAGTTGGAGGCTGAAAAAAGGGCAGACATTGAAACTATAAGTCATCTAGAAGGGGAAGTTCAAATGCTGAACTCAAAACTGAACCAGATGACCAAATCTGTCAAGATGCTGACAAATGGAACTGACAAATTAGAAGAAATCCTTCAGGTTGGATAAAATATGGGAAACAAGTCTGGTCTAGGATTTGTGGCAGCAAAGAAATCTGGTGCAGACAAGAAGATCAGGCCTGATAAACAAATGTCAAAGCAGAAGTCACAACATAACACTCAACATCGGGAACAGAGAAATATGAAGAAAAAGTATCAAAGATGGAGATGTCATCATTGTGGGAGTTTGGTCACATAAAGCCATTCTGCTTCAGATTGTATGGATACCCCAATCAGAACCCAGGTGTCAAACCTAAATCTAACAAGGTACCACATACTCCACAGTGGAAGAAAAAGGCTACTGCCCTGATAGCCCAGACTTCCCTTAGAGTCTCTGCAAAGGAAGACTGGTACTTTGACAGTGGGTGTTCTAAGCACATGACTGGAATCAAGAACCTTCTCAATAATGTTAAACCTCACACCACTTGTTATGTGACCTTTGGAGATGGCGCTAGAGGAGAAATCAAAGGAGTTGGTAATTTGGACTGCCCTGGAGTTCCAAATCTGAATGAAGTACTATTGGTAAAAGGCCTGACTGCTAATCTCATTAGTATCAGTCAATTATGTGATCTAGGATTCAAGGTCAACTTCTCAAAATCTGAATGTCTTGTAACTAATGAAAAACAAGAAGTTGTAATGAAAGGAGTCAGATCTAAAGACAACTGTTACTTGTGGGAGCCTGAGAACACTAATTACTCCACTGTGTGTTCTATTGCCAAAGAAGAAAAAGAGGTGAAACCGTGGCACCAAAAACTTGACCATTTTCATCTAAGAGGAATGAAAAGGATTATCTCCATGGAGGCAGTCAGAGGGATTCCAAGACTGCAAATTGATGAAGGGAGAGTTTGTGGTGAATGTCAGGTTGGTAAGCAGACTAGGATGTCACATCCAAAGTCAAGACATCTGACCACCTTTAAGGTTCTGGAACTTCTACATATGGATCTGATGGGATCAATGCAGGTGGAAAGTCTTGGTGGAAAGAGATATGCCTATGTTGTTGTGGATGACTTTTCCAGATTCACCTGGATTAACTTCATTAGGGAAAAATCTGATGTGTTTGAAGTTTTTAAAGAACTGTGCAACAGAATTCAAAGAGAAAAAGAAGGGTGTATTGTCAGAATCAGAAGTGATCATGGCAAGGAATTTGAAAACAGTAAGTTTAATGAGTTCTGTTCCTCAGAAGGAATTAGTCATGAATTCTCTTCTCCTATAACTCCTCAACAAAATGGAGTTGTAGAAAGGAAAAATAGGACCATACAGGAATCTGCCAGAGCTATGATACATGCCAAAAGACTTCCTATTCATTTTTGGGCTGAAGCTATGAATACAGCCTGTTATGTCCATAACAGAGTCACTTTGAGAAAGGGAACCTCATCCACCATTTATGAACTCTGGAAAGGAAGAAAGCCAACTGTGAATTACTTCCATGTATTTGGCAGCAAATGCTATATTTTGGAAGATCGTGAACAAAGGAGAAAGCTGGACCCTAAAAGTGATGAAGGTATATTTCTAGGATACTCCTCCAACAGCAGAGCTTATAGGGTATTCAATTCCAGGACCAAAGTCATGATGGAATCAATAAATGTCATAGTTGATGATTATCATGAAGAAACAGATGTCCCTTGTAATGTTGAGACATTCTTTGAGACTCCAACTCAACAGAATGACCTTCCTAACACCACTACAGCAGACTCTGAATCCAAGGAAGCTAGCAAAATCCCTTCCATCAGAATTCAGAAAGATCATCCTAAAGAACTCATCATAGGGGATCCTAACAGTGGAGTCATTACAAGATCTAGAGAAATCATCTCAAACTCTTGCTTTGTGTCTAAAATTGAACCAAGAAATGTTAAGGAGGCTTTAACTGATGAATACTGGATTGGTGCAATGCAAGATGAATTGAACCAATTTAAGCAACATGAAGTTTGGGAGTTAGTTCCTAGACCAGAGGGAACAAACATCATTGGCATAAAATGGATATACAAGAACAAATCAGATGCTGAAGGAGTTGTCACTAGGAATAAGGCAAGACTTGTTGCCCAAGGATACACTCAAGTTGAAGGGGTTGATTTTGATGAGACCTTTGCCCCTGTAGCCAGACTGGAATCTATCAGACTCCTATTGGGAATTGCTTGTCTCCTGAAGTTCAAGCTGTTTCAGATGGATGTAAAAAGTGCCTTCCTAAATGGGTACTTAAATGAGGAAGTTTATGTGGAACAGCCTAAAGGTTTTGTGGATCCAAACCACCCTAATCATGTCTACAAATTGAGGAAAGCACTATATGGCCTGAAACAAGCTCCTAGAGCATGGTATGACAGGTTAACAAAATTTCTCTCAGACAAAGGATACAAAAAAGGAGGCTTGGATAAAACCCTCTTTGTCAAAAATGAAGGAGGGAAGTTAATGGTAGCTCAAATATATGTTGATGACATAGTGTTTGGGGGAATGTCAGAACAAATGGTTAAACATTTTGCTGACCAGATGCAGGCTGAATTCGAAATGAGTCTCATGGGAGAACTGACTTATTTTCTTGGACTACAAGTCTCACAGATGGAGGACTCAATCTTTCTATCTCAAAGCAAGTATGCAAAGAACATTGTCAAGAAGTTTGGTATGGAGAATGCCAGTCACAAAAGGACTCCTGCACCTACTCATTTAAAGCTATCCAAAGATTCAAGTGGGGTTAAGGTGGACCAAAGTCTGTACAGAAGCATGATAGGAAGTCTGATGTACTTAACAGCCAGCAGACCTGACATTGCTTTTGCAGTTGGAGTTTGTGCAAGATACCAAGCTGATCCTAAAGTCAGTCATATCAACCAAGTGAAGAGAATTTTGAAGTATGTAAGTGGAACTTACAACTATGGCTTGCTGTACTCTCATGGTTGTGAACCAACTCTGACTGGTTATTGTGATGCTGATTGGGCTGGAAGTGTTGATGATAGAAAAAGCACCTCTGGAGGATGTTTCTTCTTAGGAAATAATCTGGTCTCCTGGTTCAGCAAGAAACAGAACTGTGTGTCTCTCTCTACTGCTGAAGCTGAATACATTGCAGCTGGTAGTAGCTATTCTCAAATGATCTGGATGAAACAGATGCTCACTGAGTATAATGTCACACAAGATGTTATGACATTGTACTGTGACAATCTGAGTACAATCAACATTTCCAAGAACCCTATTCAGCATAGCAGGACCAAGCACATTGACATTAGACATCACTTTATCAGAGACCTTGTAGAGGAGAAGACAATTAAACTGGAACATGTTGCCACTGAGCTACAGCTGGCTGATATTTTTACCAAGGCACTTGATGCAAATCAATTTGAAAACTTGAGGGGCAAGTTGGGTATTTGCCAACATGAGGAATTGTAGCAATTAATTTTGCTTAAAACAAGGGTTGAAGGAGTTATTTTTGTTAAGTCTATTTTGATTGGGTTAATCATATGTTTTCCCAATTCTTTCAAAATTATTAAGAAGTTGAATAGACACTCATTTGCCTCCTTCCACTCTCGACTTTGCAACAAATCCCATTCTCTCAATCAAAGTTTTCTCTCTAGTTGCTACTGGTTTTCTAAGACTATGAAAATGTCTCAAACATCATCCTCATCCAAGACGACCGTTTCATCTTCATCTTCTGATCAAGATTCTCGGGCAATCACCTCATGCATGGATTCTGAAGTCCTGGAGATTACTCCTCTTAGAGAAATGGCAACTAACCCCTCCAAGGTCAAAAAGCTGAGAACAAGGCATGCAGGAAGGTCTCAAGCTACTTCATCCGGTAATCCCTCTCAACCTTCATCTTCTGTACCAAATAGGGAAGGCTCAGCTTACATTCATCAAGCAATAGCTAGGCTTGTTACAAGAATTTTGAGTGAGAACCACTCTGTACCTGGGATTTCTGTTCCATTAAATCAAGAATCAGCAAGCCCAAATGTTGAAGTAAATCCAGATGTCTCTGAGAATGTTGAGACTCCAAATGACAACATTCAGAAATCATCTGAAAACCTTGATGATATTCAGAACCCTTCAGAGAAGAATGTTGAACCACCTGTTATTGATGTGGATGAGGAATACTCAGACAATGACCTAATTGCAAATATCAACCCTAACATAGCTAGGAGAATGATGAACAGAAAGGGTAATCAGGATACTGCAAAATGTCTGACCAAAGAGAAACCTGCTGATAAGAAAACCAGGTCTGAAGGCAAGACTTGTGTGGAAACTGTGAAGACTGGACTGTCCAAGGGGAAGGTGAAAGCCCGAGTACATGATGGGAGTCTCTCAAAGCCTGTGAGACAACCAATAGCAAAGAAGAGGAAAGAACCTGAACCTTCTGATTCTGATGAGGAATCAGAATTTGAAATTGATGCTGAAGACATTCCTCTCAGAAGGAAACTCCCTTCCAGCAAAATGGCTAGAGTTCCTGAAGTCCCCACTGACAACATTTCATTTCACCACCCTGAAAATGCCAACAGATGGAAGTATGTTTGCTTGAAGAGAATAGCCTTGGAAAGAGAACTAAACAATGGTGCCATGGATTGTAAGGAAATCATGGACCTAATCAAAGCTGCTGGACTAATGAAGACTGTGGAAAAGTTTACTAAATGCTATGAAAATCTTGTCAAGGAATTCATAGTGAATTTGTCTGCTAAATGTGCTGATGGAAGGTCAGCTGACTTTGAATGTGTCTATGTGAGAGGAAGAAGGGTTAATTTCTCTCCATATGAAATTAACAAATTCCTTGGAAGATCAAATGAGGCTTGCCCTGAACTAGAAGTTACTGACAATGAGGTATGCCAAACCATCACAGCAAGACAAGTCAAGTGCTGGCCCTCAAAAGGCAAGCTGAATGCTAGCAAGCTAAGCATAAAATTTGCCATCCTGCACAAGATTGGTGCAGCCAACTGGGTCCCTACAAACCATAAATCAACCATCTCTACAGGATTGGGGAGATTCATTTATGTTGTTGGAACCAGGACTGAATTTGACTATGGCAGGTATATTTTTGATCAAACTTTAAAACATGCTGGAAGCTATGCTATTAAAGGCCCTATTGCCTTTCCCTCCCTCCTATGTGAAATTGTCCTTGCTCAGTACCCTGACATCCTGGTGGAAAGAGATACTGTTTGCAAAAGAGCTCCTACTCTTGGGTTACACTACAATCTATTTCAGGGATCTCATGTTCCTGACATTGTCATGACATCAGCTGAGACATCAACTGTAAAAACTCAGTCCAAGACATCTGATGTTATAGCTGTACTGAAGGAGACCTGCAAAGAGCTGGAGACAAGGAAAAAGACTCTAGAAAACCTAATTGTCAGATTAGAACAAGAGGAGACTGAAGGAAATAGAAGGGAAGAGGGTGCTGCTGAAGATCAGCTCAATGCTGAAGAAAGTAGCTCCTCTGAAGATGACAGTGCTTAAAGTTTGGTGGAGTTGACAAGCCTGATGCTGGTTCCTGTTGATGCAAGTGTTTTCAGATTTTATTTGTTGTTTTTATTACTCATTTTGGATGACTGTATAACATATAAGTACATGTATCTTTGGCCTATTTGTGGCTAAAGAGGGGGAGATATTTTGTGTTAATTACTTGGTAGACATCATATTTTTTCTGCAGTCATATTCTGCTGCTCTCTATTCTCTGATTGCCTAGGGGTTTTAGCCAAAAATCTGCCAAAGGGGGAGTTTGTAAGTGTTTAGTTATTGGCATGTATTTTTGGTAAAACTAGGTGTGTGAATGTCATGACTGATGTCATAACATTCTGGATTATTAGGTACTTTATGCAGAAAAAGTATGGCATACAGTAGCTACTGTTTATGAGTGTGTATCTGAGCATTTTGCAATGATCACATTTATTGCCTTCTACCAAAATCAGTAAATAGGAATTCTGATGTCATAACAAATGTTAAGACATCCTGTACTAATCTAACAGTTATGCAGTTTGGTTAATTCTGAGATTTTTCAGGAAGTTGGTTCATTCTTTCCAGAACAGAGTCTCACGTGGACTTTGGGTTAACCTAGCTCAACCCTAATCTGGTTGATAAAGTCTTGTGACCAAGTCTTGAGGTCAACCCTAATTAACCCTAGCTTTTCGTGGAAGCCCTAACTGAAGAAACAACTGCATATATATTCAATAGGAAAGCTGATTGGAAATTAACTCTTTGACAGAAGATCAATTAGGATCTGTATAGTTTTAACTGCTGTAATCCAAGCAAGTATCATTGTGATAAGTGACTTGGAATAGGTTTTGATTGTAAGGGTTTTTGTATCACTCAAAGCTTTGAAGCAAGAGTGTTTGTGTCTCTTGACTAAAGCTTTGAAGCAAAGTCAAGTTAGGTTTATGTATCACTCAAAGATGTGAAGCACGAGTGTTTGTGTTACTTGATTAAAAAGCTGTGAAGCATAATCAAGTGTATGTTCTGAAGAGTGTCTTCATTATTTCATTAGTCAATTGTTTAAGTATCACTGCTGTGATTGAGGGGGAGTGAGTAGGAACTCAGGTTTAAGTTGAACTTAGATTGAAGTTGCATTGGGTAGGTCTTAAGTGAAGGAGATAAACTGGTTGGTTTATTCCTGAATTAATATCTCTTATAGTGGATTTCCTCCCTGGCTTGGTAGCCCCCAGAGTAGGTGTTGTTTCACACTGAACTGGGTAAACAATTAACTGTTTTCTTTACTGTTTTTATTTACTGTCTTATAGAAAGTCAGATATGGTGTCATAACATTCACTGTGAGATTGAGTATCTGCTGCCAGAATTTCAATTGGCAAACGAGCTGCTGCAAGGGTACACAAGAAAATAAGGGACCCCCAAAGTCTTAATGCAACTGGACTTACAGAAGGCCTATGACATGGTCAATTGGCATTCCCTTAAGTGCATCATGGGGAAATTGGTATCCCTAACCAATTCATCTAATGTATAATGACTGTGGTTTCTAATGTGTCCTAAAATTCAACATCATGGGAGATTATACTGAGTATCTTCAGGCTAAACGAGGGATTAGACAAGGTGATCCCGTATCACCATTACTCTTTGCTCTTATCATGGAACACATGAATAGACTCATGTACAAAATGTAATTGAACCCAAACCTCAATCACCATGCTAAATGTGAAAGGATGAAGCTTACCAACCTTACCTTTGCAAATGATGTATTGTTGTTATGCAGAGGTGATTCAATCTCTATTCAACTTCTCCTTTTAGCTTTCAACAATTTCACTCAATCTACCGGGCTTGTGGTCAACCCAAATAAATGTAAGATTTATTTTGGGGATTGTGATACGGTGGGAGAACTGACTTGGGATTTTGCATTGTGTTCGCAAATGTTTCGGTTTAGCAAGAGTCGCCACCGGCTTTTTATTTTATCCTAAGTGTTGTACCCCAAAATTTGCCCTCCCATATTCTTCAAGATTTGCCAAGATCAAGGTTCAAAATCCCTTAAGGGTTGCACAGTCCCATTGCCTCCTAACACAGTCAAACTTAGGGTTTTGGTTCTTGCAAAGAAGTTGAGGTTTTCAAGGGTCCAATCAAGTCCCACATGCCCATATACATTGTCAAGCATCCATATGTCAAGTTTCAAGACTCACAGCATCAAATTGCACAGTCAAAAACCCTAAATGCTTCACAGTCAACTGCAGGGGCAAAATGGTCATTTGACAGTCAAAAGTCAAAATTTTTGGTCAACATCTTATTTTGAAGCCACAATCATCATTTGATCAATTCTTGATCATGATTCTCAAAGCATGGCTCAAAAAGTCTCAAGATGCAAAAGTTTCTATTTTTGGACAGCTGAAAAGTCAACTGCAAATTGACCAAGGCATAACTTCTTCATGGTTTATCAGAAAAATTCCATCCAATGCTCATTTTGAAGATAATGACATTTCCTACAACTCATCTTCACACTCCAAGTCCAAGAAATGCTCTCACAAAAAGATATCAATTTCAACATTATAGGTCATTTTCAAAAGTCAACAAAAAGGCACTTTAAGTCAAAGACCATAACTTGAGATTGGTAAATCAAAATGACATGGGACCAAAGGCATTGGTTAGAGGACTTCAATACCTTTCCAAAATGTCCAAGAACATGATCATAGCTTCAAAATTAAGCAAGATATGCATTGGAGAAGTTGGGAAATTTTTGGGAATTTTCAAAAGTCAACTTTGCCTAAAACACTTCAAAATTGCTAATGGGCCTCAAATTCTTCCTTGAATCATTACCCAAAGCCTATGCACGACCCATTGAGCTTAAAAGGATTTATTTTCTTATTTTTAATTAATTAATTGAATTTTTATTCTTATTAATTCATTTAATTAGTTTTAATTGTAGAAAAATATCAAATAATGGTTGTCAAATCTTTTTATGCAGCAAATATACTCCAAATATGCTAAAGATTTCGTGCATCAATCAACAAGACAAGATCTTCCATAATTGGCAAAGTTTCATTGAAAAAAAGATTGAAATTTCATGATTGAAAATCAAATATTCAAATCATAAATTCATGGATCCATGGGCTTGTTTTTGACCTAATTTGCTTCACATACTTATGCAAGAGTGAACCCTACTCAAAGATACACGAACAAGCTGCTGAGAATACCTAACCAAGTTACAAAAAACTCAAGAAATTTGGAAAACTGAAATCATACTTGCAACACGTTTCAAAGCATAAAAAGGATTCTAACACATTGCTGGACCTTCCAGGAGTCTTTTGGCATCAAGAATCAGTCCAAACGCGCAAAGAATCATAGAACATAAGCCATACGGTTTGCCACATTTTCTTGAATTCCATATCATGATTCATGCACATTTGATACATATTATTGGTTGTTTTGTATTCACAGGAACCTTCTGAAGCTAATGATATGATTCAATTGCATTATAAGGCTTTGTATCGTGATTTGCCATTAACATGTTTTAGGGTTTCAGAGCTCAAAAATTAGGGCTTTGCATATGCTGTAAAATTGGACTATCAAACCAGTATAGATAAATTCCTTGCAATGAGACGAATCGATTGAAACCCTCGCGCCCAATTTATATAAGCTGTAGGCGTAATCGCTATTTTCACTATTTCACTTAGTGGGGGTTTAAAACCCCCGCTACTTGTTTTATATTTACAGGAAAAAGATAAAGAAGAAGCATGCGTGGCAAGGTGTGACAGGAGCATTCAAACTGCGCGCGTAATTTTTTGTTTATACCACTAACATTTGTTTTTTTTATATAATAATTACTCTCCATTATATGAACAAGCGCGTTGCCTGGCTCAGTTGGTTGATGAGGTGTATTGCAAGCATTGGGACCTGGGTTCGATTCCCAGGTCCCCCACATATTTCATGATTTTTGTCCTAACGTATTCACACGCAGCGCTTCTCTAACACCCTACCATACGCACTCATGCTTAAGACTGCCACGCGTTCATGATGATTGATCCAAGGGCCACTGAACGAATTCCATAGTACACTCCAGTCAACAGCATGCACTCAATCTGGAAAGTCAAACAAAGGCCTTGTGTTCATGGGCCAGGATTGCTTCAAAACACCTCCATTTGGGCCTGAAACCCCCCTTGGTTTGCATATTTTTTTAATACTATTTTCTTTTCTTTTCTAATTCTTTTTAATTGTTTTAATTGTTTTTTCACCATAAA
This sequence comes from Vicia faba, assembly GCA_948472305.1. Lineage (NCBI taxonomy): Eukaryota > Viridiplantae > Streptophyta > Magnoliopsida > Fabales > Fabaceae > Vicia > Vicia faba. The sequence continues at coordinate 536,003,788 of OX451735.1, read as the reverse complement.
ATAATTTTCCATAATAAAAACAGAAAAATCAAAAATTGTAAAATATGTTTAATTATATTTAATTTCACCATTAAAATATTTTTGTAAATAAATTTCAATAACTAACTTAGTTAAATTAGGTTTTAATTTTGACACTTTCCTTAATAAATAAAAAATGCATAGAATTAGGTTTTTTGACATTTTCATCTTTTTCTTAAATAAATTATTAATCATCATTATTTATCATTATTATTAATTATTATTATTTTTGTAAATAAATATGTAAATTAACTAGTAAATTAGGTTAACTTTAATATTTTCTTAAATAATTAAAATAACTTAGAATTAGGGTTTCTCTTGATTTTAATTTTCCTTATTTTCATAAATACAAACACATAAAAAACACTTTATTTTCTTTAATTAAATAATTCATTAGGTTTTAATTTAATTTAATTTCAAGCAAAGGGTCAAAACCCTCGGACGTTCAATTTTAATTTCTATTTCGCGCATTATTTTCTTTTGAATATTATGTAACTGCTCAAGGAATGTAATAGTAATTAGGTATTTATTTATTTTCCGCATCTTTTATAAAAAACGGGTCTTTGTATTTTGGCGATGTATAGACCCGCGCCTTGTAATAGCGTAGTTTTATCTTTCCGCTTTTAATTTTCCGCACTCTTAAATTCTAACTTTGTATGAAAGAATGTATGCTAATTAAAAACAAGCGTAGCTCACAATGCCATGATCAAAGATAAATGTTAAACTGAAAACAACACACAAATACACACACCACTTCTAGGGTACGCCTCATCTGTTGCCTTCGAAACGTGGTCGTCAAGTATAGGACGTTTTAGTAAGTCCTTATGTCCATGATCCAGTTGCCTCGAAACAGTTGCCTCGAAACAGTTGCCTCGGAACGGTTGCCTCGGATTTAAAAAAGGATCAAGGACATAAGGGTAGCTTCTAAGGTGTCCTACTGTTGCTTCGGTGACCACACTGTCCCTACAATCGAATTGACCCGAACACCTCCAACGGTGGTGCTACCTACCTCTCAATGGTGGGATGGCACTACCTTAAGGACTCTTACACAATCGAATTCCTTAGGGTAGGTAGATGACTCATGGATACTTGCTCTATTCAAAAACAAATAAAAAACCTTTTCACACTGAAACTTTCAAAAAGCTTTCAAAATAATTTTTCAAACACTCTTGAGGACTGATACAAGAGGTATTCAGAAATCTTTCAAAGAAACTTTTTCAAACCCACGCACATTTTGAAAAGCAAATAATTTTTGAAAACATAAGAGCAAGTACCTAAGAGCCCGTGGATAACCACAGATAGAAAGGGTGCTAACACCTTCCCTTTCTATAATCTACCTCCCGAACCCGAGAAACATCTCGAAAAGGAATTTTGTTGTGCTTTTGTCCTTTCCTTGTTAGAGAAAATAAAAGACGGTGGCGACTCTTGCTTACTGCGACATTTCACGAACCAGCTTAAAAATCAGTCAGTTCTATTTCCACCAATCACAGAACTGGCGACTCTGCTGGGGAAACTTAAAGTGAGGTGTACCTTAGGATAGCTCATACTTATGTTTTCAATTGCTGTGTTTTGTTTGCTTTATTATTGTGGGTACTGTCTTGGGAGTTCTATAGATCCTAACCCAGATCTGGGGGATACCTTCTTAGAAAGTAGCAACAAGACTGTGAGGGAACTGTGCGGGGTATACCGACACGGTTGAAGCAGTCTGCTACGTTGATGTGGCACTTTGGTGAGTACCGGTAGCCCTTGAGTCAAGTCAAGGAGAGTACGGGGCCGCCGCGTGGTGTCGTGAAGCATCAACTGACCTTAGGAACCTTTAATTGAACCATCTTGGCCTCTTTAGGGTAGTGAGATAACTGACTTTGGTGCAGTTCGAGGTTGGTTGATACTCGATACTACACTCAGTTGAGGGTTGTTTTCTTGGAATATTTCGGTCGCCAGTTCAGTGGCTAAATCGAAACGATGAACACAGAAAGCAATCCAATGATATTAAGACCCTTAGAACCCGGTTACTTCTGATAGGACAGGTTTTGAACCCACCAACTTCAAGAGGGTAATACCCAGACCCCATGCTGGCCTAAACTCTAAGGGATGTGGTGTGACTTGTGTGCTTTACCATGTTTGCTTTTGTGAATACTCGCGGTGTGCTTTATCATAGCATCATAACATCATACAACATCATATGCATTGACTAACCATTTCAGGGGTTCGAATATTCATTTTTGTTCTTGTTTTGTAGGACATGGAAACTATCCGCAGAAAGACAATTCAGATCCACCTTGTAAGGGTCCCTCCTCAGCTTAAGGAACTTATATCCAGGATTCCCGAGAGCTCTTCTTTCAGTGAGAAACATGGAAGACTCATCAGCTTGGTCAACACCATCATTGAGGAAGATATGATAAAGGTCCTCTTCCAGTTCTTTGACCCTCTGCATCACTGTTTTACTTTCCTGGATTATCAATTGGTGCCTACATTGGAAGAGTTCTCCCGGCTTCTGAAGATCCCTATCCTTAGTCAACTACCCTACAACAGTACGGAAAAGGAACCCAAACTTGAAGAGATTGCTAAAGCATTACGCCTATAACCATCTGACATCAAGGGACATTGGGAAGTTAGAAGTGGTATCAAAGGGTTCTGGACAGGTTTCTGTTTGAGAAGGCCCAAGAATGTTGGAATTCCCTTGACCTACAAGCCTTTGAAGAAGTTGTGGCTTTCATTGTCTATGGGTTGGTGTTGTTCCCGAATCCAGATCAACTTATAGATATCAATGCTGTCAAGATCTTCATGTCCAGGAATCCTATACCTACGTTGCTTGGGGAAATCCTTCACTCATGTTACACTCGAACCATGAGAAAGAGAGGTGTTCTTATGTGCTGCACTCCCCTCCTGGGAAGGTGGTTTATTTCGCACCTTCCACAATCAGTTTTGAAGAACGAGCGGGGTTTGAGATGGTCACAACGATTAATGACTCTTACGCATGCTGATATACATTGGTGTTCTCGGTCCAGAGAAGACGTCACTATCATTGATCGTTGCGGGGAGTTTCCTAATGTCCCTTTACTTGGAATCAGAGGAGGTATTACTTACAACCCATGCTTGGCTTTGAGACAATTTGGATATGCTCGGAGGGATGGCCCTCACGACATGTTGATTCCTGACATAGTTTTTGACTTCGACAATGATGCACAAGGACTTCGCCAGAGATTTATCAGAGCTTGGAGGATGCCCAGTGTTGTACCCCAAAATTTGCCCTCCCATATTCTTCAAGAAATTGCCAAGTCAAGCTACAAAGTTCCCCAAGGGTTGCACAGTGCAAGGGTCTCCTAAGCAGTCAAGATTAGGGTTTTGGTTCTGATCAAGAAAATGAAGTTTCCAAAGGTCCAATCAAGTCCCACATGCCTATAAACATGGTCAAGCATCCTCATATCAAGTTTCAAGACTTTCAGCATAAAACTGCACAGTCCAAAAACCCTAATTGCACTACAGTCAACTGTAGGGGCAAAATGGTCATTTGACAGACAAAAGTTCAAATTTTTGGTCAACATATCATTTTGAAACCACAAACATCATTTGATCAATGCTTGATCATGATTCTCAAAGCTTGGCTCAAAAATCATCAAGATGCAAAAGTTTCCTTATTTGGACAGTTGAAAAAGTCAACTATAAATTGACCAGGGCATAACTTTCACATGGATTATCAGAAAAATTCCATCCAAAGCTCATTTTGAAGAGAAAGACATTTCCTACAACTCATATTCATACTTCAAGTCCAAGAAATGCTCTCACAAAAAGTTATCAATTTCAACATTATAGGTCATTTTCAAAAGTCAACAAAAAGGGACTTTAAGTCAAAGGCCATAACTTGAGATTGGTAAATCAAAATGACAGGGGACCAAAGGCATTGGTTAGAGGACTCAAAGACCTTTCCAAAATGTCCAAGAACATGAGCAAAGCTTAAAAATTGAGTAAGTTATGCCTTGTGGAAGTTGGGAAATATTTGGATATTTTGAAAAGTCAACATTACTTCAAATGACCTAAAATTGCTAATGGGCCCATTTTTCTTCCACAATTCATTGTCCCAAGCATGCACACGACCATTTGGCCCAAAGGGAAGTTTTATTCATTTTTTATTTATTTATTTGGATTTTTAGTAATAATAATTCATTTAAATTAAAATAAATACATGAAAAATGCTTAACCTAGTTTTTCAATCTTTTTGTGCACATTATATCATCAAGATTTCGTGCCTAGCTAAATAAGGAAAGAACCAATGCAATTGGATGTGATTTGGTAGCAAAAGCATGTGAAAAAAGATTTGAAAATCATGGTGGAAAAATCAAATATTGCATTCTTTAATTCATGGATTCTAATCAAGTTTTTCAACCCTAATTGGTTTCATACATAAGCATAAGCAAGACCTAATGTCTCATGACCATTAAGCTGCGCAGAAAACCCATCATCAAGCTTGAAATTTTGGCAAATAAATTCAAAACTGAAAACACTTTTGCAGGGGGATTCAAGGCATAATAGCTGTTTAAACATCTTCCTGGAGGTTCACTGAACGATTTCCAATCAAAAACATTCATCAAAACATCAGGAATTGGTAAATCGAGGGTGAACTGTATCACTCTTTTTTGCATAATCGTACTCCATGATTTAGACCATATCATTGCATTTTGTTCATGATTTTGTACTAATTACTTTGTTCTGAAGCTAACCATATGGATTAATTGTATTTTTATGCATTATACGTGAATCTGCCATTGATAATATTTAGGGTTCTTCAACCTTCAAATTGGGGGTTTTGGAATACAGTAAAATCAGACCACCACGATGCCAGGAATGGATTCAGGAGGCTTGGACGAAGACAATGGAACTCTCGCGCTCAATTTATGAGCATCACAGGGCTAGTCGCTATTTTTCAGAAGCTAGTCTAAGAGAACGCTCAGGAAACCGTGGCCTTTGTCCTTTGTATTTCAGAAAGAAAAAAATATACAACGAGGAAGATGACCTCGTGGCATAAGTTGGTTGGCTAGTTTAAATTTCGCGCGCTGATTTCCACTAACCATTATTTTCTCATTATATTATTCTTCAGTTATTTAATATACAAGAAGCGCGTTCAGTACAATTGGCAAGGCATGAAACTGGTAATCTCTAGGACCTGGGTTCGAGCCCCAGGTCCTCACCCCTTTCAATATTATTTTTCAGCTAATGTTCCCATGCAGATTCAGTATAATGGATCACCATACGCCTTCATAATCAGACGTCCACGCGTCCCAATAGAACAATCAGAAGGCCAAGAACTGCGCAATACCATGGATTGTAGTCAACGCGTATACACGCTAGTGCCAAAGTCAACAAGGCCAGGCTTGTTTGGGCTCAAATTCCTGGGCTTCACCCTCCAATTTGGGGCAGACCCCCTAGGTTTGCATATCTTTTTACTATCTTTATTTTTTTATTATTGTTTTATTAATTAATTTTATTATTTTCACAAAATATAAAAAATACCACCAAAAAAATCAGAAAAGAGAAAAACAATGAACATTTTATTTAATAGTATTTTGTAAATAAGTTCATAAATTAATTAGTTAAATTAGGTTTAATTTTAATTCTTTTAATAAAAATCTAAAAAACATAGAACTAGGGTTTAATTAATTTTCATCTTTTTTTTTATTTCATAATAATTAAATAATTAAATATTTATGTTTATAATTAAATTTGCATGTAAATTAATTAGGGTTAATATTAGGTTTTAATCTTCTTTTCTTAATAAATTAAAAAATAAATAGAATTAGGGTTAGCATTTAATTTCAATTAATTCTTTTTTTCATTTAAATCCTAAAATACTAAAAAAATACCAAAAAAACATCTCCTTTTCTTTTTTTAATTAATTAATGTCGCCATTTAATTTAATTTTGCAAAAAGGGTCCAACGCCCTCGTTTTTAATTCTTATTAATTCGCATATTTATTTTATTTCGTTTAAATATTTATGTATCTCTCCCGAAGCCATGTAACTAATTGCTCGCACTTTTAATTCTTATTTTTCCTTTACTTTCTTTATTTTTCTGTCAAATCGGGTTCAAGAAATTTTGGCGATGTGGACCCGCGCCTTTTGTAATAGCTTAGAATCTTTTATTTCTCGCAATATTTTAACTATTAAATAATGGCATGAAAGAATGTATGGACAAAAAATAAAAACAAGCGTAGAACACCAATAACATGACAAGATAAATGCAAATGAAAACGACACACAAATCGCACACACCACCCCTAGGGTACGCCTCACTGTTGCCTTGCCTCGAAAGGTGATCGTCGAGTAGAGGATGTCTTAGTAAGTCCTCATGATCCGGGAACCTGGCATGAGGGTAGCTTCTAAGGTGTCTTCCCATTGCTCTGGTGATCACCATGTCCCGAACCTCGAATTGACCCGAACACCTCCAACGGTGGTGCTACCTACCTCTCAATGGTGGGATGGCACTACTTTAAAGGACATTTACACAGACGAATTTCTTAGGGTAGGTAGACGACTCTAGATACTTGCTCTAAATTCAAAACAAATTCAAAAATACTTTTCACACCGACACCTTTTCAAAAAGCTTTCGAAAGCAATTTTTCAAACACTCTTGAGGACCGATACAAGAGTCGAACTGAAATTTTCAAAGAGACTTTTTAAAACCCACAGCTGAAAAGCAAACAAACCATTTTTGAAAACACAAGTGAGCAAGTATCTAAGAGCCCATGGATAACCATGGATAGAAAGGGTGCTAACACCTTCCCTTTCTATAATCTACCTCCCGAACCGAGAGCAATCTCTTTAAGGAATTTTTCTGTGCTTTTGTCCTTTCCATTTGGAGAAAATAAAAGATGGTGGCGACTCTTGCTTCCGCGACATTTCGCGAACCAGCGTTAAACAGTCAGTTCCAGATCCACCGATCACAGAACTGGCGACTCTGCTGGGGACTCTTTATAAAGTGAGGTGTACCTTAGGGATAGTTCATAACTGTGTTTTCAATTGCTTTCTTTGCTTGCTTTAAAATTGTGGGACTGTCTTGGGAGTTCTATAGATCCTAACCCGGATCTGGGGATACCTTCTTAGAAAGTAGCAACAAGGCTGTGAGGGAACTGTGCGGGGTATACCGACATGGTTGAAACAGTCTGCTACGTTGATGTGGCACTTTGGTGTGTACCGGTAACCCTTGAGTTCAGTCAAGGAGAGTACGGGGCCTCCACGTGGTGTCATGAAGCATCAACAGACCTTAGGAACCTTAATTAAACTATCTTGGCCTCTTTAGGGTAGTGAGATAACTGACTTTGGTGCAGTCCGAGGTTGGTTGATACTCGATACTACACTCAATTGAGGGTTGCTTTCCTGGAATATTTCGGTCGCCAGTTCAGTGGCTAAATCGAAACGATGAACAATGAAAGCAATCCAGTGATGTTGGGACCCTTAGAACCCGGTTACTTCTAATAGGACAGGTTGAGCCCACCAACTTCAAGAGGGTAATACCCAGACCTCATGCTGGCCTAAACTCTAAGGGCTCCTCTTGTGTGACTTGTGTGCCTTCGTACTTGACTATTTGCATGCTTGTTATCTGACACATGAACTACTTGCAGGTTTTGTTTATAGTCCTTAATTGGGACTTATAACAGGGTTTACTAAGTTTCTTGCAGGTTTTGGTTTGCAGTCCTTAATTAGGACTCATAATAAAGTTTACCAAGTTTCTTGCAGGTTTTAGTTTGTAGTCCTTAATTGGGACTCATAACAGGATTACTTACATTACCCCATAGCATAACATCATACCATCATACCATTGCATACATCCTGCATAAGGACTAATCCATTTCAAGGATCTCAAAGGCTTGTGATGCAGGTCATGATGAATCAAACATCTAGCAAGGGGCAAAGAGGATTTATTTTCCTCTAGCCAAAATTGTCAGGGGCTATGACCCACTTGATATGGTGAGCTCTGACTCCTGAAGAAGGTTCCCCTAACCAAGGTTGTTTGGAAATCAGAACCAAACATGATGACTAAAGTCAGGGGCTATGACCCACTGATGGTGAGCCTTTAACCCTTGGAAGAAGGACTCTCAACAAATGTGAAGTTCTTCCAATCAAGCCACCAGATCCAAATGCTAACCAATTTTCTTGTTTACCCTGCGAGGTCCTTGAAAACATTACATGCATGTCATACACATCATTACATAACAGGTATCTTTGTTGCAGGTCACTTACCTTTCTCGCTATTTATTTCAGCAATGGCCTTCCAACCAGATAACCAGGACCTTTTTGCTCAAGAGACTCGGTTCGGGGAAATCCTCCTGAATCTATCCAAGGGGCAGGAGGAGCTAAGGACACTTCTCATGGAGACTTTTGTCAGGAACAGTGCTGAGGATGAAAGGCTGAAACACCTACAAGCTGAGGTGGATGCATTGAAGGTCCAGATGCTGGGGCAGGTGACTGCCATTCAAGGGTTAGCTCAAAGACAAGATGAGCTCTGGTTTCTCGTCAACCAACTGCTTCAGGGCAACTAACTGGGGCACAAGTCTAAGGGCAAAAAGCCAGTCATCGTTCAACCACCTTTGAGACAAGGAGGTAAGGGGAGAGCTCCTCAGATAGCTCCAGTGTCACAAATTCAACATCACAACCAACAAAAGAGCGAAAGGAGGCAGTTCACTCGGCTCAGCATGACCTTATCCCAGATATTGCCACAGTTGCTGGAGGCCAAGCTGGTAACTCTAAAAGAGGCTCCGAAGTTTCAAAATACAACGTCACCAAAGTATAACCCCAACGCTCGCTGCGCTTATCATTCTGATAGCCCGGGGCATGATACAAATGAATGTTGGGCTCTGAAGAACAAGATCCAGGACCTGATTGATGAAGGGGCATTAGAGTTCACACAAGATGGTCAGGCCGAGTTCTTTTACTACCCCTGCAAGACTCACCATTTGAAGTGACAAATCCTGAGACTGGAAAACTTTTGTTCATTCGAATGTTCAAGTTGCAGTTTTCTTTTGTTCAAACATTTACTCATGTTAAACATTGTTATTTCATTAATGCATCGCATATGTCTGTTTTGAAGCAATATATTCGTATTCACTATATACAAATTGTTTTCATATTTTTTCCGATGTCAACACTCGATTAATAATTCTAAGCCTCTTGAGGGAGGATGACGAAAACGATACCACAATCTACAGTATGCTTTTGAACAGACCCCGCTGATGAGGTACATGCATTGTTTCAATCCCTAAACACTGGAGTTATAAGGATGATAATCCCTCGTCAACCCCTCTGAGCCAAAGAAGTAGGAGTTTTTCTTTTCGAAATTCAAAACCCTTCATCATAACCCGGGGCAGGGTAGTTCTCTCAGTTGATCCAAGTGCATAACGAATGGCACCAAAAAGATCCTTACAGAACAAAGAAAGACAGTGATGGTTCCGAATGATCAATAAAGAAAGGCAGTCATTATCTTTCAAAATAAAAAAAAAAACCCATTAAGTCAAAACCCATGAAGGAGACTTACAAAACTGGGGCATCCCGCTGACTGTAATTCCAAAAAGGGAAACAGTTCAGGCAAAAAAAGAAAGGGATAACAAAAATCAAGAAAGAGGTCTTACAAACCCTCAGCAAAAAAGGAGATGACTGCCTACTCAAATAAACGTTCAATATCCGAATCATCACTAGTATATCAGAACAAAGGCTCAAACAAGGTCTAGCGTATGATCAACTGAGCTTAGGTTTGAAGAACATCACGAAGAGCGGGTGGGTACAAATAATTTGAGCCTTTATCCTTTGTTTCTTAAACCATGAACCAGGCCACGTTATAACCCTTAAAAGTCCTAGCTGAAGCATGGGTTAGTTCGAAAGCATACTGTTACGAAAGGTATTCTGACTCCTTAAGGCCTACGGTAAATACGGTGTTGACATCACGTTTTACAAACAATCACTTGTTTTATGAAAAAAATGCATTTTCAAAATCTTCAAGACAGACATAGGCTTTGCATTTTTAACATAACTTTGTTTGCATATGACTATTTGTTTGAACAGCAGGGAAATTCGCACGATGAATGCCTAATGAACAGAAGCACCTCTAATCAAGGGGCATGACATGATCATGGTCTACCATCTGGGGCAATCCAGTCAAGATTCGGAGAATCTCTCAAAGGCCAAATAGCCTGGGGCAAATCTCTGCCTGAGTCACTTGGGGCATCCTAGCAACAAATCTTGCCTGGTCAAACACCTTCTGGTGGCATGACAAAACACTTCTGACAGGGGCAACTCCCCACATTCCCTGAACGTGGACATAGTCGAAAAATACTATGCAAAATCAAAGACCCGCTAGGTTGATATACCTAGGCAAAAATAAGGGCTTCCCGGCGAACCAAAAGGGTTCGGGCAAAATGAAGGGGTGAAATGGAAAAAAATTTGTACACCCGGCAAGTCGAAAACCTGAAAAGGCGGCTTGGGCAAAAATGGGTATCCCGGTGGACTGAAAACCCGAAAGGGAGGTCCAGGCAAAAGTTAGGGATCAAAGCGTACGACTATGTCCTGTCATCTTATCACCTGCCTACCAGAAGAAGGTTTGTCCATCAACCACTATCAGCGCCTCACAAGTCTTCCTCTCCCACCTCAGAAATAGGGGCAATGATGAGCTGTCCAAGCGATCTAATTGCTCTGTCCACAAGATATAAGGGATGTTCAGCTGAAAAACATAACCATATGTCTTAATTCCCCCAGAGAGTGAGCCAGCAAGTCAATACACTCTCCTCAAGCAAAGCTACTATCAAGCCTTAAGGAAGTTGGGTATCCTCCAGCAGATCTCAACACTCCCCAGCACATCATACAGACATTCTTAACAAGCATCCCCAGCAGTCTTGGCCTAAAGATTGTTCCCCGGCGGCATATCAAACATTCAAAGGAATCACTTCCCCCGCAGTTCAAAACTTCCCCAGAAGAGTCCAATCTAGTTCCCCAGGAAGGTCGGAATTCATATCCCCAAGCAATAAGCTTATCCCCAGTAGATTCTGGAAGCTTATCCTCGCATAGCACGAACGTGTCGTCCGGCTTTATTCAAAGAGTTATTTCCTTAACAGGATATAACTGGGTTATCCTCAGCCAAAAGCCACGGAAAGGTCGTCGTCAATACAGTCTTCTTATCCCCAGCGAAGTCTATTAGCACTTCCAATACAGCAAAGATACCCTCAGCAAGTTATTATCAACAATTCAACAAAGTATCTCTCTCCCCCACAGAATATCGTTCCCCAGCATGGTCGCTAGAGTATTTTTCTCCCCGCAGAATCTTCCATTTGCCAAGTTTATCCCTCAACAGAGTCATCTTCTCCTACCGGTATTCTTGCAATCATCATCTCCAGCAGGAGTAAAAGCTTATTCTTCAATGTCAGCCCAGGAGTGACTTCCCGGCACCCGTCAAGGATTTACTTTCCTAGACGAAAGCATACATAAACATCACATACATCATTATAGCATGCATAGACGCATCATATCATACGAATCTCATTTATGTTGAGAACATCATTGCTTGATCCATATCATGCATTGCATATGACTGACCTTTACCTTTCAGGAAAGATTCAACTAAAATTCTCCATCATATTTCAAGACCTAGACCGGTTCAGTTAATCGACTCCAAAGATTTCTTATCCAGTCCAAGGCCTTCTCTAGTCCAGCTAAATCGACTCCCAACAGATTTTTCTGATGAAGACTCAGTAGAAGTTATCTCAGGTTTTTCTCAAAACGTCCGCTTTTCAGATTATAATTTCCTATGGTTCTCTCCCCGACGGTGCGTGAGATGATAATTCCATTTCAGATTATAATTTCCTATGGTTCTCTCCCCGACGGTGCGTGAGATGATAATTCCATTTCAGATTATAATTTCCTATGGTTCTCTCCCCGACGGTGCGTGAGATGATAATTCCATTTCAGATTATAATTTCCTATGGTTCTCTCCCCGACGGTGCGTGAGATGATAATTCCATTTCAGATTATAATTTCCTATGGTTCTCTCCCCGACGGTGCGTGAGATGATAATTCCATTTCAGATTATAATTTCCTATGGTTCTCTCCCCGACGGTGCGTGAGATGATAATTCCATTCCAGATTATAATTTCCTATGGTTCTCTCCCCGACGGTGCGTGAGGTGATAATTCCATTTTAGGTTTTTCTCAGACGTTCGAGATTATAATTTCCTATTGGTTCTCTCCCCGACGGGGCGTGAGATGATAATTCCATTTTAGGTTTTTCTCAGACGTTCGAGATTATAATTTCCTATGGTTCTCTCCCCGACGGTGCGTGAGATGATAATTCCATTTCAGATTATGATTTCCTATGGTTCTCTCCCCGACGGTGCGTGAGATGATAATTCCATTTCGGGTTATAATTTCCTATGGTTCTCTCCCCGACGGTGCGTGAGATGATAATTCCATTTCAGGTTATAATTTCCTATGGTTCTCTCCCCGACGGTGCGTGAGATGATAATTCCAACTCAGGTTTTTCTCAAACGTCCGCTTTTGAGATTGTAATTGCCTATGGTTCTCTCCCCGATGGTGCGTGAGATGATAATTCCATTTCAGGTTATAATTTCCTATGGTTCTCTCCCCGACGGTGCGTGAGATGATAATTCCAACTCAGGTTTTTCTCAAACGTCCGCTTTTGAGATTGTAATTGCCTATGGTTCTCTTCCCGATATTGCGAAGATGGTAATTCCCACCAAGATTTTCTCAACGAGCGTTGTTGAAGTTAAAGTCACCCAAGGTTCTCTCACCATTCATGCTGAGGTAGTAACCACCCCTGGTTCATTCATCACCGTTTGAAGCTCCGGATCCAGCTCCTGTAACCATTCAGGACATATCTATACCAAGCATCTGAAAACCAGCTCCTGCAACATGTCAGGTACTCATTTTTTCTTTTGCAGGTATGCAGGTTCTCGCTAAGGAATCTATTACGCGATCAACATCCAGATGACATCTATAAGCCCATCATCCTATCCATCAATCTTCGAGTGGCATCTGTAAGCCCATTTCCACCATCACTGCTACTATGTGAGCGCAAATTTCTGGGCACTCTAGTGTTCAATCATCTTCCACCTTCGGATTACGAAAGGCACGTCAGCCAATCTGCATCCTCAGGTCTAAGAAGATTGAACAGGGGCAACTGTTGTACCCCAAAATTTGCCCTCCCATATTCTTCAAGAAATTGCCAAGTCAAGCTACAAAGTTCCCCAAGGGTTGCACAGTGCAAGGGTCTCCTAAACAGTCAAGATTAGGGTTTTGGTTCTGATCAAGAAAATGAAGTTTCCAAAGGTCCAATCAAGTCCCACATGCCTATAAACATGGTCAAGCATCCTCATATCAAGTTTCAAGACTTTCAGCACAAAACTGCACAGTCCAAAAACCCTAATTGCACTACAGTCAACTGTAGGGGCAAAATGGTCATTTGACAGTCAAAAGTTCAAATTTTTGGTCAACATATCATTTTGAAACCACAAACATCATTTGATCAATGCTTGATCATGATTCTCAAAGCTTGGCTCAAAAATCATCAAGATGCAAAAGTTTCCTTATTTGGACAGCTGAAAAAGTCAACTGTAAATTGACCAGGGCATAACTTTCACATGGATTATCAGAAAAATTCCATCCAAAGCTCATTTTGAAGAGAAAGACATTTCCTACAACTCATCTTCATACTTCAAGTCCAAGAAATGCTCTCACAAAAAGTTATCAATTTCAACATTATAGGTCATTTTCAAAAGTCAACAAAAAGGGACTTTAAGTCAAAGGCCATAACTTGAGATTGGTAAAACAAAATGACAGGGGACCAAAGGCATTGGTTATAGGACTCAAAGACCTTTCCAAAATGTCCAAGAACATGAGCAAAGCTTAAAAATTGAGTAAGTTATGCCTTGTGGAAGTTGGGAAATTTTTGGATATTTTGAAAAGTCAACATTACTTCAAATGACCTAAAATTGCTAATGGGCCCATTTTTCTTCCACAATTCATTGTCCCAAGCATGCACACGACCATTTGGCCCAAAGGGAAGTTTTATTCATTTTTTATTTATTTATTTGGATTTTTAGTAATAATAATTCATTTAAATTAAAATAAATACATGAAAAATGCTTAACCTAGTTTTTCAATCTTTTTGTGCACATTATATCATCAAGATTTCGTGCCTAGCTAAATAAGGAAAGAACCAATGCAATTGGATGTGATTTGGTAGCAAAAGCATGTGAAAAAAGATTTGAAAATCATGGTGGAAAAATCAAATATTGCATTCTTTAATTCATGGATTCTAATCAAGTTTTTCAACCCTAATTGGTTTCATACATAAGCATAAGCAAGACCTAATGTCTCATGACCATTAAGCTGCGCAGAAAACCCATCATCAAGCTTGAAATTTTGGCAAATAAATTCAAAATTGAAAACACTTTTGCAGGGGGATTCAAGGCATAATAGCTGTTTAAACATCTTCCTGGAGGTTCACTGAACGATTTCCAATCAAAAACATTCATCAAAACATCAGGAATTGGTAAATCGAGGGTGAACTGTATCACTCTTTTTTGCATAATCGTACTCCATGATTTAGACCATATCATTGCATTTTGTTCATGATTTTGTACTAATTACTTTGTTCTGAAGCTAACCATATGGATTAATTGTATTTTTATGCATTATACGCGAATCTGCCATTGATAATATTTAGGGTTCTTCAACCTTCAAATTGGGGGTTTTAGAATACAGTAAAATCAGACCACCACGATGCCAGGAATGGATTCAGGAGGCTTGGACGAAGACAATGGAACTCTCGCGCTCAATTTATGAGCATCACAGGGCTAGTCGCTATTTTTCAGAAGCTAGCCTAAGAGAACGCTCAGGAAACCGTGGCCTTTGTCCTTTGTATTTCAGGAAAAAAAAATATACAACGAGGAAGATGACCTCGTGGCATAAGTTGGTTGGCTAGTTTAAATTTCGCGCGCTGATTTCCACTAACCATTATTTTCTCATTATATTATTCTTCAGTTATTTAATATACAAGAAGCGCGTTCAGTACAATTGGCAAGGCATGAAACTGGTAATCTCTAGGACCTGGGTTCGAGCCCCAGGTCCTCACCCCTTTCAATATTATTTTTCAGCTAATGTTCCCATGCAGATTCAGTATAATGGATCACCATACGCCTTCATAATCAGACGTCCACGCGTCCCAATAGAACAATCAGAAGGCCAAGAACTGCGCAATACCATGGATTGTAGTCAACGCGTATACACGCTAGTGCCAAAGTCAACAAGGCCAGGCTTGTTTGGGCTCAAATTCCTGGGCTTCACCCTCCAATTTGGGGCAGACCCCCTAGGTTTGCATATCTTTTTACTATCTTTATTTTTTTATTATTGTTTTATTAATTAATTTTATTATTTTCACAAAATATAAAAAATACCACCAAAAAAATCAGAAAAGAGAAAAACAATGAACATTTTATTTAATAGTATTTTGTAAATAAGTTCATAAATTAATTAGTTAAATTAGGTTTAATTTTAATTCTTTTAATAAAAATCTAAAAAACATAGAACTAGGGTTTAATTAATTTTCATCTTTTTTTTTTTTATTTCATAATAATTAAATAATTAAATATTTATGTTTATAATTAAATTTGCATGTAAATTAATTAGGGTTAATATTAGGTTTTAATCTTCTTTTCTTAATAAATTAAAAAATAAATAGAATTAGGGTTAGCATTTAATTTCAATTAATTCTTTTTTTCATTTAAATCCTAAAATACTAAAAAAATACCAAAAAAACATCTCCTTTTCTTTTTTTAATTAATTAATGTCGCCATTTAATTTAATTTTGCAAAAAGGGTCCAACGCCCTCGTTTTTAATTCTTATTAATTCGCATATTTATTTTATTTCGTTTAAATATTTATGTATCTCTCCCGAAGCCATGTAACTAATTGCTCCCACTTTTAATTCTTATTTTTCCTTTACTTTCTTTATTTTTCTGTCAAATCGGGTTCAAGAAATTTTGGCGATGTGGACCCGCGCCTTTTGTAATAGCTTAGAATCTTTTATTTCTCGCAATATTTTAACTATTAAATAATGGCATGAAAGAATGTATGGACAAAAAATAAAAACAAGCGTAGAACACCAATAACATGACAAGATAAATGCAAATGAAAATGACACACAAATCGCACACACCACCCCTAGGGTACGCCTCACTGTTGCCTTGCCTCGAAAGGTGATCGTCGAGTAGAGGATGTCTTAGTAAGTCCTCATGATCCGGGAACCTGGCATGAGGGTAGCTTCTAAGGTGTCTTCCCATTGCTCTGGTGATCACCATGTCCCGAACCTCGAATTGACCCGAACACCTCCAACGGTGGTGCTACCTACCTCTCAATGGTGGGATGGCACTACTTTAAAGGACATTTACACAGACGAATTCCTTAGGGTAGGTAGACGACTCTAGATACTTGCTCTAAATTCAAAACAAATTCAAAAATACTTTTCACACCGACACCTTTTCAAAAAGCTTTCGAAAGCAATTTTTCAAACACTCTTGAGGACCGATACAAGAGTCGAACTGAAATTTTCAAAGAGACTTTTTAAAACCCACAGCTGAAAAGCAAACAAACCATTTTTGAAAACATAAGTGAGCAAGTATCTAAGAGCCCATGGATAACCATGGATAGAAAGGGTGCTAACACCTTCCCTTTCTATAATCTACCTCCCGAACCGAGAGCAATCTCTTTAAGGAATTTTTCTGTGCTTTTGTCCTTTCCATTTGGAGAAAATAAAAGACGGTGGCGACTCTTGCTTCCGCGACATTTCGCGAACCAGCGTTAAACAGTCAGTTCCAGATCCACCGATCACACCCAGCAAGGTAGACAGCAAGACACTGGGGCACAGGAACTCCATCCCGTTGGAGCCTTATCTCAAGTGGGTACGAGCCTGCTCCCAAAAGTTAGTGATGCCATATCCTCATGTTCTCCCTGTGATCAAAGAGCCAGTTTTGGAAGGAGAGGTGCCCTACACCATTCAACATCCTGACATGCCTACATCCTGGGAAGAAATGCAGAAGAGCTGGATCCAGCTTAAGGAAGAACAGAATTCTCTTGAGTCCAGTCTACATGCTAGTGAGAATAAGGTCTTGGAGCTCACCCGCCTACTGCACGAGGAAAAGACTCTCAACACCTACATTGCTCCAAAGAGGATGCGCAGTGTCTTTTGGGATTGATTTACTTTGTAATTTCTTGCCCATGAGGCTTTGATGTACTTAACAATTATTTCTTAATGATAACGTGTGTTCCCTTTTGTCTACAACAAATTTGAACTTTCGAACCCTTGAATGCATTGCATAAACACATATCATGCATCATGTGCATAACAGGTACTCTTTTTTACAGGTGGTTTAATCTTCTTCGCTGTTTATGTCAGCTCGCCATCATGAATCCTGAATCATCTACTGAGCAATCCATCAAGGCCCTCCAGGCCCAAAACGCCCAGTTCCAAGAGCTGATCATGAGTTTGGCCCAAGGTCAGGAGGAATTGAAGGCTCTGCTGGTCAAGAAGAAGAAGAAGAGAACTGTACTATTCAACACTGGCCGGAGGTTTGGTAACACACTGCAGAATGAGGTTGATCAAGCTGGTTCTTCTGTAGGGAAAGGAAGTCCCCAAGGGGGAAGGGTTCCTAGTCCGGTGGTCTCTGACAACGAGACCGACTTCAATGAAGAGCAGTACCCTCCAGCTGAAGACAAGTACAAGCAGTTAGAGGATCGTCTGAATGCCATAGAAATTCAACAAGTGTCTAGGTTGGATTTTGGAGACCTGGGTCTATCTTCTGGTGTGGTGATCCCACACAAGTTCAAAGCACCATCTTTCGCAAAGTACGACGGGGCGTCCTGCCCTAAGCTACATCTCAGATCTTATGTGCGGAAGATCCAGCCATATACTGTGGACAAGAACTTATGGATCCATTTCTTCTAGGAGAGTCTTTCAGGGACTCATCTCGAATGGTTCTATCAGCTGGATGGAACCAAGGTTCGTAACTGGGAGGACTTGGCTACTGCTTTTTACAAGCAGTATCAGTATAATGCCGACCTCGCTCCTACACGTACCCAACTCCAGGGTATGTCGCTAGGATCGGGAGAAGGTTTTAAAGAGTATGCACAGAAGTGGAGGGACCTGGCTGGCAGGGTGCAGCCGCCGTTAACCGACCGTGAGCTTGTGGACATGTTCTTAGGGACCCTATCCGGGCCGTTCTTCAATCATCTCATCGGTAATTCATCTGCAGGGTTCACAGATCTCATTCTGACTGGGGAAAGGATATAAGCTGGTATGAAATCAGGAAAGATACAGAAAGGTGCGTCCTCAAGTTCTGAGAAGAAGCCTTTCAAAAAGGAAGCCAGTGCTGTGTATGGGCCCAAAAGGCAAAACAAACCGGAATGCCGCCAAGCTATCAACGCGGTGGTGATTGCAAAGCCTGCTGCTGCTCCTCGGCAACCTAACCAACCAAGGGCTGAGAGACCCAGAAGAGAATATACTCGGCTTAGTATGACCTTGTCACAGATCTTGCCGCAACTGTTATCGACCAACTTGGTAACCGTCAGAGAAGCTCCGAAGGTGGTAAACACCACCTCTCCGAAGTATAATCCCAATGCCCGCTGCGCTTATCACTCTGATAGCCCGGGGCATTCTACCGATGATTGCTGGGCCCTGAGAAATAAGGTTCAAGACCTTATCGACGCCAAGGAAATACAATTTGAGGCGCCCGAAAGGCCCAATGTTGTGACTGCTCCTATGCCCCAGCATGGAGTGAATGCTATTGAGGAAGACCTATATGCAGTTTCTGTGGATGATGTTGCTACCCCTTTATTGACTGTTAAGAGGAACCTGTTGCTAGCCAGTTTATTTCCGGGTTGTAGCAAGGGTTGCCTTCTGTGTGCCGTTTCCCCTGCTGGTTATCCGTTGCTGAAATCAGGCGTCCAAAACCTGATGGATAGCAAAGAAATCTTGTTCAAGAAGACCGCTGTTCCTATTGTTCCTACTGCAGAAGTATCTGTCGTCACCATTTTCAACAATCCTACCAAGGCTCCCCCGAGGAAGCCAGTCAAAATCATGTCTGTTGCACCTATTATCATTACTATTCCGGGGCCCCTCCCCTATAAATCTGACAAGGCTGTCCCATGGCATTACGGGGCAGATGTGTATGTGCTTGGAGTGAAGCAGGAGTTCAACACCAGTACCGACATCAGTAACATCACTGGTCCCTCTAAAGTTACTCGCAGTGGCAGGCTCTTCTCGCCTGACATTGCGCCACCAGTTATCCGAAGACCTCTTATCATCACGTCTACAAGTGCGCCTGTTTCCCCTTCTGGTCAAGTCTCTACCCCTGCTGCCGAGTCATCTGACACTCGGGGCAAAGGGATTGATGATGTGCCTGCCCGGATGGAGGCACCAAAGATTGTTAATGTTGAAGCCTCCCAGCAAGAGATGGAGGAAATCCTTAAGATCATCAAGAAGAGCGATTTCAACATCGTTGAACAGCTGGGGCATACCCCCTCTAAGATCTCCATGCTATCATTATTGTTGTGCTTAGAGGCCCATACCAAGGCCCTGATTTCATTTCTGAAGACGGCTCATGTGCCACAAGAAACATCTGCGGATCAATTTACTAATTGTGTGGCTAACTTGACCGCCGACAATGGGTTGGGATTCTCTGATGCTGATCTGACTTCCAAGGGAAAGAACCACAATGATGCTCTGCATGTTTCCATTGAATGCAGGGGCACTACTCTTGCACACGTGTTGGTGGACACCGGTTCTTCGCTGAATGTATTGCCCAAGAAGGCCTTAGACAGGTTGGATTGTGAGGGTTTGGAGTTGAAGCCTAGTAACATTATTGTCCGAGCCTTTGACGGATCGAAGAGGATGGTACATGGAGAGGTAGATATTCCGATCCGGGTTGGTTCCCAAGTCTTTGATTCAACATTCTATGTGATGGATATTCGTCCATCTTATTCCTGTTTGCTGGGTCGACCTTGGATTCACAAGGCTGGGGCTGTGACCTCCACTCTACACCAAAAGCTCAAATACCCTATCAGAGGGAAGATTGTTACAGTGCAGGGGGAGGAAGAATACATGGTTAGTCATCTGAACTCGTTCCGGTATATAGAGATGGACGGGGAGTTTATTGAAACCCCCTTTCAACATTTTGAAGAGGTACCTCCAACATTGGCGTCAGCGGAAACAGTGATTGAAGAAGACTTTCCTCTGAAGATGGCTTCCTTGAAGGACGCCCGGGCTGTAATTGAAAAAGGTGAATGCACAAACTGGGGCAGGCTCCCTGATTTTACTCCTAAAACTGACAAGTTTGGGCTGGGTTTCACTGTAGAGGCTCAGAGGGCTGTACGCAAAGCAAGGATCGGAAGACCCCCCGTGTTCATTACCAACCCGGGAGTGAATGCTATTGAAAGCAATACGGAGGAATCTGAGTTTGATAGCTGGATCTATCCGACGACCGACGGTGGACTGAACAATTGGACTACAAAAGACCACATACCTGTTACTTTTGTTACGCAGTAATGAATTCCTTTGTTTTTTTATTTGTAATGAACAATAAATTGAAACTTTATGGCCCGGTGTCGTACCCGGGGCACCGTGGCTTCATTTGTGAGGGATTATTACTTGTCATTTCCATATATCATGAATAAAAACATTGGACGTTTTTCGCATTTCAAATCTTGTGCTCCCTTTCTTTCTTTCTTTATATATTGCAAAACAACTATATTTACACACACACACTCATACAGGTTCCAATCCACTCTGGATCTCACTGGTAACGACTCTGCTACTGCCAGTTATGACTTCGAAAATCCGATCAACTTAGCCGAAGACGAAGGTGAAGATGATTGCGAAGTGCCTGGTGAGCTTGCAAGACTGTTACTCCAGGAAGAGAGGGCCATTCAACCACATGAAGAGCCAGTGGAAATGGTAAATCTGGGTACTGAGACAGACCGAAAGGAAGTCAAGATTGGTGCTAATCTAGAGCTCAGCATGAAACAACGGCTGATCCAGATGCTGCATGACTACATGGAAATATTTGCCTGGTCTTACGAAGACATGCCTGGGTTGGATACCGACATTGTGGTTCATCACTTGCCTACCAAAGAAGATTGCCCTCTGGTAAAGCAGAAGGTCCGCCGTATGCGTCTAGAGATGTCCGAGAAGATCAAAGCTGAGGTTATGAAACAATTCGATGCCGGGTTTCTAGCAGTGACTTCTTACCCTCAATGGGTTGCCAATGTGGTGCCGGTACCGAAGAAAGATGGTAAGGTCAGAATGTGTGTCGATTACAGGGATCTGAACAGGGCCAGCCCCAAGGATGACTTCCCTCTACCTCACATCGACGTTCTGGTTGACAATACTGCTCAGCATAAGGTGTTCTCCTTCATGGATGGTTTTTCAGGTTATAATCAGATCAAGATGGCTCCTGAAGATATGGAAAAGACTACCTTTGTTACTCAGTGGGGCACCTTCTGCTACAAGGTCATGCCATTCGGGTTGAAAAATGCTGGGGCAACCTACCAACGTTCCATGGTTGCTTTATTTCATGACATGATCCACCATGAGATAGAAGTATATGTCGACGACATGATTGCAAGGTCCCAAACTGAAGAGGAACACCTTGACCATCTACATAAGCTGTTTGACCGTTTGAAGTTGTACAAGCTGAGGTTGAACCCGAACAAGTGCACCTTCGGGGTGAGATCTGGAAAGTTGCTAGGCTTCATCGTGAGCGACAAAGGTATTCAAGTGGACCCTGCCAAGGTTAAAGCCATACAAGAGATGCCAGTTCCCAAGACAGAGAAAGAAGTCAGAGGCTTTCTAGGACGTCTGAATTACATTGCCCGATTCATCTCGCACCTAACTGCTACCTGTGAGCCAATCTTCAAGCTGCTGAAGAAAGATCAGGTAGTACGTTGGAATGATGAATGTCAGGCCGCTTTTGACAAAATCAAAGAGTATCTCCAAGAACCACCCATCCTTATGCCACCAGTTGAAGGGAGACCTCTAATACTTTACTTGACAGTACTTGACAGTTCAATGGGGTGTGTGATGGGGCAGCATGACGAGTCTGACCGAAAAGAGCACGCCATTTATTACCTTAGCAAAAAGTTTACCGACTGTGAAACCTGATACTCACTGCTCGAGAAAACTTGCTGCGCTTTGGTATGGGCTGCTCGTCGGCTGAGATAGTATATGCTGACTCACACTACTCTGTTGATTTCAAAGATGGATCCAATAAAGTATATCTTCGAAAAGCCTGCTCTGTCTGGAAGAATAGCAAGATGGCAGATGATCTTGACAGAATACGACATCCAGTACACGACTCAGAAGGCAATCAAAGGAAGTGTGGTGGCAGACTATTTGGCACACCAGGCAGTAGACGACTACCAATCAATGAACTTTGAGTTTCCTGACGAGAGCATCATGGTAGTGACTGATTGTGAAGTACCTGGACCGGATGAAGGACCTGAGGAAGGATCCCGATGGTCTATGCACTTTGACGGAGCCTCCAACGCTTTGGGTAATGGCATCGACGCTGTGATCATATCCCCCAAAGGCACTCATACTCCACTTACTGCCCAGCTATGTTTCAACTGCACCAACAACATGGCGGAGTATGAGGCATGCATCATGGGTCTTCAAGCTGCAATTGACTTAAGGATCAAGTTTCTGAGTGTCTTCGGAGATTTTGCTCTCGTGATCAATCAGATCAAAGGCGCGTGGGATACGAAACACCCAAACCTTATTCCTTACAAAGAGTGTGTGTTGACATTGATCCCCCATTTCACAGAGATAACTTTTGAACACTTCCCCAGAGAGGAGAATCAGTTGGCGGACGCGTTGGCTACGATGTCTTCTATGTTCAAATTCAAATGGGACAATGAGGCTCCCCGGATCATTATCTGGAAACTGGACGAACCTGCATACTGTTGTGATCTTGAGGCTGAGATAGTAACTGAGAAACCTTGGTATCATGAGGTGAAGAGGTATCTGGAAGCTCAAGAATACCCTGAAGGTGCATCCGTCAATGACAAGAAGTTTCTGAGAAGGTTCACAGCAAAGTTCTTCCTCAGCAACGGCATTCTCTACAAGCAGAACCATGATTCAACTTTACTGCGTTGTGTGGATAAGACTGAAGCAGAAAGGATCATGGCAGAGCTACATGAAGGTACCTTCGGAACGCATTCCAGTGGACACACCATGGCAAAGAAAATCCTTCGGGAAGGATATTTCTGGTCCACAATGGAAGCTGATTGTTACCAACATTCTCGGACATGTCATAAGTGCCAGATTTATGCAGATAAGGTGCACGTTCCTCCAGTTCCTCTGAAAGTCTTAACAACACCTTGGCCTTTTGCAATGTTGGGCATTGATATGATCGGCGAGATTAAACCTACGGTATCCAATGGGAATCACTTCATCCTGGTTGCGATTGATTACTTCACAAAGTGGGTTGAAGCAGCTTCCTACGCTACAGTAACCAAGAACGTCGTGGCACGGTTCATTCGGCACAACCTGATCTGTCGATACGGCGTCCCAGAAAGGATCATTACGGACAATGGTACCAATCTTAATAACAAGATGATCACTGAGCTCTGCGAGCAATTCAAGATACAGCACCATAACTCTTCTCCTTACCGGCCGAAGATGAATGGGGCTGTAGAAGCAGCTAATAAGAATATCAAAAAGATTATGCAGAAGATGACAGTGACCTATAAAGATTGGCACGAGATGTTACCGTTCGCTCTACATGGGTACCGTACCTCAGCAAGGACGTCAACCAGGGTAACTCCCTTTTCCTTGGTCTATGGCATGGAGGCAGTCTTGCCGATTGAAGTTCAGATACCCTCTCTCCGGATAATGAAGGATGCAGATCTGAGCGAAGATGACTGGATCCAGACTCGACTTGATCAGTTAAACCTAATTGACGAAAAGAGACTCACTGTTATCTGTCATGGTCAAACGTATTAAAAACGGATGATCAGGGCATTTAACAAGAAAGTCAGACCACGAGAGTATCAAGTTGGGGACCTGGTAATCAAACGCATCATTCTCCCTCAAAGTGATCCCAGGGGCAAATGGACCCCTACATACGAAGGGCCATTTGTGGTTAAACATGTGTTCTCAGGAGGAGCCATGATTCTAACCACTATGGATGGTGACGACCTTCCTCACCCCGCCAATGCAGACATAGTAAAAAGATACTACGCATGATAAAAGACCCGCTAGGTTGACATACCTAGGCAAAATTAGGGCTTCCCGGCGAACCAAAAGGGTTCGGGCAAAAATAAGGGATGAAATGAAAAAATCTGTACACCCGGCAAGTCGAAAACCTGAAAAGGCGGCTTGGGCAAAAATGGGTATCCCGGTGGACTGAAAACCCGAAAGGGCGGTCCAGGCAAAAGTTAGGGATTAAAGCGTAACATTATGTCTCATTGGATCACCTTGCATCCAGAATCCGATATCAACTATCAAGTTCAGACGGCATCGATCAATCAGCTTCATCTTCAATTGAGCAGCCAAGTGATGAGACGCTCGAAGATATAAAGGCGATAGCAGAGTTGGAACCCAGTGGGATTATTCTTTTCACATAGCTGTTTTGTTTTCCTTTTATATAAATTGTATAAACTCTATTGTTCGGAGGCGTTCTCTTACTAGGACGTCAGCCTCTTGTACATAAATGCCTATTTACAGGCAAATTCAAAAATCAATACAAATTCACTTTTCAGATCAATTGCCAATTATTTTTCCTTTTTCTGTTTTGTTTTGCGAAGAACGTCCAATGTTCAATTGTGATATATGCATTTGACACTAATTGCTAACCCATAAATATTTGCATGCGAAACAAAGGATTAATTACAGGTAACATCAGAAACAGGGGCAATAATGAGTTGTCTAAGCAATCTAATTGCTCTGTCCACCAAGGTACCAAGGTAAGTTCGGCTGAAGAATGTAACCCAGATACCTTCACTCCCCACCGAGTAAGACAAGATTCAATATTTCTCCCCAAGCAGTTAGTCTCCCGTCAGCCCTACAAGGCACAACATCTCCAGTAAGTCAGTGACACTCTCCCCGAGCAGAGTTAGGCTACAGTCAGCCTTAGGGAAGTTGGACATCCCCAGTAGATCTCAACATTCCCCAACGGAGCATACAAACATTCCTCTACAAGCATCCCCGACAATCTTGATCTAAGATTGTTCCCCGGTGGAATACCAGACATCCGGTGGAGCCTTCCCCAGTACAGTCTCAGAAGTCTCCCCAGGAGAATTGAATCCATCTCCCCAGTAGGAAGCTTATCCCCAGTAGATTCGGGAAGCTATCCCCTGCATAGCACGAACGCGTCTCCCAGACTTTTTGTTCAAAGGTTATTTCCCCACCAGGATATAACTGGGTTATCCTCAGCTAGTTGCCACGGAAAGATCGTCCCCAATGAAGTCTTCCTATCCCCAGCAGAGTTCATCAATTCCCTCAACAAAGCTTATCAATGATATCCCCAGCGGAGTTATCAGCAACATCTCAGCAAAGTGCCTCTCTTCCCACAGAGCATTCCCCGCAGAGTAATCTCCTCAACAAGTTTATTCACCAACAGAGTCATCTTCTCCTACCGGTATTCTTGCAACCATCATCCCCAGCGGAAACAGAGAACACTATTCTTCAACATCAACCTAGGAGTTAACTTCCCGGCACCCGTCAAGGATTTATTTTCCTAGACGACAATACATTCACGAACATCACATCTTCATACATTATAGCATGCACATACGCATCATGAACATACAATCTCATTTATTTTGAGAACATCACGCATGTCATACATCATGACATTACATACAACTAACGTTTTGTCTTTTCAGGACAAAGGTTAATACAAAGATGATTACTAGCAACTGTCGTAATTCCAGATCCGATTCCTGTATCTTGCCAGGGTGTATCTGTTGACGACCAATTCCAGACTCGATTCCTGTATCCTGCCAGGGCACGTCTGAAGAGTTTGAAGATCCGATTCCTATATCTTGCCAGGGTGTATCTGTTGACGACTATATTCCAGACTCGATTCCTGTATCCTGCCAGGGCACGTCTGAAGAGTTTGAAGATCCGATTCCTGTATCTTACCAGGGTGTATCTGTTGATGACTAATTCTAGACTCGATTCCTGTATCCTGCCAGGGCACGTCTAAAGAGTTTGAAGATCCGATTCTTGTATCTTGCCAGGGTGTATCTGTTGACGACTATATTCCAGACTCGATTCCTGTATCCTGCCAGGGCACGTCTGAAGAGTTTGAAGATCCGATTCCTGTATCTTACCAGGGTGTATCTGTTGATGACTAATTCTAGACTCGATTCCTGTATCCTGCCAGGGCACGTCTGAAGAGTTTGAAGATCTGATTCCTGTATCTTGCCAGGGTGTATCTTTTGACGACTAATTCCAGACTCGATTCCTGTATCCTGCCAGGGCATGTCTGAAGAGTTTGAAGATCCGATTCCTGTATCTTGCCAGGGTGTATCTATTGACGACTAATTCCAGACTCGATTCCTGTATCTTGCCAGGGCACGTCTGAAGAGTTTGAAGATCCGATTCCTGTATCTTGCCAGGGTGTATCTGTTGACGACTAATTCCAGACTCGATTCTTGTATCCTGCCAGGGCACGTCTGAAGAGTTTGATGATCCGATTCCTGTATCTTGCCAGGGTGTATCTGTTGACGACTAATTACAGACTCGATTCCTGTATCCTGCCAGGGCACGTCTGAAGAGTTCGAAGATCCGATTCCTGTATCTTGCCAGGGTGTATCTGTTGACGACTATTTCCAGATTCGATTCCTGTATCTAGCCAGGTCACATCTGTGAGTAACTGATTGAAGATTCGTTACCTGTATCCAGCCAGGGCACATCTACATAAAGAGTTTGAAGATCAACCCCTGTAACAGGCCAGGTAACTATTTTTCTTTCTCAGGTACGCAAGTTCTCGCTAAGGAATCTCTTACGCGATCGACACCTAGATGGCATCTGTAAGCCCATCCACATACCGACAGTCTCCAAATGGCATCCATAAGCCCATTCCTGACAAAGTTCTGTCACACTTCCAGATGGCATCTATAAGCCCATCCTCCTATCCATTATCCCTCCAAATGGCATCTGTAAGCCCATTCCCTCCATCGCACTGCTGACACTCTACTATGTGAGTGCAAATTTCTGGGCACTCTAGTGTTCAATCATCTTCCACCATCGGATTACGAAAGGCACGCCAGCCAATCTACATCCTCAAGTCTAAGAAGATTGAACAGGGGCAACTGTTCTACCCCAAAATTTGCCCTCCCATATTCTTCAAGATTTGCCAAGATCAAGGTTCAAAATCCCTCAAGGGTTGCACAGTCCCATTGCCTCCTAACACAGTCAAAATTAGGGTTTTGGTTCTTGCAAAGAAGTTGAGGTTTTCAAGGGTCCAATCAAGTCCCACATGCCCATATACATTGTCAAGCATCCATATGTCAAGTTTCAAGACTCACAACATCAAATTGCATAGTCAAAAACCCTAAATGCTTCACAGTCAACTACAGGGGCAAAATGGTCATTTGACAGTCAAAAGTCAAAATTTTTGGTCAACATCTTATTTTGAAGCCACAATCATCATTTGATCAATTCTTGATCATGATTCTCAAAGCATGGCTCAAAAAGTCTCAAGATGCAAAAGTTTCTATTTTTGGACAGTTCAAAAGTCAACTGCAAATTGACCAAGGCATAACTTCTTCATGGTTTATCAGAAAAATTCCATCCAATGCTCATTTTGAAGAGAATGACATTTCCTACAACTCATCTTCACACTCCAAGTCCAAGAAATTCTCTCACAAAAAGATATCAATTTCAACATTATAGGTCATTTTCAAAAGTCAACAAAAAGGCACTTTAAGTCAAAGACCATAACTTGAGATTGGTAAATCAAAATGACATGGGACCAAAGGCATTGGTTAGAGGACTTCAAGACCTTTTCAAAATGTCCAAGAACATGATCATAGCTTCAAAATTGAGCAAGATATGCATTGGAGAAGTTGGGAAATTTTTGGGAATTTTCAAAAGTCAACTTTGCCTAAAACACTTCAAAATTGCTAATGGGCCTCAAATTCTTCCTTGAATCATTACCCAAAGCCTATGCACGACCCATTGAGCTTAAAAGGATTTATTTCCTTATTTTTAATTAATTAATTGAATTTTTATTCTTATTAATTCATTTAATTAGTTTTAATTGTAGAAAAATATCAAATAATGGTTGTCAAATCTTTTTATGCAGCAAATATACTCCAAATATGCTAAAGATTTCGTGCATCAATCAACAAGACAAGATCTTCCATAATTGGCAAAGTTTCATTGAAAAAAAGATTGAAATTTCATGATTGAAAATCAAATATTCAAATCATAAATTCATGGATCCATGGGCTTGTTTTTGACCTAATTTGCTTCACATACTTATGCAAGAGTGAACCCTACTCAGAGATACACGAACAAGCTGTTGAGAATACATAACCAAGTTGCAAAAAACTCAAGAAATTTGGAAAACTGATATCATACTTGCAGCACGTTTCAAAGCATAAAAAGGATTCTAACACATTGCTGGACCTTCCAGGAGTCTTTTGGCATCAAGAATCAGTCCAAACGCGCAAAGAATCATAGAACATAAGCCATACAGTTTGCCACATTTTCTTGAATTCCATATCATGATTCATGCGCATTTGATACATATTATTGGTTGTTTTGTATTCACAGGAACCTTCTGAAGCTAATGATATGATTCAATTGCATTATAAGGCTTTGTATCGTGATTTGCCATTAACATGTTTTAGGGTTTCAGAGCTCAAAAATTGGGGCTTTGCATATGCTGTAAAATTGGACTATCAAACCAGTATAGATAAATTCCTTGCAACGAGACGAATCGATTGAAACCCTCGCGCCCAATTTATATAAGCTGTAGGCGTAATCGCTATTTTCACTATTTCACTTAGTGGGGGTTTAAAACCCCTGCTACTTGTTTTATATTTACAGGAAAAATATGAAGAAGAAGCATGCGTGGCAAGGTGTGACAGGAGCATTCAAACTGCGCGCATAATTTTTTGTTTATACCACTAACATTTGTTTTTTTTATATAATAATTACTCTCCATTATATGAACAAGCGCGTTGCCTGGCTCAGTTGGTTGATGAGGTGTATTGCAAGCATTGGGACCTGGGTTCGATTCCCAGGTCCCCCACATATTTCATGATTTTTGTCCTAACATATTCACACGCAGCGCTTCTCCAACACCCTACCATACGCACTCATGCTTAAGACTGCCACGCGTTCATGATGATTGATCCAAGGGCCACTGAACGAATTCCATAGTACACTCTAGTCAACAACATGCACTCAATCTGGAAAGTCAAACAAAGGCCTTGTGTTCATGGGCCAGGATTGCTTCAAAACACCTCCATTTGGGCCTGAAACCCCCCTTGGTTTGCATATTTTTTTAATTCTATTTTCTTTTCTTTTCTAATTCTTTTTAATTGTTTTAATTGTTTTTTCACCATAAAATAATTTTCCATAATAAAAACAGAAAAATCAAAAATTGTAAAATATGTTTAATTATATTTAATTTCACCATTAAAATATTTTTGTAAATAAATTTCAATAACTAACTTAGTTAAATTAGGTTTTAATTTTGACACTTTCCTTAATAAATAAAAAATGCATAGAATTAGGTTTTTTTTGACATTTTCATCTTTTTCTTAAATAAATTATTAATCATCATTATTTATCATTATTATTAATTATTATTATTTTTGTAAATAAATATGTAAATTAACTAGTAAATTAGGTTAACTTTAATATTTTCTTAAATAATTAAAATAACTTAGAATTAGGGTTTCTCTTGATTTTAATTTTCCTTATTTTCATAAATACAAACACATAAAAAACACTTTATTTTCTTTAATTAAATAATTCATTTGGTTTTAATTTAATTTAATTTCAAGCAAAGGGTCAAAACCCTCGGACGTTCAATTTTAATTTCTATTTCGCGCATTATTTTCTTTTAAATATTATGTAACTGCTCAAGGAATGTAATAGTAATTAGGTATTTATTTATTTTCCGCATCTTTTATCAAAAACGGGTCTTTGTATTTTGGCGATGTATAGACCCGCGCCTTGTAATAACGTAGTTTTATCTTTCCGCTTTTAATTTTCTGCACTCTTAAATTCTAACTTTATATGAAATAATGTATGCTAATTAAAAACAAGCGTAGCTCACAATGCCATGATCAAAGATAAATGTTAAACTGAAAACAACACACAAATACACACACCACTTCTAGGGTACGCCTCATCTGTTGCCTTCGAAACGTGGTCGTCAAGTATAGGACGTTTTAGTAAGTCCTTATGTCCATGATCCAGTTGCCTCGAAATAGTTGCCTCGAAACAGTTGCCTCGGAACGGTTGCCTCGGATTTAAAAAAGGATCAAGGACATAAGGGTAGCTTCTAAGGTGTCCTACTGTTGCTTCGGTGACCACACTGTCCCTACAATCGAATTGACCCGAACACCTTCAACGGTGGTGCTACCTACCTCTCAATGGTGGGATGGCACTACCTTAAGGACTCTTACACAGCCGAATTCCTTAGGGTAGGTAGATGACTCATGGATACTTGCTCTATTCAAAAACAAATCAAAAACCTTTTCACACCGACACTTTCAAAAAGCTTTCAAAACAATTTTTCAAACACTCTTGAGGACTGATACAAGAGTTATTCAGAAATCTTTAAAAGAAACTTTTTCAAACCCACGCACATTTTGAAAAGCAAACAATTTTTGAAAACATAAGAGCAAGTACCTAAGAGCCCGTGGATAACCACAGATAGAAAGGGTGCTAACACCTTCCCTTTCTATAATCTCCCTCCCGAACCCGAGAAACATCTCGAAAAGGAATTTTGCTGTGCTTTTGTCCTTTCCTTGTTGGAGAAAATAAAAGACGGTGGCGACTCTTGCTTACCGCGACATTTCGCGAACCAGCTTAAAAAGCAGTCAGTTCTATTTCCACCGATCACACTAAGGAACGGTCAAAAAGCACAGGAAAGACCTTTGAGATGTTTTCTTGAGTTCGGGGAGTAGATTATAGAAAGGGAAGGTATTAGCACCCTTTCTATCCATGGTTATCCATGGGCTCTTAGTTACTTGTTTAGATCACTTGCTTTGCTTTTCAATTGTTTGAAATGGTGCTTTGTGTATGGTTTTAAAAGGTGTTTTGAAAAGAGGCCATCGTTGTGGCAACCTTTGTAATGATTCTTGTTTGAATGTATACAAAGGTGTTTTTGTCTTTTGAAAAGTTTTCAATGTTTGAAAGTAGAATTTTGAAATTGTGTTGTGAAGTGTGTTTTAAAAATAGCAAGGATGTTTTTTTGCAAGTTTTTGATCAAGTAACTAAGAGCTATCTACCCTATTTTACTCAAAGATCTTTCTTATGTTTTTTAACCCTTTTAACAATATTGTTTCACTATTGTATTTGGTGAACAACCTTGTGTTAGGATGTCAAACAGGACAGGCGCGAGTCATCGTATAGGCCATGATAGCAATGGTGCTAAGTATTTTTGGCAATTTTCTTGAGGGACTTGATCATTTTGTTTAGGCAACTCAGATAGCGTCATCGAGGGACTATGATCTTTTGTTTTGTTTTTGTTTTGCCAAAGTACTCAACATGCATAGCATGGCCTATTTTTGAAGGCAACAAGTGGATTGTAACCCTAGGGGTGCAAGTGTGCATTGTGTTTGTTTTTCATGCATTTTTGTCTTTGATTAGGTCAAACTAATTGTTGATTTTTGATTTTTGCATACAAACCCTAATTCTCTATTCATGGCATAATTGAAAGCATTTAAGTGCGTAAAAATAAATCTAAGCTATTACAACATGATTATGGGGATGGGGGTACAAGTTTTGAATATGGGGTATTTTGCAAGAAATTTAAATCCTAAATTATTACAACCAAATTAAATTTACAATGCATAATATTTAAATGTACAAAATTTAAATGGCAAAATAAACAAATATTAAATAAAATGTATTATGCAAAAATGAAGTTTTTATGTATGTAAAAATATTTTCAATGTAAAGAAATATAAATAAATAAATAAAAAAAGATTGATTATATTTATAAAAGGGGTAAACCCTAATTCTTTTAAGAAAATAATGTTATATATTATTTATATACAAAAATATATTAATATGTACAAAAATAAAAATATATTGAAAAAAGGGTATTTTTTTAGTATAAAAAATATTAAAAATAAAAATGTAATATTTTTGTATTTTTATTCTATGTTTTTAATAAAATAAAGTATATATGTATGTATGTATATGTGTATATATATATATATATATATATATATATATATATATATATATATATATATATATATATATATATATATATATATATATATATATATATATATATATATATATATATATATATATATATATATATATATATATATATATATATATATATATATATATATATATATATATATATATATATATATATATATATATATATATATATATATATATATATATATATTAAGTGTGTATAAAATAAAATAAAATATTTACAAAAAATATATATTCAAGAAAATATTTTCAATGTGAATAAAAATAAGAAATGAAAATAAAAGTATTTTTTACATTATTTTCAAGTTTTAATAAATAATATAAAGTATTTAAACATTTTAATGTTAGAAATAATTAAAATAAATACCAAATAAATGTAAAAATTTATGAAAATATTTTTTAGGCATTTTTTATGTTTGGAAATAAAATAATAAAGTCAGAAATGAAATTAAAATGCAAAAATAATAAAAATACAAAGAAATGGGCCAGGGGGTGTGAAACTGAAAAAGAAGGTGTTAGAAGCAAAAAAGCCAAGCCCAACCCATCAGCTTCATCTTCTTCCTCCAACACTGTGAACAACGCGCGTCTGTTATGTACAAACTCGTATCTCCTGTATTTGTGATCTTTTGACAAAACTCAAAACATGAAACTTGTTGAGCATCAAGCCACGATTCTAACCATATAAAAAACTTAATCTAACTCTCAAAGACCAGAGAGAATTTCTCTGGCCCTAATTTTTAACCTAGTTTTTTCAAAAAGTTCATGGATGAAATTCTCTTAGCACGTTTAATATAAATGAAAACTGAGCATAGGTATGGTTTCAGGGCAATGAGTACTACATCTTTCATTCACAAACCTAAGGCTAAATGTTCCTAAATAGAGAGATAGAAGTTTATAAAAAACCTGTTTCAGTTGGATTCGAGTTGGACAATGCAACAACTTTCAGTGAGGCCTGAGGTTCTTTTGAGCTTTCTTGATGTTCCCTGAACCTTTCCTAATGCTTAGTTTGTTCTGAAATGGCCTGAATCAACCTCTAGAAGTCAACCTGCATAAGCTTGAAACATAAATGGTGAACACTGTAAATGGAGTTAAAGTTGGCAATAGAGGTTTGGGACAGCTTGAGTGAGTTGAATGGAAGGTGTTTGAAGTGGAAAGGAGCAAAACGCACGAGCAAAATGAGCTATGGCACTCAAGTTGCAGCAACTGCCCTGTTTTGCAAGTTTTTGGTGTTTTGGTGCTCAAGGGTCTTTGAGGGATGATTGGCTCGTGTTTTTGGCTTACAAGGATGTTCAAAACTTGTTTGAAATGTTGGCTTAAGTTGAATATATCAGATATGTGAGTTATGTCCTTTTGGTACAATGCCTTGGTTTTGAAGCAAAAAGTGGAAGTTGACAATGCAAGGGTTGTACTGGCTTGTAACCTAGCTGCACAAAGTGTTTGAGCTTTGCCTAACATTAGGGAGCCTTGTTTGCAGCAAAAAGCTTGGTGTATGGCTCAAGAAATGAAACTTGACATAAAGCATGTTTTATGTAAATGGAAGTGTGATCTTTATACCCAAAATGGAATTGTTCATTGTATAATGCTCCCTTGATCAGAACAATGCCTCTAACCAATGTATTTGCATTAAATTTTTGAGTGTAAATTGGTTTAGAGACGTGTAATCAAGTACAAAGCTAGTTTGGTCAGATTTTGCAAGTTGTATGAACATGTATTGGCCATGGTTACAAAGTGAGTTTTTGCCAACTTCAAGAATTCGATTCTCCCTAACCACAAATGTATTTGAGGAGTTCTTGGACAATTTGGAAAACTTGAAACATGTAATATAATCCATATTTGAAATGCAACTTGAGACTCCCAGTGGAACTATGTGAAAAATGGCCAAGAAGATGGGTCAAAATCCTGCCTAACTAGGGCAAAAATTTCTCTAAGTTAAAAGTTTTAAGGACCCTTGTTCCAAAAATCATAACTTGAGATCCAAACTTCTTTTGAGAAAACTTTGTGAATCAAATTTGTAGACTTTGTGGAGGACTACAACTTTCATGTTGTAAGTCTTGTTTGAATCCATTTTCATCTTGGTGAAAATATGGGACAAAGTTAGGAAAAATTAAGAAAATTTCATAATTTAGAAAATTTCTAAGTTATGAAAATTTTCAATTTCAAACCCTAATTTTCAATTTTGGGTTTCTTGATGAACAAGTTTCATGATTTGACATATCTTGATGAAAAATGACCCTTGACACTTGATTTTGACTAAAAAGTCAAAGTTTGACTTTTCAGTGTATAGTCAAATTTTGATTAGTTGACTGAAAAATTCATCTGTCAATCCTATGCATTTGAGATCTTTTGAACTTGTTGAATAGGTCAAGATAATGTCATTTAGTCCTTGAGCCCATGGTTGAACTTAATTTGCCTTTGGCTAGGTCAAACAGTCAAAAATTGCCTTTGTACAGTCAAAACCCTAAAAATGACCATTTGCCCTTTTGGTGATCTGATCAAATTTCTTGTGGAATTGTGGTCCAAACTTGATCAAATGGTTCATATGAGCTCATAATGTTGATGTGGGTCAAAATTCATGAGGTTTGACTGTAGATTGGCCACAGTTGACTTTTTCCCCAATACAATTGATTTCTCGGTCAACTGTCCAATTGACTGGGCAAAAACTTGATTCAAGACTTGAAACTTGGTATGGGAAAACTTATGAGTCCAACATGAAGTATGAAAGTCAATTTGGGCATTGTAGGCCAAAATATCCCTGTGCAAACTCAAACCCTAATTTAGGTTAACAGTTCAAGGAGATGTCTTGAGCAGAGCAAACCCTAGCTTGGTCTTGAATTCCAAGAGTCTTGTGATGAGAAAATGTTGATAAAATGAGAGGGAAAATTTTGGGGTACAACAGTTGCCCCTGTTCAATCTTCTTGAACCTGAGGAGTTAGATTGGCAAGTTTTCCTTTCGTGACTCAAAGGTAAAAGAGGATTAGACACTAGAGTGCCCGTAAATTTGCACTCGTCAAAATATTATTGAGGGAATGGGCTTAAAGATGCCATTTGGAGATGGTAGAATCTTGCTGGAGATGGGCTTAAAGATGCCATCCAAGAATGTTTGTTGAACTGCAATGTTGTAGGTCAGAAGAATGAGCATCAAAATGGTATCCGTGTCTGGAATGCATTTGAACTATATCTGGAGACTGAGTCTGTATGAGCAAAGGAATGGCGTCCGTGTCTGGAGCGTATCCGAGCTGTAACTATATTTGATCTTTGAATGAATATCAGAATGACTGCCGTGTCTGGAGTGTATCTGGGTAACAGAGAAAAATCTGCGTATGGAGCGACTGTGTGTTGGGGATAAATTCCGAATGAGTGACATAATAGAAACCGTGTCTGGAGCGTATCTGGACTGTATATGAAGTTGAGATCTGTATGAGTTGCAGAATGACTTCCGTGTCAGGAATGTATCTGAGACTGTAACGGGGATCTGAATAAGTGATAAAATGACTTCCGTGGCGACTGCACTGGGGAGAATCAAACTCTTGGTGTAAGGGCCAGAATGGCATCCGTGTTTGGAGCGTATCTGAATCTTGAAGTTGATAACTGAATCTGAATGAGAGATAGAATGGCCGCCGTGTCTGGAGCGTATCTAGTCCGTATCAGATTGCTGAAGTCTGAATGAGTAGTAGAATGACCGTCGTGTCTAGGGTGTATCTGTATTGTATTTTGACTTGAAATTCTGAATGAATAATAGAATGACCGCCGTGTCTGGGGTGTATCCATACTGTATCTGAATATTTGTTAATGATAGCCTTTTAATCTTATCCTGAAAAGGGTAAAATGTTAGCTAAAACACAAAGTTATGTTGCATGATATGTATGATGCAATAGAATATGTTTCATCAATGTTTATGATATATGAATGTAATGGATGTGCATGTAAGCTGAGTAGCTGTCTTGTTGAGGAAAATAAATCCTTGATAAGTGGAGACAATGAAATCTTTGACTGCTGTCGGAGGAAGTAAATTCCTGACCGATGCTGTGGATTCAAAAATCTCTGATTGTTGAAGATGAGAAATCCTTGCTGACTGCTTAGGGATTAAAGGTCTTTGATTGTTGAGAATGAGAAATCTTGGGACCACTGCTGGAGATTGAAAATCCTTGGTGACTTGTGGGGATTAACCAAGAGCTTTGACAACTTCTGCGGGGGATGAGAATCCTTCATGACTTTCCTAGGAAATAAGGAAAACTCTGAAAATCTCAACTGGGGAGTTAAAACCTGGGAGACTTCTGCTGGAGAAGTGAGACCGAGAATCTTTGATCTGCTGGAAAATAACTTTGTGGGGGAGAATGTTTACTCGGCTGGTGAAATCAGGAGCTCGGGTTGTACGCCAATCTACTGGGGAAGCATCGGGGGTTGATAGCTGGAAATTTGACTTCGCTGGGGAAGAAGGTTTAGAATATTCTGGCTCCGTTGGGGATAGGTATTTCAGGGTTTTCGGGCTCCACTGGGGATCGGGAGTTTGAACTCTGATGCGAATTCTGAAGCTTAACTCCGCTGGGGGATGAAGTTTAGAACACACTGGCTCCGTTGGGGACCTCACAATTTAACTCCGCTAGGGGTGTATACTTCAAGGTTTTAGCTTTGTTGAGGATCTGAATGATGTACTGTAGGGGATTTCTTCTAGAATAGCACAAGGATATCTTCCTACACCTTCAACCTATTAGTAATTATCCTTTCTCAATTTCGTTTTACTTGTAAGCAGTGATTATATTCAAATGCATATGCCTATTTAACAAAACTTTGGACGTTTTCAAATAAAACATAAGTGTAAAAAGAAAGGAAAGGCAAAAAAATTTCTGCACTTTGAAGCATCTTTGTATTAACTTTTGTAAGCATCTTTGTACAAAGGAAACAGACATCCTAGTAAGAGAATGTTGTCATAAAATTGAGAAAAAAATTATACAAAAAGAAACATGGCTATGTGTAACAATTCCATGGGATTTCCATTCTGCTATAGCCTTCACAACTCTGAGTATCTTGTCCATTCGCTGCTTTGTCCGCCGATGATTGGATTGATCAGAAGCTTGGATCTTGTTGGTGAAGAGATTGTTCTTAAAGTGATCCGACGAGACATAGTCATACGCTTTAATTCCCTAACTTTTGCCTGGACCGCCCTTTCGGGTTTTCGATCCACCGGGAAACCCTTTTTTGCCCAAGTCGCCCTTTCGGGTTTTCAACTTGTCGGGTGTACAGATTTTTTTGGTTTATCCCTAACTTTTGCCTGAACCGCCCTTTTGGGTTTTTGATTCACCGGGATGCCCATTTTTGCCCAAGTCACCCTTTCGGGTTTTCGACTTGTCGGGTCGTTTTATGCGTAGTATCTTTTGACTATGTCTGCGTTCGCAGGGTGCGACAAGTCGTCGCCATCCATGGTGGTCAAAATCATCGCCCCACCAGAAAAGATGCTCTTGATCACAAATGGTCCTTCGTAAGTAAGAGTCCACTTGCCCCTGGGATCACTTTGCGATAAGATGATCCGCTTGATTACAAGATCTCCGACTCGATATTCCTGACGCCTAACTTTCTTGTTGAAATCCTTGATCATCCGTTTTTGATACGTCTGACCATGACAAACAGCACTAAGTCACTTCTCGTCGATCAAGTTAAGTTGATCAAGCCGGGTCTGAATCCAATCGTCTTCACTCAAATCGGCATCCTTCATAATCCTTAAGGAGGGAATCTGAACTTCCATAGGTAAAACAACTTCCATGCCATATACCAAAGAAAAGGGGGTTGCCCCTGTTGAAGTACGTGCCATGGTACGGTACCCGTGCAGAGAAAATGATAACATCTCATGCCAGTCTTTGTAGGTGACTATCATCTTTTGAATGATCTTCTTGATATTTTTGTTCGCGACTTCAACAACATCGTTCATCTTTGGCCGATAGGGAGATGAATTATGATGATAAATCTTGAACTGCTCGCACAGAGCGGTGATCATAGTGTTATTCAAATTTGTACCGTTGTCTGTGATGATCCTCTCGGGGACACCATACCGACATATGAGATTCTGCTTAATGAAGCGGGCAACCACATTCTTTGTAACGGAGGCGTAGGAAGCTGCTTCGACCCACTTGGTAAAGTAATCAATAGCGACCAAGATGAAGTGATGTCCATTGGATGCCGTAGGTTTAATCTTTCCAATCATGTCAATGCCCCACATTGCGAATGGCCAAGGAGCTGTCAGAACGTTGAGAGGAACAGGAGGAATATGTAACTTGTCGGCGTAGACTTGGCATTTGTGGCAAGTGCGGGAATGTTGATGACAATCAGCTTCCATGGTAGACCAGTAGTAGCCTGCCCTTAGAATCTTCTTAGCCATTGTATGTCCACTCAGGTGGGTGCCAAAGGTTCCACTATGTATTTCAGTCATGATTAACTCTGCTTCAACCTTGTCCACACAACGAAGTAGAACACAATCATGGCTGCGCTTATAAAGGATGCCATTGCTTAGGAAGAACTTGGAAGCAAATCTCCTTAAGAACTTTTTGTCATTGACGGAAGCTCCTTCAGGGTATTCTCGAGTCTGGAGATACCATTTGATTTCATGAAACCAGGGTTGTTCCACTACTTCTTCGGTATTAATCTCATGATAGTGCGCAGGTTCGTCCATTTGTTTGATGGTGATTTGGGGAGCCTCATTATCCCAATTGAGTTTAAACATGGAAGACATTGTAGCCAGAGCATCTGCTAGCTGATTTTCTTCTCGCGGGAAGTGCTCGAAGGTAATCCGCTCGAAATGAGGCAACAATGTCAAGACATGTTCTTTGTATGGGATAAGATTAGGATGTTTAGTTTCCCACTCTCCTTTGACTTGACTGATAACCAAAGCCGAGTCCCCAAATACGACCAAAGATTTGATTCCCAAGTCTATAGTAGCCTTGAGACCGAAGATGCAAGCTTCATATTCAGCCATGTTGTTGGTACAGTTGAAGCAAAGTCTAGCAGTGAAAGGCGTATGGCAACCTTCTGGAGAAATAAGTACCGCGCCGATACTGTTTCCAAGTGCATTTGAAGCACCATCAAAGTACAGGGTCCATCGGGATCCTTGTTCAGGTCCGTCATACGGTCCGTTACCTTTAATGTTGTCCAATGTCATGATGTCCTCGTCAGGGAAGTCGAATCTCATAGATTGGTAATCTTCGACAGCTTGATGAGCTAGATGGTCAGCTAGTACACTCCCTTTTATAGCTTTTTGGGTAGTATATTGAATATCATACTCAGTCAGGATCATTTTCCATCTAGCGTTTCTTCCAGATAAAGCAGGCTTCTCGAAGATATACTTAATCGAATCCATCTTGGAAATCAGCAAAGTGGTATGAGTCAACATATACTGCCTTAGCCGGCGAGCAGCCCATACCAAAGCGCAGTAAGTTTTCTCGAGCAGTGAGTAGCGAGTCTCACAGTCGGTAAACTTTTTGCTAAGGTAATAAATGGCATGCTCTTTTCGACCAGACTCGTCATGTTGGCCCAGTACGCACCCCATTGAGTTATCCAAAACAGTCAGATACATGATTAACGGCCTTCCTTCAACGGGTGGAATCAAAATAGGAGGTTGCAGTAAATACTCATTGATCTTATCAAAAGAAACTTGACAATCATTATTCCATTCAACTACCTGATCTTTCTTCAACAACTTGAAGATTGGCTCACAGGTAGATGTCAAGTGAGAGATGAATCTTGTGATATAGTTTAAGCATCCCAAGAAACCTCTAACCTCCTTTTCAGTGCGGGGGGGGCGACATTTCTTGTATAGCCTTTACTTTAGCAGGATCAACCTCAATGCCTTTGTTGCTGACGATAAATCCCAAAAGTTTACCAGACCTAACTCCAAAAGTGCACTTGCTTGGGTTCAGTCTGAGCTTATACTCCTTCAACCTGTCAAACAGCTTTTGCATATGATCAAGGTGTTTTTCTTCTGTCTGTGATCGGGCTATCATGTCGTCTATGTAAATTTCAATCTCATGATGTATCATGTCATGAAATAAAGATACCATGGCGCGTTGATAGGTTGCCCCAACATTCTTCAGTCCGAATGGCATCACTTTGTAGCAGAAGGTACCCCATTGCGTAACAAAAAAAGTCTTCTCCATGTCTTCAGGGGCCATTTTGATCTGGTTGTATCCCGAGAATCCATCCATGAAGGAAAATACCTTGTGTTGAGCTGTGTTTTCAACCAAGATGTCGATATGTGGTAGTGGAAAATCATCTTTAGGGCTAGCCCTGTTTAAGTCCCGATAATCCACACACATTCTGACTTTGCGTCCTTTCTTAGGTACGGGCACAATGTTAGCAACCCATTGCGGATAGGAAGTAACAGCCAGAAAGCCAATGTTGAATTGCTTCATTACCTCAACTTTGATCTTCTCAGACATGTCGGGCCTCATTCGGTGGACCTTTTGTTTGATCGGTGGACAGTCTTCTCTTGTAGGGAGACGATGAACCACGATATTTGTGTCTAATCCTGGCATGTCTTCATAGGACCAGGCAAAGATCTCAACATATTCGTTCAACAACTGCACTAAGCGCTCTTTGACACTTGGTTCCAGGTTGGCACCCACTTTTACCTCTTTCTTGTCTTCCTCTGTTCCCAAGTTGATGGTTTCTAGCAACTCTTCATGAGGCAGAATAACCCTCTCTTCTTGTTGCAAAAGTCTGGCTAACTCTCTCGGCACTTCACAGTCTTCGTCAACTTCGTACTCAGCATGATTGACCAAATCTTCAGAGTCATCGAAGGCTAAAGCAGAATAGTCACCCATGGAATCCGGAGTAGATGGGTACCTGCATTTTGTGAGTGTGGGTGTGTGTAAGGGATAGCCATCCTTAAACAAAACAAAATGCAAAAGGAAAGAAAATGAACACAACAGTTTATAGATGAAAACGCCCAATGATTCATTAAAACATGGCATATGATCGTGAAGAAAATCAAGCCCTTACAAATGGACCTATATGCCCCGGGCAAGGCATAAGGTGAAAATAGTGTACGAATTGTTTAGTTATTACCGACCAAAATAGGAAATTGTTCAAAGATAAATTATTGGTTGATGAAAGTGATGGGGATAAAGTCCTTTGCTTCCCAATTGCTTAATCCTTCTTCGACGGTTGGAAAGATCCAATCTTCAAAGTTGCCTTCTTCATCATCATCTTCTAAGGCATTAATTCCATGGTGAGTGATTTTTACGGGTGGTCCTCCAGCCTTGGAGCGACGCATAGCTTTCTGGCCAGCAGCAGTAAAACCTAGTCCGAACTTGTCTGTCTTATGGGGAAAATCAGGAAGTTGCTCCCACAATGTACTCCTTCCTTCTCTGATTACAGCCTCTGCATCCTTGAGAGATGCCATACTAGACACATGCTTGGGAACGATAGGCATATCAACCATTATCTTTTCAACTGCGACTTCAGGAGAAACTTCCTCAAAATGTTGGAAAGGCGTTTTTATGAATTCGCCATCCAACTCCACATAGCGGAAAGAGTTGAGGTGACTTATCATGTACTCTTCCTCGTCGTGCACCGTTATGATCTTACCTTGAACAAGATACTTTAGCATTTAGTGTAAAGAAGAGGTAACTGCCCTAGCATAGTGGATCCACGGCCTTCTCAATAAGCACGAATATGAGGGACGGATGTCCATCACATAAAAGGTAGAGTTGAAGGTCTCGGTGCCCACTTTGATAGGAATGTCCACTTCTCCATGGACCATCCTCTTAGAACCGTCAAAGGATCTAACAACGATGTTACTGGGTTTGAGGGTCAATCTTTCGCAGTCCAATCTATCCAATGCCTTTTTTGGCAGCACATTCAAGGATGAACCGGTATCAACTAGGACATGGGTAAGTGTGGTTCCCATGCATTCTACTGAGACATGCAGCGGGTCGTTGTGCTTCCTTCCCTTGGGAGTCAAATCAGCATCGGAAAAACCAAGACCATTATCAGCAGTAAGGCTGGCCATGCACTCTTGAAACCGGTCAGCCGAAGTTTCTTGAGGCACGTGTGCCGTCCTTAAAAATTTGATCAAGACCTTAGCATGGGCCTCAGAGCAGAGTAGAAGAGCTAACATGGAGATTTTGGAAGGGGTCTGTCCTAGCTGTTCCACGACGTCGTAGTCGCTCTTTTTGATTATCTTTAAGATTTCTTCCATCTCTTTCTGGGTGGTTTCGGGGATTACCACAGTCTTAGCCTTCATCCTGACAGGCACTTCTAGTATCCCCTTACCCTTATTGGTAGTATCAATAGAGGGTCTAACTTTAGGAGTATCCAATTCTTCAATTATCAGGCTTTGCACAGAGGGCTTAACAGGCACATAAGCTTTCGAGGGCCCAAAGACTGCTCGTGGGGGAGCAATCTCCGGAGAGAAGATCCGACCGCTGTGAGTTATCTTGCTTGTTCCCGCAATGTTCCCTATATCAGTGGTTTCATCATCAGAATTATCTTGGACTGATTCAATTTGTTTGATACCATGATAGAAGATTTATCCTCCGTAGTTCCATGGTATCGTCTTGTTAGATTTATACGGGACAGGCCCCGACATGGTGATTTTCAACGGCACAAACTTAGGATCAGGCGTAATCTTGACAGGCCTTTTGCAAGCCTTGGGAAGATTATCGGAGATGGTTATTATTGCAATGTCATTGGTTGAAGTAGCAAAAGTAGCGGGAGTAACAGGAGTGAAGGTATCAACAAGAGTCTTTTGGAAGAGTATCTCTTGGGTATCCATCAGGCATTGGATACCTGATTTCAACAGTGGGCAGTCAGCTCGTATGTTTAAAAAAAAGTAACAGTCTTTTCCATAGCTTGGGAATATCCCGACTCTCATCAAATTCTCTTTAATCATTGGTAACGAAGTCAAAAGGTCAGCAACATTGGTAACATGAAGGTCTTCCATAACGGCATGAACATTATGACCGTGCTTGGGCATTGGTACAGAAATCAGGTTGGGTTTTTCAGGAGCATCAAACTCGACCTCCTTGGCGTCAATCAGGTCTTGGAT
The DNA here is from genome assembly GCA_948472305.1 of Vicia faba. NCBI lineage: Eukaryota > Viridiplantae > Streptophyta > Magnoliopsida > Fabales > Fabaceae > Vicia > Vicia faba. The sequence goes on along the minus strand of OX451735.1, from coordinate 535,960,252 downwards.
ATTGTTCTTAAGAGCCCAACAGTTATTGGTATCATGCCCTACACTGTCAGAGTGGTAAGCACATTTTGCATTGGAGTGGTAATATGGAGAAGAGGTATTAGGGTTCTTTGGTGCTTCCTTCAAATTGGTAAGATTCAGCTTTAGCAAATGAGGGAGTACTTGAGCCGGTGTCATGTTGATTCGGGTGAACTGCCGTTGTGGCCTTTCTACCCGTTGCTGATTAGGTCTTGGCTGATTGCTGCAAGGTTGATCATTTGAAGAGTTTTGAATCATCACAGCCCCTACCGTTGGTCGGCGCTCTCCCCTTCCTTGATTTTTCTGAGAATAAACAGCAGAAGCTTCCTTCTTAGCTGGGAAGGTCTTCTTAATTGTAGTGGACGCGGAGACATCTTTCTGAATCTTACCACTTTTAATGCCAGCCTCGACCCTTTCATCGGTCAAAATTAATTCGGTGAATCCTGCAGAGGAACTCCCAATTAAATGATTGAAGAAAGGGCCAGACAGGGTCCCTAAGAATATGTAAACCAGCTCTCTATCCGACAATGGTGGCTGCACCCTTCCAGCCAGATCACGCCACTTCTGGGCATACTCTTTAAATTCTTCATTGGAAGCCATACCCATACTCTATAGTTGAGTACGAGTAGGCGCTAAATCAGCGTTGTATTGGTATTGCCGGTAGAAAGCAGCAACTAAATCTTCCCAGTTATGAACCTCAGACCTCTCAAGTTGATAGAACCAGTCCAATTGTGTACCTGACAAACTGTCTTGAAAAAATGGACCCAAAGATCTTTATCAGAGGAGTGGGGTTAGATCTTTCTAACGTAGGATCTCAGATGCATCTTTGGACAGGACAAACCGTCATACTTAGCAAATGTAGGAACTTTGAACTTGGGAGGAATAACGATCCTAGCGACCAACCCTAGTTCTTCGAAATCTAAACCAGGTACCCTTTGCAACTCCATGGCTGCCAACCGATCCTCAAGATTTTTAAATTTATCATCCACCGGGGGATATTGCTGTTCGGAGTAATATTCATCCTCTTCCTCTTCCTCTTCTTCTCCTTCAACTTCAGATTCAAAAGGCATTGCAGTCCCTTTTCCTTTACCAGTCCCTTCATCAGACGTCGAGGGGAACTCGAGAACTTTTCTAGCATTGCTTTCAAACCTTCTTCCCATGATAACTACACCGGGTCTTTTCTTCTTTTTCTCTTTATCTTTCTCCAACGGTGCTTTAAGGTCCTCTTGACCCTTTGCTAAGGTCATGAGGAGTTGCTGGAGTTGAGAATTCTGTGCTTGCAGATCCTTAACCGTCTGATCCAAATCCATCTTGCTGAAATAAACAGCAGAAAGATAAGGAAACCTGGTGTGAAGACCTGTTTATGCATATGATAAATGATATGTTATTCATGTAATGCATTCAAGGATTCAGAAAATTCAAATTTGTTGCAACCAAAAAGGAACACACGTCCTATTAAGAAGAAATTTGTTAGTACATAAATGCCCCATGGGCCAAATATTACAAAATTCTTAATGTAAAAAGACATTGCGCATCCTTTTTGGTGCGATGTAAGTGTTGAGAGTTTCCTCCTCGTGAAGTCGGCGGGTAAGCTCCAAAACCTTCTTCTCGCTAGCATAGAAATTGGCTTCAAAAGTATTCCGTTCTTCTTTGAGTTGGATCCAACTCTTTTGTAATTCTTCCAATGATGTTGGCATGTCTAGATGTAGGAGGGTGTATGGAACCTCTCCTTCCATAACAGGCTCTTTGATCACGGGGAGAATGTGAGGATATGGCATCATAAGATTCTGGGCGCGGGTTCGTACCCACTTGAGATAAGGCTCAAGGGGGACGGAATTCTTGTGCCCCAGTGTCTTACTATCCACTTCGTTGGGCATCCTCCAAGCTCTGATGAACCTTTGTCGAAGTCCTTGAGCGTCGTTATTGAAGTCAAAAACTAGGTCAGGAATCAGCATATCATGAGGGTCATCCCTCCGAGCATATCTAAATTGTCTCAAAACTAGACAAGGGTTGTAGGTAATGCCTCCCCTAATGCCAAGTAGTGGGACATTAGGGAATTCCCCACAACGATTAATGATGATGACATTTTCTCTGGACCGAGAACACCAATGTACATCAAAATGTGTAAGGGTCATCAATCGTTGTGACCACCTTAAACCCTGCTCATTCTTCAAAACTGATTGTGGAAGGTGAGAAATAAACCACCTTGCTAGAAGAGGAGTACAACACATGAGAACACCTCTTTTCCTCATTGTTCGTGTGTAAAATGAGTGTAGGATGTCCCCAAGCAATGTAGGCACGTGATTCCGAGATATGAAAATCTTGACAGCATTCACATCTATAAGTTGATCAGGGTTTGGGAACAAGACCAACCCATAGATGAGAAGTGCTACAATCTCCTCAAAAGCTTGTAGATCTAGAGAATTCCAGCAGTCTTGTGCCTTCTCAAACAGAAACTTTGCCAAGAAACCCTTGACGCCACTTCTGGTTTCCCAATGACCCTTGATATCAAATGGTTACAAGTGTAATGCTTGAGCAACATCTTCCGGCTTTGGTTCTTTTTCTGTACCGTTGTAGGGTAGTTGATGAAGAATAGGAATTATCAAGAGTTGAGAAAATTCCTCCAAAGTAGGTACTAGTTGGTAATCAGGGAATGTGAAACAGTGGTGTAGGGGGTCAAAGAACTGGAAGAGAACTTTCACCATGTCTTCTTCAATGTTGGAGTTGACCAAGCTGAGAAGTCTACCATGTCTTTCACTGAAAGGAGAATTCTCTGGAATCTTGGAAGTAAGCTCCTTGAGTTAAGGAGGGATTCTCACAAGGTTGACTTGAATTGTTTTCCTGCGAAGAGATTCCATGACCTACAAAACAAGAACAAAGATGAAGATCCAAACCCTTGAAATGGTTAGTGGATGCATATGATGCTTTATGATGTTTATGATGTATGCACAAGCACATGTACAAACAAGTCACACAAGATCCTAGTTTCAGGCTTGCATGAGGTTTCATAGGTAAGTACCCTCTTGAAGTTAGTTGGCTCAAACCTGTCCTATAAATAGTAACCTGGTTCTAAGGAGCTCAATATCACCGGATCATTTTCTATGTTCATTGTTTTGGTTTAGCCACTTAACTGGCCACCAAAATATTCCAAGAAACAATCCTCAATGAGTGTAGTATCGAGTATCTACCAACTTCGGACTGTACCAAAGCCGGTCATCTCACTACCCCTAATAAAGGACAAGATGGTCAAGTAAGGTTCTAAGAGTTCATTAGTGCTTCATGACATCACTCAGCGGCCCCGTATTCTCTTTGATTGACTCAAAGGCTACCGGTACTCACAAATATGTCGCACTAATATAGCTATTGCTTCAACCATGTCGGTATACCCCGCACAGTTTCCATAACGTATTGCTATTTACCTATGAATATTTCCTAAATCCGGGTAGAGGATTTCAAGCCCAAATAAGAGAACCAAATGCAAAGCAATCAAAGCAATCAAGATAAGCATACAAAAGGTGATCTAAGCCCTAAGGTTACTCCACTTTTAAGTCGTTCCTCAACAGAGTCGCCAGTTCTGTAATACGATGGGAGAACTGACTTGGGATTTTGCGTTTGTGTTCACAAATGTTTCGGTTTAGCAAGAGTCGCCACCGACTTTTTATTTTATCCTAAGGAAAGGTCAAAAAGCACAGGAAAGACCTTTGAGATGTTTTCTTGAGTTTGGGGAGTAGATTATAGAAAGGGAAGGTATTAGCACCCTTTCTATCCATGGTTATCCATGGGCTCTTAGTTACTTGTTTAGATCACTTGCTTTGCTTTTCAATTGTTTAAAATGGTGCTTTGTGTATGGTTTTGAAAGGTGTTTTGGAAAGAGGCCATCATTGTGGCAACCTTTGTAATGATTCTTGTTTGAATGTATACAAAGGTGTTTTTGTCTTTTGAAAAGTTTTCAATGTTTGAAAGTAATGTTTTGAAATTGTGTTGTGAAGTGTGTTTTGAAAATAGCAAGGATGTTTTTTTGCAAGTTTTTGATCAAGTAACTAAGAGCTATCTACCCTATTTTACTCAAATATCTTTCTTATGTTTTTTAACCCTTTTAATAGTATTGTTTCACCATTGTATTTGGTGAACAACCTTGTGTTAGAATGTCAAACGGGACAGGCGCGGGTCATCGTATAGGCCATGATAGCAATGGTGCTAAGTATTTTTGGCAATTTTCTTGAGGGACTTGATCATTTTGTTTAAGCAACTCAGATAACGTCATCGAGGGACTATGATCTTTTGTTTTGTTTTTGTTTTGCCAAAGTACTCAACATGCATACCATGGCCCATTTTTGAAGGCAACAAGTGGATTGTAACCCTAGGGGTGCAAGTTTGCATTGTGTTTGTTTTTCATGCATTTTTGTCTTTGATTAGGTCAAACTAATTGTTGGTTTTTGATTTTTGCATACAAACCCTAATTCTCTATTCATGGCATAATTGAAAGCATTTAAGTGTGTAAAAATAAATCTAAGCTATTACAACATGATTATGGGGATGGGGGTACAAGTTTTGAATAGGGGGTATTTTGCAAGAAATTTAAATCCTAAATTATTACAACCAAATTGAATTTACAATGCATAATATTTAAATGTACAAAATTTAAATGGCAAAATAAAAAAATATTAAGTAAAATGTATTATGCAAAAAAGAAGTTTTTATGTATGTAAAAATATTTTCAATGTAAAGAAATATAAAGAAATAAATAAAAAAAGATTGATTTTATTTATAAAAGGGGTAAACCCTAATTCTTTTAAGAAAATAATGTTATATATTATTTATATACAAAAATATATTAATATGTACAAAAATAAAAATATATTGAAAAAAGGGTATTTTTTTAGTATAAAAAATAATAAAAATAAAAATGTAATATTTTTGTATTTTTATTCTATGTTTTTAATAAAATAAAGTATATATATATATATATATATATATATATATATATATATATATATATATATATATATATATATATATATATATATATATATATATATATATATATATATATATATATATATATATATATAATATATATATATATATATATATATATATATATATATATATATATATATATATATATATATATATATATATATATATATATATATATATATATATATATATATATATATATATATATATATATATATATATATATATATATATATATATATATATATATATATATATAATATATTAAGTGTGTATAAAATAAAATAAAATATTTACAAAAAATATATATATATTCAAGAAAATATTTTCAATGTGAATAAAAATAAGAAATGAAAATAAAAGTATTTTTTACATTATTTTCAAGTTTTAATAAATAATATAAAGTATTTAAACATTTTAATGTTAGAAATAATTAAAATAAATACCAAATAAATGTAAAAATTTATGAAAATATTTTTTAGGCATTTTTTATGTTTGGAAATAAAATAATAAAGTCAGAAATGAAATTAAAATGCAAAAATAATAAAAATACAAAGAAATGGGCCAGGGGGTGTGAAACTGAAAAAGAAGGTGTTAGAAGCAAAAAAGCCAAGCCCAGCCCATCAGCTTCATCTTCTTCCTCCAGCACTGTGAACAACGCGCGCCTGTTATATATAAACTCGTATCTCCTGTATTTGTGATCTTTTGACAAAACTCAAAACATGAAACTTGTAGAGCATCAAGCCACGATTCTAACCATATAAAAAACTTAATCTAACTCTCAAAGACCAGAGAGAATTTCTCTGGCCCTAATTTCTAACCTAGTTTTTTCAGAAAGTTCATGGATGAAATTCTCTTAGCACGTTTAATATAAATGAAAACTGAGCATACGTATGGTTTTAGGGTAATGAGTACTACATCTTTCATTCACAAACCTAAGGCTAAATGTTCCTAAATAGAGAGATAGAAGTTCATGAAAAATCTATTTCAGTTGGATTCGAGTTGGACAATGCATCAACTTTCAGTGAGGCCTGAGGTTCTTTTGAGCTTGCTTGATGTTCCCTGAACCTTTCCCAATGTTTAGTTTGTTCTGAAATAGCCTGAATTAACCTCTAGAAGTCAACCTGCATAAGCTTGAAACAGAAATGGTGAACACTGTAAATGGAGTTATAGTTAATCAAATGGTTCATATGAGCTCATAATGTTGATGTGGGTCAAAATTCATGAGGTTTGACTGTAGATTGGCCACAGTTTACTTTTTCCCCAATACAGCTGATTTCTAGGTCAACTGTCCAATTGACTGGGCAAAAACTTGATTCAAGACTCGAAACTTGGTATGGGCAAACTTATGAGTCCAACATGAAGTATGAAAGTCAATTTGGGCATTGTAGGCCAAAATATCCCTGTGCAAACTCAAACCCTAATTTAGGTTAACAATGCAAGGAGATGTCTTGAGCAGAGCAAACCCTAGTTTGGTCTTGAATTCCAAGAGTCTTGTGATGAGAAAATGTTGATAAAATGAGAGGGCAAATTTTGGGGTACAATAAGGATTTAGATGATAATAATAGAAAATCTCTTAGAGAGCTGACTGATTTTCAAGAGGGTGTCTTACCCTTTAAATACCCGGGGGTTCCCATCACTAACAAGAAGTTAAAAATTCATCACTACATGCCTCTGATTGAGAAAATAGTTTCTATAATTTATCATTGGTCTTCTAAACTCCTCAGTTATGCTGGTAGAATCCAGCTGGTCAAGAGCATTGCCTATGCAATTGTGCAATACTAGATGTACTGCATGCCAATCCCAAAGTTTGTTATCAAGAAGGTCAACACAATTTGTAGGAGTTTTATTTGGTCAGGTACAGAAAGTATCAGCAAAAAAAGCTCTTTGGCATGGCAGAAAATGTGTAAGCCTATAAATCAAGGGGGTCTGCAAATTTTGAATCTGGAGCTGTGGAATGATATTTTACTTTTGAAATGCTTATGGAATCTTTGCAGGAAGGCTGACAATCTTTGGGTTTTATGGATCTATACATACTACATTAAAGATAATGAGATGATGAATTGTGATATCTAACCTCATAACTCTTGGATTTACAAAGGAATAATTAAGCAAATAGATAAAACTACTATGATTCAAGATTTATGGGAGCAGACTTTGAAGAATAAAAAATTCAAGACCTCTGATTTCTATAAGGAGCTCGTTGATGATGGTAATAAAGTTAATTGGAGAAAGTTATTGAAGCATAATCTGGCGAGACCTCGTGTTGTACATTACCTTTGGATGGCCTGCCATAATAGTCTTCCCACAAAGGAGAGAATAATGAGGTTTGGGATGATAAACAATAACACGTGTCGTGTTTGTAAAGTGGATATAGAAAATCTTGATCATCTACTCTTTACCTGTGATAGAATAAAGGATATACGGAGCTCTGTCTTAAACTGGATCAATGTGAATCATGATCCAAAACAGTGGAATGAAAAATTGCAATGAATATGTGCTAAGGTTAAAGGAAAAGGTTGGAAAGTAGATCTCATGAAGATAGCTGCGGCTGAGAGAGTCTATCATATTTAGAAATATAGAAATGATATAGTATTTGGAAATTATGTTAATAGAGATAGAATTGTGATTAATATAGTGGACAATATGGTTTATAGAGGGTGGCTCAATAAGAAACTTAGAAGCCATCTTATAGAATTTATGATGTAATATAGTTTTATAGGTTTAATTGGATCCCTCTTAAGATCACCTTGTTTTGTAAATGTTTTTTTTAATTAATATATATCTTATTTGATTAAAAAAAAAGATAATGATTAATTGTGTTGATTTCAATGATAAAAAGAATCTCACTTACTAAAATAACCTTATTAATAATAGGTAGTGAAGTAGTTATATGAATTAAAATATAATAAATAAGAGTAAGTTAGTGGAAAAAATAAATAAATATCACATTGGTATTAAAAGGACAAATAATTTGAGACAAATAAAAATAGGAAAGAGAACACCTATTGTGAGACGGAGGGAGTACATATATTTGATTTAGGCAATATTACATACCATAATCAAGATGTTAATTTGATATTAAACAACTCTTTTTTACCTTGCTCACTCTATCATTGAATATGATATTATTTTTTCAACCATATACACCAACATGTTGTTAGTCATAACACTCTTTTTATTTACAGTTTTCCTCTTCAATCCTCTCCTATGTTAATTGAACATCTCCCGACTAGATCGGTATATGACCACTTCTATACTAGATCATTCCTCCACAACCTTCCACACGCTTCTAACAAAATAACATTGAAACAAAATATGTGATAAATTCTCCTCCCCTTTGAAACGGGAAACACAAACTTTATCCCCATTGCTTTGTAGAATTCCTCTTTTTACCAACTGAGATCTAATAGTCAGTTTGCCCAACGGGAATCTCCATCCAATTCAACATATATCTCAAATAATTCCAACAGGATTTTAGATAACACATTTTTTCTCCACATTCCTCTCAATGCAACTTTCTTTACCTTTCTCTGTTGATCTATCTGGATTGGCCCCTTCCATTAAAATACAAAGATGTTTTTTATTACAAGAAATACAAATGGGAATGAAAGATCTACTTAGAAATCAACAAAGAGTTTCTAAACTAATTAACTCCCCTAAGCTTGAAACAAGCAATGTCCCAATGCTTAAAAACAAAAAGGAAACGGGAAGAGAAGCAAAAATAAATCTATTCTTGTTCATTATCGCGTCCTCTTCCATGTCCTCGTGCTCGGCCACGTGTACCCGGAGGATGAGGCATAGCCACGTGGTATATATAATCTTGAAAACCATCCATACGTACAGTTAAGGCCTCCATTTCCTCGGTTAATATTGCAGCCCGACGCTCGTTTCTTTCGTCATATTCCTACTGCTGAGTTTGCATGGCTAGCATAAGTTGCATCATTGCATTTTGATTTTTTTACATAGCCTGCACTATCTCATCCGGTTCCATTATGGTAGCCATAATGTCATCATTCGAGGTCGATACTCTTTCTCGTCTTCTTCTGGGCCTTTTGTACGTGCTTGCAATGTTTTAAGGAGGAGATTATTGTTTAGTGTCTCCTTGTTACATTTCTTGCTCCATTTCATCAACTTGGACATTCCCCTGGTTGCTTTGTGCATTATCTCCAGGTGCAGAAGCATCAAGGTCATAAAGCCACTTATCCAAGTTTGTAATATTAGTAAGTGCAATGTTTGGCAAAATGACACTAGGAACTACCTTATTATGCATCATAAGGTTGTACCTACCATCTCCTCTGACTTTATTCAAGTGGCCAACCCGACATTTGTCGATGTCAATGAAAGTGGGCGGTAGTGGTGGCAGATTTGCAAGCTTATCTTCAAGGCGAAGGCCAAGTTCCATAGAGGTGACTAGCCCGCTAATGCAGAAAGTTGTAGACCCTCTTGCACACAAAGGTTGGATATGTGATAGAAGGAACGTGCTTGTATTGATCCTTTAGTTGGGAGTGAAGGTACAATGGAGGAGGAACAATTCTTTAGAATTAACCTTATTGTTGTTAATCCTCCCAAAAATGGTGTTGGAAATAACACGGTGGAAATACCTTATTGCGGGATTATGAATGAATGAAGCATAAAGTCTTTCCCAGCTGTACGGTTCCTCATCAGTAAGAGATTTCCAAAGCTTGAAAGCTGTAGATGCCCAATCTTGGTCTGTAGGAATACAGTGGTGTACCACTCCCTCACAAGGGAAGCAGAAGAAAGCACTCAAAGTAGATTGACTTATAGAATATTCATTTTTGAACATTCTAAAAGTGGCGGAGCCGGATAGATGGTCGTTTTCATCACACGGTAGGTTGTATGAGAACGAGCTTACAAATTCCAAGGTCAACAATTCATATGTTGGAAGATTCTGTGTGCAGATGAATGCTAAGTCAGAGTTTCAGAGTAACCACTGCACACTATTGAGCAATCCTAATTTATGCAAGCACTCAGTATCAACATACATTGTAGGGACTACAAATCATTGATAAAATTTGAGGTATTACCCTCTTTGGTGCTCTCCGGGTTCGCCATTTCGAAAAGTAGTTCCAGAAAGGTCTGGCTCTGGTCGTGAACCTCTGCGTGCCATTATTGAAGAAAGGATGGAAGATGGGTAAGAGTTTGTGTGAGAAATTGGGGTTTTTTGGATTGGAAGTGGGTTTGGAGATGATTTATAGAGAAATACAATGAGGGTAATAAGTGGGGATTAATTAATTTTGATGATAATGATAATGGAGGAAGTGAAATAGGGGCAGGTTCAATGTAGTTAAGGCGGAGGTTTGAAGAAAATATGAAGAAGAAGGGTTCGACGAGGGTTTCTGTGATAATACAGAAACACTTCTGTTTCTAGCTTCGTGTCGAGGGGCACACTTTTGTGCCGACCGAGACTAGTGTTTGAGAAGTGTGACGGGAATCACGCTTGTATGGCGAATGACACACATCTTAGAAATAGAATATAATTTAAAATTTTGCATTTCTGTATGCAGTATACATTCTTAATACTTGTAGCACGCACGTGAATATATATATATATATATATATATATATATATATATATATATATATATATATATATATATATATATATATATATATATATATATATATATATATATATATATATATATGAATTAAAAAATGGAAACATTAAAGCAAAGCATATATATATATATATATGTGTGTGTGTGTGTGAACATGATAATAAGGCATTAAGTGAAAAGTAATGTAATTCAAATAAACGAATGAAAAACTAAACAAAATATAACTGAAATGGAAATAAATAAAAATTATACTTAAGAATAAAATAGCAAAAAATTGTACTTAGGAATGAAATAGAAAATAATGAAAAATCTAATCTTATAAATCTTCTCTCCACACTCAAACAAAACATTGTCCAAAATATTTAAATGTGAAAAGGAAAAATGTAATAAGTCTGAAATGTCAGCAACGCCGATCAAGTGAAGCGGAGTAGAGATGCTGATAAATATAGTCCAGTTGTTCGACTACCGTATCTATGAAATAATGGAAGTCAATCCTCAGAATAATAAGCTCATCCCTCAACAAATCAAGCTCTGATTGAATTGCATGTAAAGCGAAAGCTTGATGAAATACTGGAGGAGGAGAAACAATTGGAACGCGGGGAGGTGTTTGAGCCAACCTGATCGGGAGATGGGAAGTGATTATAAAAGGGAGGGTGTGATATGATGGCATAACTGACTATTTAATACTAGTTTTCATTTTGCATTTTGTGTTCGCAAAATATCGCGGTAAGCAAGAGTCGCCAACGACTTTTATTTCATCCAATCAGAAAGGAAAAAAGTACATAAAAATCCTTTTTCAAGATGTTTCTGAGTGCGGGGGGTAGATTATAGAAAGGGGAGGTGTTAGCCCCCTTTCTATCCATGGTTTTCCATAGGCTCTTAGGTACTTGCTCATCTTTTTTAAATTGCTTGTGTATGTGCTTTGTTTTGAAAATGTTTTACTTCATGATAACCCTTGTATCAGTCCTCAAGGATGTGACGAAGTTGTTTTTGAAAATTGTTTTGAAGAGTGTAAGTGTGAAACGTTTTGATTTGAGCAAGTACCTACTAGCATCTACCTACTTGAAAAAAGATAGTTTCTATTCTTGTTTCCTTTAGACATCGCTATCCTACTATTGATAAATAAGTAGCACCATCGTCGGAGTTTGTAAGGGTCAATCCGAAAGGGACGTACGATCACTAAAGCAATGTTAAGACACCTTAGTAGTAACCCTAGAGTCTTAAGATCATATTCGAGGCAACATTTCCGAGGCAACATTTCCGAGGCAACATTCAAATGGGACATTGGATCTTTTTAGACTGGAGGGCCACCACTAAGACATCCTATGCTTAATGATCGTTTACCGAAGGCAACCGAAGTGAGAGTATACCCTAAGAGTGATATGTGCGTGTGATTTGTTTCAGTTATTTATCTTTGCACATTAGGGTTTTCTAACCGTATTAATTTATCATGCATTCTTACCATGCAATCCTATTAGCATACATCTAAACAGTTAAATATTTGCAGGAATTAAAAATGCGAGAAAAATAAATCTATGCTATTACAAGGCTTCGGGGAGGGGGATTAATTACATAGCCAAAAAACCCGGGGATTTAAACAGTAAATAAAGCCCTAAATTAACTATTACAAACCATGAACAGTTACAAAAATATTGGCAAAATAATTAACAAGCGTACGGTGAATTAAATATGAAACGACTAGGGTTTTGACCCTTGACTAAACCTATTTGCGATTGATTAAAAAAAAGATGTTTTTGTCATGTTTTGTTATTTGAGAAAACAATGAAATACTTGGATTAAAAAAAAAGAAAATCCTAAGTTCTAATTAATTTTAAATTAAGAAAAATAAATTAATTTATTCTAAAAACCTATTTTTGTATTTTTTCATTTATTTGAGAAAGAAAGAAAAAATTAAGTCAAGAGTTAACCTAATTTTCTAATTGAATTTTAATTGTGAAAGAAATTAAAGTTGCTCTAAATTAATTAAACTAATTAACTAAAAAAACGTTTATTAAGAAAATAAATCCTTTTTTTTTTTGTGATTTTTGATTGGTTAATTTAAAATAAATTTTGTGTTGATAAAAAGCAAGATAATTGGAAAAAAAGGAATTAAAGAAAAAATAGTAGAAATAACCAAATGGACCTGCTGTCAGCATATCTGGTTCTGGCTGATGGGTCCAGAATATGGTGGCCTTCAAAAGGTGAGGTGCGCTGGACCTGGTTCTGGTTGGTGGATCAGAAGATGTTGAACCTCAGAAGATGAGGTATACTGGATCTGGCCCTGGCTGGTGGATCAGAAGATGCTGAACATCAGAAGATGAGGTATACTAGATCTGGCCCTGGCTGGTGGATCAGAAGATGCTGAACCTCAGAACATGAGGTATACTAGATCTGGCCCTGGCTGGTGGATCAGAAGATGCTGAACCTCAGAACATGAGGTATACTGGATCTGGCCCTGGCTGGTGGATCAGAAGATGCTGAACCTCAGAAGGTGTATGTGCTGGATCTGGTGAAAACAATGAATAAAATGCCAAAAGCTCACGCCTGGGATCGAACCCAGAACAATGAGCTTCTGACTTCCTTCTCCTGACCCATTGCCCTGGATATTAACTTGTTAATACAATAAAACAAATAATATATCATAAAAAACAAGTTTCTGGCTAGAATAAGCGCCCGAATTTAAACCAGTCAGTCGGGTTGTGACACGTTGTTGTCTTCTTCCTTGGAACCATCGTTTTAAGTTCTGATCTTTTACCTACAGACGCATGTCTGTTGCTGAAACCTGTGTCATTCAAGAATCAAGCATATGCAATATAAATTCAATTGGAGACCATGAATCAACTGGGTTTGACGTTCTGATCATCATGGTACCCATTATCAGGCCTAATTTTGCTTGAAAACCAAAACCCCAAATTGGAGCACGAAAACCTAACAATGGTAGAAGCTTATTCCTGCACTGTAAATTAAATCAAACTATCCAGAAACATTGCAAACATGATGATGAACACAAATATGTAATTTAAACATGCTAAAGATGCAAGAATTACAGTAATTGAATTTGGATAATTGTGCAAACCGTGAGAGTGGCAAGGCGTGATTCTGGATGTTCTGACGCCTGCGAATAATTGGGAATGCTTCCTGAAATGCCAAGGAATTGATTGGGAACCTCAACACACCTTTAATTAGCCCATGGAAGGAGATTTGTTTCACACTTTTTTTTGGAAATTTTCAAGTTTTGTTCTGGTTCTTGGAGGCAGGTTGTGCACGAAAGTCCTCCTCCTTAGGGTTCCACAAACTTTAGTATATGTATTGAATCCAATTAGGTTAACAATTTTGGATCCAATCTTGAGAGTTCATGAATGGAATATTTGATTTTAAAGCTGAATGATATCTTTCCATACTCATGCCAATCATTCCTTTCTTGTACCGATTTCCATTGATATGATTTGATTATGATCTTCCAGCATAATGAGCTTGTGATTCTGTCCAAAAATCCAACCAAAACAAATCTTTGCTATTATTTACCAATTGTTTGATTTAATTCAATTTTTAATAAATAAAAAATCAAAATAAAATAAATAATGAAGCAAATAACATGTAAGTGAGCATTTGGGTTGTAGACCACATTATATTTGAGGTGCAAGCATAAAAAGTTGGGCCCATTTAGCAAAAAATGCAAATTTGAGCAAATTTGACTTTTGGCAATTTTGCAAAAATGGTCAACTTGGCCAATGCATAATTCTCTAAATTTTGACTAGAGAGGTGTTCTTGGACTTTTTAGAAATCTTTGGATGTCCTCTAAGAAAACCTTTTGGTCTCATCTTAATTGAGTCTTCCATGTTCATGTATGAAGCTTTGACCCAAAAGGTGTTTTTGTTGACTTTTCAAAATGACCTATAATGTCAAAACTAATATCTTTTTGTGAGTGCATATTTTGAACTTGGGAGATGAATATTAATTGTAGGTAATTTCATCCTCTTCAAAATGAGCTTTGGATGGGTCATTTTTGATAAAGTATGAAAAAGTTATGCTTGGTCAAATTTGAGTTGACTTTTCCTACAAAAACCCCAATTTAGCAACTTTTAGATTTTGATGAATTGTGAGCAATCCTTGAAGAATAATGATCAACCCTTTATCAAATGATGAATAATACTTCAAAATGAGTATGTTGACCAAAAATATTGAAGTTTGACTATATGTGGGCCATAGTTGACTTTTGACCTAGCACAGTTGATTTTTAGGCATTTGAGCAATTGACTGAGCAAACTTCTTCTACAAGGTTTGAAACTTGACATGGATGATCTTGAGAACATATTAGGATAATGGTGAGAATTTGAGTCCTTTGTGGTTCACACATCTTGATGAAGATGGAAACCCTAATTTGAGATAGACTGCCTTAGGAGAGAGTTTGTCTGGTCAACTCTTGAACTTCCTTGAGCAATTTGGGGACCTCACCTGCCATGTGTTGAGAAATATGGGAGGGAAAATTTTGGGGGTACAACTGATGGTTTTTAGGGTCAGTATCCTCATCAGATAGGAAATAATCAAGGTGGTCATAAATCATGGGTGTCTCAGAAGTGGGTGGTGGTGAAATGTGTGGTGCGCCCCAATCATATAACCAATTATTCTTGTCATGCACGCTAGTCTTATGGTTAGGTAGGGTAAAAAGGGGGCATTAACTGATTGTGAATGAGCAGTTCAAAGTTACCCGATGTAATACGGTGGGAGAACTGACTTGAGTGTTTTGCGTTTGATCGCAATTGTTGCAGATAGCAAGAGTCGCCGCCGACTTTTCTTTTATCCAATAAAGGAAAGAGTGAAAAGAACATGAAAGATCTTTTGAGATTTTTTCTTGAGTTCGGGTGGTAGGTTATGAAAAGGGAAGGTGTTAGCATCCTTTTCATCCGTAGTCATCTACGGGCTCTTAGTTGCTAGCTCATTTTGAAATGCTTTTTTTGAAATGTGTTTGTGATGTTTTGAAAGTATTTTTGAAAGTGCCTTCGTTTAGGCGAACTTTGTAATGATTCTCATCTCTATAAGAATGCATATAAAGTGTTCACTTTTGAAAATATTTCATGAAAAAGTGTTGGTGTATTTGAAAGATGTTTTGAAATTTTATGAGAAAGCAACTACGTGCGTTCTACCTACTCAAAAAGTCTTAGTTATTTTCCTCCTCCTTTAGATATGGCTACCTTACCATTGATTGATAAGAAGCCCTATCATTGGATCTGAAGGGACGGGCGTGAGTCGTCGTGTAGTCATAGAAGGCAACATTGTAGGATACCTTAGCAACTTTTGTAAGGGTCTAAGATCGTTTACTGAACTCAACATCGAAGGGTCATCTAGGGACTACGATCTTGTATTCGAGGGTCTTTGTTAAAGCATCCCACGTTCGAGGGACATGACTATTTAAATCTGAGGCAACAAGTGTGGATTACCCTAGAGGTGCCCGTGTGCGAGTGTATTGATTTCATGCATTTTTGTCTTTAATTAGGGTTGTCTACTTTTTGATTTTAAGTCTTGCCATACAAACCCTAATTACTAACAATAATATAGGAAACGATAAGTTGCAGAAATTAAATGTCCTACGCTATTACAATACTTTAGGGGATGTGGGATACAAATTTACAAATGGGGAATGAAAGAAATTAAAACCTAATTACTATTACAACCATATTGAATAATTAATAATAATAAAAATATAAATAAATATAAAGATAATTTAAAAAAATAAAATAAAATTGTTTTAAAAAAACTTTTATATATTGACACATGCAATTACGCATTGATACATAAATTTTTTATGCATTGACACATGCACTTATGTATTGGCTCATATCTGCTTTGTATCGACACATGCACTTATGCATCGATACATATCATTCCTTGCTCATGGAAATCAAAACCAACTCAGTATAAGTCGATACATAAAGGTTTGCATCGGCTCATAACCTATTTTGCATCGACACATGTACTTATGTATCGATACATATCATTTCTTTGCTCCTGGAAGTCAAAACCAACACAGTATGAGTCGACACATAATGGTTTGCATCGACTCATTTTTGTTATGTGTCGACTCATTCGTGTTTTTTGTCGACTCATAACCTATTTTGTACTTAATATGTGTCGACTCATAGAGATATGTATCGACTCATACTGTTGTTTTTTTACTTCTAACATTTTTCTGCTGTATATATGAGTTAGTTCTCAACACATGGTTACTGAAAATGAAAAGTAAACACATGGTTAGCTTCAGAGAAATAATATTACATTTCATCCTCACAAATGAACCACTAATGATGCTTGTATGAAGAGTTCAAAGTCAAGAAAACTTACCTTGAAGCTGAAATTTGTGTTTTGATTTAGAGTTGATGTATTATCTTGGAGAAGTCAAGTGGCTGTTTTTAAGTTTGGAGAATGGTGATAGTGATGTTACATAAGTTTCTCTTGTGTTTGAACAACTTCTATATGATGTATATGAAGTATGTGGATGGTTTGTTTGGACAAAAATGCAAGGTTTGAGAGATTTGAAGATTTTGGTTTCTAAGCTCTAGAGTGGAGGTTTTGTGGACAGTTATGGTATTTTGAGAGAATGAAGGGTTTTGAGAAACTTGTCTACACAACAAAAAATTCTGGCCCTTTAGCTTGCAAATGGCCTCTCTATTTATAGAGGAGGTTTAAGAGGATGAGAGAGTTTGTTTTACAAGCTGTCAAAATTCTGGTTTGGTTGAGATGAAACAACCAAGTTATGTGAAATTTGATGTCCCAATGCATGGTACAAAAGGGATCTGAAGTGGCTAGGAGTTTTTAGGCATGTTGCTTATTGCTTTTACATTGTGTGTGCAGAAAAAACAGTTGAGAGGCTCAAGGAGAGCTGACTTTGTATAAAGCATGCTTTATATAAATGGCAATGGTGCCTTTGTGCCATAAATAGAATGCTGTAATGGACAATACTTGAATCACTTGGATAATGATTTAATAAATTGTATAAACATCTGATTATGGATAGATTTTCAAGTCAAAAGGCTTGCAAAGTAAGGTTATGCAGCATGGCATAAGGATTTTGTTATATGTTCTTCAACAAAATGACTTGCAATTCAAGAATGGATGCCCAACTTTACGCCCTTGAATCTCCTAGCTCAAGTATGATAAATTCATGATCTTGGACATTTTGGAAAGCTTGAAACACTTTCTACAACTTTCATGTTGAGTATTTTGACAAAATCATCTTGGAACTATGTTAAAAAATGCCAAGAAGTTGGGATAAAATCCTGACCAAAATCTATTGAAAATTTCTCTAAGTGTTAGATGAAAATGTCATGACTTCATGGGCTTATATCTTCAAATCTAAGCATTTTTCGAACATCAATCCTCTAATACAAAGTTATAGAATTCACCAAGATCTACAACTTTCATGTTGAAGGTTTTCTTTGAATCATATCGCGTCTTGGTGAAAAAATGTCCTGAAGTTATGAAATTATCATGTTCAAAAACCACTTAGAAAAATTTCTAAGTATAGAAAATATTGACTTTTCCAAAGACCTTTTGATTTTCTTGATTTCTTAATGATCAAGTTTAATATTTTTGAATGTCTTGATGAAGTGTGATCATTGAAACTCAAATTTGATCAGAAAGTCAAAGTTTGACTTTTCAGCGTACAATTGACTTTTTCATCAGTTGACCAAATTTCATCTGTCAATCCAATAATCTTGAGAAATGTTTTGAGCCATGAAATTAGGTCAACATGTTATTTTTGAATCCTTGAGATTATACTTTAAGCCATTAGATCATGTATTAGGTCAAACAATCCTTGATCAGTCAAATACAATCAAAACCCTAATTTTGACCATTTTGGTGATTTGAACAATTTTCATGGGGAATTGTGATCCAAACTTGATCAATTGGTACATATGACTTCAAAATGTTTATATTGGTCCAAAATCTTAAAGTTTGACTGTAGGTTAACAACAATTGACTTTTTACCCAATACAACTGATTTTATGTCATCTGATTAATTGACTGAGCAAACTTGAACTGCAAGACTTGAAACTTGATATGAGCAATCTTAAAAGTCCATAACGATCCATGAAAGTCATATGAGGCTTTAAAATTCCAATTGTCCTTGTGAAAACTCAAACCCTAATTTGAGGCATCAGTGTTGAGGAGATGTCTTGACCTAGTCAATCCTTGTGCAAGCTTGAGCTATTGAAGATCTTGTGGAAATGTCTTGAGAAATGAGAGGAAAATTTTGGGGTACAACAGCTGCCCCTTTCAATCTTCTTAAACCTGAAGGGTTAGATTGGAGGGTCCGCCATTCGTGACTTGAAGGTGAAAGATGATTGAACACTAGAGTGCCCAGAAATTTGCACCCGATAATGTGTTAGTTGATTATATTGGTAATAGGCTTAAAGATGCCATTTAGAGAAATGATGAAGAGTTTGTTAGAGATGAGCTTATAGATGCCATCCAGAGTGCATGTTGGTAGAAACTGGAAGAAGTATCAAAATAAATTCTTGGTCGATTTATACTGAAATTGTAGATGTCTTTTACCTGTCTTTAACTGGGAGAAATAAATCTAACCAGAAGAGGTCTTGTGATGGTGAATTCACTGGGGAAACAAATATAACTAGAAGAGGTCTTTTGATTGCCTATTATTAACGGGAGGAAGTGAATCTATCCAGAAGAGGTCTCTTGATTGGCTTTTCCTACAAGGAAGAGGGTTAGTTGCATGCAGATGTATGCATGGCGTAATGATGTTCTTAAAATAAATGAGATTGTGATATATGTATTTTTCATGTATGTAATATGATGTATGAATGTGAAATATGTTGAAATGTATCCTTGACAAATGCTGGGGAGATTTGGGAAGTTAAATCCTAGATTTCTGTTGGAGATGAAGAGCATGTGTATCTTTAAACTTTGTTTAGAGTGTTTCTGTTGGGATTCTTATTTTGTTGTTTGAGGAGAAATCCGTTGGGGAACATTGACTTTGGCTCTTTACTTGAGGAAACTCTGCGGGTAATGTTGATTTCTGCTTGGGGAATAGAGTTCAGGGGTTTTAGTTGTCCATTGCTCTATTGGGGAGTTATTTCTTGACTGGGGAGAATAAAAGTTAGTTGTTATCTGGTTGAAATCTAGGTTTCACAATAACTTGTTGGGGATAATAAAGTTTAATTGTCATCTGTTCAGATTCTAGGCTTCACAACAACTTACCGGGGAAGATGAAATTAACTGTTATCTGGTCGGATTCTAGGCTTCACAAAAAATTGTAGTTAACTATTATCTGGTCGGATTCTAGGATTCACAACAACTTAAATGAAATTAAAATGTTATCTGGTCGGATTCCAGGCTTCACAGAAAATTGAAGTTAAACAGTTATCTGGTCAGATTCCAGGCTTCGCAGCAACTTAGATGAAATTAACTATTATCTGGTCGGATTCCAGGCTTCGTAGAAAATTGAACTTAAAATATTATCTGATCGGATTCCAAGCGTCGCAACAACTTAGATGAAATTAACTGCTATCTGGTTAGATTCCAGGCTTCGCAGAAACTTTAGATGAGATTAACTATTATCTAGTCAGATTCCAGGCTTCGCAACAACTTACTGAGGAGAATGAAGTTAATTGTTATCTGGTCGGATTCCAGGCTTCGCAACAACTTCCTGAAGTTAATGAAGTTAATTGTTATTTTGTTAGATTCCAGGCTTCGCAACAACTTACTGAGGAGAATGAAGTTAATTGTTATCTGGTCGGATTCCAAGCTTCGCAACAACTTCCTGAAGTTAAAGAAGTTAATTGTTATCTGGTTGGATTCCAGGCTTCACAACAACTTACTAAGGAGAATGAAGTTAATTGTTATCTGGTCAGATTCCAGGCTTCATAACAACTTACTGAAGAGAATGAAGTTAATTGTTATCTGGTCGGATTCCAGGCTTTGCAACAACTTTTTGGGGATAGTATCGACTCTGTTGGTGACAAGGGGTTTTGTCCATTGATTTGTAATGGTCCGAGACAAGAACTCGAGCTAGGGAATTTGTAGTCTGTTGGGGAAATAAACCTTATTGAGAAGGATATTTTGGTGTCCTTATTGGAGAGATGACTTCTTTTGGGGAAGAGCTCCGCAAAATTTCCTTTTTTAGTTAAGGCCAACTTAGCTGGGGATTATCAGGAGATTGGAACTCCGAATGAATACTGTATAAATTCAACTCTGTGGGGATAATATTTGTTGAAGTAACTCTTGTGGGGATACCCCGAATCCCTAATAAAATGTTTATTACTGTTTTAAACATACATTTGTTAACAATTAATCATGTTCATATGCATATGTTCATTCAATTTTAGTCATTGGACGTTTTTGCACTCAAAACAGAAAAACAAAAAGTTTGCACTTCAAAGTACATTTGTATTGATGTTTTGCCTATAAAAAAGCGTTTTTGTACAAGGAGATAGATATCCTAGTAAGAGGAAAGCGTCGAAAGAATACAAAGTGAAAACAAAAATAATAGCCACGTGGAAGTGATATCATTGTGTTCCAACTCCACTATTTCCCCTATGTCTTCGAACATCATCCCTTTCCGTTGAAAGAAGTTGATTGAATTGATCTTACACCCAAGAACTTGGAAGTTGGTAATAAAGCTGGTTGTAGTGATTTCACGGGACATAGTCATACGCTTTAATCATTTACTTTTGCCTGGACTGCCCTTTCGGGTTTTTGGCCCACCCGGATACCCTTTTTTGCCCAAGCCTCCCTTTTGGGTTTTCGACTTGCCGGGTGTACAATATTTTGTATATATCCTTAATTTTTGCCCGAACCTCTTTGGTCCGCCAGGATGTCCTTATTTTTTCCTGGGTATGTCAAACTAGCGGGTCATTTTATGTGTAGTATTTTTTGACTATGTCTGTGTTCACAGGATGTGGAAAATCTTCGACGTCCATAGTAGTTAGCATCATGGCATCGCCAGAGAATACTTTCTTAAAAACAAATGGCCCTTCATAAGTGGGAGTCCATTTTCCTATGGGATCTCCTTGAGGAAGAATGATGCGCTTTATTACCAAATCTCCAGTCTGATACACTCGAGGTTTGATCTTCTTATTGAAAGCCTTGATCATACACTTTTGATACATTTGACCATGATAAACAACAGCCAGTCTCTTCTCGTAATTTAGTTCAACTGATCCAACCTAGCCTGAATCCAATCATCTCACCTAAGTTGGCTTCTTTCATAATCCTTAAGAAAGGAATCTGAACTTCCACAGGTAGGACAACTTCCATGTTATAGACTAAAGAGAAAGGTGTTACCCCAGTCGATGTTCATGCTGAAGTACGGTAGCCATGAAGAGAAAATGGTAGCATCTCATGCCAGTCTTTGTAGGTCACCACCATCTTTTTCACAATCTTCTTTATGTTTTTATTGGCAGCTTCCACTGCGCCATTCATCTTAGGTCTGTATGGAGAAAAGTTGTCATGCTTGATTTTGAACTGCGCACAAAGTTAAGTGATCATAGCATTGTTGAGATTGGTTCTGTTATCAATGATGATCCTTTCAGGGATGCCATACTGGAAGATAAGGTTATGCTTGACAAATCGGGATACAACAGTCTTAGTGACTGAGGCAAATGAAGTAACTTCGACCTATTTGGTAAAGTAGTCAATGGCAACGAGTATGAAGCAATGTACATTGGAGGCAGTGGGCTTAATCTCTCCAATCATGTCAATGACCCCCATTGCAAAAGGCCACAGAGCATTCATGATGTTTAGTGGTACCGAAGGCACATGAACATATCGGTATAGATCTGACACTTATGGCAAGTCCTTGAGTGATGGTGACAATCAATTTCCATTGTTGACCAATAATAATCATCCCTCAGAATCTTCTTGGCCACAGTGTTCCCACTAGAGTGAGTTCCAAAGAGGCCATCATGCATGTCCTCCATGATCTTCTCTGCCTCCTTCTTGTCCACACACTGGAGTAGAGTTGAATCATGGTTGCACTTGTACATGATTCCATTGCTTAGGAAGAATTTGGATGAAAACCTTCACAAGAATTTCTTATCATTGATGGAAGCTCCTTCAGGATACTCTCTTGCTTCCAGATATCTCCTCAATTCATGGTACCATGGTATCTCTTCGTCGGTGTCGATCTCACAATAGTGTTCCGATTCGTCAAATCTTTCAATTGTAATTCTAGGAGCCTCGTTGTCCCACTTAACCTTGAACATGGATGACATTGTTGCTAAGGCATCCGCCAAATAATTTTCTTCTCTTGGAAAGTGTTCGAAGGTAACCTCCTTAAAGTATGGGATCAGGGTCAACACAAGCTCTTTGTAGGGGATCAAATTAAGATGTTTGGTATCCCATTCCCTTTTGACTTAACTGATCACTATGACTGAGTCCCCGTATACATCTAAGAACTTGATTCTAAGGTCAATAGCAACCTTTAGACCCAAGATGCATGCCTCGTACTCAGCCATGTTATTCGTAGAGTCGAAGCACAACCTAGCAGTGAAACGTGTATGGCAACCTTTGGGAGAAATAATCACAGCACAAACTCCATTACCCAAAGCATTGAAATCCCCATCAAAAACCATAGTCCATCGTGATCCTTGTTCAGGTCTGTCATACGGTCCAGGCTTTTCACAATCAGTTATCAGCATGATATTCTCGTCCGGGAATTCAAAGTTCATGGATTGATAATCATCAACAGCTTGATGGTCCAAATGATCTGCTAGCACACTTCCTTTGATGGAATTTTGTGTAGTATATCGGATATCATATTCAGTCAAGATCATTTGCCATCTAGCTATTTGTCCAGAGAGGACTGGTTTCTTGAAGATGTACTTGATAGGGTCCATCTTAGAAATCAACAAAGTGGTGTGAGTCAATATATACTGTCTTAGTCGGCGAGCAACCCATGCCAGAGTGCAGTAAGTTTTCTCGAGCAGTGAATATCTTGTTTCACAGTCGGTAAAAGTTTTGTTCAGGTAGTATATTACATGCTCTTTTCGACCAAACTTGTCATGTTGGCCCAACACACACCCCATTGAATTCTCTAATACAGTTAAGTACATAATCAGAGGTCTTCCTTCAATTGGAGGCATCAGGATGGGAGGTTCTTGTAAATATTCCTTGATCTTATCAAAGGTTTCTTGGCAGTCGTTGTTCCACCTAACTACTTGATCTTTCTTAAAGAGTTTAAAGATTGGCTCACAAGTAGTAATTAAGTGAGATATGAATCGAGCAATGTAGTTGAGCTGACCTAAGAAACCTCTGACCTCCTTCTCAGAATAGGGAGCCGTCATTTCCTGTATGGCTTTGACTTTTTCAGGGCCGACCCAATACCTTTTCCACTGACGACAAAACCCATGAGCTTTGCAGACCTTACCCCGAAGGTGCACTTGTTGGGATTCAGCCTTAGCTTGTATTTCTTCAACCTCTCAAACAACTTACGAAGATGATCAAGGTGTTGTTCCCCATTTTGCGACCTTGCAATCATATCATCTACATTGACTTCTATCTCATGAAATACGGCTATCATAGCTCGTTGATAGGTTGCTCCTGCATTCTTCAAACCGAAAGGCATGACCTTGTAACAAAAAGTGCCCCACTGTGTAGTAGAAGTGGTTTTTTCCATGTCCTCAGGAGCCATTTTGATCTGGGTGTAACTGGAGAATCCATCCATGAAGGAGAAAACTTTATGTTGAGTAGTGTTGTCGACCAAGACGTCAATATGTGGTAGTGAAAAATCGTGTTTGGGGCTTGCCCTATTCAAATCCCTATAGTCAAGCACATACAGACCTTTCCATCCTTCTTTGGCACGGGGACCACACTAGCCACCCATTGAGGATATGATGTCACCACCAGAAAACCTGCATTGAATTGCTTCATTACCTCAACTTTTATCATTTCAGACATGTCTGGTCGCATACGACGCACTTTTTGCTTGACTGGAGGACAATCTTCCTTTGTTGGTAGATGATGAACCATAATATCAGTATCCAGCCCTGGCATATCTTCATATGACCAAGCAAACACTTCAACATAGTCATGTAACATCTGGACCAATCTGCCTTTGATACCGTCTTCCAAGTTGGCGCTGATCTTGACCTCTTTCTTGTTTGCCTCAGTACCTAGGTTGATCACTTCGACTGTCTCTTTATGAGGTTGAATGGCTTTCTCCTCTTGCATCAGAATTCTAGCTAATTCCCCTGGTATTCCACAGTCTTCTTCGCCTTCGTCTTCGACTTGGTTGATTGGACATTCAAAATCATAGGTGGTAATAGCAGAGTCCTTGTCAATGTGACCCGGAGTGGATGAGGATCTACAAATGTGTGTGTGTGTGCATGTAAGGTTTCATGGATAATTTTTGAAAATGCAATAAAGTGAAAGAAAGACAATGGGCGTAAAATTTGAATGCAAAAGAGTCCAATGTTTTTCATTAAATGATCATATGGCGTATGAAAATGAACAAAACCTTAACAAATGGACCATGGTGCCACAGGTAAGGCACATAACTTAAAGTCAATGTTTCAATAAAATTACAGACAAAGTTCTTGAATTGATAAAAACAGTAAATAGTAATTACTCCTTGTTGAAGGAGATAGGAATGAAATCCCTGGCACGCCAGTTGTTGAGTCCTTCATCGACAGTCGGGTAGATCCAGTCATCAAAATTACAGTCGTTGTTGGAGTCTTCAAGAGTATTCACTTCATGATTATTAATGCGAAGAGGTGGTTTTCCTATGCAAGCACGTATGACCTCCTTTTGAGCTTTGGCAGTGAAACCCAGCCCAAACTTGTCTGCTTTGAACGGAATGTCAGGGAGTTGTCCCCAAATAGTACAAGTTCCATCTTCAACCACAACGCGAGCTTATTTAAGTGAAACCATCCTTGGCATAACTCCATCATATTTTGAAACATCAGGAGTAGCCACGACAACCATGAGAGGAACTACTTCAAAGGCTTGGCAAGGAGTCTCTATAAACTCACCATCCATTTCCACATATTTGAATGAATTGAGGTGGCTCACCATGAACTCTTCTTCACCGCAGATAGTAACGATCTTTCCCTTGACTGGAAATTTCAATTTTTGGTGAAGGGTGGACGTCACTGCTCCTGCCCCATGTATCCAAGGGCGCCCAACGAAACAAGAGTAAGCAGAACAAATGTCCATCACGTAAAAAATAGAGTTGAAAACTTGTGAACCAACTTTAATGGGGACGTCTACTTCTCCATGCACCATCCTCTTAGATCCATCAAAAGCCCTTATGACTATATCACTTGGCTTCAACACCAGACCTTCGTAATCCAACCGATCTAAGGCACCTTTGGGTAAGACATTTAGAGAGGACCCTGTATCGACCAAGACATGGGCCAGAGTAGTTCCTTTGCATTCAATAGAGACATGCAAAGCCTTGTTATGGTTTCTTCCAACTGGTGTCAAGTCAGCATTAGAGAATCCTAATCCATTATCGGCAGTCAAACTCGCCACAAAATTTTCAAATTGATCGGCTGTGGTCTCTTGAGGAACATGTGCCTTCTTTAAAAAATTGATCAATGCTTGAGCGTGAGCATCAGAGCAAAGTAATAAAGATAACATAGAGATCTTGGAGGGAGTTTTCCCCAACTGCTCTACTATCTTAAAATCACTCTTCTTTATGATCTTCAAAATCTCGTCTATCTCTTGGGTGGAGGGTTCCTCAGTATTAGTTTCTTTTGCAGGCGCCTCTATCATGGCAGGCTCAGTTGTCTTCTCTTTGCCCCTAGTGTCAGTACTAGGATTGTCCATGGTAATGAAAACTGGTGTAGTTGTAGTAGTTGGAGGTGAAATGTTAGGAGAGAATATTCTCCCCGTCCTTGTCACCTTGCTAGAACCAACAATATTGGTAACGTCATTAGTTTTGTCTTTGTTAATCTAGGAGTCTTGCTTAATCCCATGGTAGTATACTTCAGCACCATAATTCCAAGGGACTGTCTTATCAGAAGAATAAGGAATTGTCCCCAGAGTAGTAATTATCAAGGGGGCAATCTTTGGTTCATCGGAAATCCTGATAGGACCTTTTGAAGAGATCCTAATAGGTTTGTTGGAAATGGTTATGATGGATATGTCTTCAGCTTTTTCAGTCAAACTTTTTATGGCCGAAGTTCTTTCAAACAGGATCTCATGACTATCTATCTGGTGTTGAACACCTTTTTTTAGCCATTCACATCCATTCTTTTGTAGAGCACGACAATTACAGTCTTTTAAACAACCAGGGAAAAACCCAGCTCTCAGTAAATTTTCTTTAACAATGATCAGTGGAGTAGTCAAATCTTCGACGGAGGAAACAAAAGTAGTGTCTTCAATTGCATTGACACCTTTGCTATGATTTGGCATTGGGAAAGTTATAACATTCAAAGTTTTAGGTGGGTCAAACTCAATGGTCTTGTTGTTGATGAGGTCTTGAATTTTGCATTTCAAAGCCCAACACTAATCAGTGTCATGTCCGGGGCTATTGGAGTGATAAGCGCATTTGGAGTTTGGATTGTATTTCAGAGATGAAACATTTGGATTTGATGGTGGATCACACAATGTTATGAAGTTAGCCTTCAACAGGTGTTGCAAGGCTTGGGATAGCGACATGTCAATCCTTGTGAATTGTCTTCTTGGAACCTCAGATCTTTGATGGTTAGCTTGTTGTTATCTTTGAGTAGAGGGTGGATTGGAGACTAAAACAACATTAATAGATTGGCAGTGGTCTTTCTTGACATGGCTTCTTGATGGAATTGGTTTCCTTTTTCCAGTAAAGGTCTTCTTCATAGTATTTTATGTAGAGGCGGAAGCCATGGGAATTTTTCCACTTTTGATACTGCTCTCGACCCTTTCACCAGTTAAGATTAACTCAGTGAAACCAGACGATGAGATCCTAATTAACAAGTTAAAAAATGGTCTAGTTAATGTTCCCATGAACATATCTACCAGCTCCCTATCAGTCAATGGTGGTTGTACTCTACCAGCAAGGTCTCTCCATTTCTGCGCATACTCTTTAAAACCTTCATTGGGCCCCATTGTCATTCCTTGTAACTGAACTCTAGTCGGAGCCAAATCAACATTGTACTGATATTGTCGGTAGAAAGTGGTGGCCAGATCTTCCCAGGTATGAATGTTTGAACCCCCCAACTGATAAAACCATTCTAACTGAGTCCCAAATAGACTCTCTTGAAAGAAATGCACCCACAACTTCTTGTCAGTGGTATGCGGTTGTATCTTGCGAACGTAGGATCTTAAGTGAAGTTTTGGGCACGAAACACCATCATACTTAACAAAGATTGGAATTTTGAATTTGTGGGGAATAACTACCCCAGACATTAAACCTAAATCACCAAAATCCAAGCCAGGCACGACTTGAATTTCCCCAGCCTTCAACCTATCTTCTAGTTGCTTATACTTGTCCTCAACGGGTGGATATTATTCTCGAAATAGTCCCCGTCCTTAGAGTTTGGATTGTTGCCACCTCACTATGCCAAAATAGACTTTAGAGAACGCACGTTAGACAACACTTTTATAGAAAAGCGCTGCTATAAGTTAAATAAAAAATAAAACACGGAAAGTGTATAATAAAATGAGTAAAAGCGCTGCTAAAAGGCCTACCTTAGACAACTCTTATGAAAAGCGCTGCTAAAAGGACTACCTTAGACAACGCTTCTGAAAAGCGCAGCAAAAAGGGGTACTTTAGAAAGCGCAGCTAAATCACCCCTTTTAGCAGCGCTGTCTAAGGTCATATAAAATTAATAATAAAAAAAATCCCAAAAGCGCTGCTAAAGACCCATATTAGACATCGCTTCTAAAAAGCGCTGTCTAAAGTCATATAAATTAAAATTAAAAAATATAATACCCCACTATTTGTATTTTCACAAACTCGTTTCCCTCTCAGACCTTACGAATGAAAACCCTTTCCCTCTCAGAAACTCGTCACTGTCTAAGCTCCTTCCGCTGTTGTCCAAGCTCCATCCGCCGTCCTTCGCCCGACCAACCCTTTCCCTTCATCCTCCACCGTCTCTCTCGGTTGTCCTCCACCGCCGACCGACCCTTTCTCAAGGTAGGTTCTTTCTTGAATACGAGTTTTACTAAAATCATGATAAATTAAAATGCTCAATGTTGTTTTGTGTAAAATTAATTTGGGAAGTGTTTTTATTTGTTAGAGTGCATTAACATAGCTAAGAGCAAGCTAATAGATAAATTGTTTGTAGCATAATTCTTATTGGCATAAGTTTATGAAGTTGATATTGAATTGATTTTTCTGTGTAAAATTTTGATACCCGATACATGTCAGATTCTATTTCTTTTATGGTGTAGATCATTATTTGACTGGTTTGTGTGGTTCTGGACAAAGTACTATTGCTAAGAAGCTTTGTTGACATCCACAATTCAAAGATAGTAACTTATTGCCTCTTCTTCTTTGTTTCATATAAATGACTTATAATATAAGCAATTATATGATAAACGTGGAAATAAGTTGTTTAATCATATATGGTGTTAGTCCTTTAAATTATTTCATCTCATTAGACATTCAATCATATTCAATCATAGTAAATATCCAAATTTTTATGATTTTAATAGCATAAATACAACATAAGGACTTGTTACTTGACTTCATATATAGTAGAATAATATATACCCGTTTAAATAATACAAAATATTTCTATAAGTTTGTATTAATCTTCTTATAGTGTATATACTATTTTCCCTATTTTGTTCATGTGCATTGACACCTAAATTCATTAGCCTCATAAATGGACTGTTTTTGTTTGTTTTTGATGATCCCTTTGTATTGGTGTAG
Organism: Vicia faba; assembly: GCA_948472305.1. Classification (NCBI taxonomy): domain Eukaryota; kingdom Viridiplantae; phylum Streptophyta; class Magnoliopsida; order Fabales; family Fabaceae; genus Vicia; species Vicia faba. The sequence goes on along the minus strand of OX451735.1, from coordinate 535,930,858 downwards.
TTAGTCGAAGACCATCACCGATTCGAAAAACATCAAACCCGCATCATCCGCCATCGACACCAATAACCCCTTTTCTTTCTTTGGTAAGTCAAGTTCAAATTCAATATCACTGATTCTTTTATTTATTTACTATCTCCTTCCTATATTATAAAACATTCTATCTGTATCAATTAAAAAACATAATTATTTTTATATAGATGTATTTATTTTTAGTCCATATTAATAACTCTAGAAATAAATTTCTAGAAATAATTCGTTTAATTCATACAAAAAGGGAATAATTCGTTTATAGTGTTTTTGTTTACTTTAATTAGTAGAAAAAAATGGATAAAAAATGGATGTCTGCCGATCGATTGTCAAAAGAGTACGAGAATTGGGTATTGGAATTCGTTAAATTTGTTGTTGAACACACCAAAGACCCCAGTCGAATGAAATGTCTTTGCTTGGGTTGTTGTTATGTGGGTCGGGTTGACGCAGATGGATTAAAATCACATTTACTAATGCATGGAATTGATAGAAGTTATACGTGTTGGATATTCCACGGTGAAAAAAGTAACGACAATGTTGAACCGGCAGAGAAAAGTAGTACGACCTATGCTTCAGACGACAAGGACATAGATACATACGATTTTGATCGAGTCGAAGAGATTGCATATGCACTTAAAGAAGATCTTCAGGATTGTCCCAAAATGTTTGAGAGATTGGTAAGTGATACAGAGAAACCATTGTATAAAGGTTGCAAAAAATTCACAAGACTGTTTGCGGTATTAAAGTTGTACAACTTAAAGGAGGGCAATGGATGGTCAGATAAAAGTTTCAGAGTTATTAGCCCTTACGAGAGATATGCTTCCGGAGGATAATGTTCTTCCTAATCGAACCTATGAGGCCAAAAAAATGTTTTACTCTATTGACATGAGCTATGATAAGATACATGCTTGTCCAAAAGATTGCGTTTTGTTTTGAAACGAATATGCATCATTAAATGAGTGCCCTAAATGCGGTTTGTCTCGATATAAGAAAAAATTGTCTCCAGCAAAAGTCTTATGGTATTTCCCTATAATTCTGAGATTTAGGCGCATGTTTCATAGTGAAACTGATGCAAGACACCTGACTTGGCATGCAGATGAAAGAATTATTGATTGAAAGTATCGACATCCAACAGATTCACCACAGTGGTCGAAAATTGATAATGATTATCCTGATTTTGGAGAAGAAGCAAGAAACCTTCGCTTGGCTTTATCTACTGATGAAATGAACCCGCATGGTCTTCAAAGTATCTCACATTCCACATGGCCTGTGATTCTTATGATTTATAACCTACCTCCATGGCTATGTATGAAGCGTAAGTACATGATGTTATCTATGTTAATTTCTGGGCCTAAACAACCAGGGAATGACATAGACGTATACTTGACACCTTTGATCAAAGATTTAAAGATTTTGTGGAGAACGGGGTGGAGGTTTATGATGGATATAGGAAACAAAATTTCAATTTGAGGGCGATGTTGTTTGGCACAATTAATTATTTTCCAGCATACGGGAATCTATCTGGGTATAGCATTAAAGGTTAATGTGCGTGTCCTGTTTGTGAAGATGGAAGCGATACGACGCGTTTGGAACATTGTCAGAAGAATGTGTTTCTCGGTTATCATAGATTCTTACATTCTAAACATCACTACCATGCATGGAGAAAAGCATTCAATGGAGACACCGAACAACGTAAAGCTCCACCTGCATTGTCAGGTGACCAAATTTTTGAAAAGGTGAAAGATGTGTGTACTCAGTTTGGCAAGCCTTTTGCGCACACGGTTGTCAAAGGTGGGTGGTAGAAGAGATCGATTTTTTTGAATTTCAATATTGGAAGTCTCTGTATGTGAGACATTTTCTCGATGTTATGCATATTGAAAAAAATGTATTTGAAAGTGCTATCGGTACGTTACTAAATATTAAAGGAAAGTATAAGGATGGACTTAAAGCAAGGGAGGACATGTTAAAGATGGGAATACGAACTAAACTAGGACCCGTGAAGAAAGGAAGCTGAACATATCTACCACCTGCTACTTTTACTCTATCTAGAAAGGAGAAAAAAATATTGTGTAAGTTTCTAAGTGAAGTTAAAGTTCCAGAAGGATACTCTTCAAATATTAGAAGACTTGTGTCTATGAAAGACATCAAGTTAAAGAGTTTAAAGACACATGATTTCCATGTTATAATGGAACATTTTCTACCAATAGGTATACGTTCTATTTTGCCAGAAAAGTAAGGAGCGCCATAACTAAGTTGTGTTTTTTCTTTAGGTCAATTTGTAGTAAGGTGATCGATCCTGAGATCTTACCAACATTGCAAAAAGAAATTGTTATTACTTTGTGTGAGCTTGAAATTTATTTTCCTCCCTCATTTTTTGACATAATGGTACATCTAGTTGTTCATCTTGTGAAAGAGACATAGTTGTGCGGACCAGCTTATATGAGATGGATGTACCCTGCTGAACATTATATGAAAATATTAAAAGGGTACATGAAAAACCAAAGTCGCCCAAAGGGTTGTATTGTTGAGCGATACATTGTTGAAGAAGCAGTTGAGTTTTGTACTGAATATTTGTCCAAAGTTCAATCCATTGGACTCCCCAAAAGTCACATTTTTGAAAAAAAGGAAGGTAAAAGATTAATTGGAAATAAAATTGTGACAATATCAAGGTATGAATGGGACCAAGTGCATCTATATGTTCTACATAATGATAGTGAGGTTGAGCCATATGTTGAAATGCACAAGGATGTACTTCGAGGGTTAAATCAGAATAGAAATGAAAATTGGATAGTACGGGAGCACAATCAAATTTTTATACCATGGTTAAAGGATCATTTTTTTAAAGCTTCATTCAGATCCCCCTTCAATAACAGAAAGGTTGAGATGTTTGGCATATGGTCCAAGTTTGCATGTGTTTTCTTATAGCGCATACGCAATTAATGGATACAAATTTTATACCAAAGAACAAGATGATAAAGGTACTATGTAAAATAGTGGTGTCACCATGGTTTCTGAAGAAATGCACATTTCAAGTATGAAGGACCTAAACCCCAAATGTGCAAATCTTTCATATTTTGGGGTTATCGAGCATATTTGGGTGTTTGATTATGAGAAGTTTCATATTCCTATCTTTGGTTGCAAGTGGGTAAGTAATAGTGGCATACGAATGGATAAGTCATGATTTTTGCAAGTGGATCTTAATAGGGAGGGGTACAAAGATGAGCCTTTTATTCTAGCCTCTCAAGCTAAACAAGTGTTCCATGTCACTGACCCGACGAGCACAAAATGGTCTATATTGCTTTTATCTAACAAAGTGGTTGATGATAATAGTGTAGACCAAGATGATATTGATGATGAGAATGAGTCATGTATTAGACAGAATGAGTCATATATTATAAATGATCAAGATGAGAATATTATAGCGGATGAATCATATATCAGAAATGATCATAATGAGGGAATTTGGATAAATCCATTCATATGAATTGTTAAGAAACAAGTAATTCATGTTACAACCAAGAAAAGAAAGAGATGTTAGTGAAAAGAGGTAATATATTAAAATGTTTATGTTTATGTTTGTGCTTACGTTTAAGTTTATGTTTATGTTAATGTTTGTGTTTGTCATTTTATATATATTAAAATGATAATGTAATTTTATATATATTAAAATGATAATGTAATTTTATATTGGGTTTATGTTTATGTTTATTACAAGTTAGATGGCTACTAACGAGGATCACTCACATGATGATTCTAGGCATGATGGAGATAAGCCCGTTAATAAAACGGAAATTAAAATTAAACGAGGAATAACAATAATGAAGAGAATCATTCGAGATAGAGATCGAGGCATAAAGTATGATGTGTATTGGAGTCAATAAGGCCAACTAATTGAGCCTAATGGTTCAACGTTGACGAGTTATCTTGGTTCGGTGGTAAGGAGAGAAATTACAATTACTTGTGAAGATTGGAGAGCAATAGTGTTGGACGATACTAAAGATAAAATATGGAGTGAGATACAAGTACCATATATGATGTTATTTGTTGTTAATGACGATTATGTCTTTAAATTACTTATACTAACGCACTTTGTGTATGATTTTCGTAGAGGTCGTTCAACATTGAGGATACCAGGAGATATTATATTCTCAAATTGGCTGGAAAATTACATAGAGGGTTTAGAGTTTTTTTATCAAGCAAGTTTCTTAGGGATGCGGATAAATTTTTTGTTGATGCAGAGCTTCCAAAGAAATATGCAGATTTGATTACACCTGAAGAATAAGAAACTTTTAAATCCAAAAGAAATACCCAGAAATTTGAGAGTTTAAGTGTCGTAAATCGATAACGAGCATCAAGTCCAGCATATCCATACAGAAAAGGGCGTATGGGATATGCACGCTTACAACAATCTATTGTAAGTATCTATAAATTGCAAAGTATCTATAATATATGCACGCTTATATTTGATCATGTTATTTAGCTTAATGTGTAGTTAACAAAGGAGAATAGTTCTGAAACATCTCTTCCGGAACACATTTTGTGGAAGGAAGCCCGTGTGTGTAAGGATGTAGCTGTTGAAGAAAAAGTTCAACAAGTTTTCAAGAGATGTGTAAGTATAATATTATTTATTTAATTACATCATACTTTTATTTATTTAATTACATCATTCTTTTATTAACATATCATTCTTTAATTATAATATTTATATGAATTCAGGAGACTCTTTCTCAGTCTATACCTCCAGATGAAGATAATGATTGCAGGAGAATACTCTCACGAGCATTAGATATTCGTGAGTATTCTGGTCGGGTGAGGGGTAAGGGATTTGGGATCGCTCCAACATCCTTGAAGAAAAAATCAAAGACAAAATCTCCTAGAAATAAAGAACTTCAGGAAAAGTTGGAAAAGTTACAACAAGAAGTTTATGAGCTGAGAAAGGAAAAAGAAATAGATCAAACTACAGGTTTTAAAGGTACTAGTGACAAAGGTAGTATCAATGGTAACTTTGGACAGAATATTCCCGAGGTAATTATATACCATATTTATTAATTATATAACCATATTTATTAATTATATAACCATATTTATTAATGGTTATAGGGCATTTCCCGGTGTCAACTCTATTTGTCGTCACCGACTGATCGGATGGTTGGAAAGGGAAAAGTGTATAATACTACGGGAGAAATGCTTCATCATAAACCGCTCCCAAACAGATTTTTGAAAGTATCGGTTGATGTTGTTTTAGAGGGGGTGCGTTGTTACCACTACCTGACGATCTGGCGGATGAAACATTGGTGGAAGATGCAATATGATCATTTGTTGCATGGTCGTCAAGCCTCGTTTGCATAGATGATGAGGTATGCTTAAAACCATTTACTATTCAAATTTTTTAAGGCAATTTTACTTACATTTTGTTTACATGTTAATGTTAGACTCCAACAAAATCCATTCCAAAAGATAAGGGGATTAGGCGGGAAACCAAGTCAGTTGCATCAATTGAGGTACAACATAATTATATGACATTTATGCTATGAGAAATACTAATTTGTGATTTTATACTTCCCATAACTAATTATATGATAATTAGATTCATGCTAAAGAGATTGCATAAGTCAATAGGGGTAAGGCGCCTGAAATTAGCAATATTTCCACACAAAAAAAGAATGTTGCTAAGAAGACCCTGGCTAGCAAAAGAACTACTGCTTAGTTCAGGTCGTGCCTTCGGACATATTTAGGAATAACAGATATTCCGGATGGTGGTACCCGCCTTATACCTATGAGTTCAGACATCTTTGGTTTTGAATACCTGGAAGCAATTGGTAGAGAGGATATGGAGCAAGTTTTTAGACATTTGGAATTAGGCCTCAGTGTTATTGGTACATACATCAGGTATATTCCGATCAACTTTGTTTAATTAGATGAACAATTTATTTCCTAATTTCAACAAATATAGTATAATGTTAATGGTGTTTTAATTTAAGGTTTCTGTATGACAACATTGTGTGCCCGCATGGATTAGAAGCAAGATTTGGCTTCTTAGCTCCCAACACTGTCAATTCAGGGTTAATCGTAACAAGACCAGATGATGTCATAGCATATGTACTCGGTTTATTCATGGCCAGCAAAGATACTGAAAAGTTGTTCTTTTTGCCATATAATACTGGCAACGGGTTATATTTTCATCCTAACTTGATCTATTATAATTTTGTGTTTTTGGCCATTGTTTAATCTTTGTTTAATCCTACAGTGGACACTGGTTATTGGTTACGATTAACCCTATAAGAGATCCTGTGTATTATCTGGATTCATTATACAATGATTGGTCAACATATCCAGATTTGAAGAAGATGATTGACACGTAAGTTTTTCTCTCCCAAAGATATATATCTGCATTTGTGTTTATGTTTATGTTTCTATGTGAGATTGTTCTAAACAGTCGTTTATATTATAGCGTTCTACTAGCTTTTCACTCCCAAAGAGATATTCAAGTGCCAACAAGTAGAGCCAACAATGTTACATGGATCAAAGTGGAGGTATATTTTCACAAAGAGATATTCAGTTTTGATTACATTAGTTATGATACTTGATAAAACAATTTAAGGGATATATCCTGATATATATTCGTATTTTATTTCCATGTGTAGTGTCCTCGCCATTGTAACGATATAGATTACGACTATTTCTGTTGAGGTTTATGAAAGAAACTATTCTTTTGGATCAATTAGAGATTCCATCCACGGTATGGATTTCTAACTTAGGAAGTACATACTATTTTCATATTTTGTGTTTCTCATAAAATGACATATTGTTTTAACTAAATCACATACTATATATATATATATATATATATATATATATATATATATATATATATATATATATATATATATATATATATATATATATATATATATATATATATATATATATATATATATATATATATATATATATATATATATATATATATATTACTTTGAGGAATTCAATTGTGCACATTAATCAAAAGATCAATTAGATGAACTTAAGGAGGAATGGTGTCAATTCATTATCAAGTTGAGAATTTTATAAGCTAAGGTATATTGTCTTATTTCCTTTGATAAGAACTATCAAGTTTTGAGTATAAAATAAATTCGAATAAAGTGCAATATTAATATTATCATGTAATGAATTTCAATCATTTGGTTTTTTTCCCAGGTTTATAGGTGCATGTGTATAAGATAGAGCTAAGATATTCATGTTGTTGTTGTTTTATGAGAATTCTCGAAGATAGTAAGATGCAGATGTAACATCATTTTTGAATTTTAGGATTTTCAACTTGTAGAATTTAAACTTGTATCATAAATTTTGTAGTTCTTGTTGTATATATCATCAATTTATATATATGTGGAATTTTTACATATGCATATTTTATTGGAATGAAGCTACCAAATATGGTGCATAATATGGTGAAAACCTTGTTCAAATATGGTTAAAATCTGATTAAAATGCATTATATATATTGCAAAGCGCTTTTTCAAGTCAAAATAGGTATTTTATTAAAAAAATTTGTGATCAATAAACAACGTTTTAAGAGAAAAGCGCTGTAAAAAGTCAAAAAAAGCGCTGACTAAAGTGGGAAAGCGCTTTCTAAAGTGGGGGAATAGACAACACTTTTAAAGAAAAGCGCTGTCTAAAGCCTAACTTAAAAAATAACATGAAGTGCTGTCTTAAGGGGTATATAAAAAAGTGCTGTCTATTTTAAAAGCGATGTCTAAAGGAGGTGCTCTAGAAAGCGATTTTAATATAAAAGCGCTGCCTAAAGTGGGCACAAAACAACGCTTTTACATTGAAAAAAGAGTTGTCTTTACTTTTAGCAGCGCTGCTTTAGGCAACGCTGTTAAAAGCTAAAAAAAGCATTGTCTAATGTCTTGTTTGGCATAGTGCCTCCAGCACGGATACTCCTTTCATCTTCGTCCTAGTTCTCGTCTTCCTCGGATAACTCTTCAACCACTTGCACTTGACGGACTAGGCCTTTAAACCTTTTCCCCATGTTGATCAAAGCCTTCTTCTTGGCCACCAGAAGTGACATCAGTTCTTGCTTCCCTTTGGCCAAGGTGAGCAAGGTTTCCTGAAATTGAGAATTCTGTATCTGCAAGTCTTTCACGGTCTGATCGATATCCATCTTATTGAAATAAATAGTAGAAATATAAGTGTTGTACCCCAATATTTGCCCTCTCACTTATCAATAATTTTCTCACAAGATCTCACTGTGCTCAAGACTGCATTAGGGTTTGATCAGTACAAGACACCTCCTTATGCACTGATGATCAAAATTAGGGTTTGAGTTTGCACAAGGATTTTTGAACTATCAATGCTTCATATGACTTTCATGGATCATTATGGACCCCTAATATTACTCATGTCAAGTTTCAAGCCTCGGATCACACTTTTGATCAGTCAATTGGACATTTGACTTAAAAATCAGCTGTATTGGGGAAAAAGTCAACCATGGCCAATTTACAGTCAAACTTCATAATTTTTGATCCACATTAACATTTTAGACTCATATGTATCATTTGATCAAATTTGGACCATAATTCCTCAAGAAATTTGATCAAATCTCCAAAAGGGCAAAATGATCAAAATTAGGGTTTTGATTGGGAAAAGGGAAATTTCTGATTTTTGACCTAGAAAATGGTCAATTGGTTTAAGGAATGATCTCAAGAGTCCAATTGCACCATTTTAACCTAATTACATGATTCAAAACATTGAAAGTCCATTAGATTGACAGATGAATTTTGCAGTTAACTAATCAAAGGTCAATTGTAAACTGAAAAGTCAAACTTTGACTTTTTGTTCAAATTCAAGTGCCAAAGATCACAATTCATCAAAACATGTCAAAATATGAAACTTATTCATCAATAAATCAAAAAGTCAAGATTTCATTTTGAAAAGTCAAAATTTCTAAACTTAGAAATTTTTGTAAGTGTTGGAAATTTCATGTTTTTTCATAACTTTGAGCCAAATTTTAACCATGATGAAAGACGATTCAAAGGAAACCTCCAACATGAAAGTTGTAGATATCCATGAAATATACAACTTTGCTTCACACAACTTCTCATAAAAATGCTTGGATCTAAATTTATAATTTTGTGAATACATGCTCATGAACTAAAAAAGACTTAGTGGAAATTTTGCGCTAGTTAGGCAGATTTTTGGCCTAATTTCATGGCAATTTATCACATAGTTATAAGGGGATTCTTAAAAAGCAATTCAAAGATGGGTTGTAGAGAACATTTCAAGCTTTCAAAATGTCCAAGAAATCCTTGAGATCATTCTTGAGTAAGGAGAATCGAAGGCAAGAAGTTAGGGTTTTCAAACTTGAATTACAAGCCATTTTGTGAAGAACACTTGATCCAATCTTCAAGCATGCTGTAAAAATCTTGCTTTGCAGGTTTCAAACTTTCTAATCAGTCAATAATTTAATGTTTACACAACTGATAGAGCCATTGTCCAAGCATTTGATCCATTATCCAAGTTGCATTTCCATTTTGGGAAGAAAGTCACCACTTCCATTTTGGAAAAGTGACTTTAATCACAATGTCAACTCTTCTTGAGCCCATACATTGTTGTTTTTGACTCAAAAGCATTTAAAAGCAAGCAGTAACATATCTACAACCTGCTAACAACCCTATAAATCCTTGTACTTCACATTGAAACCATGTTTGTCAACTTTGCTTAAAAAACAAGTAACCAAGCCATAACATGTGATTTCAATTTCTGAGTTGTTTCAAGCCTCAAAACCTCTTTCCTATAAGTACATACACTATTTGCAATATGACACACGAATGCTAGTGCCCTGAAACTATCTAAAACACTCAAAAACCATAAATCTGCTCAAAAACACCATTGATATACATTTTTAAACCAAAACTCATCATCTTCATTTCCACTCGTGCATTTTGAAAACCAATCATTCAAACACCTTCTATACATCATACCAAAGAAATCCAGGCCCCTGTTTCAAGACTATAACTCCTGCATCACTATCCACCATTTTCAAACATCAAGCTTGCAGGTTGACTTGAGTAGAGAGGTTCAGGAACTTTCAAAGCAAAGTAGGAGTTGGAATACACTTAAGGAGGTCCGAGAAAGCTAAACAAATCCTCACGCTATCTCAAAAGTTGCTCAAAATCCATTCACGACTCCAACTACAAGAGGTAAATTTTCAAACTTCTATCTCTCCATACAAGCATCATTTGATCCTGATTTGTGAAGACAAAATGTAGATATCTTTGCCCTAAAGCTGACAATGTTCATAGTTCCCATTTATATTGACTGTGTATAGAGAATTTTGGATTTGAAATTTCTGAGAAAATTAGGTTTCAATTTAGGGCCAGCAAAATTAGTTTTCATCTTTGACTTTTAGCTTACATAAGTTATATATTTAGATTCATGGGAAGAAACACCACAACATTCATGTTTGAACTTTCCATTTTTGTGGAGAGATGAAGAAGATATAGGTGGTCTGGCTAGGCGCGAGGTTGAAGATGAAGTGGTGTTCAGGAAGCAGTTTCTAATATATATTTATGGTTTGGTTATATGACAGGATGAAACAGCCACCCGAGTGGCAAGCGCGCGCGTACTAAGTCACTTCTTACCTAAAGGGCGAGGGTTCGAACCAATGTGAACCCCCCTTTTATATTTTTTTGAATATTTTCTGATCCTCTAACGTTTTTTTGCAGGCGCTGGGCCCTTTGGGCCTAACATTGTTTTTATTATTTGCTAGCTCACCTCCCCGCCTACTTTTGGCACCCCCTGGCCAATTTATTTTTATTTACTTATTTATTTCATTTTTTTGAAAAATATATTTTCTAAAATACTAAAAATCATGAAAAATACAAAAATGATATATTTCATATTTTGACTTATTTTATTTTATTTTTCCATGAACAAAAATATTTTATTTACTATACTTTATTTATTTTTCTTATAAATTTAATTGATGTTATATTATCTATTTTTCTTCATACCATTTAAAAATACATTTTTTAAATACCAAAAAAGAATAAAAATATTTTTTAAGCCATATATTATTTTCAAGACAAAAATACAAAAAAAATAAATACTTTTTCTTTAAACTTATTGTTTTAATCAACTAAATAGAATTAGGGTTTTATTCAAAAATATTTTCTTAATTAATTTATTTTCTTAATTAATTTAAGTTAATTAAATTTTGATTTAATTATTTTTCTCTAATTAGGTTTAGGTTAAAACCTCTTTCATATAAAAATCCAAACACAAAAATCATTTCTTTCCATTTGCATTTGTACTTTATATATTTCTTCAATTATTTGTACATATTCAATTTGGTTGTAATAGATTAATTAGGTTTATATTATTGCAATCCCCATTCATAAATTGTATACCCCCCTTCGACAAGTATTATAATAGCGTAGTAATTTTAAATTTCGCAATTTATCGCTTTCATATATACAATGCTAGTAATTAGGTTTTGTATGGAAAGAATTAAATCAATCAAATAGAAAACCCTAATTCAAGAAAAAATAAAGCATAAATATAATACACTTGCACACAAGCACCCCTAGGGTAAAATCCACTTGGTTGCCTTACAAAATTTCCATATTACGCATGTGAGGTATCTTAGCAAAAACAAACGAATACAAGATCATAGTACCTCCATGACGCTATCTAAGTTGCCTTACAAATGATCTTAGTCCCTCAAAAAAAGGAATGCTAAGATACCTTACAATATTGCTAATCACGGTTATATAATGACCCACGCCCGTCCCGTTTACATCCAAAGATAGGGTTGCTTACCAAATCAATGATAAGACAACAATGTCAAAGGAAAAGAAAATGAACAAGAAATACATTTGAGTAGGTAGATTGCTCCTAATTACTTGCTCAATTTCAAACAAAACATCCTTGCTATTTTCAAAACAAACACCTACACATTTCAAAATATCTTACAAAACTTGAAAACATTTTCAAAAGATCAACATGTTTGTATACATTCTTACAAACAAGAATCATTAAAAATATTGCCTAAACAATAGCCTCTTTACAAAATACTTTCAAAAACCACACAAAGCACGATTTCAAACAAAAGCAAGTGATCTAGTAAGTAACTAAGATCCCATGGAAAACCATGGATGAAAAGGGTGCTAATACCTTCCCTTTTCATAATCTACCCCCCGAACTCAAGAAAAAATCTCAAAGGTCTTTCCTGTGCTTTTTCACCTTTCCTTTTTGGATAAAAGAAAAGTCGATGGCGACTCTTGCTAACCGCAACATTTGCGATCGAATGCAAAACCCTCAAGTCAGTTCTCCCACTGCATCACAGAACTGGCGACTCTGCTGGGGAGTTTTTTTAAGAGTGGGGTTACCTTAGGGCTAGTTCACATTTACTTGCTTTCATTGTTTGATTTGTTTGCTTTACATTTTGGTTCTTTGTTTGGTCTTAAATCCTCTACCCGAATTTGGGATACCTTATAGGTAAGTAGCAATACATTATGGACATTTAGGAATAGCTACGTTAGTGCGATATATTTGTACGTACCGGTAGCCTTTGAGTTAATCAAAGAGAATATGGGGCCGCTGAGTGATGTCATGAAGCACTAATGAACTTTTAGAACCTTTACTTGACCAACTTGGCCATTTAGAATGTAGTGAGATGACCGACTTTGGTGCAGTCCGAAGTTGGTAGATACTCAATGCTACACTCATTGAGGTTTGGTTTCTTGGGATATTTCGGTCTCCATTAAAGAGGCTTGTACTGAAACAATAACCAAGGGAACAAACCAGTGATATTGAGCTCCTTAGAACCCGGTTACTATTACTAGGACAGGTTTAAGCCAACTAAACTTCAAGAGGGTACTTACCTATAAAACCCCATGCAAGCCTAAACCTAAGGACTTGTTTGCTTTGTTTGTATATACATACTTATACATAACATCATGAACATCATGAACATCATATACATCCACTAACCATTTCAAGGATTTTTTGGGCTTCATCTTTGTTCTTGTTTTGTAGGATATGGATTCACTTCGCAGGAAAACTATTCAAGCCAAACTTGTAAGGATCCCTCCACAAATTAAGGAGCTAGCTTCAAGGATTCCTTAAATCTCTCCATTTACCGAGAGACATAGTCGCCTACTCAACTTGGTCACCTCCAACACAGATGAGGATATGATGAAAGTGCTTTTTCAGTTCTTTGATCCTTTACACCATTGCTTCATATTTCCCGACTATCAACTTGTGCCTACTTTGGAAGAATTCTCCCAACTCTTGAGGATTCCCATTCTCAATCAACTACGTTTCAATGTTACGGAAAGAGACCCAAAGCCAAAAGAGATTGCTCAAGCTCCACACTTGCACTCATCTGATATCATAACTCATTGGGAAACAAGGAGTGATGTGAAAGGTTTCCTAGCAAAGTTCCTGTTTGAGAGAGCCCAAAGCTGTTGGAATTCCTTAGACTTGCAAGCCTTTGAGGAAATTGTGGCTATCCTCATCTATGGGATGGTTTTGTTTCCAAATCCTGACCAACTCATAGATGTTAACACCGTCAAAATCATCATATCCCGCAACCCGGTGCCTACATTGCTAGGAGATATCCTACACTCTTTTCACACTCGCACAATGAGGAAAAGAGGTGTCCTTATGTGTTTCACTCCTCTCTTGGAAAGATGGTTTACTTCGCATCTTCCCAAATCTGTATTAAGGAATGAGCAAGGTTCAAGGTGGTCACAAAGGTTGATGACGCTCAAACAGTAAGACATTCATTGGTGCTCCCGATCCAAAGAGAATGTTACTATTGTCGACCATTGTGGAGAATTCCCTAATGTCCCTTTACTTGGAATTAGGGAAGGTATCACCTACAACCCATGCTTAGCCTTAAGACAGTTTGGTTACGCCCGAAGGGATGGCCAGCATGAGATGCTAATTCAAGGTTTGGTATTTGACTACGACAACGACGATCAAGGTCTTCGCCAGAGATTTATACGAGCTTGGAGGATGTCAAATAAGGTGGATAGCAAGACTTTGGGGCATAAAAATTCAATACCTCTTGAGCCTTACCTCAAATGGGTATGAACTCTGCTCAGAGTCTTATGATGCCTTACCCCTCCATTCTCCCGATAATCATTGATCCTATCATGGAGGGAGATGTTCCATACACTATCCTACTTCCTGATATGCTCACCTCTCTTGAAGATCTACAAATAGATTAGATACAACTCAAGGGGGAGCGAGATACTTTCGAAGCCCAATTCTACACAAGCGAGAAGAAGGTTTTGGAACTCACTAGGCTACTTCATGAGGAGCAGACTCTCAATGCCTACATTGCACCAAAGAGGATGCACACTACCTTTTTATCTTAGAGCTTTTGTATTTCCTTATAATCCCAAGAGGCTTTGATGTACTCAAGCTTTAATTTATTAATATAACCTGTGTTTCCTTTTTGTTTAAAACAAATTTGAATCTTAAAATCCTTGAAATCATTACATATGCATATACCATTCATCATAACATAAGCAGGTCTTTTGCAATAAGTCTCCTCATCTCTCTACTGTTTATTTCAGTAAGATGGATCTCGAGCAAACAATGAAAGACCTCCAAGCTCAGAATACACAATTTCAATAGTTGCTCTTGACCCTAGTCAAAGGACAATAAGAATTGAAGACTTTGCTGGCTGAAGAGAGGAAAAAGAAGACAAAGAAGGTAACCAGAGTCCTAAACATGGGAAGAAGATTTCATGGGTAGACAAGAAGGACCTTAGACTTTGCAACGACATCCAGTGAAAAAGACAACCAAGATGGAAAAGGCAAGGAAACAGTTGTCCCGTCAGAATCAGAAGAGGAAGAGGAAGAAGAAGACTATTATGAAGAACAGTACCCTCCAGCTGATGATAAGTATAAACATCTCGAAGAGCGGTTGAGTGTGATGGAAATCCAAAAAGAGCCTGACTTGGACTTTGAGGAATTTGGGTTAGTATCGGGGATTGTCATTCCTCCGAAATTTAAAGCACCTGTGTTTGCCAAGTATGATGGAGTCTCATGCCCTAATATGCATCTCCGGTCATATGTAAGGAAAATCCAGCCCCATACCGCTGACAAAGACTTATGGGTGCATTTCTTCCAAGACAGTCTGTCTGGAACTCAACTTGACTGGTTTTACCAATTAGAAAGATCCAACATTCACAATTGGGAAGATCTTGCTGCAGCCTTCTACAAACAATACCAATACAATGCTGATAGGGCGCCTACCTGTACTCAACTCCAAAGTATGACCATGGTTTCCGATGAAGGTTTCAAGGACTATGCGCAAAAATGGAGAGACTTGGCTGGAAGAGTTCAACCCCCTCTATCTGAGTGGGAATTGGTAGACATGTTCTTGAGCACCTTGTCTGGTCCCTTCTTCAATCATCTAATTGGAAGTTCATCTGCAGGCTTTACTGAACTAATATTGACCGAAGAAAGGGTAGAAGCCGGTATAAATAGTGGAAAGATTCGGAAAGATACATCTTCTTCTGCAACTGTAAGAAAGCCTTTCATCGGAAAGAAAGAGGTGGTTGCTGTATATCCGCAAAGAAACCAAGATAGGGCAGAACGCTGACCAATGGTGGGGGCTATTATGATTCCTAAGCCTCCGTCTGATCATCAAAGAAATAATCAACCAAGGATAGAAAGGCCAGTCCGGAAGTTCACCAGAATTAACATGACCCCATCTCAGGTATTACCGCATCTACTAAGATCCAATTTGGTGACCTTGAAAGAAGCTCCGAAAAACCCCAACACAACATCTCCTCACTATCATCCCAATGCCCGTTGTGCATACCACTCTGAAAGTCCTGACCATGACACTAATAACTGTTGGGCTCTAATGAACAAAATACAGGATCTCATTGAAGCAAAAGAGATTGAATTCGATGCGCCTGAAAAGCCAAATGTCATTTCTACCCCTATGCCCAAACATGGACATAATTCCAATCCCACTTTTGACTATAAAAATGAACTTGTTGAATGCCGGTGTGTTCTCGGGCTGTGATGAAGTTTTCCATTTCTGTTTGTCCTCACCAACCAGTTGTCCTTTGTTGAAAGCAGGCGTTCAGTGCCTAATAGATGACAAAGAAATTTTGTTTGAAAATACTTCTTTACCACCTATTCCTTTTGAAGATGTTTCTATCATTACAATTTCCTCCAATTCTTCCAGGGTCTACACCAAAAGACCCGTTAGAATTACGTCAGTTCCGAAAGCAACTCCTTTAATAATTACAATTCCTAGACCAGTCCCGTATTCATCAGACAAGACCGTACCATGGAATTATGAAGGGGATGTCTATTACCATGGTATCAAGCAGGACTGGCCAGCCGCCAAAGATTCAAGCTCCAAGAAAGTCAACTCTGACATCAGTAATATTATAGGAACTAGCAAGATTGCCCGAAGTGGTAGGATCTTTTCTCCAGAAATTGCTCCCCCAAAAGCAGTTTCTGGACCCGTAATCATTCCTGCTGTTGCTCCCCCAAAAGCTGTTCCCGGTCCTACAATTATCTCCAACAATACTCCAACTGACAAAGCTGTTACAACCCTTGTTATCATTCCTACCAACACTCCTGCTGCCAAATTAACCAAGACTCGAGGAAAAGGTGTTCTGGTTGAGTCTGTTAAGACAAAGACACAATCATTGGCTATCCCTGAGACCTCCCGGAAAGAGATAGAGGAAATTCTGAAGATCATTAAGAGAAGTGACTACGATGTAGTTGAACAACTGGGGCAAACCCCCTCTAAAATTTCCATGCTGGAATTACTACTATGTCCCGAGGCACATGCAAAAGCCTTGGTGAAATTCCTGAAAACTGCCCATGTACCCCAAGAGACATATGCTGATTTAACACCGAGAGGAAGGAAGCATAATGAGGCATTACATGTCTCATGAATGTAGGGGCACAACCTTGGCCATGTTTTGGTGGACACCGACTCATCTCTGAATGTACTGCCTAAAAAAGCTCTTGATAGGCTTGAATATGAGGGATTGATATTGAAGCCAAGTAACATAGTAGTAAGGGCTTTTGACGGCTCGAAAAGGATGGTACATGGGGAGGTAGACATTCCCATAAAAGTTGGAACACAAACATTTGACTTAACTTTTTACGTAATGGATATCCGTCCCTCACATTCCTACCTGCTAGGCCAACCATGGATTCACAATGCTGGCGCTATCACTTCTATGTTGCACCAAATGTTGAAATATCCGATTCAAGGGAAGATTATCACCATTCATGGAGAAGAAGAGCATATGATCAGCCATCTTATTTCCTTTAGATATGTGGAGTTAGATGGTGAATTTATTGAAACTCCATTTCAACACTTTGAAGAGGTCCCGCAAGATATAGCAGTATCCAAGGCTGTTCCCAAGATTACAAGGCCTCCACTCTGGATGTCATCTCTGAAGGATGCCAAAGCAGTCGTAGAAGAAGGTGGGTGCACTATCTGGGGATAACTCCCAGATATCACATATAAGTCTGACAAGTTTGGCTTGGGTTTCACTTCAAGTGCTCAGAAGGCTGTGCGTCGCGCTCGTGCCGAAAGACCGCCCCCGAAGATCAGCAACCGCGAGGTCAATGCCATAGAGGATGATGAAGATAGTTGTGACTTGGAAGACTGGATATTCCCAACTGTCAATGGAGGGATCAGCAACTGGGAGGCTAGAGATTTTGTCCCGATTACTTTTATCCCACAGTAATTTGTCTTTACAATTTGTTGGATCTATAATATTAAAATAGTTCGCACTCTTAAAACCTCGTGTCTTACCCGAGGCACAATGGTCCATTTTTAAGGGTTATTATCTCATTTTCATATGACATCAATGAATCATGGATGTTTTTGCATACAAAATTTTGTGCTCATTATTTTTCTTTTTACATTTTTTATTTCTTTCAAGGATAGCTATACCCTTACACACACTCACACTCACAATGCAGGTATACATCCATTCGGGATCCCATGGGTAACGATACTGCTATGGCCTTTTGTGACTCTGAGAATCTAATCTACCAAGCCGAAGATGAAGGTGAGGAAGATTGTGAAGTACCAGGGGAACTCACCAAGTTACTACAATAAGAAGAGAGAACCATTCAACCTCACGAGGAACCTGTGGATACAATCAACCTAGGTACCGAAGAAGACAAAAAAGAGGTCAAGGTGGGTGCCAATCTAGAACCCAGTATCAAGGAGCGTCTGATTCAGTTGTTACACGATTATGTCGAAGTCTTTGCCTGGTCATATGAAGACATGCCAGGACTTGATGCAGATATTGTGGTACATCGTTTGCCTATAAGAGAGGATTGTGCGCCAGTAAAACAAAAGGTTCGCCGCATGAGACCTGATATGTCAGAAAAGATTAAAGCATAAGTCATGAAGCAATTCAACGCTGGATTCTTGGCTGTCACCTCTTATCCCCAATGGGTTGCCAATGTTGTTCCCGTGCCCAAAAAGGACGGCAAAGTGCGAATGTGTGTGGACTACATAGATTTGAATAGGGCAAGCCCTAAGGATGATTTTCCAATCCCCCACATTGATATTCTAGTTGACAATACGACGCAACACAAAGTGTTTTCCTTCATGGACGGTTTCTCAGGCTACAACCAAATCAAAATGGAACCTGAGGACATGGAGAAAACAACATTTGTCACGTAGTGGGGCACTTTCTGCTATAAGGTGATGCCATTCGGGTTGAAGAATGCTGGGGCAACCTATCAACGTGCCATGGTAGCTCTATTTCACGACATGATACATCACGAAATAAAGGTCTATGTGGACGACATGATAGCCAAATCTCAAACAGAAGAAGAGCATCTTGATCACTTACAAAAACTGTATGAGAGACTAAAGAAGTATAAACTGAGGTTAAATCCAAACAAATGCATATTTGGGGTACGGTCTGGTAAACTCCTAGGCTTTATCGTCAGCAACAAAGGTATTGAAGTAGATCCTGGCAAGGTAAAAGCAATATAAGAGATGCCTGCTCCTCGTACTGAGAAGGAATTCAGAGGGTTCTTGGGACGTTTGAACTACATTGCCGGATTCATCTCTCACCTGACAGCTACTTGTGAACCAATCTTCAAATTATTGAAGAAAGATCAAGTAGTCAAATGGAATGACGAGTGCCAAGTTGCTTTTGACAAAATCAAAGAATACTTACAAGAGCCTCCTGTGTTGATGCCACTAGTCGAGGGAAGACCGTTGATCATGTATCTGACTGTTTTAGAAAACTCAATGGGGTGTGTATTAGGGCAGCATGACGAGTCTGGCCGAAAAGAGCATGCTATTTATTACTTGAGAAAAAAGTTTACCGACTATGAAACTAGATATTCACTACTCGAGAAAACTTTCTACGCTCTGGCATGGGCTACTCGCTGGCTAAGACAGTATATGCTGACTCATACTACTTTGTTGATATCTAAAATGGATCCGATAAAATACGTCTTCGAGAAGCCTGCTCTTTCTGGGAGAATAGCGAGATGGCAGATGATCCTGACAGAATATGACATACAATATACTACCCAGAAAGCTATAAAAGGCAGTGTACTAGCTGATCACCTTGCTCACCAAGCTGTAGAAGACTACCAATCCATGAAGTTCAAATTTCCCGATGAAGACATCATGATGTTAGACAACTGTAAAGAATTCAGGCCATATGACGGACCTGAGCAAGGATCCCGATGGACCCTGTTCTTTGATGGGGCATCCAACGCACTTGGTAATGGTATCAGTGCTGTACTCATATCTCCAGAAGGATGTCATACTCCCTTTACCGCAAGACTCTGCTTCAATTGTACAAACAACATGGCGGAATACGAAGCATGCATCTTTGGTCTCAAAGATGCCATAGACTTGGGGATTAAATCTTTGGATGTATTCGGAGACTCAGCTTTGGTTATCAGCCAGATTAAAGGGGAATGTGACACCAAACATCCAAACCTTATCCCATACAAAGAACATGTTTTAACGTTGCTACCACATTTTGAGAAGATTACCTTCGAGCATTTCCCACGAGAAGAAAATCAGCTAGCAGACGGTCTAGCCACAATGTCATCTATGTTTAAACTTAATTGGGATAACGATGCTCCCCAGATCACAATTGAACGAACGGAAGAACCAGCGCACTGTCATGAAATTAATACTAAAGAAGTAGTGGACCAGCCTTGGTTTCACGAAGTCAAGAAATATCTCGAGACTCAAGAATATCCAGAAGGAGCTTCAGTCAATGATAAGAAGTTCTTAAGGAGGTTCTCTACTACATTCTTCCTTAGTAATGGCATCCTATACAAATGCAATCATGACTCTGTGTTACTTCGGTGCGTAGATAAGGTTGAAGCTGAAAGGATCATGGCTGAATTGCATGAAGGCACTTTTGGCACCCATTCCAGTGGGCATACAATGGCAAAGAAAATCCTACGGGCAGGCTATTACTGGTCTACCATGGAAGCAGATTGCTATCAACACTCTCGAACGTGCCATAAATGCCAGATTTATGTTGATAAGTGTTAGAACATAGTTTGATTCTACAACCCTTAATTAGAGTTTTGATGATAACAAAATACAAAGAATAAATAAATTCTAAGATATATATATATATATATATATATATATATATATATATATATATATATATATATATATATATATATATATATA
Source organism: Vicia faba (assembly GCA_948472305.1). NCBI lineage: Eukaryota > Viridiplantae > Streptophyta > Magnoliopsida > Fabales > Fabaceae > Vicia > Vicia faba. The sequence goes on along the minus strand of OX451735.1, from coordinate 535,910,125 downwards.
TATATATATATATATATATATATATATATATATATATATATATATATATATATATATATATATATATATATATATATATATATATATATATATATATATATATATATATATATATATATATATATAAAACAAATATGCTTATTAAAATTATGTTTTATATATACAGAAGTTCTGATGGAATCAACATCAGAAGATCAGTAATATGTGCTACACGCTGAAGCTACCAGATTATACGCTGAAGCTTGATGACCAGAATCTGCGCATAAACAAATACACTCTGACTCTGATCAAGGACAACTTTACCAAGTCATCAACACTCTAAAGCGTTATCATAAGTTAAAGTAAAGAAGACTCTGAAGCGTTACTAAGTATTCAAGACAGAATTAAATGCTAACAGCTTTCTTCAGACAAGATCTTCTTCAAAAGGAAAGTGCGTTATTATCATTAAACTGGCTTTATGGACAACGTATCTTTGCCTTGCCTATATAAACAAGTCTGCTTGAGAAAAGACACACGCATGCACTCACATAATTTGCCAAGCCTTCAAAACCACGCTTATTCAAACGCTTTAGCAAATTCAGTTTATTCCAAGCTTAAGTTGTGTAATTATCACAGTTGTGATATATTGTTTTGTTAGAAAACGTTAAACACATTCTTGTTCAATTATTTGTAAAATATTTCCTTGAGATAAACCGGTCTGTGGTTGTACTCAAGAAGACTTTAACAATTGTTAAAGTAGCTGTTGTAATCCTTTGAAAATAGTGGATTAAGACCTCGTCTGAGAGAGGGGAAATCACCTTGACGGGTGGACTGGAGTAGTTTGAGATCAAACGAACCAGGATAAAAATACTGTGTTGTCAAACCATTTGTTTTAAGTTTTACAATTCAACCCCCCTTCTTGTGTTTTTCACATCTTCAATAAGGTGCACGTACCTCTGGTTCCTCTGAATGTCTTGAAAGCTCCTTGGCCCTTTGCTATGTGGGGAATTGATATGATTGGGGAAATCAAGCCGACGGCCTCCAATGGACACCGCTTCATCTTAGTGGCCATTGATTATTTTACAAAGTGAGTGGAGGAAGCTTCCTTCGCTTCCGTTACTAAGAATGTTGTTTCCCGTTTCATCAAGCAAAATCTCATTTGTCGGTACGATATCCCGGAAAGGATTATCACTGACAATGGTATAAATCTAAACAACATTATGATCACTGCCTTGTGCGAGCAATTCAAGATTCAACATCACAATTCTTCCCCTTACTGGCCAAAGATGAATGATGCTGTCGAAGCTGCAAATAAAAACATTAAAAAGATCATACAGAAAATGACAGTCACATACAAAGACTGGCATGAGATTTTACCATTCGCTCTCCACGGGTATCGTACCACAGCTCGCACATCAACCGGGGAAACACCCTATTCTCTGGTTTACGGCATGGAAGCCGTCTTGCCTATTGAGGTTCAGATCCCCTCTCTAAGAATTATGAAGGACGTGGGGCTGAACGAAGACGATTGGATTTAGACTCGACTTGATCAACTAAACTTTATTGATGAGAAGAGACTTACTGCTGTTTACCATGGTCAAATGTATCAAAAATGGATGATCAAGAATTTCAATAAGAAGGTCAGACGGCAAGTGTATCAAGTTGGAGATCTGGTGATCAAACGCATCATACTGCCACAAGGTGATCCTAGGGGAAAATGGACTCCTACCTATGAAGGACCATTTATAATCAAAAACATTTTCTCTGGTGGGTCAATGATCTTGACCACCATGGATGGTGACGACCTGCCACATCCTACAAACACAGATATAGTCAAAAGATACTACGCATAAGAGACCCGCTAGGTTGACATACCTAGGCAAAACAAGGGCATCCCGGCAAACCAAAAAGGTTCGGGCAAAAATTAGGGATAAAATACAAAAATTTGTACACCCAGCAAGTTGAAAACCCGAAAGAGTGACTTGGGCAAAAAAGGGTTTCCCGGTGGACTGAAAACCCGAAAGGGTGGTCCAGGCAAAAGTTAAGGAATTAAAAGCGTATGACTATGTCCCGTTGGATCACCTTACAGATAACCGTTTGATTCAACTGACAAACTCAGAGGTTCTAATAAATTCAATCATCTTCGGACGAGGCAACAAATAGACAAGATGCTCGGAGATGCAAAGGCTATAGTAGAACCGGACCCCCATAGGATTATTTCACATAGCTATCTTTTCTTTGTATCAAAATTTTCATTTTTTACGACAACATTCTCTTACTAGAATGCTTGTCTCATTGTACAAATACTTACTCAAATTCAATACAAAGATATCCCTTTGAAAGTGCAAAACTATCTTTTTTTCTTTACTTTTGTGTTTTGTTTACCAAAACGTCCAAATGATTCATTTTTGAACATATGCATTTGAACATAATTACTGTTTACAAATAAACAAAATAAAAAGACAATCACTGATGGCTTTAAGAGATAGGGCAATATCTTTGAGCTATTCCATAAAATTCCTTGCAATTTACAGTTTGATTCCCAGCGGAACGAGTTTCCAATTATCAATCCCCAGTAGAAGTCGTCAAAATTCTCAGGATTTCACAACAGGATTTTACAAGCAGTACACGACATTTCCCTTATAACAGAGTTTGTTTCTCTAAACAGAAATTCATCAACACTTAGACTTCACAACATGAAGACTTATATCCCCACCAGCAGTCAGGGATTTATTTTCCCCAACCCAATAGCAGTGCAACAAACTAGCTCACATACGCATACATTGCATTCATATATCATAAAAATTTATAATACGAATGCATTGCATTTCATACAACATAAACATTGCATTTTAGCTAACATTTTACCCTTTTCAGGATAAGGTTAACATATACCATTAACAAAATTCAAAGCTTTCAGATACAGTTCAGATACGCTCCAGACACGGATGCCATCCCGATACTCATTCAGATTCAACCTTTCAGATACAGTTCAGATACACTCCAGACACGGATGCCATCCTAATACTCATTCAGATTCGACCTTTCAGATACAGTTCAAATACGCTCCATACACAGATGCCATTCTGATACTCATTCAGATTCAACTTTCAGATAGAGTTTAGATACGCTATAGACACGGATGCCATTCTGATACTCATTCAAGTACAACTTTCAGATACAGTTCAGATACGCTCCAGACATGAATGCCATTCTGATACTCATTCAAGTACAACTTTCAGATACGGTTCAGATACGCTCCAGACACGGATGCCATTCTAATACTCATTCAAGTACAACTTTCAGATATGGTTCAGATACGCCCCAGACGCATATGCTATTCTGATACTCATTCAGATTCAACTTTCAGATACAATTCAGATATGTTCCAGACACGGATGCCATTATGATAAACAGTAAAAATCAGCTCCCAGATACAGTTCAGATACGCTCCAGACACAGACGCCATTCTGATGCTCATTCTTTCAGCTTACAAGTTACAATACAAACAATCACTTTTGGATGGCATCTTTTAAGCACATCTCCTAAAGATTTCTATCACTTATCCAAATGGCATCTTTAAGCCCATTCCCTCAACCATCACATCACTGGGTGCAAATTTCTAGGCACTCTAGTGTCCAATCATCTTCCACCTTTGAGTCACGACTGACAAAACACGCCAATCTAACTCTTCTGGCTTAAGAAGATTGAACATGGGCAGATGTTGTACCCCAAAATTTACCTCTCACTTATCAATAATTTTCTCACAAGATCTCACTGGGCTCAAGACTGCATTAGGGTTTGATCAGTACAAGACACCTTCTTATGCATCGATGACCAAAAATAGGGTTTGAGTTTTCACAAGGATTTTTGAACTATCAATGCTTCATATGCCTTTCATGGATCATTATGGAACCCCAAGATTACTCATGTCAAGTTTCAAGTCTTGGATCACACTTTTGATAAGTCAATTGGATAGTTGACCTAAAAATCAGCTGTATTGGGGAAAAAGTTAACCATGGCCAATTTACAGTAAAACTTCATAATTTATGATCCAAATCAACATTTTAGACTCATATGTATCATTTGATCAAATTTGGACCATAATTCCTCAAGAAATTTGATCAAATCTCCAAAAGGGCAAAATGGTCAAAATTAGGGTTTTGACTGGGAAATGGCAATTTCTGATTTTTGACCTAGCAAATGGTCAATTGGTTTAAGGAATGATCTCAAGAGTCCAATTTCACCATTTTGACCTAATTACATGATTCAAAACATTGAAATTCCATTAGATTGACAGATGAATTTTGCAGTTAACTAATCAAAGGTCAATTGTAAACTGAAAAGTCAAACTTTGACTTTTTGATCAAATTCAAGTGCCAAAGATCACAATTCACCAAAACATGTAAAAATATGAAACTTATTCATCAATAAATCAAAAAGTCAAGATTTCATTTTGAAAAGTCAAAATTTCTAAACTTAGAAATTTTTGTAAGTGTTGGAAATTTCATGTTTTTTCATAACTTTGAGCCAAATTTTCACCATGATGCAAGATGATTCAAAGGAAACCTCCAACATGAAAGTTGTAGATCTCCATGAAATATACGACTTTCCTTCACACAACTTATCCTAAAAATTCTTGGATATCAAGTTATAATTTTGTGAATACATGCTCATGAACTAAAAAAGACTTAGTGAAATTTTGCCCTAGTTAGGCAGATTTTTGGCCTAACTTCATGGAAAATTTTCACATAGTTTCAAGGGGAGTATTCAAAAGCAATTCAAAGATGTGTTGTAGAGAACATTGCAAGCTTTCCAAAATTTCCAATAACTCCTTGAGATCATTCTTGAGCAAGGAGAATCGAAGGCAAGAAGTTAGGGTTTTCAAACTTGAATTACAAGCCATTTTGTGAAGAACACTTGATCCAATCTTCAAGCATGCTGTACAAATCTTGCTTTGCAGGTTTCAAACTTGATAATCACTCAATAATTTAATGTTTACACAACTGATAGAGCCATTGTCTAAGCATTTGAGCCATTATCCAAGTTGCATTTCCATTTTGGGAAGAAAGTCACCACTTCCATTTTGGAAAAGTGACTTTAACCACAATGTTAACTCTTCTTGAGCCCATACATTGTTGTTTCTGACTCAAAAGCATTTAAAATCAAGAAGCAACATATCTACAGCCTGCTAACCGCCCTGCAAATCCTTGTACTTCACATTGAAACCATGTTTGTCAACTTTGCTTCAAAAACAAGTAACCAAGCCATAACATGTGATTTCAATTTCTGAGTTGTTTCAAGCCTCAAAACCTCTTTCCTATAAGTACATACACTATTTGCAAGATGACACACGAATGCTAGTGCCCCGAAACTATCTAAAACACTCAAAAACCATAAATTTGCTCAAAAACACCATTGATATACATTTTTGAAACAAAACTCATCATCTTCATTTCCACTCGTGCGTTTTGAAAACCAATCATTCAAACACCTTCTATACATCATACCAAAGCAATCCAGGCCCCTGTTTCAAGGCTGTAACTCCTCCATCACTATCCACCATTATCAAACATCAAGCTTGCAGGTTGACTTGAGTAGAGAGGTTCAGGAATTTTCAAGGCAAAGTAGGAGTTGGAATACACTCAAGGAGGTCTAGGCAAGCTAAACAGATCCTCAGGCCATCTCAAAAGTTGCTCAAACTCCATTCATGACTCAAACTTCAAGAGGTAAATTTTCAAACTTCTATCTCTTCATACAAGCATCATTTGATCCTGATTTGTGAAGACAAAATGTAGATATCTTTGCTCTAAAGCTGACCATGTTCATAGTTCCCATTTATATTGACTGTGTATAGAGAATTTTGGATTTGAAATTTCTGAGAAAATTAGGTTTCAATTTAGGGCCAGCAAAATTAGTTTTCATCTTTGAATTTTAGCTTACATAAGTTATATAGTTAGATTCGTTGGAAGAAACACCACAACATTCATGTTTGAACTTTCCATTTTTGAGGAAAGATGAAGAAGATACAGGTGGTCTGGCTAGGCGCGAGGTTGAAGATGAAGTGGTCTTCAGAAAGCGGTTTCTAATATATATTTATGGTTTGGTTATATGATCGGATGAAACAGCCACCCCAGTGGCAAGTGCGCGCGTACTAAGTCACTTCTTACCTAAAGGGCGAGGGTTCGAACCCATGTGAACCCCCCTTTTGTATTTTTTATATATTTTCTGATCCTCTAACGTTTTTTTTGCAGGCGCTGGGCCCTTTGGGCCTGACATTGTTTTTTTATTTGCTAGCTCACCTCCTCGCCTACTTTTGGAACCCCCTAGCAAATTTATTTTTATTTACTTATTTATTTCATTTTTAAAAAAAAAATATTTTCTAAAATACTAAAAATCATGAAAAGTACAAAAATGATATATTTTATATTTTGACTTATTTTATTTTATTTTTCAATGAACAAAAATATTTTATTTACTATACTTTATTTATTTTTCTTATAAATTTAATTGATGTTATATTATCTATTTTTCTTCATACCATTTAAAAATACATTATTTAAATACCAAAAAAGACTAAAAATATTTTTTAAGCCATATATTATTTTCAAGACAAAAATACACAAAAATACTTTTTCTTTAAACTTATTTTCTTTTAATCAACTAAATAGAATTAGGGTTTTATTCAAAAATCTTTTCTTAACTAATTTCTTTTTTTTAATTAATTTAAGTTAATCTAATTTTGATTTAATTATTTTTCTCTAATTAGGTTTAGGTTAAAACCTCTTTCATATAAAAATCCAAACATAAAAATCATTTCTTTCCATTTGCATTTGTACTTTATATATTTCTTCAATTATTTGTACATATTCAATTTGGTTGTAATAGATTAATTATGTTTATATTATTGCAATCCCCATTCATAAATTGTATACCCCCTCCCACAAGTATTGTAATAGCGTAGTAATTTTAATTTTCGCAATTTATTGCTTTTATATATACAATGCTAGTAATTAGGTTTTGTATGGAAAGAATAAAATCAATCAAATAGAAAACCCTAATTCAAGACAAAATCAAGAATGAATATAATACACTTGCACACAAGCACCCCTAGGGTAAAATCCACTTGGTTTCCTTACAAAATGGCTATATTACGCATGTGAGGTATCTTAGCAAAAACAAATGAATACAAGATCATAGTCCCTTGATGACGCTATCTAAGTTGCCTTACAAATGATCTTAGTCCCTCAAAAAAAGGAATGCTAAGATACCTTGCAACATTGCTAATCATGGTTATACGATGACCCACGCCCGTCCCGTTTACATCCAAAGATAGGGTTGCTTACCAAATCAATGATAAGACAACAATGTCAAAGGAAAAGAAAATGAACAAGAAAGACATTTGAGTAGGTAGATTGCTCCTAATTACTTACTCAATTTCAAACAAAATATCCTTGCTATTTTCAAAACAAATACCTACACATTTCAAAACATCTTACAAAACTTGAAAACATTTTCAAAAGATCAACATCTTTGTATACATTCTTACGAACGAGAATCATTACAAAGATTACCTAAACAATGGCCTCTTTACAAAATACTTTCAAAAACCACATAAAGCACGATTTCAAACAAAAGCAAGTGATCTAGAAATTAACTAAGAGCCCATGGAAAACCATGGATGAAAAGGGTGCTAATACCTTCCCTTTTCATAATCTACCTCCCGAACTCAAGAAACAATCCCAAAGGCTTTCCTGTGCTTTTTCACCTTTCCTTTTTGGATAAAAGAAAAGTTGGTGGCGACTCTTGCTAACCACAACATTTGCGATCGAACGCAAAACCCTCAAGTCAGTTCTCCCACCGCATCACAATAAGGAAACCTGTTTCGGAAAGCCTGCTTATGTTATGATGCATGAAATGCGTATGCAAATGATTTTAAGGACTTTTAAGATTTAAATTTGTTTAGACAAAGAGGGAACAAACATTAATTGTATTAATAAGTTCTATTTGGTTACAACATGCCTCTTGGGATTACATGTGAAGAAGCAAAAAATAATACAAAATAAACTCCTAAAATAAAAGGACTCAAGTTTCCCATGAGCGCATCCTCTTTGGTGAAATGTAGGCGTTCAAACTTCGCTCTTCATGAAGCTATCTTTTGAGCTCCAAAACCTTCTTCTCGCTTGTATAGAATTGTGTTTCAAAGGTGTATCGCTCCCTTTCGAGTTGAATCCACGATCTTTGTAACTCCTCAATGTCATACCCCAAATTTTGACCTAAGATACCATCTCCCATCTGCATTATTACATAGCAAGCGTTCACAAGCAATTTGACATATTTTTGCCATTTCTCGAGTCAGATTTCAAAAATTCATAACTTCTTCAAATTTCGATATTTTTTTAGTGGTTCTTTTACATATGATTCTCCTTGACAACAACTACAACTTTTATTTAGAAGTCAAGAGCTGATTATTTTTGAAATGCCACGAAAGAATGAAAACGTTAGAAGTCGCTTTATGAATTTAATGAAATTTGATCATGTCTTGTCCAACCTTTACCAAATCATACATAGCGCATATTTTTTCGTCTTTTATTTATCATTTTTGTCTTATTTGAAAAAAAATCTAAAAAATGTGTATTTTAGTTCATGTCACTTTTTACTATCGCATTATTAGAAAAATCACAAAAATATTTATAATTAGCATTATAATATTTTAAATTCACGATTCTTAATAAAAAAAAATAAAAAAATAATTATAGTTTTATTGATTTCATTTAGATTTTTATTTTAGTATAGATTTTAATCAAAAAAATTCAAAAAAATATAGTTAATATCTTTTTCTTTTATTTTACATTTTTTGATTCTTTTTTGGTCATTATAGTTTTAGCTTCTTCTAATCCAATATTGATTTTGATTTGATTCTAATTTTAATTCAATTTTAAAATTGAATTAATATTAAAATTAAAATAAAATTAATTTTGTTTGCATCTTATTTTTATTATTATTATTATTATTCTGTTTTATATTACTAACAAATTGCCTTTTATCTTTATTATTACTATTATCTTTGTTTATTTGTTTTATGTCCAATAAAGTTGTGGTCCCAAAACCAATTTTTGTTGCTGCCCATAGTCTGCCAAATCTGCATAAAACATGCCAAAATATAGTCCAAAACAAAGCTGAAAATGTTGATGTCCAAAACTAATTTGCACACTGCTATTATCTTGCTGCTACAAACAATTCAAACAGTCCAAAATGCTATATCACAACCTGCAAAAAGCTGCATCATATCAGTCCAAACCAGTCCAAGGATTGCACTAAAATAGGTAATCAAAAACTACATCAATAAAGTGAAAAAGCGTAATAGTATATTTGTTCAAAAACCAAACTTGTTCCCCCCCAAAACCACATTGTCCCATTATAAAGGAGGGAGCTCAGCATCAGATAAAGAGGATATTTTTTTTATCAAGTTTTCCTGCAACAGAATACTAACGAAACAGAAAAATCTCTCACAAAAACCTAGAAAATCTTTTCATAAATTCCAGCCTCACCCCACTTCACAACAACACTCAGCATCCACTGTTGAGAAATTACCTGGAAACACTTCTAACAAGGGCTTGTCCGCAGCTTCTATTAGTCAAGGGCCATCTGTTGCTAGAAACCATCAGGCTCTAAATGTTCCTTCTGATTCACATGCTAGGAAGTCAAAAGATGTCGCTAGTGCTACTAATGTAAGTGACAAAACCTTACACCGTAGAACATTCAAGGCGCGTCGACGAAGGCATCAACACGTCACAACACAAATTTTGCAGGCAGTTTGCATATTTATCTACAAAAACATAACAACGCACCGACAATAACATGTTTATGTAGATCTCAGAAGGAAAAGAGGGAAATTTTAGTTTACCTGTCGAAGTTTTCCAGAAATGAGAACTCGTTGGACTAGCTCCAATCATGTGAGTCTTTTCTCTTTATGTATCACTCTATTTACTAACTTGCCATGTTATTTTTGTCTATTTCTCAAATGTGTTGTTGTTGACTGTTGCTATAATTATTACTTGTTTTGTTGTTGTTGTAACTATGAAACTATGAAACTGTTGTGATATCAAACCAAGTGAACCTGAAAAATAAAAATCATTTGTTGCTGTTTTCAAATGATAGAAAATAAAGAGTAGGGATTTTGAGATGAAAATTGAGAAATCGTTTAGTTTGGAGGGGGAAACATCATAGGAAATAAGAGAGGGAACTCACACAAGAGCCTCTGTTCCAAACTTTCTTTCTGCAAAACCCTGAAAAAGCCACAAATATCCTCATTAATTTCAGAATGGTAACTGCTCAAAAGTTCTTGTTGAAACCGAATTCATAACTCAATACATAAATCCTCATAAAACTTCAATACATGAGAAGTTCTAAAAAAAGTGAAACTCTGTCAAAATTTTGCAGAACTTTCCTACATCCTCAAATCCGTCTGCAAAACTATAAAAATCATTACCTTATCGTCACAGTTCGGCATATCTCAGCTGCTTCCATACATCTCCGTTCAATTTCGGCCTCAATCACAACATCACCCAACCACCACCGTGAGCGGCTGTTGACACAAAATCTTCATCATCATCACCGTGACCAACAACAACTTCAAATCACCACGCGATACATTACCCTTCACCGAAACTAGCTTCACTTGTAATCACCTTCAACAAACCGCACTAACATCACCTTGCCATCGCTCTGTAAACTACAACGCAACATCGTCTCTCTGTCCGCCTCTCTGCTATTCCAATTCAAGCATCGCCCAGAATGATCTCCCTCTGTAAGGACCGACACCAAGCTCACCACCACAGCTAGATCTTCTACAATGGGCTATCATCGACATCACTCTCCTCTCTTCGATCGACACGGAATTACTCCACCGACCTTTTTCCCCGTCAATGCTTTGACCTAAGTTTTTTCGTTTTCATTTTCGATTTTTGTAATGAGGATTGTAAATCGGTTATTGTTTGTATATTTGAGAAATTGAAAAGAGAAATGACGAATTTTTGAAAGAAAAAATGAATTTTGAGGAAGGAACATAGATGAGTTACGGTTGAGAGAGATGAGAGAAGGTAACGATAGATGAAGAAAGGGAATTGTATGGTTATTCCGTTTGTTCCCTTTTATTATCTTTATTGGAAACATATTTGTTTTAATGACTATTGACCAATTCCAAAGAAATGCAACAAATGACCTTTAGTGTCTAGGGTTTGTCATTAGTTTAAATTTAAGTTGGGCCGACCATCACACCAACCCGACCCAACACTTTTTTTATATTCTATTTTTGTTCATGTTTTTTGTGTGTTTTGGGCTCCTTGTTCTAAGCCCAATTTCGATTGACTATTTTATATCCCCCTTTATCTTTTTTCTGTTCAAACAATAAAAAACCAACATAGGCTTGTAACTAATCATGCCCCATCCGAATTTCTGGATTTGCACCCTATTTTCTACTTACACCCGCCTTTAGTAATTAGTTTGATTTATTGATTTTTCTTAGTGTTTTATTAACTTAGTTTAGTGAGTAAAAAAATTAATTAATCATGTATTTTTTTTCTAGTATTAGATAATCTTTGTTAATTTCTATCAACTTAGTATTCTTTAGAATTATTTTGATAACATTAGAATTTGTAGTTAGTTTAGAATATCTTTAGATTATTTAGTTTAAAATTAATCTTAAATTCTTAATTTAGTTCAAGTAACTTCTTTAGATAATTAGTCATATTCTTTTTTCATTTATATTTGATTGCCTTTGTCAGTTTAAATTAAATTTCTTGATGCCCTCTTTGTTATTAATCTTTTTCTTAGATTCATTTTCTTATGAAATTTCAAATGCTTATATTTTAATGTTTATTTTATTTTGCTTGCTCGATTAACTCCAAGGGAAAAAAATTAAATTTGTTGACTTCATGTCATCGAGTATCTAATACGATTGTGCGAAACCCTTTCATACATTTTAGTTTTTGTTAAACTTAAGTTGAATCTCCTAAAAAATTAAAAATTTAAACTTACCCCCTCTTAAGTCAAAACTTCGACACTAAGTCGTCGCATTTCAAAATCTCACCCCCATATTCATTTACCAAACAAACAATTTTAACCAAAAAACAGATATTTCAAAAGGTTCCTATAGAATACTATAGATACATTGGGTGCTAATACCTTCCCAATGTATAACCAACCCCCGAACTCTAGACCTCTTTTCAAAAATGTCTTGTATTTTCATTACTTTTAAAGTATTATTTTACATTGCATATTTTAGGGTTTTATTTCGCTCTTTTCCCTTTTCCCTTGGAGATAATAAAGCGCGGTGGTGACTCTTGCTTTTGTGAGACGAATTAACTAATAGTTCGATCTCCGATTTACCCCGCTACATTTTTATCGCTACAGAAATGGCGACTCTGCTGGGGAATGTTGATCCTCTTGCTGGTCCATCCCTAAGTGGGTTAAGCCTAGTTTGTTTTATCTGTTTTATTATTATTTGTTTTGTTTGATTATGTGTTTATATTGGGGTTGTTTGGGTTTTTGCAAAGGAAGAATCCTATATCCGGATTAAGTTACACTTAAGAATAGGACGGGCGGTATAGTCATGTTAACTTTGAGGGAGTAATCCCGAAGAAGGAGGCATGAGATCCCCCACTCAGTGGAAGGCCCTTTTGAGCGTAATATTTGTTTACCGAGTAATCGGGAAGACATTATTATTTTCGACCTGGGAGCCAGAGAAGCTGAGAAGCTGAGAACCGTAGAACCCTAACCCATCTTGGCCTTTTAGGTGTAGCGCGGAGACTATAACGGAGTAATTCGGAAGTAGTTGTCACGCGATGCTACGCTCGGATGAGTTTCTCTTGAGAATATTGCTAATTATTGAGTAATCAAGACGTTGGTAATATCCGAAGGAGGAATGTAGACTCTGGGAACTCTTAGAACCTTGTCTTACAGGTGTGATTAAACCGTTAGTACATACCTTGGGGTGGGCTTTACCTTTGACTCCATGCTCGAAGCGTTGAACCTTTGAACCCTATATTTGTGAACTTGTTGCATTATCATTCATCCATACATCCATAAACATTTTTTTGTAAAAAAACTTGTTTTTCAAGGAACTTAAGAATGATTTTTGCAGACATCTCAGGTACTATTATTATGGAATTTGGAAGGAGAAACACTCGAAGTTTTAGTTTTAAGGAGCCCGAGATTGAAGAACTGAAGAGTTTAATTCCTAAGATCAAGAACCCGACGGATTTTCAGAAAAAATATGGGTCCATTATACCTCTCATGAAGCGCAAGATGAAAGAAGGTATCCTTGGTACGTTGGTCCAATTTTACGATCCTTTGTACCGATGCTTCACCTTTCCGGATTACCAGTTAATGCCCACCTTAGAAGAGTACTCCTACATACTTGGTTTGCCGATCACCGACTGTGTTCCTTTTTCTGGCTTAGAAGAGGAACCCAAATCTCACGAGATAGCGACCATCACCCACTTGAAGAAGTCAGAGATAGAGGAGAACATGACTACGAAAGGCGGAATCCGAGGCTTGTCTACGCAGTGTTTGTTGAGGAAAGCTCGTCATTTCGCTGAGATAAAAGATACTATTGCCTTTGAAGACGTCTTTGCTTTACTTGCTTATGGTCTATTCTTGTTCCCTAACGTTTATAAGTTTGTGGATATCAACGCCATCAGAATTTTCTTGATTGGAAATCCGGTCCCTACGCTGCTAGGAGATACCTACTACTCCATCCATCTTCGAAACTCTTATCAAGGAGGGATGATTATTTGTTGTGCACAGTTGCTGTATCAGTGGTATGTTTCTCATCTACCTAGGTCTAATGTTTTCTGGGATCTCGAGAAGGAGCCACGATGGGCGCCAAAAATTATGGCTCTCACTCATTTCGACATTGATTGGTATAATCGAGCTTACTATGACGTGAAGATCATCGATAGCTATGGTGCTTTTCCTAACGTGCCTCTTCTTGGTACGAAAGGTGGAATTAACTATAATCCTATTCTCGCGCGCCGTCAGTTTGGATACCCGATGAGGGACAAGCCAAACAACATCCATGTGAGTGGTTTCTTTCTACAAGAAGGACAAGATCACCAGGCAGCTAAGAGGGAGATCGAAGGAGCTTGGCGCCACATCCATAGGAAAGGGAGAGACATGTTAGGACATAGGGGTGCCGTTTCTTTGGAGCCTTACCTACAATGGGTCCGTGCTAGGGCTTGTGCTCTCAAGATGCCCTATAAACCTGAGAAACCTTTATTCCCTACTGTTGCATCATCATCTGTTGATATCCCTATCGAGAATATGGGAGAATACCAAGGAAATATGGCTAGGATGAAGTCCGAGAGAGATGCTTTGAAAGAAAAGTATAATATGTCTGAATATGAGAATCGAGTCCTGGCTCGACAACTAAAGGAAAAGGAGGATTTGCTATTTATTCAAGACGGCTGGTTCATTGATCATGATGAGAAGCTTCGTCAAAAGGATGCTTTACTGAAGAAATATGCTAGTGAAAGGAAGAGAAAGAAGGAAGGTTCGGTAAGCGTTGCTCTCGTTCCTAATCCACAAAAGGAAATCATTGATCGACTGGTAGCTGAGAAGAAAGAGATGGAAGACTTTTATGAAGAGAAGATCAGGAAGCTCCAGTTACAGTTGGCATTTGGTCCTTCATCTGATGATTCTGAGTGATCTTTAGTTCTTAGTTTTATTTTACTGATGTCATTTTGTAAAACTCTGTAAAAGGGCTTCATGTTCCGAAGTTGTAATTTACTGCTTTTATTATGGGCTTCATGTTCCAAAGTGTTAATTTACTGCTTTTATTGGGGTGTTGTCCCAAAGTTGTAATTTATTATTTTGTTCCAAAGTTGTAAGTTGTAATTTACCGCTTTTGATTAATGAAGTGAGTTTTTGTTGTTCCAAATTCCTTTACCATTGATGTGTGCAAAATTATTGAAGTTCCTTGAAAAACTATCAAAATGAATTATCATTTGCATCGCATATCATGCATCATCCAACATTCCACTTCACATGTTTTCTAGAGTCTTATCCTTGTTTCTTTTTCCACTCCGTAGTATTGTCAAGCTGTCTCATCGGTATGATACCCGAGCCAATCGTCAGAGGAAGATGGAAGATCTAGAACAGGAAAACCACGAGCTTCGTGAGGAGGTCGCTACCCTTCGTGTCGGGATGGAAAAGTTAACTACGCTAGTGGAAAGTTTGATGGCTGCTCAGAATCAGCCATCGACTGCAGCTGCTGAGATTCAGACTTCAACTACTGTGGTTTCTGAGATTGTCACCGTTCCAACATCTGTGACTCAAATCAACTCTCCGCTTCAACATCAGATGCCAAAAGGTTTTCCGTGGGGAATGCCTTATAACTTTGTGCCATAAGGGTATCAGCCTGTCGTACAACCTTTGGTTCAACCTACTATGTATTTTCCTCAACCAGAGACAACTACTATGTCGCCTGTAATCCCGTCTGTGGCACCTTTCCCTCAACCAGTGATGACAACTGTCGCTCCTGTGGTTCATTCTATGCCATACATGAATGAACCTGCTTATCATGCTGAGCCTGCTGAAAGTCTGGTTCTTTTCGATAGAATTGAGGAATTTCAAGACCAGTTTCAAGAGATGCAGAGGGAGATCAGAGCGTTAAAGGGGAAAGATTTGTTTGGAAAGAATGCTCATGACCTGTGTTTAGTTCCAAATCTAAAGATTCCAGCCAAATTCAAAGTGCCGGACTTTGAAAGGTATAAAGGTGATTCGTGTCCGCGGAGTCATTTAATTATGTATGTGAGAAAGATGTCTACATATTCTGATGATCATAACTTATTAGTTCACTACTTTCAAGACAGTTTGACTGGTGCCGCTCTAAAGTGGTCTATGGGTTTGGACAACACTCGGATCCGTAATTTCAATGATCTTAGTGAAGCTTTTGTTCGCCAGTATAAGTACAACGTCGACATGGCGCCGGACAGAGATCAACTCTGGGCGATGTCCCAGAGAGACAGAGAGTCCTTTAAAGAATATGCCCAGAGGTGGCGCGAGATTGCTGCTCAGATTTATCCCCCTCTTGAGGAGAAAGAAATGACAAAGATATTCCTGAAGACTTTAGGTTCCTTTTATTATGAAAGAATGATTTCCAGTGCACCCAGTGACTTCACAGAGATGGTAAGTATGGGCATGCGGTTGGAAGAAGGGATTCGTGAGGGACGTTTGGTTAAGGAAGGAAGTCCGTCTAGCAGTATCAAGAAGTTTGGAAGTGTTTTCCCTAAAAGGAAAGAGAAAGATGTCAGTGTAATTTTCCCTGGGAGACCAAGGAGAGGTTATTCACATGTTGCGGTAGTCACTCCGGCTGTCCGCCCAACAATGGTGACCCCAACTCATCAAACCCCACCAACTCAGCAACAGCCATTTCAGCAGTAGCCTCGACAACAGGCTTATCAATTTAATAACCAGAATCGTTCACCAAGGAAACCATAATTTGATGCCATTCCCATGACTTACACTGAGTTGTTCCCCCCTCTGATCAGAAAAAACCTCATAACGACGAAGCCTCCTCCTGTCGCACCAAATAGTACTTCTCCGTGGTACAAGGCAGATCAGTTTTGTGAATATCATCAAGGGTCGCCGAGGCACAACATTGAAAATTGTTTTGCTTTAAAGGCGGACGTACAAAGGTTGATTAAGAACGATATCTTGTCTTTCAAGGATGTTAACCCAAATGTTAGAGATAATCCTTTGCCTCGACATGGGGCAGCATCACTGAATATGGTGGAAGGTTGTCCAGGAAAGTTTCGAGTTTTTCAAGTTGAACACATAAGAGATTCATTGATCAGGTTACATCAGAGCTTAAGAAGACTTGCCTTTTTTAGGCATCAGCATGATTATGATGTTTGTGAATTTTGTTCAAGAGAGGTTGATTGCCCTTTTGTGAATGAGGATATTCAAAAATTGTTAGACCAGAGGGTTATCACTATTACACATGATAGAGATCCAGTTAATGAAGTGAATGTTATAATACCGCAATTCAACTTGCCTGATCCAATAGAGATCGTTTACGACAGTCAGACTGCACCTGTTGCTCCTTTGATCATTTATCCACCTGGTCCTGTGCCTTACAACTCAGACCAAGCTAAATCGTATAAGTATAATGCCACAATGATTGAGAATGGGGTAGAAGTCCCTATACCAACAATGCCATCTTTTGTTAACATCGTTGATGTGAGCAGAGTTACGAGAAGCGGACGTGTCTTTGCAGCAGTACCTTTGAAGAGACCAGAAGTTCAAGTCAGGAGGCCCATACCGGCAGAAATTCCAGCGAGAAATGTTGAACCAAGGGTTGAGATAGGCTGATCCAATGAACCTATCCCACATCCCGATGATGATGAGATTCTGAAGCTCATCAAGAGAAGTGAATATAAGATTGTGGACCAACTATTGCAAACTCCTTCCAAGATTTCTTTGCTTGCTTTACTGAGAGATTCTGGTGCCCATAGAGAAGCTTTGATGAAGGTCTTGGACCAGGAATTCGTGGATCATGATGTGATGGTTGACCAATTTGATGGAATTGTGGGAAATATTACTTCGTGTAACAATCTTGGTTTCAGTGATGAAGAGCTTCCGGAGGAGGGAAGGAACCATAATATGGCTTTGCATATCTCAATAAGTTATGGAAATGATACTTTATCAAGTGTGTTGGTAGATACAAGTTCGTCGTTAAATGTAATGCCCAAAACTACATTATCTCGACTCTCATATCAAGGTGCTCCCATGAGACCTAGTGGGGTAATTGTCAAAGCGTTTGATGGTTCTAGGAAGACTGTCATTGGTGAAGTGGATCTTCCTATAATAATTGGTCCTCATACTTTTCAGATCACTTTTCAAGTAATGGATATTCGTGCCGCCTACAGTTGCCTATTGGGTCGTCCATGGATCCATGATGCAGGGGCAGTCACTTCCACGCTCCATCAAAGATTGAGGTCTGTAAGGCATGGAAAGCTGGTAATGATTGGTGGAGAGCAGGCTATGGTGGTAAGCCATTTGTCATCTTTCTCTTTTATTGATGCTGATGAGGATGTTGGAACCCAATTCCAAGCTCTATCTGTTGCTAATAATGAAGTGAAGAAGCAAGGGACGTCTATTTCTTCTTTTGATGATGCGCGACGAGTGGTGGAAAGTGGTTCGACTGAAGGTTGGGGCCAGGTGTTGACTTTGCCCGAGAACAAGTCTGGAGAAGGTCTTGGTTTTCATCCCGTGTCTACAAGAGTCAAGCAGGAAATAGTTACTCGTCCGATACAAGAAGTTTTCCAAAGCGCAGGTTTTATCCATCCGACTCCTCCTGAAGTTGATGCTATAATAGGAGACGATTCTGAAGAGGATTTACCCGATTTTGTAACGCATGGAGTGGTTTTCCAGAACTGGATTGCTGTTGATGTTCCTGTTGTGATGCACATTTCTGAGTAATGTTTTGTTTTATTTTTGAAAAAATTTTTCGCTCTGCCCAAGGCGAAAAGTATTTGTGTCGGGCTATGTTGAAAATAAATCCTTTTGCTCTGCCCAAGGCAAAAGAGAAAATGTCTGGGCTCTTTGTTTCAAGTATTTCCCCTCATGAATAAAAATGTTATTTTGTCCACTACTGTTTTATTTTTTCACTTTTTCTGGGAAATAGTAATGAAAATTAATTGGTAGTAATAGGAAAATATAATAACTTTTTGTTTTATTTGTACAAATCGATTTCTAAAATAAAGCATAATCATATGTGCAGATTAATCCATGACTTAACCATTGAAAACAGTGATCCTATGCCCCCTCCCAACTTTGAATTCCCTGTGTTCGGAGCCGAAGAAGAGGATAATGAAGAAGTTCCTGATGAAATTTCCCGTTTGCTTGAGCACGATGAAAAGACTATTCAGCCGTTTGAAGAACCTATAGAGATGATCAATTTGGGTGATGAAGAAGATAAAAAGGAAGTCAAGGTCGGAGCATTGCTTATCCCAGAGGTCAAAGAGAAAATGTTGGAGCTTCTCAAAGAGTATGTTGATGTGTTTGCTTGGTCCTACCAAGATATGCCAGGTTTGGACAACAATATTGTGGAGCATCGTTTACCGTTGAGACCTGAATGCCCGCCGATTAAGCAGAAGTTGAGAAGGACTCGTCCCGATATGGCTGACAAGATCAAAGAAGAAGTTCAAAAACAAATTAATGCAGGTTTCCTTATTACATCGGTCTATCCTTAATGGTTAGCCAATATAGTGCATGTTGCTAAGAAAGATGGCAAAGTTCAAATGTGTGTAGACTATAGAGATCTGAATAGAGCTAGCCCAAAGGATGACTTCCCATTACCGCACATTGACGTATTGGTCGACAGTACGGCAAAGTTCAAAGTATTTTCTTTCATGGATGGTTTCTCTGGTTACAATCAAATCAAGATGGCACAAGAAGATATGGAGAAGACAACTTTCATTACACCTTGGGGAACATTTTGTTATCGGGTTATGCCATTTGGTTTGAGGAATGCTGGTGCAACATACCAAAGGGCCATGACTGCTTTGTTCCATGATATGATGCATAAAGAGATAGAAGTGTATGTAGATGACATGATTGCCAAATCACAAACTGAAGAAGATCATTTGGAACATTTATTGAAGTTATTCCAGCGTTTGAGAAAGTATAAACTCCGTCTGAATCCCAACAAGTGCACTTTTGGTGTTCGTTTTGGAAGACTTCTGGGTTTCATTGTCAGTCAGAAAGGTATTGAAGTAGATCCTGATAAAGTCAAATCTATTCGGGAAATGCCTGCACCCAAGACGGAAAAACAAGTAAGAGGATTCCTTGGGAGACTGAACTATATTTCTAGATTTATATCTCATATGACTGCCACCTGTGGGCCAATTTTCAAGCTTCTCCGAAAGAACCAAGGATGTGTGTGGACAGAAGATTGTCAGAGAGCTTTTGATAGCATCAAAGAATATTTACTTGAACCTCCCATTTTGATTCCTCCAGTGGAAGGAAGACCTTTGATTATGTACCTGACTATATTGGAGGATTCCATGGGATGTGTGCTTGGTCAACAAGATGAGACTGGAAGAAAGGAACATGTCGTATATTATCTGAGTAAGAAATTCACAGACTGTGAGTCTCGATACTCAATGCTTGAGAAAACTTGTTGTGCTTTAGCTTGGGCTGCTCGCCGTCTGCGCCAGTATATGATTAACCACACCACTTGGTTGATCTCCAAAATGGATCCGATCAAGTATATCTTTGAGAAGCCCGCCTTATCTGGAAGAATAGCCCATTGGCAGATGTTGTTATCCGAATATGACATTGAGTATCACACTTAGAAAGCAATCAAAGGGAGTATTTTAGCCGACCATTTGGCTCACCAACCAATTGACGATTATCAATCCATCAAGTTTGATTTCCCAGATGAAGATGTTATGTACTTGAAAGCTAAAGATTGTGAAGAGCCGTTACCTGAAGAAGGACATGACCCCGAATCCCATTGGGGTTTAATATTTGACGGAGTTGTGAACTCTTATGGAAATGGAATTGGGGCAATCATCGTCACTCCCCGAGGTACTCATATCCCGTTCACGGCGAGATTGAGGTTTGACTGCACGAACAACATGGCTGAATATGAGGCATGTATTATGGGTCTCGAAGAAGCAGTGGATCTAAGGATTAAGATTCTTGATATCTACGGAGATACGGCATTGGTAATTAATCAAATCAAAGGAGAATGGGAGACTCGTCATCCTGGTTTGATCCCTTACAGAGACTATGCTAGAAGATTGTTAACTTTCTTCAACAAAGTGGAATTACATCATATCCCTAGAGATGAAAACCAAATGGCTGATGCTTTAGCTACTTTGTCTTCAATGTTTCAAGTGAATGGTTGGAACGATGTGCCTACAATCCGGGTTATGCGCCTCGACAGACCTGCTCATGTGTTCTCAGTAGAAGAGGTCACCAACGACAAACCATGGTTCTATGACATTAAACGTGTTCTTCAAACTCAAGAGTACCCGCCTGGGGCATCCAATAAAGATAGGAAGACGTTGAGAAGATTAACAAGCAGTTTCTTCCTCAACGAAGAAGTATTGTATAAGAGGAATTACGACATGGTCTTGCTCAGATGTGTAGACAGACATGAAGCAGACATGCTGATGCAAGAAGTACATGAAGGATCCTTTGGCACACATGCCAACGGACATGCAATGGCTAAAAAGATGTTGAGAGCTGGTTACTATTGGATGACAATGGAATCTGATTGCTGCAAATATGTGAAGAAATATCATAAATGCCAGATTTATGCGGACAAGATACATGTGCCACCGACCCTCCTCAACGTTATCTCTTCACCTTGGCCTTTCTCTATGTGGGGCATTGATATGATTGGAATGATTGAACCCAAAGCTTCAAATGGTCATTGTTTCATCTTGGTAGCGATCAATTATTTTACTAAATGGGTGGAAGCAGCATCTTATGCTAATGTAACCAGACAGGTGGTAGTCAGATTTATCAAGAATCAGATCATTTGTCGATACGGCATCCCGAGCAAGATCATCACTGATAATGGTTAGAATTTGAATAACAAGATGATGAAAGAGCTTTGTGAGGAGTTCAAGATCGAACATTAAATTCTTCTCCTTACAGACCGAAGATGAATGGGGTTGTTGAAGCTGCTAACGAGAACATCAAAAAGATTGTCCAGAAGATGGTGGTAACTTATAAAGATTGGCATGAAATGCTTCCGTTTGCTCTGCATGGATACCGTACTTCAGTTCGAACTTCAACAGGCGCAACCCCATTTTCCCTAGTTTATGGCATGGAAGCAGTACTTCCCGTGGAGGTTGAGATCCCATCTATGAGAGTTTTAATGGAAGCTAAACTTTCTGAGGCTGAATGGTGTCAAAGTAGATATGATCAGTTGAATTTAATTGAAGAAAAGAGATTGACAGCATTGTGTCACGGTCAATTATATCAGCAGAGAATGAAGAAGGCTTTTGATAAGAAGGTTCGACCACGCGAGTTCAGAGAAGGTGACCTTGTGCTCAAAAATATATTATCTTTCCAACCTGATTCTAGGGGCAAGTGGGCTCCGAATTATGAAGGACCGTATGTCGTTAAGAAAGTTTTCTCTGGAGGCGCCATGATTCTCACAAATATGGACGGTGAAGAGCTCCTGCGCTCCATGAACACCGATGCAGTCAAGAAGTATTTCGCCTAGGTTTGAGTTGACAGTTCGCTAAGTTGAAAACCCGAAGGGGCGGCTTAGGCAGGCTTTTGGTCAGACCGGCTGTGGCATATGAGCACATTTCGGAATTCAAAGTTGTTAGGGAGAATAGTGATCATTGTTTTTGTGTAACCCTTTCTTTCATGTACTATTTCCCAAACTTTTGTAAACCGTTGGAGTCGCATTGTTAGCGAACCACCATCCTATTAATGAAATTTTGAGCATTTATCTTTTTTTTGTGGGCAAAATTTCAGCTTTTACGGAAATAATTGAAACAAAGCTATTTAACGCATTCCTATTTTTAATGTGTCATTGAATACTGAAAGGAATATTAACAGTTGTTCCGAGGATGGTCAAGCCATGAAATGCAAAACAATACAGTAATTTATCCTTGCATGATGAACATGTTTTCTTTCAAAATCGTCATGAGGTGTTGGTTGTGTAAACTTGCGTTTCTCGTGATACTAAGCTTGGTGACTCCCCAACATTTCCAGTTAAGCTTTGTTTCAGTTATCTTTATTTGAGCAGATTTCTGAGGTGTGGTACGTTTTGTATCATGCCAGTGGTCTATTGGTATTAGAAGATTGGATTTGAATACTTTTCTCCTCAGAAGACTTGAGCCTTGTAGCATGATACGCTCTGACGTTGCTTTGTGGTACCAGTTCCAGTTATTTTCCGTCTTTTTAAGATTGGCCGAGTATCTATTATTTCGTGACATCTTATCGTCTTCAAGATATTCCATCTGTTCGTTTTGTCAGCATAACATTCATTTACTCATTTACACTTATATCACGCATGCATATTCACATTTGTCGTTGATTTTGGGTTGTATACTTTGTTTATTCAAACAGCGTACATGTTTCTTTCCAAGTAGAGTGTTAACTTAGGCAGAAAATGTGCTTCCTTTCTAAATTCACTAACTGAGCTAATCCTCGTAGATGAATTTTTGATTTAGCCTTCCTTGTCCATTTCTGGATAGGATGAATCCCCAATTAAGTTATTTTCTCATTGGGTGGAGTCTTGTTTGACTGTCTTTTCTCTGGTTTATTCCTGGAGGGAGTTTTTTTGTCTCTTGCATAGGCTATCTCGTGGTTTTCTCCAAGCTAAACAACCTAGATGAATGGTGCATTTATTTTGCGCATTTATGTATTTGACCTCCTCAGGAAGGATCTATTCATGATTCCCTTTGAAAAAGAATTTTATTCTCTGGCAGTGTTATCGCAACTTTCTTCTGAAATATTTTTGGAAAACGGCAAGCGGCGGTCTCTTCATGAGCAACTTGTACGTTATAGACATCTTTAGAAAACGACAAGCGGCGGTCTCTTCATGAGCAACTTGTGCGTTATTATTATTTTTGGAAAACGACAAGCGGTGGTCTCTTCATGAGCAACTTGTGCGTTATTATTATTTTTGGAAAACGACAAGCGGCGGTCTCTTCATGAGCAACTTGTACATTATTATTTTTGGAAAACGACAAGCGGCGGTCTCTTCATGAGCAACTTGTACGTTATTATTTTTTGGAAAAAATGGCAAGCGGCGGTCTCTTCATGAGCAACTTGCGCGTTATTGATATTTTTTCTGGAATACAGCAAGTGGCGGCTTCTTTATTTGAGCAGCTTGTATGTTATTGGTATTTTTTTGGAAAACAGCAAGTGGCGGCTTCTTTATTTGAGCAGCTTGTATGTTATTGACATCCCTGGACGACAGCAAGTGGCAGCTTCTTTATTTGAGCAGCTTGTATGTCATAGTATTTTTGGAAGACAGCAAGTGGCGGCTTCTTTATTTGAGCAGCTTGTATGTTATTGACATCTTTGAACGACAGCAAGTGGAAGCTTCTTTATTTGAGCAGCTTGTGTATCTACAACCATATTATTATTTCAGCATTAATTGGTACCCCTCTGGAAAAATCTCGCAGAGAGACTCTTTATGAAATCTTTGCCTTCAGAAGTTGGTAGTCCATTATCAGCAAAATTGATACATCTTTTGTCTATCGTTGACCTTGAAATGTGAACTCACCGTTATTTTGGGTCGATAATCTGTTTTTGTGGCCTATGCAAGATGCCTTCTTTGTTAGGGTCAGAGGTCGTATTCTCTCAAATTTTTATTCGCCGTCAAGAGTCTATCATTTGAAGTCGATGGCTCATTTCCCCAGTAGTGTATAATCTATGTTCATGTGTTTTGTTGGTGTTTGGTTTCTCCAACATTATCTTGTCTCATACAATATCATTCTCTGTGAATTTAAATACTACATTCATATCACAAACATAATGGCGGTATCTTAGGGCAAAAATTGCGTATTATGTATTTAAGTACCTTCAATCTCGTCGAGACAAAGATTTTAATCTTCATATCTCCGGATAGAAGAAACTTAAATAGGGGCAGCTGTCATACCCCAAATTTTGACCTAAGATACCACCTCCCATCTGCATTATTACATAGCAAGCGTTCACAAGCAATTTGACATATTTTTGCCATTTCTCGAGTCAGATTTCAAAAATTCATAACTTCTTCAAATTTCGATATTTTTTTAGTGGTTCTTTTACATATGATTCTCCTTGACAACAACTACAACTTTTCTTTAGAAGTCAAGAGCTGATTATTTTTGAAATGCCACGAAAGAATGAAAACGTTAGAAGTCGCTTTATGAATTTAATGAAATTTGATCATGTTTTGTCCAACCTTTACCAAATCATATATAGCGCATATTTTTTTGTCTTTTATTTATCATTTTTGTCTTATTTGAAAAAAAATCTAAAAAATGTGTATTTTAGTTCATGTCACTTTTTACTATCGCATTATTAGAAAAATCACAAAAATATTTATAATTAGCATTATAATATTTTAAATTCACGATTCTTAATTAAAAAAATAAAAAATTATTATAGTTTTATTGATTTCATTTAGATTTTTATTTTAGTATAGATTTTAATCAAAAAATTTTTAAAAAATATAGTTAATATCTTTTTCTTTTATTTTACATTTTTTGATTCTTTTTTGGTCATTATAGTTTTAGCTTCTTCTAATCCAATATTGATTTTGATTTGATTCTAATTTTAATTCAATTTTAAAATTGAATTAATATTAAAATTAAAATAAAATTAATTTTGTTTGCATCTTATTTTTATTATTATTATTATTATTATTATTCTGTTTTATATTACTAACAAATTGCCTTTTATCTTTATTATTACTATTATCTTTGTTTATTTGTTTTATGTCCAATAAAGTTGTGGTCCCAAAACCAATTTTTGTTGCTGCCCATAGTCTGCCAAATCTGCATAAAACATGCCAAAAAATAGTCCAAAACAAAGCTGAAAATGTTGATATCCAAAACTGATTTGCACACTGCTATTGTCTTGCTGCTACAAACAATTTAAACAGTCCAAAATGCTATATCACAACCTGCAAAAAGCTGCATCATATCAGTCCAAACTAGTCCAAGGATTGCACTAAAATAGGTAATCAAAAACTACATCAATAAAGTGAAAAAGCGTAATAGTATATTTGTTCAAAAACCAAACTTGTTCCCCCCCAAAACCACATTGTCCCATTATAAAGGAGGGAGCTCAGCATCAGATAAAGAGGATATTTTTTTTATCAAGTTTTCCTGCAACAGAATACTAACGACACAGAAAAATCTCTCACAAACACCTAGAAAGAATTTTCATAAATTCCAGCCTCACCCCACTTCACAACAACACTCAGCATCCACTGTTGAGAAATTACCTGGAAACACTTCTAACAAGGGCTTGTCCGCAGCTTCTATTAGTCAAGGGCCATCTGGTGCTAGAAACCATCAGGCTCTAAATGTTCCTTCTGATTCACATGCTAGGAAGTCAAAAGATGTCGCTAGTGCTACTAATGTAAGTGACAAAACCTTACACCGGAGAACATTCAAGGCGCGTCGACGAAGGCATCAGCATGTCACAACACAAATTTTGCAGGCAATTTGCGTATTTATCTACAAAAACATAACAACGCACCGACAACAACATGTTTATGTAGATCTCTGAAGGAAAAGAGGGAAATTTTAGTTTACCTGTCGAAGTTTTCCAGAAACGAGAACTCGTTGGACTAGCTCCAATCATGTGAGTCTTTTCTCTTTATGTATCACTCTATTTACTAACTTGCCATGTTATTTTTGTCTATTTCTCAAATGTGTTGTTGTTGACTGTTGCTATAATTATTACTTGTTTTGTTGTTGTTGTAACTGTGAAACTATGAAACTGTTGTGATATCAAACCAAGTGAACCTGAAAAATAAAAATCATTTGTTGCTGTTTTCAAATGATAGAAAATAAAGAGTAGGGATTTTGAGATGAAAATTGAGAAATCGTTTAGTTTGGAGGGGGAAACATCATAGGAAATAAGAGAGGGAACTCACACAAGAGCCTCTGTTCCAAACTTTCTTTCTGCAAAACCCTGAAAAAGCCACAAATATCCTCATTAATTTCAGAATGGTAACTGCTCAAAAGTTCTTGTTGAAACCGAATTCATAACTCAATACATAAATCCTCATAAAACTCCAATACATGAGAAGTTCTAAAAAAAGTGAAACTCTGTCAAAATTTTGCAGAACTTTCCTACATCCTCAAATCCGTCTGCAAAACTATAAAAATCATTACCTTATCGTCACAGTTCGGCATATCTCAGCTGCTTCCATACATCTCCGTTTAATTTCTGCCTCAATCACAACATCACCCAACCACCACCGTGAGCGGCTGTTGACACAAAATCTTCATCATCATCACCGTGACCAACAACAACTTCAAATCACCACGCGATACATTACCCTTCACCGAAACTAGCTTCGCTTATAATCACCTTCAACAAACCGCACTAACATCACCTTGCCATCGCTCTGTAAACTACAACGCAACATCGTCTCTCTGTCCGCCTCTCTGCTATTCCAATTCAAGCATCGCCCATAATGATCTCCCTCTGTAAGGACCGACACCAAGCTCACCACCACAGCTAGATCTTATACAATGGGCTATCATTGACATCACTCTCCTCTCTTCGATCGACACGGAATTACTCCACCGACCTTTTTCCCCGTCAATGCTTTGACCTAAGTTTTTTCGTTTTCATTTTCGATTTTTGTAATGAGGATTGTAAATCGGTTATTGTTTGTATATTTGAGAAATTGAAAAGAGAAATGACGAATTTTTGAAAGAAAAAATGAATTTTGAGGAAGGAACATAGATGAGTTACGGTTGAGAGAGATGAGAGAAGGTAACGATAGATGAAGAAAGGGAATTGTATGGTTATTCCGTTTGTTCCCTTTTATTATCTTTATTGGAAACATATTTGTTTTAATGACTATTCACCAATTCCAAAGAAATGCAACAAATGACCTTTAGTGTCTAGGGTTTGTCATTAGTTTGAATTTAAGTTGGGCCGACCATCACACCAACCCGACCCAACACTTTTTTTTAATTCTATTTTTGTTCATGTTTTTTGTGTGTTTTGGGCTCCTTGTTCTAAGCCCAATTTCGATTGACTATTTTATATCCCCCTTTATCTTTTTTCTGTTCAAACAATAAAAAACCAACATAGGCTTGTAACTAATCATGCCCCATCCGAATTTCTGGCTTTGCACCCTATTTTCTACTTACACCCGCCTTTAGTAATTAGTTTGATTTACTGATTTTTCTTAGTGTTTTATTAACTTAGTTTAGTGAGTAAAAAAATTAATTAATCATGTATTTTTTTTCTAGTATTAGATAATCTTTGTTAATTTCTATCAACTTAGTATTCTTTAGAATTATTTTGATAACATTAGAATTTGTAGTTAGTTTAGAATATCTTTAGATTATTTAGTTTAAAATTAATCTTAAATTCTTAATTTAGTTCAAGTAACTTCTTTAGATAATTAGTCATATTCTTTTTTCATTTATATTTGATTGCCTTTGTCAGTTTAAATTAAATTTCTTGATGCCCTCTTTGTTATTAATCTTTTTCTTAGATTCATTTTCTTATGAAATTTCAAAGGCTTATATTTTAATGTTTATTTTATTTTGCTTGCTCGATTAACTCCAAGGGAAAAAAATTAAATTTGTTGACTTCATGTCATCGAGTATCTAATACGATTGTGCGAAACCCTTTCATACATTTTAGTTTTTGTTAAACTTAAGTTGAATCTCCTAAAAAATTAAAATTTTAAACTTACCCCCTCTTAAGTCAAAACTTCGACACTAAGTCGTCGCATTTCAAAATCTCACCCCCATATTCATTTACCAAACAAACAATTTTAACCAAAAAAATCATATTTCAAAAGGTTCCTATAGAATACTATAGATACATTGGGTGCTACTACCTTCCCATTGTATAACCAACCCCCGAACTCTAGACCTCTTTTCAAAAACGCCTTGTATTTTCATTACTTTTAAAGTATTATTTTACATTGCATATTTTAGGGTTTTATTTCGCTCTTTTCCCTTTTCCCTTGGAGATAATAAAGCGCGGTGGCGACTCTTGCTTTTGTAAGACGAATTAAATAATAGTTCGATCTCCGATTTACCCCGCTACATTTTTATCGCTACACTCGAGAGTAATAGGCATGTCAAGATGAAGAATAGTGTAGGGAACATCTCCTTTGGCAATAGGTTCCATGATTATAGGTGGATGACCTCACATGGCATCATAAGGTTTTGAGCGCGAGATCGCACCCACTTGAGATAAGGCTCTAATGGGATAGATTTCTTATGCCCAATGTCTTGCTATCAACTTTGTTCATCATGCCCCAAGCTCGCATAAATCTTCGACGATAACCTTGGACATTGTTCTCATAGTCAAATTCAATTCCTTGGACAAGTGCATCATGATGACCATCCCTCATAGCATACCCAAATTATTGTAAAGCCAAACAAGGATTATAGGTGATACCTCCCCTAATGCCAAGGAGATGGACATTTGGGAATTCTCCTCAACGGTCAATAATGATAACATCCTCCAAAGATCGAGAACAACAATGAATATCCTAATGCGAGAGTGACATTAACCTATTAGACCATCTCATGCCTTGCTCATTCTTCAAAACAGATCGAGGTAGGTACGAAATAAACCACCTAGCCAACAAAGGAGTGGAACACATAAGAATTCCCCTTTTCTTCATGGTGCGTGTGTGAAGAGAATGCAAGATATCTCCAAGTAAGGTAGGCACCGGGTTACGAGATAGAAAAACCACTTCCTGTCTCCCAATTTTCCACAACATCGGATCGTTGCAAATGTAAAGCTAAAGCAATTTACTCAGGTCTTGGGTCTTTCTCAACACCGGTGAAGGGTAGTTGATCAAGAAAAGGTACTCCCAAGAGTTGAGAAAATTCCTCCATGGTGGGCACTAGTTGGTAATCAGGAAATGTAAAGCAATAGTGTAAAGGGTAAAGAACTGAAATATCAATTTCATCAAGGCTTGAGGTAACCAGATTGAGAAGTCGACCATGTCTTTTGGTGAACAAAGAATTCTCAGGAACTCTTGATGCTAACTCTTTGAGTTGAGGAGGCATTCTTACGAGGTTGATTTGGATAGTATTCCTGCGAATGGAAGCCATGTCCTACAAAACAAAACAAAGATAAATCTCCAGGTCCTTGAAATGGTTAGTGAAAATGCTATGGTATGATGTCATGATGTTATGTACAAATAATAATATACAATCACACAAATAAGTCCTTAGGTTTAGGCTTGCATATGGTTTATAGGTAAGTACCCTCTTGAAGTTTAGTTGGTTCAACCTATCCTAGAAAGTAACTGGGTTCTAGGGAATCTCAATATCACGAATCTTTCTTCATTCGGCATTATTTCAACGCAAGCCTATTTATTGGAGACCAAAATATCCTGAAAGTCCGATCTCAATGAGCGTAAGATCGAGTATTATCCAACTTTAGACTGCACCAAAGTCGGCTATCTCACTACTTCCTAATGGCTAAGTTGTTCAATTAAAGGTTCTACGATCAATTAGTGCTTCATGACACCACACAATGGCCTCGTATTCTCCTTGAAAGCATTTTAAAAGTTATCTAGTCTCTAAGGTAACCCCGTTTTTAAGCATGTCCCCAGTAGAGTCGCTAGTTCTGTAATACAATGGGAGAACTGACTTGGGTGTTTTACGTTTGATCGCAATTATTGCAGGTAGCAAGAGTCACCACCGACTTTTCTTTTATCCAATAAAGGAAAGGGTGAAAAGAACATGAAAGACCTTTTGAGATTTTTTCTTGAGTTTGGGGGGTAGGTTATGAAAAGGGAAGGTGTTAGAAACCTTTTCATCCATAGTTATCTACGGGATCTTAGTTGCTAGCTCACTTTGAAATGTTTTGTTTGAAATGTGTTTGTGATGTTTTGAAAGTATTTTGAAAGTGCCTTCATTTAGGAGAACTTTGTAATGATTCTCGTCTCTATAAGAATGCATACAAAGTGTTGACTTTTGAAAATATTTCATGGAAAATTGTTGGTGTATTTGAAAGATGTTTTGAAATGTTGTGAGCAAGCAACTACGAGCGTTATACCTACTAAAAAAGTCTTAGTTCTTTTCCTCCTCCTTTAGATATTTCTACGTTACCATTGATTGATAAGAAGCCATATCATTGGATGTGAAGGGACGGGCGTAGGTCTTCGTGTAGTCATAGAAGGCAACATTGGAGGATACCTTAACAATTTTTGTAATGGTATAAGATCGTTTACCGAAGGCAACATTGAAGGGTCATCTAGATACTACAATATTGTATTAGAGGGTCTTTGCTAAAGCACCCCACGTTCGAGAGACATGACTATTTAAATCTGAGGCAATAAGAGTGGATTACCCTAGAGGTGCGCATGTGCGAGTGTATTGATTTCATGCATTTTTGTCTTGAATTAGGGTTGTCTACTTTTTTATTTTAAGTCTTGCCATACAAATCCTAATTACAAACAATAATATGGAAAGTGATAAATTGCGGAAATTAAATGTCCTACGCTATTACAATACTTTAGGGGATGGGGGATACAAATTTAAAAATGGGAAATGAAAGCAATTAAAACATAATTACTATTACAACCATATTTAATAATGAATAATAATAAAAATATAAATAAATATAAATATAATGTAAAAAAAATAAAATTGTTTTAAAAAAACTTTTATGTATTGACACATGCACTTACGCATTGATACAATTTTTTTATGCATTGACACATGCACTTATGCATTGGCTCATATTTGTTTTCTATCGACACATGCACGTATGCATCGATACATATCATTACTTGCTCATGGAAATCAAAACCAACTCAGTATGAGTCGACACATAAAGGTTTACGTTGGTTTATAACTTGTTTTGCATCGACACATGTACTCATGTATCGATACATATAATTTCTTTGCTCCTGGAAGTCAAAACCAACTCAGTATGAGTCGACACATAATGGTTTGCATCGACTCATTATTGTTATTTGTTGACTCATTCGTGTTTTGTATCGACTCAAAACCTGTTTTGTACTTAATATACGTCGACTCATAGAGATATGTATCGACTCATACTACTGTTTTTTACTTTTAACATTTTTCTGCTACATATATGAGTTAGTTCTTAACACATGGTTAATGAAAATAAAAAGTAAACATATGGTTAGCTTCAGGGCAATGATATCTATATTTTATCTTCACAAATAAACCACTAATGATGCTTGTATGAAGAGTTCAAAGTCAAGAAAACTTACCTTGAAGCTGAAATTTGTGTTTTGATTTAGAGTTGTTGTATTGTCTTGGAGAAGTAAAATGGATGTTTTTGAGTTTGGTGAATGGTGATAGTGATGTTACAGAAGTTGCTCTTGTGTTTGAACAAATTCTATATGATGCATATGAAATATGTGGATGGTTTGTTTGGACAAAAATGCAAGGTTTGAGAGAATTGAAGATTTTGGTTTCTAAGCTCAAGAGTGGAGGTTTTATGGACAATTATGTTTTTTTGAGAGTATGAGGGGTTTTGAGAAACTTGTCTACACAACAAAAACTTCCGGCCCTTTATCTTGCAAATGGCCTCTCTATTTATAGAGGAGGTTGGAGAGGATGGGAGAGTTTGTTTTACAAGCTGTCAAAATTCTGGTTTGGTTGAGATAAAACAACCAAGTTATGTGAAATTTGATGTCCCAATGCATGGTAAAAAAGGGATCTGAAGTGGCTAAGAGTTTTTAGGCATGTTGCTTCTTGCTTTGACATTGTGTGTGCAGAAAAAACAGTTGAGAGGCTCAAGGAGAGCTGACTTTGTATAAAGCATGCTTTATGTGAATGGCAATTGTGCCTTTGTTCCATAAATGGAATGATGCAATGGACAATACTGGAATCACTTGGATAATGGTTCAGTCCATTGTGTAAACATATGATTATGGATAGATTTGCAAGTCAAAAGGCCTACAAAGTAAGATTATGCAGCATGGCATAAGGATTTTGTTATATGTTCTTCAATAAAATGACTTCTGTGATACGGTGGCAGAACCGACTGTTTGACGCTGGTTTGGGTTTTAAATTTTTTGTTTGCAAAATGTCGCGGTAAGCAAGAGTCGCCACCGACTTTTATTTCATCCAACCAGAAAGGAAAAAAGTACAGAAAAAAAAATCCTTTTTTCGAGATATTCTGAGTACGGGGGGTAGATTATAGAAAGGGAAGGTGTTGACACCCTTTCTATCCATGGTTTTCCATGGGCTCTTAGGTACTTGCTCATCTTTTTAAAATTACTTATGTATGTGCTTGCTTTGAAAATGTTTTTACTTCGTGATAACCCTTGTATCAGTCCTCAAAGGCGTGACAAAGTTGTTTTGAAAATTTGTTTGAAAAGATTTAAGTGTGAAAAGTTTTGATTTGAGCAAGTACCTACTAGCATCTAGCTACTCGAAAAAAGACCGTTTCTATCCTTGTTTCCTTTAGACATCGCTATCCTACTATTAAGGAGTAGGTAGCACCATCGTTGGAATTTGAAGGGGTCAATTCGAACGGGACGTATGATCACTAAAGCAATGTTAGGATACCTTAGTAATAACCCTAGAGTCTTATGATCATATTCAAGGCAACATTTACGAGGCAACATTTCCGAGGCAATATTTCCGAGGCAACATTTCCGAGGCAACATTCGAATGGGACATTTGATCTTTTTAGACAGGAGAGCAACCACTAAGACACCCTATGCTTAATGATCGTTTACCGAAGGCAACCGAAGTGAGAGTATACCCTAGGAGTGATATGTGCGAGTGATTTGTTTCAATTATTTATCTTTGCACATTAGGATTTTCTAACCGTATTAATTTGTCATGCATTCTTGGTATAAAATCCTATTAGCATACATCTAGACAGTTAAATATTTGCGGGAATTAAAAATGCGAGAAAGTAAATCTACGCTATTACAAGGCTTCAGGGAGGAGGATTAATTACATTGCTAAAAACCCGGGAATTTAAACAGTGAATAAAACCCTAAATTAACTATTACAAACCAGTGAACAGTTACAAAAATCAGAAAAAAAGTGCGAGAATAATAAATCACGCAAAAATGTAAAATAGGAAAGCGAAATGGTTTTTAGTGATTTTTTAATAAAAAAAAGGTTTTGATGATTAACCTAAAAAAGACCTAATTAATTTTAATTTAAAAAAAATTGATTAATTAAATCAATTAAAAAAAGAGTTAGTGATAAAAACCTAAAAAAAAACTAATTATTATTTTTTTATATGATTAATTATCACTAAAATTATCAAGAGAAACAATAATGTAATAACAATAAAAAACGTGTATAACAACCGAACCGTACAGGGTGCCTTCATCTGGGAATTTTCTTTTGACTTTTCAAATGCCATTGGGTCCACCTTCTCACGATACTGAGTAACATTTCATTGTGAAAACAAGTGAGCTTCGTCGGTGGGAGCGGGATCCAGTGGCGTCTTCGGGATCATTAGTGATAAACTTTAAGAGATGGTCACTATGTCTGGTTACTACACGGAGATCGGAGCTGGGAATGTGTCGCGTATGCGTCTTATTAAAGACGATTGAGATCGTGGGAATTCGCGACAGTGATCCAGATTGATCGGTGATGGAGGCTTCCCCGGGGAGGGCGATCTGGAACGGAGAGAGTCGTGTTGTGATGGTGATGACGACTTCTTCAGAACAACGAATTGTCTGCGGCTTGAATGGTTCAAGGCCACAGCAAGAGCATTGGCTGGCTTGGTCGGAGTTTGTCGGTGATGTTGCGACTTTGTACGCACCCATTCTGCTTCTTTTCTTCTGCTTCTTTGATTGTATGTTATAAGTTTTGATTTGTTTTCTTCTTATCTGCTTCAAATATTACAGTCACACTATCATGAGAAAAAGAAAACAAATAGAAAGTTGGTGTTGTTATGTATTTGAACTGTGGTTTGTGAGTGTTTGGTGACAGGTTAATGGATGGTTTGTGATGTCTAAGATTGTGACAGGTTTGAAAGGTTAGAAACCGTTAAAAAATGTCAGAAAGGTGATGATGTTTTCATATGGTTTTTGGGTTTCTTTTGGTGTTTTCACGACTGCCCACACCTTTCTTTTGCTTTGTTTTTGTTCATTATATATCCCTCAATGAATTAGGGTTGAAAAACAGATCCAATCTTCAAGCTTTGATGATATTTGATTTGATTCTTTAGCCAAATGATATCTTTCTAAATTTGGCCTAATAATGCTCTTTTTGTACCAATTTCCATTGATTCGAATTGATCTTGCAACCTCATCATATCTTGGTTGCTAACCTGTCAAAAAAACCAATGAAATCATATCATTGATAATTTTCATCATTTACCTGATTTAATTCACTTTTTAATCAATGAAAAATCAAGATAAATTGAAAAATGGAGCAAACAATTGATGGATAAGTATTTGAGTCTTGGACCACATTATAAGTAAGGTGCAAGCATAAAAAGTTAGGCCCATTTAGTAAAAAATGCAAATTTGAGCACATTCGACTTTTGACGATTTTGCAAAAATGGTCAACTTGGCCAATACATAACTCTCTCAATTTTGACCGTAAAGAGGTGTTCTTGGACTTTTTATAAATCTTAGTATGTCCTCTAAGAAAACCTCTTGGTCTCATATCAATTAAGTCTTCCATGTTCATGTTTGAAGCTTTGACCCAAAAGGTGTTTTCGTTGACTTTCTAAAATGACCTATAATGTCAAAATTTATATCTTTTTGTGAGTGCATATTTTGAACTTGGGAGCTGAAGATTAATTGTAGGGAATTGCATCCTCTTAAAAATGAGCTTTTTATGGGTCATCTATGATAAAGTATGAGAAAGTTATGCTTGGTCAAAGTTGAGTTGACTTTTCCTACAAAACCCTAATTTAGCAGCTTTTGGGTTTTGATGAATTGTGAGCTATCCTTGAGGAATCATGATCAACCCTTGATCAAATGATGAATAATACTTCAAAATGAGGATGTTGACCAAAAATCTTGAAGTTTGACTGATGTGGGCCACATTTGACTTTTGACCTAGCAAAGTTGATTTTCAGGCATTTGAGCAATTGACTGAGCAAACTTCCTCTGCAAGGCTTGAAACTTGACATGGATGATCTTGAGAACATATTAGGACAATGGTGAGAATTTGGGATCCTTTGTACTCAAGCATCTTGATGAAAAATGAAACCCTAATTTGAGGTAGATTGCCTTAGGAGAGAATTTGTCTGGTCAACTCTTGAACTTCCTTGAGCAATTTAGGGACCTCACTTGCCATGTGTTGAGAAATATGGGAGGGAAAATTTGTAAGTCTAAGAGTGCCTAAGAGGGGGGGTGAATTAGGTATATAAAAATTTATTCGGTTTTATGAGAATACTTGTAGTAATTTGTGGTTAAGTGTTTGAAGGTTTTTGACTATATCTTATCTTTTCTTGATTATGGTGATGAAAATGATAAAAACGGAAAAGTAAAGAACACGGAGATATATCCTGGTTCCCCTCACAATCCGAGAGTACTCCAGTCCCCTTTCCAACACGAAAGAGATTTCACTATAGTTTAGAATGATTGTACAACCTATGCTTACTATCTAACCTATAGGGTGACCAAAGGTTCTTAACACCTTTAAGGTCAAACAAACACTAATGTGAATGAAGAACAATCCTCTTCAAATCACAACACTTACTTCCAACAATCCTGGATAGTAAGGGAATACTTTCTTTTTGTAATACAATGATTTATTTGAAAGAGATGGAGAGCACTATCAATCTTTGATTGATCTTCTTCTTCAAGAAAGAAACAATTCTCAAGCAATGATTATAAATGTTCATAATGAATGTATGAAACTTGTAATGATTTCTTAATGAAAATGTATATGGCAAGTTTCACAAAATTTATGATTTGTAAGAACACTTGAAAGTTTGTAAGAATATGCAAATTTGAATGATGAAAATTGTTAATTGAAGAAGGTTATTTGAATTTGAAAATCTGCACAATTTATAATGTCACAAATACCTCTTCATTCATGCCATTTGATATGAAAAGATGCAATGCAATCATGAAAGAATACCATTTGAATTATGTTCAAAAAACAAAAGAAAATCTTTACTGGTTCGCTGGGAACCGGTTCTTAGTGAACGTTATAACCCAGAATTCAAAAATAACACGCAGGAACCGGTTCCCCTATAGGTACAACCCGGTTCCTGGTACAAATTCCAGGGAAGTGTTTTTTGAACAAGTTTGGAACCCGGTTCCCTGTTAGGTAGGAACCGGTTCCTGAAAGTTTATTTTCAAAAAAATCCTTTTGAAAAAGATTTCAAACATAGTTTTTCTTATTGTTAAAAATGTGGGATATGTATATGATTATGAATGCATATTTGTGAACATCTATATTCAAGTTTAAGAATTATTTATACCTTTTTACATTTGTTTTTTCTTTAATAATTCTTCTTCTAATCTTCAAGACTTGTAACAAGGTTTTATATGATATTGATAAACTTTTTGCACATCCTTTGAATGTTGATATCCATGTTGTCTTCATCAAAACCAATGTTTTAAACATGACTTGAGAAACTTGCAATTACATTCTCCCCCTTTTTGATGAAGACAACCAAGTCTTGAAAACAATTCTTGAAATGTTTATGTTGTTTTGTGTAGCAAAAATGTTAAGCAAATGTAAGGCTCCCCCTAAATTGTATGCTCCCCCTAAGTCCATGATTCATTGAATTTTGGAGTGAGTTTTATGATAGTTATTTTGGCCTGCAATTTCTTTGAAACAAAACAACACATATGCAAATTCTTCTCCCCCTTTGTTAACATAAAAAAGGATGGGGAAAAAGAGTGAAAATATTTCCAAAAAATTGAAAAAATTGTTATGAAAGGAAAAGTTTTGTACAAACAATATATACACACATATTTTATCAAATAAAAACATATAAAAGAAGGAGTAGAAGCAGAATGTACTGAAACATAATTTTTTTTTTTGAAGAAAAATTAAGACGTGCACCTTATGAGAAACATTTAGAGATCACCTTCATCCAAAATACCAAGTTCTCTTCGGATTTTGAAGAATGGTTCTCGAGCAAGCGGTTTTGTGAAGATATCTGCGAGTTGGTTATGAGTATCCACAAAAGTGACTTCGACATCTCCTTGAAGTACATGATCACGGAGAAAATGATGTCGAATATCTATATGTTTGGTTCTTGAATGCATGACCGGATTCTTTGTAATATTGATAGCACTTGCATTGTCGCATCGAAGAGGAATGCATCCGAGATCAAGTCCGTAATCACAGAGTTGTTGCTTGAGCCATAGAATTTGTGCACAATAACTACCCGCTGCTATGTATTCTGCTTCGGCCGTGCTAAGAGCAACACATGCTTGCTTTTTACAAGCCCATGATACTAATGCATTTCCAATAATGTGACAAGTACCACTTGTGCTTTTACGATCAGTTTTACAACCTGTATAATCCGCGTCAGAATAACCAATTAAAGTGCAAATACTACCTTTAGGATACCATAAGCCGACATTGGTTGTTCCTTTGAGATACTTCATGATCCTTTTAACTGCCACGAGGTGTGATTCCTTTGGATTTGCTTGAAAGCGAGCACAAAGACAAACACTAAAAATTATGTCAGGACGGCTTGCCGTCAAATATAATAAGGAACCAATCATACCTCGGTATTTTGTAATATCAATTGGAGTACCGGATTCATCTTGATCAACATATGTACCGGAGCCCATTGAAGTATTCATTGCTTTACAATTGTCCATATCAAACTTTTTCAATAATTCTTTGCAATACTTAGATTGGTTGATGAAGATTCCATCTTTTAGTTGCTTGATTTGTAGTCCAAGAAAGTAGTTCATCTTTCCCATCATAGACATCTCGAATTCTCCTTGCATCATCAATGAGAATTCCTCACACATTTCTTTGTTAGTTGATCCAAAAATGATATCATCAACATAGACTTGAACCAATAAAGTGTTACTTTTGATTTTCTTAATGAACAAAGTTTTAGCAACCTTACCCTTTTCGAAACCTTTTTCACACAAAAAATTGGTAAGTCTATCATACCATGCTCTTGGTGCTTGCTTTAAGCCATAAAGAGCCTTTCTCAACTTAAAGACATGTGTAGGATGTTTGAAGTCTTCAAATCCCGGAGGTTGTTTGACATAGACTTCTTCATTTATGTATCCATTCAAGAATGCACTTTTGACGTCCATTTGAAAAAGCTGAAAATTTAATGAACAAGCATAAGCAAGTAAAAGACGTATAGCTTCTAACCTTGCAACTGGAGCAAATGTTTCTTCAAAGTCGATTCCTTCCTCTTGATTGTAGCCTTGGGCAACCAACCTTGCTTTGTTTCGAACAATTAGACCATTCTCATCAAGTTTGTTCTTAAACACCTATTGGGTACCTATGATGTGTTTACCACTTGGTCTAGGAACAAGTTCCCAAACTTGATTTCTCTCGAATTGATTTAATTCTTCTTGCATAGCAATAATCCATTGATCATCTCCTAAGGCTTCATCAACTTTGGCAGGTTCAATTTGAGAAACAAACGCCATGTTTAAGCAAGCATCTTTTAGATTTAATCTTGTTGATACTCCTTGGCTAATGTCACCAATAATTTTGTCAATAGGATGGTCTCTATGAGTTCTCCATTCTTTTGGTAGATCATTGATGTTTGAATCTTGTTGTACAATGTCTTCTTGATTTTCCGGTGATTTCACAACTTGATCATTTGAAAGTTCTTCCGGGGGTAAATCTATAGGATCATCATCATCACACACAACTATTTCCTCTTCGTCGGATTTCTCGTCAAACTTACGAGATTGTCTTTGTCATTGTTAAGAACAAAACACTTGCATCCAAAAATGTGGAAGTGAGAAATATTTGGCTTTCTTCCTTTGAAGAGTTCATATGGAGTCTTCTTTATTATAGGTCTAATGATAACTTGATTTCCAACAACATGCCGTACTAACCGCATCCGCCCAAAAATATTTAGGAAGATTTGCATCACTAAGCATTGTTCTTGCAAGTTCCACTAGAAACCTATTCTTTCTTTCAACTACTCCATTTTTTTGTGGAGTTCTAGGTGCTGAAAAATTATGAGAGATACCATGTTCTTCACAAAATTATTCAAATTGTGCATTTTGGAATTCTCCACCATGATCACTTCTTATGGATACACTCTTTAGTGATTTTTCATTTTGGATTTGCTTAGCATACTTCTTAAAAGCTTTAAAGGCATCACTTTTCTGCACAAGAAACAAAGTCCAAGAATATCTAGAAAAATCATCAACAATAACCAAAGCGAATACATTACCTCCGAAGCTTTTTGTTCTTGATGGACCAAAGAGATCCATGTGTAACAATTGTAGTGGCCTTGTAGTAGACACCACATTCTTAGATTTGAAAGATGATTTTGTTTGTTTCCCTTTTTGACAAGCATCACAAAGTCTATCTTTGACAAATTTTCTCTTAGGCAAACCAATGACAAGATCACGCTTGATTAGTTTATTCAAGTGTTCCATATGAATATGAGCAATCCTTTTGTGCCAAAGCCATGAATCATCATTGTTTGCCATGAGACATTTTACCTTCAAGGATGGATCATCAAGGGAAATCATAAATATATTATTAATTTTTTTTCCTTTGAGTTTTACCTCATTGGTTGCCTCATCCATAATAAGGCATTCTTCTTTGTTGAATTTGATCTTGAACCCTCTATCGCAAAGTTAACTTATGCTAAGAAGGTTGTGCTTTAATCCTTCAACATAGAGAACATCCTCAATTTGAATGGATGGAGGTGTGCCAACTATTCCAACGCCAAGTATCTTTCCTTTGGTGTTGTCTCCATAGGTGACATACCCTTTGGCTTTATGTACTAGATATGAAAATTGGTGTACATCTCCTGTCATATGCTTTGAACATCCACTATCAAGATACCAAACAATTGATGTGGATTTCAAGCATTCCTACAAAAACAAATTATTTCTTGTTAGGTACCCAAGTTGCCTTGGGTCCTTCATAGTTAGTTCCCTTTTTCACCCATGCATAATGTCCACTAGCCATACTGAAATTTCTAATATAGCATGCATTGGGTGTGTGTCCAATAATACCACAGTAAAAACAGTTTGGAACAAATTTGCTCTTGTATCTAGGAATTTGTTTTCTTTTAGATACACTAGCCTTTTTCTTTTGATGATTATGAACAACTTGCTTCTTTTCTACTTTCTTGGGATTGGAACTATTACTAGCCTTTACAAAATCAGTGGGATTGTTACTTGGTTTCTTAGTATTCACATAGCCAAGACCTCTTTTATCATTTGGATAACGTTGTTGGCTTAGTAATCCTTCCAATCCTATTTTTCCTTTTTCATATCGTTCAATGACTCTTTTCAATTGAACAATTTGAAAGACATTTGATTCACACTTGGAGCATGCAAAGTTTTCCTTTTCTTTGATAAAATTTTGTTTTTGAAGATCAAAATCTTTAGTCATGGTGTCAATTTTTTCTAGACAAATTAG
The DNA here is from genome assembly GCA_948472305.1 of Vicia faba. NCBI lineage: Eukaryota > Viridiplantae > Streptophyta > Magnoliopsida > Fabales > Fabaceae > Vicia > Vicia faba. Next base: position 535,868,918 of record OX451735.1, on the reverse strand, counting down.
AAGTTCTTTTTCTTTTTTTGACACCTTTTTGTATAAACTTTTGCATTCTTACAAGAGTTCATCAATTGCACCTTGAACATCATCATCAAAAAGATTAAATTCATTACTAACCTCTTCTTCATCGTCGGAGTGATGTGAAGCCATCAATGCTAGATTTGCAAATTTTGTCACTATCCTAATCGGATGAAGAACTTATCTCATTATCTTCCCATGCAACATAAGCCCTTTTGTTCTTGAACTCCTTTTTGCCTTTGAATCCATTTTTCTTGGAGAGTTTTGGACAATCTAGCTTTATGTGACCTTGCTTTCCACATTCATAGAATGTGACATCTTGTGTTGATGTGGAGGCTTCTTTATCTTTATGCTTATAAAATTTCTTTCTTTTGACAAAGTTAGCATTATGAAGATTATTTTTATGACCAAAATATTTTCCTAACCTTTTTACAAGAAGCAAGAAGTTTTCATCTTCCTCCGATGCATCTTTATCTTGACTTTCTTTTGAATCAACTTTCAAAGAAATGCCTTTGGATTTCTTCTCATGATTCTCATGTTTTTCAAGCCTTCCAAGTTCCGTCTCATATTCTTGAAGCTTTCCGAAAAGTGTTGCGGAAGTCATAGTTTCTAGGCTTTTCTTTTCGGATATTACCGTCACTTTTGGTTGCCATTCCCAAGTTAAAGACCTAAGCAATTTAAGATTTAATTCATCGTTAGTTAAAGTCTTACCGAGTGCCTTCAAATGGTTTGTCAAGTGAACGAATCTCTTTTGCAAGTCAAGGATGGATTCTCCGGGCAGCATTCTGAATAATTCATATTCTTGACTCAAAGTGTTCAATATAGACCTTTTGACTTCGGCAGTTCCTTCATGAGTTTCTACAAGAGTATCCCAAATTTCCTTTGCCGTTATACATGCCGATACTCGGAAAAATTCATCCATACTAAGAGCACTTTGGAGAATATTGATTGCCTTTTTGTCAAAGAGAACTTTTTTCTTGTCATCGTCATCCCATGATGCTTTAGGCTTTGATGACCCAACACCATTGACAACACACACCGGAGTAAATGGACCATTCTCAACAGCATTCCATATTTCTTCTCCTTGCGCTTCAAGATGAGCCTTCACGCGAATTTTCCAAAAGTCAAAGTATTCACCACAAAACAATGGAGGCTTGTTGTTACTACCACCATCTTTGAAAACCGGATTTTGATTTGCGGAAGCCATTCTGGATCTTTAGGAACAAGTTACCTATAACTTGCTTTGATACCAATTGTAAGTCTAAGAGTGCCTAAGAGGGGGATGAATTAGGTATATAAAAATTTATTCGGTTTTATGAGAATACTTGTAGTAATTTGTGGTTAAGTGTTTGAAGGTTTTTGACTATATCTTATCTTTTCTTGATTATGGTGATGAAAACGATAAAAACGGAAAAGTAAAGAACACGGCGATATATCCTGGTTCCCCTCACAATCCGAGAGTACTCCAGTCCCCTTTCCAACATGAAAGAGATTTCACTATAGTTTAGAATGATTGTACAGCATATGCTTACTATCTAACCTATAGGGTGACCAAAGGTTCTTAACACCTTTAAGGTCAAACAAACACTAATGTGAATGAAGAACAATCCTCTTTAAATCACAACACTTACTTCCAACAATCCTGGATAGTAAGGGAATACTTTCTTTTTGTAATACAATGATTTATTTGAAAGAGATGGAGAGCACTATCAATCTTTGATTGATCTTATTCTTCAAGAAAGAAACAATTCTCAAGCAATGATTATAAATGTTCACAATGAATGTATGAAACTTGTAATGATTTCTTAATGAAAATGTATATGGCAAGTTTTACAAAACTTATGATTTGTAAGAACACTTGAAAGTTTGTAAGAATATGCAAATTTGAATGATGAAAATTGTTAATTGAAGAAGGTTATTTGAATTTGAAAATCTGCACAATTTATAATGTCACAAATACCTCTTCATTCATGCCATTTGATATGAAAAGATGCAATGCAATCATGAAAGAATACCATTTGAATTATGTTCAAAAAACAAAAGAAAATCTGTACTGATTCGCTGGGAACCGGTTTCGACCCAGGCAGAAACCGGTTCTTAGTGAACGTTATAACCCAAAATTAAAAAATAACACGCAGGAACCAGTTCCTCTATAGGTACAACCCGGTTCCTGGTACAAATTCCTGGGAAGTGTTTTTTGAACAAGTTTGGAACCCGGTTCCCTGTTAGGTAGGAACCGGTTCCTGAAAGTTTATTTTCAAAAACATCCTTTTGAAAAAGATTTCAAACATAGTTTTTCTTATTGTTAAAAATGTGGGATATGTATATGATTATGAATGCATATTTGTGAACATCTATATTCAAGTTTAAGAATTATTTATACCTTTTGACATTTGTTGTTTCTTTAATAATTCTTCTTCTAATCTTCAAGACTTGTAACAAGGTTTTATATGATATTGATAAACTTTTTGCACATCCTTTGAATGTTGATATCCATGTTGTCTTCATCAAAACCAATGCTTTAAACTTGACTTGAGAAGCTTGCAATTACAAAATTTTGGGGTACAACAGCTGCCCCTGTTCAATCTTCTTAAACCCGAGAATGTAGATTGGCTCGTCTGCCTTTCGTGATCTGAAGGTGGAAGATGATTGAACACTAGAGTGCCCGGAAATTTGCACTCGCATGAAGTGATACTTGATTTGTGATATCGGGAATGGCCTTACAGATGCCATTTGGAAGTCGATGATGGATGATGGGCTTAAAGATGCCATCTGAAGAGGTGTCGATCGCATAAGAGATTCCTTTGCGAGATCCTGTATACCTGTTGTTGAGGATGACTTCGTTGGGGAATGCTGGTCTTTGCCTTGAGAGAAAAATAGAGTTTTAGGAGCCTCAGTTGTCCGTTAATCTACTGAGGAATAATTCCAATTTGGGAAGCGGAAGTGAACTTGTGTGTTTGGTCGGGGTATATGCTACACCGCGACTTTTTGGGGAAAATGTGAAATCAATTGTGTTTGATCGGGTCCCAGTCTGACAGTGTTATGGACTGTTGTCTAGGGATAAGAGAGAAAGAACCCAAATAGTAAGGTTATGAGAAGGAACCTGGATAGTAGGGTTACGTCGAGATGAAAGCCTGGATAGTAGGGTTGTGAGAAGGAACCTGGATAGTAGGGTTACTTCGAGATGAAAGCCTGGATAGTAGGGCTGTGAGAAGGAACCTGGATAGTAGGGTTACTTCGAGATGAAAGCCTGAATAGTAGGGTTGTGATAAGGAACCTGGATAGTAGGGTTACTTCGATATGAAATCCTGGATAGTAGGACTGTGAGAGGGAACCTGGATAGTAGGGTTACTTCGATATGAAATCCTGTATAGTAGGGCTATGAGAAGGAACCTGGATAGTAGGGTTACTTCGATATGAAAGCCTGGATAGTATGAATGTGAGAAGGAACCTGGATAATAGGGTTACTTCGAGATGAAAGCCTGGATAGTAAGGCTGTGAGAAGGAACCTAGATAGTAGGGTTACTTCGAGATGAAAGTCTGGATAGTAGGGCTGTGAGAAGGAACCTGGATAATAGGGTTACTTCGAGATGAAATCCTGAGTAGTAGGGCTGTAAGAATGAACCTGGATAGTAGGGTTACTTCGATATGAAAGCCTAGATAGTAGGACTATGAGAAGGGACCTGGATAGTAGGGTTACTTCGATATGAAAGCCTGGATAGTAGGGCAGTGAGAAGGAACCTGGATAATAGGGTTACTTCGAGATGAAAGCCTGGATAGTAGGACTGTGAAAAGGAACCTGGATAGTAGGGTTACTTTGAGATGAAAGCCTGGGTTGTAGGTCTGCAAGAAGGAACCTGGATAGTAGGGTTACTTTGATATGAAATCCTGGATAGTAGGGCTGTGAGAAGGAACCTGGATAGTAGGGTTACTTCGATATGAAAGCCTGGATAATAGGGCTGTGAGAAGGAACCTGGATAGTAAGGTTACTTCGAGATGAAAGCCTGGATGGTAGGGCTGCTTCGGAATGAGTTTGGGTAAAACTGCAGAGGGAGCCTGGGTAAGGTTGTTCTTGTCGCGCCGATGATTACTCTGTTTAGCTTCGAGTGTTGATCATGGACCTGCTGGAAATTGTTGATAATAACTGTCTTTCCTGAAGGAAATACAGGGTTAGTTATGTGCGATGCATGAGATGCATTGTGATGAGGTTCTCAAAATAATTGAGATTATGTTATATGTAATGTATACACATGTCATGATGTATGAACATGAAATGTTGGCATAATAATCTGAGTCCAGGAACATAAATCCCTGACTGCTGCTTGGAGAGTTTGAGAAATGGTATTCTTGACTGCTGTAAAAAACCATAGTTCCTCTACTTCTGTTGAAGATGGTGAACAAAGATGACTATGCTGGGGATTTTCCCCTTGTTTATGAATATTCTGCCGAGGAGAGACTCTGCTTGAGAACAAATCTGCGGGGAATAACTCTGTTGGAGAGGAGATACTCTTGTTGATAGATCTGCTGATTCAGCTGGGGATGAATTTCTGTTGCTGGTGATAATGAATTCTGTTAGAGATTGAATTCCTGCTTGTGAGAGAAATAAACTCTGCTTGGGGAAAAACTTACTGACTCACTCGCGATTGTGAATCTCAGCTGGGGAGAGTTAGGTCATGTTCAGGAAAGGTAACACCACTGTCTTTGGATACTTTTTACTCTGTGGGGAGTATAGGTACCACTGCTCATGTTCTCAAGCTGGCCCTATCCCAGTACCTGATGGGTAGAGTAACTGTAAGGTTTGGACACTTCTTGTTTGTCCCTGTTCCTGGAATTACGAGTAATCGTCTTTTGTTTCTTATGTAAATATTTATGAGCAACAATTATTTTCAAATGCACATATCAAAAATAAATCATTGAACGTTCTTGCAAAACAAAACAGGAAAAAGAAAACAAATTAAAGCTTTGTGAAAATGACTTGTATTGATTTTGAAGTTGGCCTGTAATAGGCGTTTTGTACAAGGAGGCTGACGTCCTAGTAAAAGAACACCGCCGAAAAACAGAAATTATACAACTTGTGTAAAAGAAAGAAAAACAACTATGTGAATAATCCCATTGGGTTCCAACTCTAATATTGCCTTTATATCTTCAAGCATCTCATCACTTTGCTGCTTGGTCGAAGGTGGATTAGATTGATTTACGCTGTCCGAGCTTGATAGTCGATACCGAAGTCAGGTTGCAAGATGATCCAATGAGGCATAGTGTTACACTTTGATCCCTAATTTTTTCTTGAACCGCCCTTTTGGGTTTTCAGTCCACTGGGATACCTTTTTTTGCCCAAGTCGCCTTTTCAGGTTTTCGACTTGTCGGGTGTACAGTTTTTTCATTTTCATCCCTTACTTTTGCCCGAACCCTTTTGGTTCGCCGAGAAGCCCTTATTTTTGCCTAGGACAGTCAACCTAGTGGGTCTTTGATTATGCGTAGTATCTTTTCACTATGTTTGCATTAATGGGGTGAGGAAGGTCGTCACCATCCATGGTGGTTAGAATCATAGCTCCGCCCGAGAAGATGTTCTCAACCACAAATGACCCTTCGTATGTGGGGGTCCATTTGCCCCTGGGATCACCTTGCGGTAGTATGATGCGTTTGATCACTAGATCCCCGACTCAATATTCTTGACATCTAACTTTCTTGTTAAAATCCTTGATCATTCGTTTTTGATACATCTGACCATGACAGATAGCAGTAAGTCTCTTTTCATCGATTAGATTCAGCTGATCAAGTCGGGTTTAGATCCAGTCATCTTTGTTCAAACCCGCATCCTTCATAATCCTGAGTGAGGGTATCTGGACTTTGATGGGTATGACTGCCTCCATGACATATACCAAAGAGTAAGGTGTTGCCCCTGTCGATGTCCATGCTGAGGTATGGTACCCATGAAGAGCGAATGATAACATCTCGTGCCAGTCTTTGTATGTCACCGTCATCTTCTGTATAATTTTCTTGATATTCTTGTTAGCTGCTTCAACAACGCCATTCATCTTCGGCCGATAGGGAGAAGAGTTACGATGCTGTATCCTGAACTGTTTGTAGAGCTCGGTGATCATTGTGTTATTGATATTTGTACCATTGTCAGTAACAATCCTCTCGAGTACACCATATCGACAGATCAGATTGTGTCGGGTAAACCGTGCCATGACGTTCTTAGTTACTGTAGCAAAGGAAGCTGCCTCAACCCACTTTGTAAAATAATCAATTGCTACCAGAATGAAACGATGCCCGTTAGACGCAGTAGGTCTGATCTCTTCGATCATGTCGATGCCCCACATTGCAAAGGGCCAAGGAGCTGTCAAAATCTTCATGGAAACCAGAGGTACATGCACCTTATCAGCATAGACTTGGCACTTATGACAGGTTCGAGAATGCTGATAACAATCGGCTTCCATAGTGGACCAGTAATATCCTGCCCGTAGGATTTTCTTTGCCATGGTATGTCCACTGGAATGAGTTCCGAAGGTGCCTTCATGTAATTCTGCCATGATCCTTTCTGCCTCGCTCTTGTCTACACACCGTAGTAATGTTGAATCATGGTTACGCTTATAGAGGATTCCATTACTGATGAAGAACTTCGCAGCGAACCTTCTCATAAACTTCTTATCATTAACAGATGCCCCCTCGGGGTACTCTTGAGCCTCAATATACCTTTTTACCTCATGAAATCAGGGTGTATCTACTACCTCTTCAGTCTCAATGTCACAACAATGTGCGGGTTCATCCAACCTCTCAATGGTAATCTGGGGAGCTTCATTGTCCCACTTAACTTTGAACATAGAAGACATGGTAGCCAGCACGTCCGCCAGCTGGTTCTCTTCTCGTGGGAAGTGCTCAAAGGTTATCTCCTCAAAGTGTGGGAGCAATGTCAATACATACTCTTTGTAAGGAATAAGATTCAGGTGCTTCGTATCCCACTCACCGTTGATCTGACTTATCACCAGAGCGGAATCTCCAAATACACTTAAGAACTTAATCCTCAGGTAAATAGTAGCTCGAAGACCCATGATACACGCTTCATACTCCGCCATATTGTTGGTGCAGTTAAAACATAATTGGGCGGTGAACGAAGTATGACAGGCCCTCTGGAGACATAATTACAGCGCCAATGGCATTACCCAATGCGTTCGAGGCTCCATCAAAATACATAGATCATCGAGATCCCTCCTCGGGTCCTTCATCCGATCCAGGTTCTTCGCAGTTGGTTACTAACATGATATTCTCATCCGGGAACTCGAAATTCATGGACTGGTAGTCATCCACGACTTGATGCGCCAAATGATCCGCCAATACACTCCCCTTGATTGATTTTTGGGTTGTGTATTGGATGTCGTACTCGGTTAAGATCATCTTCCATCTTTCTATCCTTCCGGAGAGAGCGGGCTTCTCAAAAATATATTTGATTGGATCCATCTTTGATATCAACAAGGTGGTGTGAGTCAGCATATATTGTCTCAGCCAGCGAGCAGCCCATACCAAAGCACAACAAATTTTCTCGAGCAATGAGTATCAGGTCTCACAGTCGGTAAAATATTTGCTAAGGTAGTAAATGGCGTGCTCTTTTCGGCCAGACTCTTCATGCTTCCCCAGCACACACCCCATTGAATTGTCCAGCACTGTCAAGTATAATATCAAAGGTCTTCCTTCAACCGGAGGCATCAAGATTGGAGGTTCTTGAAGGTATTCCTTGATTCTTTCGAAAGAGGTCTGGGATTCATCATTCCACTTTACCACTTGATCTTTCTTCAGCAGCTTGAATATTGGCTCACAAGTAGCAGTCAGATGTGAAATGAACCTGGTAATGTAATTCAGACGTCCCAAGAAACCTCTAACTTCTTTTTCTGTGTGGGGAGACGATATCTCTTGTATGGCCTTTACCTTTGCAGGATCCACCTGAATACCTTTGTCACAGACAAAAAAACCCAGAAGCTTACCAGACCTTACCACGAACGTGCACTTGTTCGGATTCAAACCTAGCTTGTACGTCTTCAACCTGTCAAACAGCTTCTGGAGATGATCAAGGTGTTCTTCCTCAATCTGGGACCTAGCTATCATATCATCAGCATAAACCTAGATCTCGTGGTGAATCATATCTATTGTACCCCAAAATTTTCCCTCCCATTTTTCTCAAAACATTGCAATAAAAATCTCCAAGTTGCTCAAAGTAGCCCAAGAATTGGTCAGACAAGCTCTCTCCTAAGGCAGTATACCCCAAATTAGGGTTTTGTGTTGCATCAAGATCCTTGAGTCCAAATAACCTCAAGTTCTCCCCAATGTCCTGATATGTTCCCTTGATCATCCATGCTCAAAGGTCCAAAAATCGATTGTGCTAGGGCAAAAGTCAACTGTGACCTACATACAATCAAACTTCAAGATTTTTTGTCAACATTCTCATTTTGAAGGATATTTCATCATTTGATCAAGGGTTGATCATTATTTATCAAGGATTGCTCAAAATTCATCAAGATTCAAAAGTTGCTAAATTAGGGTTTTGTAGAAAAGTCAACTCAACTTTGACCAAGCATAACTTTCTCATGCTTTATGATAAATGACCCATCCAAAGCTCATTTTGAAGAGGATGCAATTACCTACAATCCATATTCATATCCGAAGATCAAAAAATGCACTCACAAGAAGTTATGAATTTGGACATTATAGGTCATTTTGAAAAGTCAACAAAAACACCTTTTTTTGTCAAAGCGTCTAACTTGAGCATGGAATATCAAAATGAGATGAGACCAAAAGGGTTGGTTAGAGGATATCTCAATATTTCTAAAAAGTCCAAGAAAACCTCCAAAGGTTCAAAATTGAGAAAGTTATGCATTATTGAAGTTGGACTTTTTTTGCAAAATTGCCAAAAGTCAACTATCCCCAAAACTCCAAATTTTGCCAAATGGGCCCATTCTTTTTCACTTGTTTTGAGTTTGCATTATTTCCCACGTGTTCTAGCTTTGGCCATGTATCCATGTCATATTTTTATTAATTATTTTGATTTTTATTTGAATTAATTTGATATAAATCAAATAAAATCAATCAAAATCTAAAGCATTGATAACAAAGGATTTTTTGGTTGTTTCAGGCTCCAACTACAGCTAGCATTGCAATAAAACTTGTATCAAGGTCATTATGCACAAGGAGATTGGATTTAGGCCAAAATTGGAAGGTTGTAAAAGAAGATCAAATCAAATATTCAAGCATTGATAGAGGAAGATTTGGACAGTAAAAACAATCCTAATGTATTGTACAATACATAAGGAGGCGAAGCATACAAGAATAGGGGTTGGAGAGCAGTTCTAGAGGCAGAACAAAAATTGGCAAAAACACAAAAAGTGGGATATCGAAATCAAGTCTAGAAGAAATTTCAAGACTTGAGACTTATCTCAATCTCTTCCTGGAAACCTCCACAAGCGAAACCAATCCAAACCACGCATTTTCAAGCTTCCTAGAGCACTGTAAGTCCCTCACGAATCCGCCATATTCTTGAATTCGAATTGCACTATTCTTGCATCCATTGAATAAAATAATTGCATATTTATGATCACCACATCATTTACAAGCTTTTGGTATTATTTGATTTCGTTTATTTGACTTGTAGCGAGATCCACCATTTCTAGGGTTTCGTTCTTGTTTTTGGGGTTTATTGTTTCAGGGATAATTGGCCCCAGATATGGGCATGGTTGCATCCAGGAGGGTGAGACGAACTCAACCCTGGTCTTAGAATCCATTTTCATGGCCGGTACAAGGTTTTGAAGGTGGACAGGATTGTAGCAATGGACCTTTGTCCGTTGGTATAAGTGTTTGTGTCTTTTAGCCACGGTTGGAGGACAGGGACAATGCGTGTCACGCTACCACCCGCCCATTCAAATCTTGGCGCATTTTTTTTTATATTTATCCAATGAAATATGTTTTATTATATTATCTTTTGTTTGTATTATATTGACAACTAAAAACAAATAGCGTGGTGGCAAGCATAGTGTTTATTCCCCTTCAGGACCTGGGTTCGAATCCCAGGTCCCCCATTTTCTCAATAACGTTTTCTTGCAGATAATCCAGTGCACATGCCAACCTAAGACACACCATACTCCCTCACCAATCAACACGCCAGATGGCCAGATCTGGTGGTCAGCATCAGAGGTGCACCAAAAGGCAGGTCAACGCGCGTGTATGGGATCCCAAAAAGTCAATTGGATCAACTTCAAATGGGCCAGCGAATTTGCTTTCTAAACACCCAAAATCAGGCCCAATTTCTCTTTCTCTCATATTTTGTTTATTTAACTTAATTATTTTATTTTATTTTAATTAACTTCTAACCAATAAACAAATTTCCTTTTTATCAAAAATCACAAAAATACTTTTACTCCAATTAAAATTCAGAATTTTATTTTTTATTAATAAATAATAATTAATTAATTAGGACATTAATTAGGTAACATTAATTTATTTTGTAAATAAATAAAATCAATTAGAATTAATTAGGTTTTAACCTTAGTTTAATTATTTTTTATTTTATTTCTTAAAATAATCAAAACTCCAAAATATGCCATTTATTATTTTTCATTAATTAATTAATTTAGTATTTAATTTAGGATTTAATTTCTTTTCTTAAATAAAAACAACCAAAAACATTTTCTTTAACCAAAAGGGTCAAAACCCTAAATTCGCATTCGATTTAATTTCACTCGCGCAATTTATTTTTTTATTTAAATATTGATGTATTTTCTCCCGACTTGTAATAGTTTTAAATAGGACATTTATTATTTTACCGCTTTATAATATTTTCAAAGGGTTACTTTTGGCGATGTAAATACCCGACGCCTTGTAATTTAATTTCCGCATTTTAATTCCGCAAATTATACAACTGTTAGATGTTTGATAATAGGGCTTGCATGATAAGAATGAATGCCTAATTTCTAAAATCAAATTAGATCACCCTTGACATGTGCAAAGAAAAAAATATCTGAAATCAACACACTTGCACATGCGCACTCCTAGGGTACACCACACTTGGTTGCCTTCGTACACGGTCATTGAGTATAAGTCGTTTTAGAGGTCGTCCTCTTGTCTAAAAGATCATAGTTTCCTCGAAACGGTTTCCTCGGATATTGTTGCCTCAAACAAATGATCTAAGAAATTAGGGTTACCGCTAAGGCGTCCTAACATTGCTTTAGTGACCATATGTCCCTCATTCGAATTGACCCCCAAACTCCAATGACGGTGCTACCTACTCACTAATAGTGGGATATCATTGTCTAAAGCAAATTAGCATAGAACGATTCCTTTTTCGAGTAGGTAGATAGTTCTTAGATACTTGCTCATCCAAAAAAAACAAATTTTTCACACTTACACTCCGTTTCAAACAAAGTTTTCAAAAACACTTCATTACACTCTTGAGGACAGAAGCAAGAGTTAAATCGAAGTTAAAACAAATTTTTTTTTCAAAATCACAAACACAAAGAAAACAATTTTGAAAATGATGAGCAAATACCTAAGAGCCCGTAGATAACTACGGATAGAAAGGGTGTTAATACATTCCCTTTCTATAATCTACCCCCCGTACTCAGAAATATCTCAAAAAAGGAATTTTTCTGTGTTTTTTTCCTTTCCTTGTTGGATAAAATAAAAGACGATGGAGACTCTTGCTTACCGCGACATTTTGCGAAAACAAAACGCAAAATGCAAACCAGCATTCCAAAACAGTCAGTTCTTCCCACCGTATCACAGAACTGGCGACTCTGCTGGGGAGGATATAAGTGGGGTGTACCTTAGGATTAGTTCATATTGTTTTCAATTGTTTGATCTGTTTGCTTTATTTTTGTGGGTTTGAATTGGAGTTACTATAGATCCTAACCCGGATCTGGGGATACCTTTTAGGTAAGTAGCAGTAGACTGTGAGGGAACTGTACGGCGTAGACTGATATGGTTGAAGCAGTAGCTACGTTGGTGTGACACATTAGTTGGTACCGATATCCCTTGTGGCGCAACAAGGAGAGTTTGGGGCTGCTAATGGGTCATTAAGCACCAATTGACCTTAGAACCTATAATTGACCAACTTGGCCATAGAACAGTAGCAGTATGCTACACTAGTTGAGACCAAACTCTCGCGATGATTCCGGCTGCAAGAAAAGGTTGCTAAACTGGAATTATGACTGATCGAGGGTGGTCAGTGATATTCAGATCCTCTAGAACCTGGTTACTATTACTAGGACAAGTTGAACTAACTAAACTGAAAGAGGGCAACACCTAAACTCCATGCCAGCCTGAAATTTAAGAGCTATTGTGTGACTTGTGTGCTTTCAAACATGAACTACTTGCACATTCTTGTTACCTAACAACATGAGTTCCTTGCAGGTTTTGTTTAAAGTCTTTATCCAATAATTTGGATTTATTGCAGGGTTTACTTACATCACCTCACACTTTTTCTTAAACGCATATCATACACATCATAACATCATGCCTTAACATTTCCTTAACCATTTCAAGGATCTCAAGGGCTTGTGATGCAGGTTATGGTAAATCAAATGTCCAGCAAGGGGCAAAAGGGGATTTATTTTCCTCTAGCCAATGTCGTCTAGAGATCAAAACACGATGATTTGAGTCGGTGGCTATGACCCACTCGATATGGTGAGCTTGGCTCTTGAAGAAGGACTCTCAACGACACGAAGCTTCTTCAATCAATCTGCAAACAAATTCTAACAATTTCTTGTTTACCCCGCGAGATCCTTGAAACCATTGCATACATATATCATACATATCATTGCATAACAGGTCTCCCAGTACAGGTCTCTCATGTTCTCGCTGTTTATTTCAGCAATGGCTTTCCAACAAGACATCCAAGATCTTCATATTCAAGAAACTCAGTTTAGGGAAATATTCCTAAACCTATCCAAGGGGCAGGAAGAATTGAAAGCACTCCTCGCTATGAACCTGGCCAAGAAAAGTACTGAAGATTATAAGGAAGAACGGATGGAACAACTGCAAGCTGAGTTAGGTGCCATGAAAACCCAGATGCTGAGGCAGATGGCTCTTATCCAAGGCTTAGCTCGGGAACAAGAAGAGTTGAGAACCATTATCAACCAGCTTCATCAAGACCGACACAACAGTATGAAGCAAACAGTCGGGGCTGGGGACCAAGTCATTGGTCAGCCTCCAAGAAGACAAGGGTCTGGTATGGTGAAGAATGGACCTCTCCAAGTTGCTACTACCTCACGGGTCCAACAACAACCGTGCCATAAACAACAGGTTAATCAGAGGCAGTTTACCAAGCTCAACATGCCGCTGTCCCAAGCTTTGCAACACATGTTGAGATTGAATCTGGTGACATTGGTAGGACCTCATCCGAATCCTAAGACTGCTTCACCCAACTACAATCCTGATGCAAGGTGTGCATACCATTCTAATAGCCCGGGGCATGATACTGTCGACTGTTGGAAGTTGAAGTAAAAAATTCAAAACTTGATTGATGAAGGAGCATTGGAATTCACACAAGATGGTCAGGCTGAGTTCTTCTACCATCCCTCCAAGGCATGTCCTCTAAAGTGACAAGACCAGACGAGAAGACTTTTGTTCATTAGAATTTTCAATTTGTAATTTTCTTTTGATTGTTCAAACATTCACTCATGTCAAACTTTGTTACTTTATCAATGCATCGCATATGTCTGTTTTGAATCAATCCATTCGTATTCACTATATTCAAATTGCTTTCATTTTTATGATGATCAACTCTCGATTAAAAAATTCTAAGCCTTTAGAGGGAGGATGAAGAAAATGATACCAAAATCTCTACAGTATACTTTTGAATAGACCCCGCTGATGATGTACATGCATTGTTTCAAATCCTAAACAGTGGAGTTATAAGGAAGATAATCCCTCGTCAACCACTTTGAGCCAAAGAAGTAGGAGTTTTTCTTTTCACACAAATTAAAACCCTTAATCACAATCTGGGGCAGGGTAGTTTTCTCAGTTAATCCAGGTGCACAATGAATGGCATCAAAAAGGTCATTCCAAAACAAGAGACAATGATGGTTCCTTATAATCGTCAAGATAGGAAGTCATCATCTCTCATAAATAAAAGCCCATTAAGTCAAAACCTTTGAATGAGACTTACAAAACTGGGGCATCCCACTGACTATAATCACAAAAAGAAACAGTTCGGGCAAAAGACAGGGATAATAAATAAAAAAGAAAGAGGTCCTACAAACTCTCAACAAAAATGACTGCCTGTTCGAAATAAATTATCAGTATCCGAACCATCACTGGAACATCCGAGCAAAGACTCAAACGGGACCTAAATGCATAATTAACTGAGAATAAGATCGAAGAACAATGCGAAGAACGGGTGGGTACAAATAAAATTTAAGCCTTTATCCTTTGTTTCTTGAACCGTGAACCAGGCCACGTTATAACCCTTAAAAGTCCTAGCTGAGGCATGGGTTAGTTTGAGAGCATACTGTTACAAAAGGTATCCTGACTCCTGTAGGGCTTGCTGTAAATCCTGAGTTGACATCACATTTTACAAAAATTTGCTTGTTTTATTGAAAACTGCATTTTCAAAGAACTTCAAAACAGACATAAGCTTTTGCATTCTTAAAATAACATTGTTTGCATATGACTATTTGCTCAACAACAGAGAAATTTGCACGACGAATATCTAGTGAACGAAAACCTTCTCAATAAAAAGGATCACGTCAAGTGGAAAAAAACTTCCAACCAAGGGGTATGGCATGATCATTGTCCATCATCTGGGGCAGTCAAGTCAAGATTCAAGGAATCTCTCAAAAATGCCAAAATAGCCAGGGGCAAATCTCCATCTGAATCACTTGGGGAATTGGACATGAATTCCAACAAAGAATCTTGCATGATCAAACGAACATCTTCTGGTAGTATGGCAACACAACACTGCCGATAATGACAACTCCCTACACTCGGAGAGCATGGACATAGTCAGAAAATAATGTGCATGAACAAAGACCCGCTAGGTTGACAGGCCTATGCAAAAATAAGGGCTTCCCGGCGAACCAAAAGGGTTCGGGCAAAAATCAGGGATAAAAAATGAAAAAAAATTTGTACACCAGGCAAGTCGAAAACCTGAAAAGGCGGCTTGAGCAAAAAAGGGTATCCCGGTGGACTGAAAATCTGAAAAGATAGTCCAGGCAAAAGTTAGGGATTAAAGCGTACGACTATGTCCCGTTATCTCGTCACTTTCCTACCAGAAGAAGACTTGTCACTTCAATCGGCAATTATCAACCACCTCATAGTTTGGGATAATACTCGATCCACAAGGCCACCGCATGCACCTTCTCCCGCAGATACAGGGGCAGAAAAGTTTCGATGCAAAGCCATCATCATATTAATAAATACTAATTAATTAATTAGGATATTAATTCGGTAACATTAATTTATTTTGTAAATAAATAAAATCAATTAGAATTAATTAGGTTTTAACCTTAGTTTAATTATTTTTATTTTCTTTCTTAAAATAATCAAAAATCCAAAAATATGCCATTTATTATCTTGTAATAGTTTTAAATAGGACATTTATTATTTTACCGCTTTATTTTATTTTCAAAGGGTTGCTTTTGGCGATGTAAATACCCGACGCCTTGTAATTTAATTTCCGCATTTTAATTCCGCAAATTATACAACTGTTAGATGTTTGATAATAGGGCTTGCATGACAAGAATGAATGCCTAATTTCTAAAATCAAATTAGATCACCCTTGACATGTGCAAAGATAAAAATATCTGAAATCAACACACTCGCACATGCGTACTCCTAGGGTACACCCCACTTGGTTGCCTTCGTACACGATCATTGAGTATAGGTCGTTTTAGAGGTCGTCCTCTTGTCTAAAAGATCATACTTGCCTCAAAACGGTTGCCTCGGATATTGTTGCCTCAAACAAATGATCTAAGACATTAGGGTTACCGCTAAGGCGTCCTAACATTGCTTTAGTGAGCGTATGTCCCTCATTCGAATTGACCCCCAAACTCCAACGACGGTGCTACCTAATCACTAATAGTGGGATAGCATTTTCTAAAGGAAATTAGCATAGAACGATTCATTTTTCGAGTAGGTAGATAGTTCTTAGATACTTGCTCATCCAAAACAAAACAAATTTTTAAAACTTACACTCCTTTTTAAACAAAGTTTTCAAAAACACTTCATTACACTCTTGAGGACAGAAGCAAAAGTTAAATCGAAGTTAAAACAAAAACTTTTTTCAAACCCACAAACACAAATAAAACAATTTTGAAAATGATGAGCAAATACCTAAGAGCCCGTAGATAACTACGGATAGAAAGGGTGCTAATACCTTCCCTTTCTATAATCTACCTCCCGTACTCAGAAATATCTCAAAAAAGAAATTTTTCTATGCTTTTTTCCTTTCCTTGTTGGATAAAATAAAAGACGGTGGCGACTCTTGCTTACTGCGTCATTTTGCAAAAATAAAACGCAAAATGAAAACCATCATTCTAAAACAGTCATTTCTTCCCGCCGTATCACAATATCGTGGAACAAAGCGACCATGGCGCGCTGATAAGTTTCCCCAACATTCTTCAACCTAAAAGGCATTACCTTGTAACAGAAAGTGCCCCACTGTGTAACGAAGGTTGTCTTCTCCATGTCCTCAGGAGCCATCTTAATCTGGTTGTAGCCAGAAAAACCATCCATGAAGGAGAAGATCTTGTGCTGCACGGTGTTGTCGACTAGGACATCAATATGAGGAAGTGGGAAGTCGTCCTTGTGGCTTGCCCTGTTCAGATCTCTATAATCCAGACACATCCGTACCTTACCGTCCTTCTTAGGTACCGGAACGACGTTGGCAACCCACTGTGGATAATAAGTGACAGCTAAGAATCCTGCGTCAAACTGTTTCATGACCTCTGCTTTGGTTTTCTCTGACATTTCAGGGTGAATATGGCAGACCTTTTATTTTACCGGAGGGCGGTCTTCCTTAGTCGGAAGGTGATGTACCACAATATCAGTGTCTAAACCAGGCATGTCTTCATAGGACCAAGCGAAGATCTCAACATAGTCGTGTAGCATCTGTATTAACCGTTGTTTGACACTAGGCTCCAGATTCACACCTATTTTAACCTCTTTCCTGTCTTCTTCTGTACCCAGATTCACTGACTCAACTGGATCTTCATGAGGCCGTATGGCCCTTTCTTCCCGCTGTAACAGCCGAGCAAGTTCTCCAGGCACCTCACAATCATCCTCACCTTCATCCTCGGCTTGGTTGATCGGATTTTTGAAGTCATAACTGGCAGTAGCAAAGTTGTTATCAATGGGATCCAGAGTGGATATGGATCTGCAGTATGATACGTGAGTGTGTGTAAGAGAATAACTGTTTTGATAAAGTGAGAAACAGAAAAGAAAAACAAGGAGCGCAAAATTTGTAATGCAAGAAACGTCCAATGCTTTATTAATGATATATGAAATGACAAATAATAAGCCCTCACAAACAAAGCCAAGGTGCCTTGGGCGAGGCATCGGGCCGTAAAGTTTCAAACTGTTTATTACAAATCTTAAAACAAAAGTCAATTACTGCGGAATAAAGGAAACATGTATGAAGTCCTTCCCCTTCCAGTTATTCGGTCCACCGTTGGTAGTCGGGTAGATCCAGCTGTCAACATCCGAGTTCTCATAATCAGCATTCTCGGTGGCAGAGACAACCTCAATAGCATTGATTCCCGAGCCGTGCTTGGGCATGGGTGCAGTTATAACATTAGGCTTTTCTGGGGCATCAAACTCTATCTCCTTGGTTTCAAGCAACTCCCGTACTTTGTTTCTCAGAGGCCAGTAATTATTTGTATCATGGCCGAGACTTTCAGAATGGTAGGCGCACCGCGCGTTGGGATTGTATCTGGGAGATGTAGTATTTTGATTCTTGGGAGCCTCTCTAAAGGTCGCCAAGTTGGATTTCAGCATGTGAGGTAACACTTCAGCCAATGTCATGTTGATGCGGGTAAAATGTCGTTGTGGTCTTTCTACCCTTTGTTGATTGTTGCATTGTGGAACAACTGCGGGTCTTGGTATCACTACAGCATTTACCGTTTGACGGTGTTCAGATCTTCTTTGGCCTCTCGGGCTATAGACTGCACTGGACTGCTTCTTACCAGCAAAAGGTTTCTTTACCGAACTCGAAGAGGTATCCTTCTTTATCTTACCACTTTGAATTCCAGCTTCTACTCTTTCTCCAGTTAAAATCAGCTCCGTGAAACCTGATGACGAGCTTCCTATTAAGTGATTAAAGAACGGACCAGACAGCGTCCTTAGAAACATGTCAACCAACTCCCTATCAGACAATGGGGGTTGAACTCTCCCAGCCAAGTCTCTCCACTTTTGAGCATAGTCCTTAAAACCTTCACCTGAAACCGTGGACATACTCTAGAGTTGAGTACGAGTAGGAGCAAAGTCGGCATTATACTGATACTGCTTATAGAAAGTAGCAGCAAGATCTTCCCAGTTTTGGACACTGGCTCCCTCCAACTGGTAAAACCATTCAAGCTGAGTCCCTGACAGACTATCTTGAAAGAAGTGCACCCACAGATTTCTATCAGTTGTGTGGGGCTGGATCTTCCTAACATATGAGCGGAGATGGAGTTTTGGGAAGGACACCCCATCATGCTTGGTAAAAACCGGAGCTTTGAACTTATGAGGGATGACCACTCTCGGTACCAGTCCCAATTCCCCGAAATCCAAACCAAGTATCTTCTGAACCTCCATAACACTCAGACAGTTTTCTAGTTGCTTGTATCTATCCTCAGCAGGAGAATATTGCTCATCATTGAAATTAGTATCGTTGTCAGAAACTGCAGGACTAGGGTCCTTTTCCCTTTCTTGGTTCTCCCTGTCTTTGGATGAAGAGGTCAGATCAGTTTGATTCTTCAATCTTTCTCCGAACCTTCTACCCATATTCAGAATTCCGACCTTCTTCTTCTTCTTCTTCTTCTTCTTCTTCTTCTTATCTTTCAGAATAAGGGTCTTCAGATCCTCTTTCCCTTTAGCCAGACTTATGAACATCTGTTGGAACTGAGCGTTTTGTGCCTGAAGATCTTTGATGGCTTGATCGGAAGACATTTCTGCTGAAATAAACAGCGAAGAAGATGAGAAAGCTGTAGTGGCCCCTGTAATGATGTGCATGATAATGGGATACGCATGTAATGATTTCAAAGACTTTGGGAGATTTAAATTTGCAAACCAAAAATAAACAAAACTTTATTAGCTTAAATTTGAAAGGTTCAACAATGCCTTTAAGGCATTACAAAGAAGTAAATAGAACAAATCCAAAACTAGAAAAAGCAAAATCAAAAGTCCCATGGGCGCTTCCTCTTTGTGCTAATATAGTCATTGATCACTCTTTCTTCCTCGAGCTACCTGGTGAGCTTTAAAACCTTCCTTTATTGCTCATGGAACTGCTCCCGGTAAGTATCCCGCTCATTCTTCAGCTGAATCTAAGACCTCTATAACTCCTCAGGATCAGTGAGCATGTAAGGATAGAGAACCGTGTAAGGAATACCTTCTTCATTAGTGGGCTGCACAATCACTGGTAATACGGCCTCATAAGGCATCACAAGCTTCTGGGCACGAGCTCAGACCCATTGGAGGTAAGGTTGCATAGGAAGGGAAGTATTTGGTCCCAACTCATGGGGGTCAGATCTGTTTATCATGCCCCAAGCTCGTATGAACCTCCAGCGATGCTCCTTAACGTCATCCTTATAGTCGAATACAATGTCCTCGAGAAGTAACTCATGGGGACCATCTCTTCGAGCACGACCAAATTGTCGCAAAGCTAGACAAGGATTGTAAGTTATGCCCCCTCTGATACCAAGTAATGGGACATTAGGGTATCCCCCACAGCGGTCAATAACAGCAGTATCTTCCATAGCCCGGTAACACCAAAGAATATCCGTATGGGCAAGTGACATTATTCTGTAAGACCAACCTAAACCTTCTTCGTTCTTCAGCACAGACTTGGGGAGGTGAGAAATAAACCACCTTGACAACAACGACATGCAGCACATAAGAGTCCCTCTTCTCTTCATAGTACGAGTATGGAGGGCATGCAAGAAATCTCCAAGCAAGTTAGGCACAGGGTTACGAGAAAGGAAAATCTTGACAGCATTCACATCTACAAAGGAGTCCATATTAGGGAAGCAAACTAAACCATAGATAAGAAGAGCCAAGACATCCTCAAAAGCCTGAAAATCCAAATCATCCCAAAATAGTTGAGCCTGCTCTATCAGAAATTTGGCTAGAAAACCTTCGACCCTACTTCGAGTTTCCCAATTGGATACTATATCGGCCCGTTTCAAATACAAAGCTGAGGCAATGTCTTCTGGCCTAGGAACTTCTTCCATACCTGTGAAGGGTACCTGTTCAAGAATGGATATGCCCAATAAATGAGAGAATTCTTCCAAGGTGGGTACTTACTGATAATCTGGAAAGGTGAAGCAGTGATGCTTGGGATCGAAGAACTGAAATAGTACGCTCATCATCTGTTCATCAAGGTTTGAAGTAACCAGGTTGAGAAGTTGACCGTGTCTCTTAATGAAATTAGAAGTTTCAGAAACTCTTGATGCTAGCTCTTTAAGTTGGGCAGGTATCTGCACAAAGTTGATTCAGATGGTATTTCTGCACACGGAAGCCATGATCTGCAAAACAGAACAAAGATAAATTCCCTTGTTCTTTGAAATGGTTAGTGTAATGAAGCTGAATGCCATGTTATGATGCATGATGTCATGATAAACCACAAGTATAGCAAACACAAGTATTGCAAACACAGTGAAATCACACAAAGCCCTTAGGTTTAAGGCTTGCATGAGGTCAAAGGTAATACCCTCTTGAAGTTAAGTTGGTTCAACCTGTCCTAGAAAAAGGTAACCGAGTTCTAGAGGATCTCAATATCACTGACCATCCTCCATCGGTCATGGTTTCAGCTTACACAATCTTTTCTTGCGACCGAAATTATTCCGAGAGTATGGTCTCAATGAGTGTAGCATCGAGTATCAGCCAGTTCTCAACTTTACACCGAGGCCGACTATCTCACTACTTTCTAATGGCCAAGTTGGGCGATTAAAGGTTCTAAGGTCAGTTGATGCTTAACGACACCACGCAGCGGCCCCGTATTCTCCTAGTTTCTCCACAAGGGATACCGGTACCAACCAAAATGCCACATCAACATAGCTACTACTTTAACCGTATCGGTCTACGCTGTACAGTTCCCTCACAGTCTATTACTACTTACCTAAAAGGTATTCCTCAGTTCTAGGTGTAGGATCTATAGTAACCCCAAATAGAACCCTAAAAAATAAAGCAAACAAAGCAATCAAGAGAAGCAATTATGATGAACTAGATCCTAAGGTATACTCCACTTATTGTCCCCAGCAGAGTCGCCAGTTCTGTGATACGGTGGCAGAACCGACTGTTTGGCGCTGGTTTGCGCTTTGCGTTTTTTGTTTGCAAAATCTCGCGGTAAGCAAGAGTCGCCACCGACTTTTATTTCATCCAACCGGAAAGGGAAAAAGTACATAAAAAAAAATTCCTTTTTTCGAGATATTCTGAGTACGGGGGGTAGATTATAGAAAGGGAACGTGTTAACACCCTTTCTATCCATGGTTTTCCATGGGCTCTTAGGTACTTTCTCATATTTTTAAAATTGCTTGTGTATGTGCTTGCTTTGAAAATGTTTTTACTTCGTGATAACCCTTGTATCAGTCTTCAAAGGTGTGACGAAGTTGTTTTGAAAATTTGTTTGAAAAGTGTAAGTGTGAAAAGTTTTGATTTGAGCAAGTACCTACTAGCATCTACCTACTCGAAAAAAGATCGTTTATATCCTTGTTTCCTTTAGACAACACTATCCTACTATTAAGGAGTAGGTAGCAGCGTCGTTGGAATTTGAAGGGGTCAATTCGAAAGGGACGTATGATCACTAAAGCAATGTTAGGATACCTTAGTAATAACCCTAGAGTCTTAAGATCACATTCGAGGCAACATTTCCGAGGCAATATTTCCGAGGCAACATTTCCGAGGCAACATTCGAATGGGACATTTGATCTTTTTAGACACGAGGGCAACCACTAAGACACCCTATGCTTAATGATCGTTTACCGAAGGAAACCGAAGTGAGAGTATACCCTAGGAGTGATATGTGCGAGTGATTTGTTTCAATTATTTATCTTTGCACATTAGGGTTTTCTAACCATATTAATTTGTCATGCATTCTTGCCATAAAATCCTATTAGCATACATCTAGACAGTTAAATATTTGCGGGAATTAAAAATTAGAGAAAGTAAATCTACGCTATTACAAGGCTTCAGGAAGGGGGAATAATTACATAGGAAAAAACCCGGGAATTTAAACAATAAATAAAACCCTAAATTAACTATTACAAACAAGTGAACAGTTAGAAAAATCAGAAAAAAAGTGCGAGAATAATAAATAACGCAAAAATGTAAAATAGGAAAGCGAAATGGTTTTTAGTGATTTTTTGATAAAAAAAAGGTTTTGATGATTAACCTAAAAAATACCTAATTGATTTTAATTTAAAAAAAATTGATTAATTAAATCAATTAATAAAAGAGTTCGTGATAAAAACCTTAAAAAAAACTAATTATTATTTTTTTATATGATTAATTATCACTAAAATTATCAAGAGAAACGATAATGTAATAACAACAAAAAACGTGTATAACAACCGAACCGTACAGGGTGCCTTCATCTGGGAATTTTCTTTTGACTTTTCAAATGCCATTGGGTCTACCATTCTCACGATACTGTGCAATATTTCATGGTGATCCAGATTGATCGGTGATGGAGGCTTCGCAGCGGGGGGGGGGGGGGGGGGGGGGATCTGGAACGGAGAGAGTCGTGTTGTGATGGTGATGACGGTGTCTTCAGGACAACGAATCGTCTGCGGCTTGAATGGTGCAAGGCCGCAGCAGGAGCATCGGCTGGCCTGGTCGGAGTTTGTCAGCGATGTTGCGACTTTGTACACACCCATTCTGCTTCTTTTCTTTCGCTTCTTTGATTGTATGTTATAAGTTTTGATTTGTTTTCTTCTTACCTGCTTCAAATATTGCAGTCACACTATCATGAGAAAAAGAAAACAAATAGAAAGTTGCTGTTGTTGTGTATTTGAACTGTAGTTTGTGAGTGTTTGATGACAGGTTCATGGCTGGTTTGTGATGTCTAAGATTGTGACAGGTTTGAAAGGTTAGAAACCGTTAAAAAATGTCAGAAAGGTGATGATGTTTTCAGATGGTTTTTGGGTTTCTTTTGGTGTTTTCACGACTGCCCACACCTTTCTTTTGCTTTGTTTTTGTTCATTATATATCCCTCAATGAATTAGGGTTGCAAAACAGATCCAATCTTCAAGCTTTGATGAAATTTGATTTAATTCTTTAGCCAAATGATAACTTTCTAAATTTAGCCTAATCATGCTCTTTTTGTACCAATTGCCATTGATTCGAATTGATCTTGCAAGCTCATCATATCTTGGTTGCTAACCTGTCAAAAAAACAAATCAAATCATATCTTTGATAATTTTCATCATTTACCTAATTTAATTCACTTTTTAATCAATTAAAAATCAAGATAAATTGAAAAATGGAGCAAAAAATTGATGGATAAGTATTTTAGTCATGGACCACATTAAAACCGAGGTGCAAGCATAAAAAGTTAGGCCCATTTAGTAAAAAATGCAAATTTGAGCACATTTGACTTTTCGCAATTTTGTAAAAATGGTCAACTTGACCAATGCACAACTCTCTCAATTTGACCCTAGAGAGGTTTTCTTAGACTTTTTAGAAAGCTCAGGATGTCCTCTAAGCAACCCTTTTGGTCTCCTCTAAATTAAGTCTTCCATGTTCATGTATGAAGCTTTGACCCAAAAGGTGTTTTTGTTGACTTTCCAAAATGACCTATAATGTCAAAATTCATATCTTTTTGTGAGTGAATATTTTGAACTTGGGAGATGAATATGAATTGTAGGGAATTGCAGCCTCTTAAAATGAGCTTTGGATGGGTCATTTCTGATAAAGTATGAGAAAGTTATGCTTGGTCAAATTTAAGTTGACTTTTCCTACAAACCCTAATTTAGTAGCTTTTGGATTTTGATGAATTGTGAGCAATCCTTGAGGAATCATGATCAACCCTTGATTAAATGATGAATAATACTTAAAAATTATGATGTTGACCAAAAATATTAAAGTTTGACTGTATGTGGGCCACATTTGACTTTTGACCTAACATAGTTAATTTTCAAGCATTTGAGCAATTGACTAAGCAAACTTCCTCTACAAGGCTTGAAACTTGACAAGGATGATCTTGAGATCATATTAGGACAATGGTGAGCACTTGGGATCCTTTGGAATCAAGCATCTTGATGAAAAATGAAACCCTAATTTGAGGTAGACTGCCTTAGGAGAGAATTTGTCTGGTCAACTCTTGAACTTCCTTGAGCAATTTGGGGACCTCACTTGCCATGTGTTGAGAAATATGAGAGGGAAAATTTTGGGGTACAACAACTTGCAATTCAAGAATGGATGCCCAAATTCAAGCCCTTGAATCTCCTAGCTCAAGTATGATAAATTCATGATCTTGGACATTTTGGAAAGCTTGAAACATTGTACACAACTTTCATGTTGACCATTTTGACAAAATCATCTTGGAACTATGTGAAAAAACGCCAATAAGTTGGGATAAAATCCTGACCAAAATCTGTTGAAAATTTCTCTAAGTGTTAGATGAAAATGTCATGACTTCATGGGCTTATATCTTCAAATCTAAGCATTTTTTGGACATCAACCCTATAATACAAAGTTGAAGAATTCATCAAGATCTACAACTTTCATCTTGAAGGTTTTATTTGAATCATCTTGCATCTTGGTGAAAAAATGTCATGAAGCTATGAAATTATCACGTTTAAAAAACACTTAGAAAAATTTCTAAGTATAGAAAATATTGACTTTTCCAAAGACCTTTTGACTTTCTTGATTTTTTAATGATCAAGTTTCATATTTTTGAATGACTTGATGAAGTGTGATCTTTGAAACTCAAATTTGATCAAAAAAGTCAAAGTTTGACTTTTTAATATACAATTGACTTTTTCATCAGTTGACCAAATTTCATCTGTCAATCCAATGATCTTGAGAAATGTTTTGAGCCATGAAATTAGTTCAACATGTTATATTTGAATCCTTGAGATTGTTTAAGTCATTAAATCATGTATTAGGTCAAACAATCCTTGATCAGTCAAATACAGTCAAAACCCTAATTTTGACCATTTTGCCCTTTTGGTGATTTGAACAATTTTCCTAGGGAATTGTGATCTAAACTTGATCAATTGATTCATATGACTCTAAAATATTGATATTGATCCAAAATCTTGAAGTTTTTGACTGTAGGTTGACCACAATTGACTTTTTACCCAATACAACTGATTTTATGTCATCTGATCAATTGATTGAGCAAACTTGAACCGCAAGACTTGAAACTTGACATGAGCAATCTTGAAAGTCCATAATGATCCACGAAAGTCATGTGAGGCATTAAAAGTCCAATTGTCCTTGTGAAAACTCAAACCCTAATTTGAGGCATCAGTGTTGAGGAGATGTCTTGACCTAGTCAATTCTTATGCAAGCTTGAGCTATTGAAGATCTTGTGGGAAATGTCTTGAGAAATGAGAGGGAAAATTTTGGGGTACAACACCCGAGCCTAGGTTTCCAATTATTCCCCTACTGAAACAAAAATTGATATTCATTGGTTGAAATGTACCAAGAGGGACAAGGTTCAACAGTGGTTGTCTTAAGCCGATATCATTGGCTATCATGGTTACTAAGCCGCCTATCAGGATGGGTTCATGGACAGCTCTCGAAAGATGGTGAAAGTTTGCTATCATAAATGTAGCTCTATTTATGGGACGTTTTTGCGAAGCACAGAACATAATGATAATCTCGACTCTAGATACCGTGTTATATTTTCAGGCTTACCAAAGAGGGTGCGTGCTAGGATCTTATGAAAATATCTCAAGGCTAGGTTATAAATGTTTTCTGAGTCCACGTCCTGAGGCTCAGGGTTACTTATACCTGTAATATCCCCCCAGAAATATTCTAGTTCACCCATATTAAAAAGTTTTTCTTGGATTACTATGAATGCATCTAGGCTATGTGGAAATCCTAGCAGTTCTGCCATCTCCCTATGGGTGTAGGTGTACTCAATACCAAATAGCCTGAACCTAATTAGACCTCTATTGAATCCCAGACCATGGTTAGGTTTGTAGAAAAGGGAGCTTAAAAACTCTAAAGTTAATCTATGGTAGGAGCTAAACTTTCGTCTCAAAGCAGATGTGTCCCAACCTATTTGGCCTAATAAAAACAAAACATTATCTCGGATTCCTAATGTTATCATAGTTGGTCTGTCAGGGTAGGTACTCAATCCTATCTCCCTATCAGACAAAGACTTAAACCTCCTCTACTGATTTCTTCCTCTAAACACAATGCCCAAAGTATCAACCGGATTCATCGTGGTTAGTGTAATTAGCTAATAGAAAAGTTAGGCTAAAGTAGGTTGACAATTAGCATTAAGCTAGTAGAGAGTAATATTAGAGAAAAAATACTGCATAATTTTATCAGAATAGAAATAAGAAATAACAAAAGTAAGAAAAGAAAAACAAAAATTAAGCAAAGCAAAAAGGAAAGATTATAAAGTGGATTGTCTCCCAATAAGCGCTTTATTTTACGGTGTAAGCTCGACATAACATGGTGATTAGTCTAATGAATGGGGTGGCAGCGCATCTAGCCTAAATGTTTCGTAATATTCCTTATTATCGATGCTATGATAGTGCTTTAGACATTGTCTATTTACAATGAAAGGTTCACTATACATTCCTTTGATTTATATTGCGCCATTTTGAAAGCCCTTAGTGACTTCGAAGGGACCAGACCATCTAGAGCTAAGTTTTCCCGGAAATAGTTTAAGTCTAGAATTAAATAGGAGAACTATATCGTCTTCATTGAATTCTTTTCTAGATATTCGTTTACCGTGCCATTTTTTAGTTCTCTTATTATAAATCCGAGCATTTTTGTAAGCGTCTAGTCTAAGTTCTTCTAGTTCGCGGATGTCTAAGATTCTTTTCTCACCCACTGTGGTGTAATTCAAATTAAGGGTCTTAATGACCCAATAAGCTTTATGTTCTATTTCTACCGGCAGATGACATGATTTACTATAGACTAGTTTAAATGGTGTGGTTCCAATTAGAGTTGTGTATGCCGTCCTATATGCCTATAGAGCTTCGTGTAACTTAGATGATCAATCTTTCCTATAGGTTGCTACCATTTTTTCTAAGATTTTCTTAATCTCTCTATTGGAGACCTCTACTTGCCCACTTGTTTGCGGATGATAAGGTGTTGTGACTCGATGTCGGACTACATACTTTGCTAATAGCTTTTCTAAGATTTTGTAAATGAAATGGGAGCCACCGTCACTGATGACGAGTCTCGGAACACCGAATCTTGGAAAGATTATGTTCTTGAAAAGCCTGACTACTAATCGTGCGTCATTTGTTGGAGAGGCTATAGCCTCGAACCATTTTGAAAAATAGTCGACATCAACTAGTATTTATTGATTTCCAAATGAAGACACGAAGGGTCCCATGAAATCAATTCCCCATACATCAAAGACTTTAACTTCTAGAATGCCCTTTTGAGGCATCTCATCGCGTCTAGAGATGTTTCCAGTGTGTTGACATTGGTCGTAATTTTTAACCGTGATATGGACATATTTCTAAAGATTAGGCCAATAGAGGCCAACTTGTAATATCTTAGCGCAGGTCTTTAAAGTACTTGCATGTCCTTCAGAGGGAGCGGCATGACAGTGGGAAATTATGTTTTCAATTTCGTTTTCGGGAGTACATCGACAGAAAATACCATCGGCGCCTCTTTTGAAAAGAAAAGGCTCATCCCAATAATAATGTTTAAGGTCATGACATAATTTCTTCTTTTGTTGATAAGATATATCAGGTGGAAGCACTCCAGCAACCAAGTAGTTGACAAAATCAGCATACCATGGCAGTATGGTTTTAGTGCAGACGGCTTCCAAGATTTCATTTGTGTTCGTGTCTTCATAAGTCACAGGGTACTCGGTTATAATACTTTCTAATTCTAATTGGGCTACAAGGCATTCATAAGGAAAATCATCATCGATGGGTACATGATCTGGTTTGATGCCTGCTATTCTAGATAGGTGGTCAGCTGCTACAGTCTCGGTCCCTTTCTTGTCTTTGATTTCCAAACCAAATTCTTGTAGAAGTAAGATCCATCTTAGTAATCTTAGTTTGGCGTATTTCTTACTCAAAAGGTACTGGATTGGAACGTGATCGGTATAGATAATTATTCGTGCTCCTACTAAGTAAGAACATAATTTATCTAAGGAAAACACAACAGCTAATGTTGTACCCCAAAATTTTCCCTCTCCTTTTACAAAGATTTTCCTCACAAGACTCTTTGGACTCCAGACAGGATTAGGGTTTGCTCAGCTCTAGACAACTCCTTGCACTGATGACCTGAAATTAGGGTTTGAGTTTTCACAAGGATTTTTGGACTTCCAATGCTCAATGTG
Organism: Vicia faba; assembly: GCA_948472305.1. Taxonomy (NCBI): domain Eukaryota; kingdom Viridiplantae; phylum Streptophyta; class Magnoliopsida; order Fabales; family Fabaceae; genus Vicia; species Vicia faba. The sequence goes on along the minus strand of OX451735.1, from coordinate 535,840,237 downwards.
ACTTTCATACTTCATTTTGGACTTATAAGATTGCCCATACCAAGTTTCAAGCCTTGGATCATATTTTTGCCCAGTCAATTGGACAGTTTACCTAAAAATCAACTGTATTAAGGAAAAAGTCAACTGTGGCCAATTTACAGTCAAACCTCATAATTTTTTATCCACATCAACATTATAGACTCATATGAACCATTTGATCAAGTTTGGACCATAACTCCTCAAGAAATTTGATCAGATCATCAAAAGGGCAAAATGGTCATTTTTAGGGTTTTGACTGTATAAGGGAAATTTATGATTTTTCATCTAGCCAATGGAAAATTGGGTTCAAGCATAGATTCAAGGACTCAATGGCATCATCTTGACCTAATCACAAGGTTCAAAAGATCTCAAATGCATTGGATTGATAAATGAATTTTCCAGTCAACTGATCAAAAATCAACTGTACACTGAAAAGTCAAACTTTGACTTTTTGGTCAAATTCAAGTGCCAAGGGTCATTTTTCATTAAGATGTGTCAAAGCATGAAACTTGTTCACCAAGAAACCTAATTTTGAAAATTAGGGTTTAAAATGGAAAATTTTTATAACTTAGAAATTTTCTAACTTATGAAAATTTCTTATTTTTCCCCAAATTTTCCCAACTTTTTCACCATGATGCAATTGGATTCATAGAAAACTTCCAACATGAAAGTTGTAGTACTCCACAACATTTACAACTTTAATTCACAAAGTTTTCCCAAAATATGCTTGGATCTCAAGTTATGATTTTGTGAACAAGGGTTCATGAAACTTTTAACTTAGTCAAATTTTGCCCTAGTTTAGGCAGGATTTTGACCTATCTTCATGGAAACTTTTCACATAGTTCCAATTGTAATATCAAAATTCATTTCAAGTATGGATTGTAGATAATGTTACAAGCTTTCCAAAATGTCCAAGAACTATCCAAGATCATTTGTGGTTAGCGAGAATTGAAGGTTTGAAAATGGAAAATTATCACTTTTGGCCAAGGCATTTTGCACCATGATACAAGTTACAAATCTGTCCAAACCTTGCTTGTATTTGGTTTACAGGTTCTAATCCTTTCTACACTCATAAATTAAATGCAAACACATTGGATTAAGGATTTGTTCTGAGCTTTAGAACATTACACATTGAATTAATCCATTTTTGGCAAAAAGATAACAATGCCATTTCCATAAAGTTCACTTTATGAAATTTTGTTTCTCTTGAGCTGTGAACCCAATCTTTTACAGCAAACCAACTCCACAAATATCAGGAAAAGTATACCAACCATGTTTTGGCTTTGAGCTAGCAAGTACAACATTTGGTATTGTCAACTCACCTTTTGCTTCAAAAACAAGAAAGCTTGCAAAAGTGAGATAACTTTGTAATCTGATAAGAGCAAGCCTACGTCTCATTTCAAACAAGTTAAACACATTATCTCAAGCCAGAAACACGAGCTAACAAGTTCTCAAACCCTCCAAAACACCAAAACACCAACTTCTGCCCAAAACAGGGTAAGCCCTGCAGAATCACTTCTAAATCAAAATCCACTCGTGCGTTTTATCCCAAACCACTTCAGACACATTGCATACAATACACCGAAGCTGTCCAGACCATTCTCAAGTCATTGTAACTCCATTTTCACACTTGTCCATTTTTACTTTGAAGCTTTGCAGGTTGAGTTCTACAAGCATATTCAGGCCTTTTCAAAGCAAGCCAAGCATTGGGGAAGGTTGAGTGAACTTCAGGCAAGCTAACACGACCTTCAGGCCTCATAAAAAACCCCTACATTGCCATACTCGAGCTTGGCTGAAACACGTATTTTCTAAGTTTCTATCTCTCTTTTTAGGAATCATTAGGCTTAGGTTTGTGAAGCAAAAATGTAGTCCTCATTGTCCTTGAACTGTACATATGCATAGAATTCATTTATGTTAACTGAGCTAGGAGAATTTGGATGATGAACATGCTGAAAAAATTTGGTTATAATTTAGGGCCAAAGAAATTCTCTCTGGTCTTTGTGAGTTAGATCAAGTTTTTTATATGGTTAGAATCGTGGTTTAATGCTCTATAAGTTTCATGTTATGAGTTTTTGATTTCAAGCAAAGAATAGAGAGAACAGATTTGAAGTTGCAGGCGCACGTATTTTTGTTCAGAGGTTAGAGATGAAGTGAACGTGGGCTGGGCCTGGCTGGCCTTGCTGTTGACACCCCCCATCCTGCTTTTTGCACCCCCTTGGCCCATTTCTTTATTTTTGTATATTTTTTATTTCTTTTACATTTCTAACTTTTATTTATTTTTTCTAAATATTAAAAATCACCAAAAATATTTTCTTAAATTTTCACATTTTTATTTTATTACTTTTATTAGTTTTTATGACAAAAAATAGTTTATTAGGTTAAATACTTTTATTTTCTTAAATAAATTTGTATATAAAATTAAAATACTTACATATTTTTATTTTATTATATTATACACTTAAAATATTATTTTTTCACAAATATTATTTTTTAACATTTTTATATATATTTTTATTTATTTTCTTGTATAAATGAATAAATAAAATAATTAGAATTTAAATTTTCTTTTAAAACCAAAACTAGGGTTTTCTACCCTTTCCAAAATAATCATTAATATTTTTCTTATTTTTGAGACATTAAATAAACTTATTTTTACATACATAAAAATAATACAAAAAAAAACATTTTTGCATGTTTATATTTAATTGCATATTTAATATTATTCATTTATTTATTTGTACAAATAAATTCAATATGGTTGAAATAGTTTTAGGGTTTTATTTTTTGCAAATACCCCCTTATTCAAACTTGTATCCCCCTCCCCATAATAATGTTGTAATAGTATTAGATTTACTTTTACGCACTTTATTGCTTTCAAATATGCATGATAGTAAGATTAGGGTTTGTATGCAAAAGACCAATATCAAACAAATAACATGACTAAACACAAGACAAAATGCATGAAAAATGACAACACAATGAACACAAGCATCTCTAGGGTTTCACCAACTTGTTGCCTTAAAAACATGGCCATGGTATGCATGCTAGGTATCTTGGAAAAAATAAATCAAACAAAAAGATCATAGTCCCTCGATGACGCTATCTTGGTTGCCTATACAAAAATGATCTAGTACCTCAAAAATTTGCTAAAGATACTTGGCAACATTGTTATCATGGTCATACGATGACCTGCGCCCGTCCCGTTTAACATCCAAATACAAGGTTGTTTACCAAATACAATGGTAAAACAACAATGTCAAAGGGTTGAAAATGTGTAGGAAAGATCTTTGAGTAGGATAGACAACTCCTAGTTACTTGATCAATTTTGCAAACATCCTTGCTATTTTCAAAAACACATACACAACTTCAAAACAATTTCCCAAAACAAACTTTCAAACATTGAAACATTTTTCAAAAGACAAACACCTTTGTATACATTCAAACAAGAATCATTACAAAGGTTTCCTAAACAAAGGCCTCTTTTCAAAATACTTTCAAAACCACACAAAGCACCGTTTCAAACAATTGAAAAGCAAAAGCAAGTGATTTAAACAAGTAACTAAGAGCCCATGGAAAACCATGGATGAAAAGGGTGCTAGCACCTTCCCTTTTCATAATCTACCCCCCGAACCCAAGAAAACATCTCAAAGGTCTTTCCTGTGCTTTTTGACCATTCCTTTGGATAAAATAAAAAGTAGGTGGCGACTCTTGCTAAACCGAAACATTTACGAACACGAACGCAAAACCTCAAGTCAGTTCTCCCACCGTATCACAGAACTGGCGACTCTTCTTGGGACAAAGTATAAAATTGGGGTTACCTTAGGGTTTAGATCACCTTTACATGCTTACCTTGTTTGCTTTGATTTCTTTACATTTGGTTCTATTGTTTGGGTTTGAATCCTCTACCCGAATTTGGGAAACATTCATAGGTAAATAGCAATACGTTGTGGAAACTGTGCGGGGTATACCGACATGGTTGAAGCAATAACTATATTAGTGCGACATATTTGTGGGTACCGTTAGCCTTTGAGTCAATCAAAGAGAATACGGGGCTGCTGAGTGATGTCATAAAGCACTAATAGACTTTTAGAACCTTTTCTTGACCATCTTGGCCTTTTTAGGGGGTAGTGAGATGACCGACTTTGGTGCAGTCCGAAGTTGGTAGATACTCGATACTACACTCATTGAGGGTTGTTTTCTTGGAATATTTTGGTCGCCAGTAAAGTGGCTATACTGAAACAATGAACATAGAAAATAATCCGATGATATTGAGCTCCTTAGAACCCAGTTACTATTTAAAGGACAGGTTGAGCCAACTAAACTTCAAGAGGGTACTTACCTATGAAACCCCATGCAAGCCTAAAACTAGGAACTTGTGTGATTTGCTTGTACATATACTTGTGCATAACATCATGAACATCATGAAGCATCATATGCATCCACTAACCATTTCAAGGATTTTGGATCTTCATCTTTGTTCCTATTTTGTAGGTTATGGAATCACTTCGCAGGAAAACAATCCAAGTCAACCTTGTGAGAATTCCTCCTCAACTCAAGGAGCTTGTTTCCAAGATTCAGAAGTATTCTCCATTCACCGAGACACATGGTCGACTTCTCAACTTGGTCAACTCCAACACAGAGGAAGACATAGTGAAAGTTCTCTTCTAGTTCTTTGACCCCCTACACCATTGCTTCACATTTCCTGATTACCAGTTAGTGCCTACTTTGGAAGAATTTTCTCAACTCTTGAGGATTCCTATTCTCCATCAACTACCTTTCAACGGTACGGAAAGAGATCCAAAGCCTGAAGATGTTGCTCAAGCCCTACACTTGCAACCATCTAATATCATAGGTCATTGGGAAACCAGAAGTGGTTTCAAGGGTTTCTTGGCAAAGTTCTTGTTTGAGAAAGCTCAAGAATACTGGAATTCTCTAGATCTGCAAGCTTTTGAGGAGATTGTAGCACTTATCATCTATGGATTGTTCTTGTTCCCAAACCCTGACCAGCTTATAGATGTGAACGCTGTCAAGATTTTGATATCTCGGAATCCTGACCTACCTTACTTGGAGACATATTACACTCATTTCACACTTGAACAATGAGGAAAGAAGGTGTTCTCATGTGTTGTACTCCTCTTCTAGCAAGGTGGTTTATTTCTCACCTCCCCCAACCAGTCTTGAAGAATGAGCAAGGTATGATGTGGTCACAACGATTGATGACTCTTACATATTCAGATGTTCATTGGTGTTCTCGGTCCAGAGAAAATGTTATCATCATTGATCGTTATGGGGAATTCCCTAATGTACCTCTACTTGGCATTAGGGGAGGCATCACCTACAACCACTGCTTGGCTTTGAGACAATTTGGGTATGCCCGAAGGGATGGCCCACATGACATGCTGATTCCAGACATGGTTTCTGACTTCGACAATGACGCTCAAGGACTTCGACAAAGGTTCATCCGAGCTTGGAGGATGCCCAACAAGGTGGACAGTAAGACTCTGGGACACAAGAATTCCATCCCCCTTGAGCCTTACCTAAAGTGGGTACGAACCCTCTCCCAAAGTCTTATGATGCCTTACCCCTACATTCTCACTGTGATCAAAGAGCCTATTATGGAAGTAGAGGTTCCATACACCCTCCTACATCCTGACATGCCAACATCACTAGAAGATTTACAAAGGAGTTGGATACAACTCAAGGGAGAACGCGATACTTTTGAAGCCCAATTCTATGTCAGTGAGAAGAAGGTTTTAGAACTTACTTGTCAACTTCACGAAGAGCAGACTCTCAACACCTACATTGCACCAAAGAGGATGCGCAACATCTTTTTACATTAGAATTTTGTATTATTTTGCCCATGGGGCATTTATGTACTAACAAATTCTATCTTATTAATATGACGTGTGTTCCTTTTTTGTTTAAAACAAATTTGAATTTCTGAATCCTTGAATCCTTGAATGCATTACATGAATACATAGCATTCATCATATGCATACACAAGTCTTCACACCAGGTTTCCTTATCTCTCTGCTGTTTATTTCAGCAAGATGGATATTGAGCAGACGGTCAAAGATTTGCAAGCGCAAAATTCACAGTTCCAACAACTACTCATGACCTTAGCTAAGGGTCTGGAGGATCTTAAAGCTCTGTTAGAGAAGAAAAAGGAAAAAGAGAAAAAGAAAAAGAAGAGAGTTGGTGTGGCTACTTTGGGTAGAAGATTTGAAGGTCAAGCTAGAAGGGTCCTGGATTTCCCCTCAACATATGATGAAGGGGTAGGAAAAGGAAAGGGAGCTGTAGTGCCATCTGAGTCTGAGGAAGAAGAAGAAGAGGAGGATGAAGACTATTCTGAAAAGCAGTACCCTCCTACAGATGAAAAATACAAGAATCTGGAAGAACGTTTGGCAGCCATGGAGATTCAGAGGGTGCCTGGGCTGGACTTTGAAGAGTTGGGTTTGGTTTCTGGAATAGTTATTCCTCCGAAGTTTAAAGTATCTCTGTTTGCTAAATACGATGGGGTGTCTTGCCCAAAGATGCACCTACGGTCCTACATCAGAAAAAGTCAACCATATTCTTTTGACAAAGACATATGGGTACATTTCTTCCAGGAGAGTTTGTCGGGGGCGCAATTGTATTGGTTCTACCAGCTAGAGAGGACTGATGTGCACAATTGGGAGGATTTGGCTGCTGCCTTCTACAAGCAGTATCAGTATAATGCGGACTTAGCACCAACCCGTACTCAATTACAAAGTATGGGCATGGTCTCAAATGAAGGCTTTAAGGAGTAAGCCCAGAAATGGAGAGACTTGACGAGACAAGTGCAACCACCTCTATCTGAGAGAGAGCTAGTTGATATGTTCTTGGGGACTCTGTCAGGTCCATTCTTTAATCACCTGATAGGAAGTTCGTCCGTGGGGTTCACCGAGTTAATTCTAACTGGTGAGAGAGTTGAAGCCGGAATCAAGAGCGGTAAAATTCAAAAAGATACATCTGCTTCTGCTGCCATCAAAAAGCCTTTTCCAGCAAAGAAGGAAGTCTCAGCTGTCTACTCCCAAAGAAGTCAAGGAAGAGTTGAGCGCCGGTCAACGGTGGGGCCGTAATGATTCAGAAGTCTGCAGCTGATCAGCCCAGAAACAATCAACCCAGAACCAACCAAGCAAGGGTGGAAAGGCCTGTACGGCAATTCACTCAGATAAACATGACTCCTGCTCAGGTATTACCCCATCTCTTGAAGTTAAACCTTACAACCTTGAAAGAGGCACCGAAAAATCCGAATACAACTTCTCCGTACTACCATTCAAACTCCAAGTGTGCTTATCATTCAGGGAGCATAGGGCACGACACCAACAATTATTGGGCCCTCAAGAATAAGATTCAGGATTTGATAGATGCTAAAGAAGTGGAATTCGACGCCCCTAAAAAGCCAAATGTGATCTCTGCTCCAATGCCAAGGCATGGCCATAATGCCCATGCTATTGAAGAGGATCTTTTTGTTGCTACTATTGATGATTTGATAACTCTGTTACCGATAATCAAGCTGAATTTGTTGAAGGCCGAGATTTTCCCGGGTTGTGAAGAAGATTGCTACATTTGTTCATCCTTGCCAACCGACTGTCCATTGTTGAAGTTAGGCATCCAACGCCTAATGAATAATCAAGAAATTCTTTTTGAAAAGACTTCTGTTACACCGACTCCTGTCAATGATGTTTCAATAATTACCATATCCGCCAATCTTTCCAAGGTCTTCAAAAGACATGTTAAGATCACATCCGATCCAAAGACTGTACCTTTGAAGATAACTATGCAGGGGCCCATCCCGTACAAGTTCAACAAATCAATACCGTGGAACTATGGGGGAGAGATCTTCTACCACGGTATTAAACAAATTGAATCAGCTGAAGAAAGTCCTGATGAAGAAACTTCCGACATTGGAAACATTGCTGGAACGAGTAAAATCACCCGCAGCGGAAGAATTTTCTCTCCGGAGATTGATCCTCCAAGGGAAATCTTCGGACCCTAAAATGCTCCTAAGGTTACTCCTGTACCGGTCAACTTATCTGCGAGAACCCCATTTATTGAGGAAGTTGTTACTCCTGTGGGTGTCCCCTCTGCTGTTGCTGATGATAGAGGGAAAGGGATCCAAGAAATGCCCGTCAGGACGAGGGCTCAGCCTTTGGTCATCCCTGAGACCTCTCAAAAAGAAATGGAAGAGATTTTGAAAATAATCAAGAAAAGCGATTATGATGTTGTGGAGCAACTGGGGCAAACCCCCTCAAAGATCTCTATGCTGGCCCTGTTGCTTTGTTCCGAAGCTCATGCTAAAGCACTAATCAGATTCTTGAAGACGGCCCACGTGCCACAAGAAACCTCCGCGGATCAGTTCCAGGAATGTGTAGCTAGCCTAACAGCTGACAATGGTCTAGGATTCTCCGATGCCGATTTAACATCTAAAGGGAGAAAGTATAATGACGCTTTGCATGTCTCGGTGGAATACAGAGGGACTACTCTAGATCACGTTCTGGTTGATACTGGGCCGTCTTTAAATGTCTTGCCGAAGAAAACATTGGGCAAATTAGACTGTGAAGGCCTAACCCTAAAACCCAGCAATATCATTGTCAGGGCCTTTGATGGTTCTAAGAGGATGGTCCACGAGGAGGTGGACATCCCAATTAAAGTGGGAACTGAAACCTTCAACTCCACATTCTATGTGATGGACATCTGTCCTTCCTATTCATGCTTGTTAGGAAGACCCTGGATTCATCATGTTGGAGGCGTCACTTCAACTCTACATCAAATGCTCAAGTACCCAGTCCAGGGGAAAATTATAACAGTTCATGGCGAAGAGGAATACATGATAAGCCATCTAAATTCTTTTCGCTATGTAGAATTGGATGGTGAATTCATAGAGACCCCTTTCCAACACTTTGAAGAGGTTTCCCCTGAAATAGCAGCAACCAAGACAGTGTCCCCTGTACCTGCAATTACCAAACCTGTCCCTCAGATGTCATCCCTCAAAGATGCAAAGGCTGTGATTGAAGAAGGAGGAAGCATAATCTGGGGTCAGCTACCAGACTTTCCTTTCAAATCAGATAAGTTCGGCTTAGGTTTCACTTCTTCTGCTCAAAAGGCTGTCCGTCGCGCCCGGGCTGGGGTGCCACCAGTGAAGATCACCCATCATGGAGTCAATGCTTTAGAGGATAGTGAAGAGGAGAGCAATCTGGAAGACTGGATTTTCCCTACTGTTGAAGGAGGACTATGCAACTGAGAGGCAAAAGACTTTGTTCCCATTACTTTCATAAATCATTAATTTATCTTTCAAACATTTCTGTTGGTTTGTAATAATTCTTAAACAATTTGTACACTTTTAGCCTTGTGCCTTACCCGAGGTACATAGGTCCATTTGTAAGGGTTTGATTTTTCATCTTCATATGCCATTTTAATGAATCATGGACGTTTTCACATATAAACTTTTGTGTTCATTTTCTTTCTTTTTACATTTTATTTGTTTAAAGGTGGCTATCCCTTACACACACCCACACTCACAAAATGCAGGTACCCTTCCATTCCGGATTCCATGGGTAACAATTCTGCTATGGCCTTCAGTGACTCTGAAGATCTGGTCTACCATGCCAAATACGAAGGTGATGAAGACTGTGAAGTTCCAGAAGAATTGGATAGACTACTAAAACAGGAAAAAAGGGCTATTCTGTCACACGAGGAGTTGTTAGAGACAATCAACTTGGGTACTGTTGAAGACAGAAAAGAAGTCAGAGTGGGTGCCAACCTAGAGCCAAGTTTCAAGGAGCGCTTAGTTCAGATGTTGAATGAATATGTTGAGATCTTCGCCTAGTCCTACGAAGACATGCCGGGACTCGATACAGATATTGTGGTTCACCGTCTCCCTACCAGAGATGACTTTCCACCAATTAAACAAAAGGTCCGCCGAATGAGGCCCGACATGTCTGAAAAGATCAAAGCCGAAGTCATGAAGCAGTTCAACGCTGGATTTCTTGCTGTTACTTCTTATCCATAATGGGTTGCTAACATTGTGCCCGTGCATAAGAAGGACGGAAAAGTGAGAATGTGCATGGATTACAGAGACTTAAACAGGGATAGCCCTAAAGATGACTTTCCACTACCGCACATTGACATCTTGGTTGACAATACAACTCAACACAAGGTATTTTCTTTCATGGATGGATTTTCAGGTTACAACCAGATTAAAAGGGCCCCTGAAGACATGGAGAAAACTACATTTGTTACACAATAGGGTACGTTCTGCTATAAAGTGATGCCATTCAGACTGAAGAATGCCGGGGAAACCTATCAACGCGCCATGGTGGATTTGTTTCATGATATGATACATCATGAGATAGAGGTCTACGTAGACGACATGATAGCCCGTTCACAAACAGAAGAAGAACACCTCGACCATTAGCAAAAGCTGTTTGTCAGGTTGAAGGAGTACAAGCTCAGTCTGAATCCTAACAAGTGCACTTTCAGAGCCAGGTCCGGTAAACTCTTGGGTTTCATTGTCAGCAACAAAGGCATCGAGGTTGATCCTGCCAAAGTCAAAGCTATACAAGAAATGCCTGCCCCTCGCACTGAGAAAGAGGTCAGAGGTTTCTTGGGACGCCTAAACTACATTGCTAGGTTCATTTCTCACCTAACATCTACCTGTGAGCCAATCTTCAAGCTGTTGAAGAAAGATTAGGTGGTTAAATGGAATGATGACTGTCAAGTTGCTTTCGATAAAATCAAGGAGTATTTGCTAGAACCTCCTATCTTGATGCCTCCCGTCGAAGGAAGACCGTTAATCATGTATCTGACTGTTTTGGATAACTCAATAGGGTGCGTACTGGGCCAACATGACAAGTCAGGCCTAAAAGAGCATGCCATTTATTACCTTATCAAAAAGTTTACCAACTGTGAGACCCGCTACTCACTGCTCGAGAAAACTTGCTGCGCTTTGGTATGGGCTGCTCGCCGGCTAAGGCAGTATATGTTGACTCATACCACTTTGCTGATATCTAAGATGGATCCGATCAAGTACATCTTCGAGAAGCCGACTTTATCTGGAAGAATGGCTAGATGGAAAATGATCCTCACGGCGTACGATATCCAGTACACGACCCAAAAAGATATAAAGGGGAGTGTGCTAGCTTGCCATCTGGCTCATCAAGCTGTCAAAGATTACCAATCCATGAAGTTTGACTTCCCCAACGAAGACATTATGACTTTGGACAACATTGAAGATAACAAACCATATGACGAACCTGAACAAGGATCCCGATGGACCCTGTACTTTGATGGTGCCTCCAATGCACTTGGTAACGGTATCGGCGCGGTACTCATTTCCCCACAAGGTTTCCATACACCTTTCACTACTAGACTTTGCTTCAGCTACACGACCAACATGGCCGAATATGAAGCTTGTATCTTTGGTCTCAAGGCTACCATAGACTTGGGAATCAAATCCTTGATCGTATTTGGGGACTCAGCTTTGGTCATCAGTCAGATCAAAGGAGAGTGGGACACTAAACATCCCAACCTCATCCCTTACAAATAACACGTCTTAACATTGCTCCCTCATTTCGAGAAAATTACCTTCGAGCACTTCCCGCGAGAAGAAAATAAGCTAGCAAATGCTCTAGCTACAATGTCATCCATGTTTAAACTTAACTGGGATAATGAGGCTCCCCAAATCACCATTGAGCGGATGGACGAACCTGCACATTGTCACGAGATTAATACCAAAGAAGTAGTTGAACGACCTTGGTTTCACGAAGTCAAAAGGTATCTCGAGGCTCAAGAATACCCTGAAGGAGCTTCATTCAACGACAAAAAGTTCTTGAGGAGGTTCTCTGGCAAGTTCTTCCTGAGCAATGGTATTCTATACAAGCGCAATCATGACTGCATTCTGCTCCGTTGTGTGGACAAGGTTGAAGCTGAGCAGATCATGGCTGAACTGTACAATGGTACCTTCAGCACCCACTCAAGCGGGCATACGATGGCTAAGAATATTCTACGGGCAGGCTATTAATGGTCTACCATGGAAGCTGATTGCCATCAACATTTTCGTACTTGTCACAAATGTCAAATCTATGCGGACAAGGTACATATACCTCCAGTTCCTCTCAATGTCTTAACAACTCCTTGGCCATTCGCTATGTGGGGAATCGACATGATTGGAGAGATCAAGCCTACAACATCCAATGGACACCGTTTCATTCTGGTGGCCATTGATTACTTCACCAAGTGGGTCGAAGCAACTTCTTTCGCATCCGTCACAAAGAATGTGGTTACCCGCTTCATCAAGCAGAACCTCATTTGTCGGTACGGTATCCCCGACAGGATCATCACTGACAACGGTACAAACCTGAACAACACTATGATCATCGAGTTGTGCGAGCAGTTCCAGATTCAACATCATAATTCACCTCCCTATCGGCCAAAGATGAACAGTGCTGTCGAAGCCGCGAACAAAAATATCAAGAAGATCATACAAAAGATGATAGTCACCTACAAGGACTAGAATGAGATGTTACCGTTTGCTCTACACGGATACCGTACCACGGCACCAACATCAACTAGGGAAATACCCTATTCTTTGGTATACGGTAGGGAAGCTGTTTTACCTATCGAGGTTCAGATTCCCTCCTTGAGAATCATGAAGGATGCTGGTTTGAGTGAAGACGATTGTATTCATACCCAGCTTGATCAACTTAACTTGATTGATGAAAAGCGACTTACTGCTGTTTGTCATGGTCAGACGTCCCAAAAACGGATAATCAAGGCATTTAACAAGAAAGTCAGACGCCAGGTATATCAAGTCGGGGATCTTGTAATCAAGCGGATCATCTTGCCGTAAAGTGATCCCAGGGGAAAATAGACTCCTACCTACGAAGGACCATTTGTGATCAAAAACATCTTTTCTGGTGGGGAAATGATATTAACCACCATGGACGGCAACGACCTGCCGCACCCTGCGAATGCAGACATAGTCAAAAAATACTACGCATAAATGACCCGACAAGTTGAAAACCCAAAAGGGCGACTTGGGCAAAAATGGGCATCCCAGTGAATCGAAAACCCAAAAGGGCGGTTCAGGCAAAAATTAGGGATAAATAAAAAAAAAATTGTACACCCGACAAGTTGAAAACCCGAAAGGGCGACTTGGGCAAAAAAGGGTTTCCCGGTGGACTGAAAACCCGAAAGGGCGGTCCAGACAAAAGTTAGGGAATTCAAGCGTATGACTATGTCATGTCGGATCACTTTAAGGACAATCTCTTCACAAACAAACTCCGGGCTTCTGATCAACTCAATCATCTTTGGACGAAGCAACAAATGGACAAGATATTCAGAGTTACGAAGGTTATAGCAGAATGGGAACCCCATGGAATTTTGTACACATAGCCATCTTTCTTTGTATAAATTTTTCTCATTTTTATGACAACATTCTCTTACTAGGATGTCTGTCTCCTTTGTACAAAATACTTACACAAAATTAATACAAAGATACTTCAAAGTGCAGAAAACTATTTTCCTTTTCTTCTTTTTTTTACACTTGTGTTTTATTTGAAAACGCCCAATGATTTATTAAATGAGCATATGCATTTGAATATAATCACTGTTTACAAACAAACAAAGTGGGAAAGAATAATTACTGACAGATTGAAAGTATAGGAAAACGTCTTTAGGCTATTCCGAGAGAAATCCTCTACAGTACATCATCTAGATCCTCAACGGAGCTAAAACCTTGAAAAACATATCCCCAGCGTAGTTAAATTTCAAAATCCCCATCAAAGTTAAGACTTCAAACTCCCAATCCTCAGTGGAGCCAAAAACTTTTAACTACAGACCCTCAGTGAAGATGAAACCTTCTTCCCCAACGGAGTTAAAATTTCCAACTATCAATCGCCAACGGAAACCATACAGTTTTCCTCAGATTCCCCAGCAAGTTGTCTTAAAATCTGAGAATCAACCAGATAACAGTTAACTTTTGCTTTACCCCCAACAAAATGAAGATTCTCATTCTTGAATCCCCAGTAGATTGGCATACAACCCAAACTCCTGAAGTTCCAACAGAATGAAGATTCTCATTCTTGACCCTCTAGTAGATTGGCATACAACCCAAGCTCCTGATATCTCCAACAGAATGAAGATTCTCATTATTAAAGTGGCATACAACCCAAGCTCCTGATATCTCTAACAGAATGAAGATTCTCATTCTTAAAGTGGCATACGACCTAAACTCCTGAACTTTTTTAAAACATGAATAAGCTTTTCCCCAGAGTCCTGAGTTTACTCTCCAGCATGATAGCTTACTCTCCATCAGTATAGCTACTCCCTACAGAGGTTTTCATCCCCTAACAGAGTGAAGATTCTCATTCTCGTTTCCCTAGTAAAGCTGCCATAACCTTTTTTACTCCCCAACATGAATTTGTCAGAATTTTTAATCCCCTACAGATCGAAGATTCTCATCCTTGACTCCTCAGCATGAAGTCCCCAAGGATTCAAATTCCCCTAGTAGAATGAAGATTCTCATTCTCAGTTCCCCGCAGAAGCTATCAGAGCCTTCCTTTTTCTCCAGCAGATCAAGGTTTTCCTTTATTTAATGCCCGGTAGAGATCTCCAGAATTTTCCTTATTCCCCAGCCGAGTAAGGATTCTTATTGAGTAATCCCCAGGAAAGTCGTGAAGGATTCTCACATCCCCACATAAGTTGTCAAAGTTTTTGATAATCCCCGCGAGTTGTCAAGGATCTTTAATCCCCAAGCAGTCAACAAGGATTTCTCATTCTCAGCAATCAAAGATTTTGAATCTCCTGCAACAATCAAGGATTTATTTTCCCCGACAGCAGCCAAGGATTTTATTATCTCCAGCCATCAATGATTTATTTTCCTCAGCAAGACAGCTAATCAGCTTACATGCGCATACATTACATTCATATATCATAAACATTGATAAAGCACATTTTATTGCATCATACATGTCATACAACATAACTTTGTGTTTCAGCTAACATTTTACCTTTTTCAGGATAAGATTAAAAGCTATCTTTAAAAAATATTCAAAGATTTCAGATACAGTATGGGTACACCCCAGACACGGAGGTCATTCTATTACTCATTCAGAATTCAAAGTCAAGATACAGTACGGATACACTCCAGACACGAAAGTCATTATGTTACTCATTTTTGATTCTATTTCAGATACGCTCCAAACACGGATGCCATTCTGGCCCTTACACCAGAAGTTCGATTCTCCCCAGTGCATTTGCCGCGGAAGTCATTTTGTCACTTATTCAAATCCCAGTTACAGTTTCAGATACACTCCAGACACGGAAGTCATTCTGCTAATCATACAGATCTTGATTTTAGATACAATCCAGATACACTCCGGACACGGAAGTCATTATGTGAACTTATCCTGACTTTCTCCCCAGCTAAGAGATGCTCCAGACACGAAAGCCCTTCTGTCGCTTATTCAGATTTCAGATTCAGATACAATACAAATACACTCCAGACACGAAAGTCATTCTGTTATTCATTCATACTCTAATACAGTTACAACTCAAATATGCTCCAGACACGGACGCCATTCCATTACTTATACATACTCAGTCTCCAGATACAATTCAGATACATACCAGACGCAAATACCATTCTGATACTCATTCTTTTGACTTACAACATACAATACAACAAACATTCTTGGATGGCATCTTTAAGCCCATATCCAACAAGATTCTCTCACCTCTCCAAATGGCATCTTTAAGCCCATTCCCTGAACTACATTTTGACGAGTGTAAATTTACAGACACTCTAGTGTCCAATCATCTTTTACCTTCGAGTCACGAACGACAAACTCGCCAATCTAACTATTCAGGTTCAAGAAGATTGAACAGGGGCAACTGTTGTACCCCAAAATTTGCCCTCTCATTTTACCAAGATTTTCCTCACAAGACTCTTTGGACTCCAGACAGGATTAGGGTTTGCTCAACTCTAGACAACTCCTTGCACTGATGACCTGAAATTTGGGTTTGGGTTTGCATAAGGATTTTTGGACTTCTAATGCTCAATGTGACTTTCATACTTCATGTTGGACTTATAAGATTTCCTATACCAAGTTTCAAGCCTTGGATCACATTTTTGCCCAATCAATTGGACAGTTGACCTAAAAATCAGTTGTATTAAGGAAAAAGTCAACTGTGGCCAATTTACAGTCAAACCTCATAATTTTTGATCCAAATCAACATTATAGACTCATATGAACCATTTGATCAAGTTTGGACGACAACTCCTCAAGAAATTTGATCAGATCATCAAAAGGGCAAAATGGTCATTTTTAGGGTTTTGACTGTATAAGGGAAATTTCTGATTTTTCACCTAGCCAATGGAAAATTGGGTTCAATCATGGATTCAAGGACTCAATGTCATCATATTGACCTAATCACAAGATTCAAAAGATCTCAAATGCATTGGATTGACAAATGAATTTTCCAGTCAACTGATCAAAAATCAACTATACACTGAAAAGTCAAACTTTGACTTTTTGGTCAAATTCAAGTGCCAAGGATCATTTTTCATCAAGATGGGTCAAAGCATGAAACTTGTTCACCAAGAAACCTAATTTTGAAAATTAGGGTTTAAAATGGAAAATTTTCATAACTTAGAAAATTTTCTAAGTTATGAAAATTTCTTATTTTTTCCCATATTTTTCCAACTTTTTCACCATGATGCAATTGGATTCAAAGAAAACTTCCAACATGAAAGTTGTAGTCCTCCACAAAATCTACAACTTTTATTCACAAAGTTTTCCAAAAATATGCTTGGATCTCAAGTTATGATTTTGTGAACAAGGGTTCATGAAACTTTTAACTTAGTGAAATTTTGCCCTAGTTTAGGCAGGATTTTGACCTATCTTCATGGTAATTTTTCACATAGTTCCAATTGGAATATAAAAATTCATTTCAAATATGGATTGTAGATCATGTTACAAGCTTTCCAAAATGTCCAAGAACTCTCCAAGATCATTTGTGGTTAGGGATAATCGAAGATTTGAAAATGGCAAATTATCACTTTTGGCCAAGGCATTTTGCACCATGATACAAGTTGCAAATCTGTCCAAACCTTGCTTGTACTTGGTTTACAGGTTCTAATCCTTTCTACACTCATAAATTAAATGCAAACACATTGGATTAAGGCTTTTTTCTGAGCTTTAGAACATTACACATTGAATTAATCCATTTTTGGCAAAAAGATAACAATGCCATTTTCATAAAGTTCACTTTATGCAATTTTGTTTCTCGTGAGCTGTGAACCTAATCTTTTACAGCAAACCAACTCCACAAATATCAGGAAAAGTATACCAACCATGTTCAGGCTTTGAGCTAGCAAGTACAACATTTGGCATTGTCAACTCACCTTTTGCTTCAAAAACCAGAAAGCTTACAAAAGTGAGATAACTTTGTAATCTGATAAGAGCAAGCCTAAGTCTCATTTCAAACAAGTTAAACACATTATCTAAAGCCAGAAACACGAGCTAACAAGTTCTCAAACCCTCCAAAACACTAAAACACCAACTTCTTCCCAAAACATGGCAAGCCCTGCAGAATCAATTCCAAATCAAAATCCACTCGTGCGTTTTGTCCCAAACCACTTCAAACACATTACATACAATACATCCAAGCTGTCCAGACCATTCTCAAGTCACTGTAACTCCATTTTCACACTTCACCATTTTTACTTTGAAGCTTTGCAGGTTGAGTTCTACAA
This sequence comes from Vicia faba, assembly GCA_948472305.1. Taxonomy (NCBI): domain Eukaryota; kingdom Viridiplantae; phylum Streptophyta; class Magnoliopsida; order Fabales; family Fabaceae; genus Vicia; species Vicia faba. The sequence continues at coordinate 535,822,440 of OX451735.1, read as the reverse complement.
GCATATTCAGGCCATTTTAAAGCAAGCCAAGCATTGGGGAAGGTTGAGTGAACTTCAGGCAAGCTAACACGACCTTCAGGCCTCATCAAAAACCCCTACATTTCCATACTGGAGCTTAGCTGAAACACATATTTTCTAAGTTTTTATCTCTCTATTTAGGAATCATTAGGCTTAGGTTTGTGAAGCAAAAATGTAGTCCTCATTGTCCTTGAACTATACATATGCATAAAATTCATTTATATTAACTGAGCTAGGAGAATTTGGATGATGAACATGCTGAAAAAACTAGCTTAGAATTTAGGGCCAAATAAATTCTCTCTGGTCTTTGAGAGTTAGATCAAGTTTTATATATGGTTAGAATCGTGGTTTAATGCTCTATAAGTTTCATGTTGTGAGTTTTTGATTTCAAGCAAAGAATAGAGAGAACATATTTGAAGTTGCAGGCGCGCATATTTTTGTTCAGAGGTTAGAGATGAAGTGACCGTGGGATGGGCCTGGCTGGCCTTGCTGTTGACACCTCCATCCTGCTTTTTGCACCCCCTTGGCCCATTTCTTTATTTTTGTATATTTTTTTATTTCTTTTACATTTCTGACTTTTATTTATTTTTTCTAAATATTAAAAATCACCAAAAATATTTTCTTAAATTTTCATATTTTTATTTTCATATTTTTATTATTTTTTATGACAAAAACTAGTTTATTAGGTTAATTACTTTTATTTTCTTAAATAAATTTGTAAATAAAATTAAAATACTTACATATTTTTATTTTATTATATTATACACTTAAAATATTATTTTCTCACAAATATTATTTTTTAACATTTTTATATATATTTTTATTTATTTTCTTGTACATAAATGAATAAATAAAATAATTAGAATTTACATTTTCTTTTAAAACCAAAACTAGGGTTTTCTACCCTTTCCAAAATAATCATTAATATTTTTCTTACTTTTGAGACATTAAATAAAATTATTTTTACATACATAAAAATAATACAAAAAAAACATTTTTGCATGTTTATATTTAATTGCATATTTAATATTATTCATTTATTTATTTATTTGTACAAATAAATTCAATATGGTTGTAATAGTTTTAGTGTTTTATTTTGTGCAAATACCCCCTTATTCAAACTTGTATCCCCCTCCCCAAAATAATGTTGTAATAGTATTAGATTTATTTTTACGCACTTTATTGCTTTCAAATATGCATGATAGTAAGATTAAGTTTTGTATGCAAAAGACAAAAATCAAACAAATAGCATGACTAAATACAAGACAAAATGCATGAAAAATAACAACACAATGCACACAAGCATCCCTAGGGTTTCACCCACTTGTTGCCTTAAAAACACGGCCATGGTATGCATGCTAGGTATCTTGGCAAAAACAAATCAAACAAAAAGATCATAGTCCCTCGATGACGCTATCTTGGTTGCCTATACAAAAATGATCTAGTCCCTCAAAAATTTGCTAAAGATACTTGGCAACATTGTTATCATGGTCATACGATGACCCGCGCCCGTCCCGTTTAACATCCAAATACAAGGTTGTTTACCAAATACAATGGTAAAACAACAATGTCAAAGGGTTGAAAATGTGTAGGAAAGATCTTTGAGTAGGATAAACAACTCCTAGTTACTTGATCAATTTTGCAAACATCCTTGCTATTTTCAAAAACACATACACAATTTCAAAACAATTTCCCAAAACAAACTTTCAAACATTGAAACATTTTTTAAAAGACAAACACCTTTGTATACATTCAAACAAGAATTATTACAAAGGTTGCCTAAACAAAGGCCTCTTTTCAAAATACTTTCAAAACCACACAAAGCACCATTTAAAACAATTGAAAAGAAAAAGCAAGTGATTTAAACAAGTAACTAAGAGCCCATGGAAAACTACGGATGAAAAGGGTTCTAGCACCTTTCCTTTTCATAATCTACCCCCCGAACCCAAGAAAACATCTCAAAGGTCTTTCTTGTCCTTTTTGACCTTTCCTTTGGATAAAATAAAAAGTCGGTGGTGACTCTTGCTAAACCGAAACATTTGCGAACACGAACGCAAAACCTCAAGTCAGTTCTCCCACTGTATCACAGCTAACAATTATTTTTCTGTTATGGCGTAATTTGTCTGCGCATGATCTAGGGTTCTACTCGCGTAGTAGATTGCATGAAGCTTTTTATCCTTTCTTTGTCCTAGGACTATGCCTACGGCATAGTCGTTGGCATCGCACGTTATCTCAAATGGTTCGTTCAAATCAGGAGGTTGTATAATAGGTGGTGAAATTAATTCCTTTTTTAGTGTTGTAAATGCGTCAAAGCATTTTTCGGTGAAAATGAACTCAACATCCTTCATTAGGAGTTCGGTTAGAGGTTTGGTTATTTTAGAGAAGTCTTTAATGAAATATTGATAAAAACCATCGTGTCCTAGAAAACTTCTTATTTCTCTAACAGTTTTGGGTGGTTGAAGATTTTCTATTACTTCGATCTTTGCTTTATCTACTTCAATTCCCCTATCGGATACTATGTTCCCTAAGACAATTCATTATCGAACCATGAAGTGACATTTTTCCCAGTTTAACATGAGATTGACACTTACGCATCTTTTTAGTACCATTTCAAGGTTCGATAAACATCCTTTAAAACTTTCTCCATAGACAGAGAAGTCATCCATAAAAACTTCCATCATGCCATCTAGAAAATCAGAGAAGATGGACATCATACACCTTTGGAATGTTGTAGGGGCATTACATAATCCGAATGGCATTCGTTGATAGACGAAAATACCATAAGGACAAGTGAAAGTCGTCTTTTCTTGGTCGTCAGGATAGATAGGAATTTGGAAAAATCCGGAATAACCGTCTAAATAGAAAAGTGAGAGTGCTTAGCTAGTCGTTTGAGCATTTGATCATTGAAAGGTAAAGGAAAGTGATCTTTATAAGTGGATTTATTTAACTTTCTATAGTTGATGCACATTCTCCACCCGGAGTGAGTTTGTTGCGCTACAGATTCTCCTTTAGCGTTACTGACAATTGTAACACCTCCTTTCTTAGGTACGATATTATGATATGGTGGAAGAACTGACTTGATATTTTTCCTTACGATCGCACTTGTGCGGTTAGCAAGAGTCACCACCGACTTTTCTTTTATCCAAAAGGAAAGGTAAAAAAGCACAGGAAAGACCTTTCGGGATTATTCTCGGGTTCAGGGGGTAGATTATGAAAAGGGAAGGTATTAGCACCCTTTTCATCCATGGTTTTCCACGGGCTCTTAGTTACTCATTTAGATCACTTGCTTTTGATTGTGTGCTTGTGGTGTGGGCTTTGAAAGTATTTTCAAAAATCTCTTTGTAATGGTTCTCGTCTCTATAAGAACGTATACAAAGTTTTGTTTCGAAAAGTGGTTCAAAGATGTGTTTGTGAATCGTGTTTCGAAAAGTATTTTGAAAAGAGGTTTTGCAATGGTTCTCGTCTCTATAAGAACGTATACAAAACGTTTTATCTTTTTGAAATTTTTTTGAAATGAGAGTGTAGGTGTAAAGAGTTTTTGTCGTGAGCAATCGAGTAACTAAGAACGAATCTATCTACTCGAAAGGTCTTAAGTTTTTCTTTTCTTCCTCCTTTTAATGGTGCTATCTGACCATTGATTTGGTAAGAATCCCCACCATTAGATGTGAAGGGACAGGCGCGGATCAATTTTACAATCATTGAAGGCAACTTGTGAGACGCTTTAGCAATTTTCGTAAGGGACGAGATCGTTTTAATCGAAGGCAACATCGAGGGTCATCGAGGGACTACGATATTTGTTTATTAAAGGGTCATTTGCTAAAGCGTCCCATATTCGAGGGACATGATTGTATTTCCGAGGCAACGAGCGAGGTTACCCTAGAAGTGCGCGTGTGAAAAAAGTGTGTTGGTTTCAAGTTATTTTATTCTTTGATTAGGTCATCTAGTAATTGATTTTGAATCTTACCATACACGCCTAATTACTATACAGTATATGGAAAATAGTAAATTGCGAGAATTGAAATTCTACGCTATTACAAAGTGTTCGGGAATGGGGGTACAATTTTTACACATGGGGATGAATCAAATGGGATAGAAATGTCCAAATATCAAACAATACAACCAAATCGAAATTTGTGAGATTTAATTAAAGCTATGATAATTCATGAAAATAATCAACAAAGTATGAGATGAAATGTTAAGTACTTACATAAAAAGAGAAAGATAAAACCTATTCTAAAAAAAATTGATCAAATTAAAATCTTTATATTTTTTTTGTATTTTATTAATTATGTAAATAATTAATAAGAAAGAAAACAAACTAAATTAATAATTTTTTTGGTGTTTTATTAAATGTAAAGATTAATAAAAAAAGTTTATAAACACGGAAAATGATAAAAGTTAATTATAAAAAAAAACCTAAATCAATTTAATAAAAATATTTTGAGTTTTATTTAGCATTTTGCAAAACAAATAAAATATAAGAAGAAAAAACAAAAAAAGAAAGAAATATGGGCTTAAGGAAATTTAGGGATGTTAGGCCCAAAAGAAAATAGTTGTGTTTGCTGTTACAAAACAAAGCCAGAGGGGGGTGTACCCAGCAACGGCATATGGGCTTATGGGATTTACAAAACAAAACGGCCCAAGTTTCATAAACTGTTTAGTTGTTTGATTAAGGGAAACAAATGAAATTAGGGTTCTAAGGGCCCCTTTGTTCACAGCGGCGCCGCTCATCTCCTTCTCTTAATCTCCGTATCGGTCTTTGCTCATATTGATGGAACCTCTAAATCTCTCACTAACCATCCCTGTTTCGCAAGCAAAGTCGCTCTCTCCATCTTTATCTTACCATGATTCGTGTTTTCTAAAAACCCTAAGTTCGGATTTCCCTAAAAGCGACGAAATTGGTTCGTCTGATCTTCCCCCCCAACTCTCAGTTGCCAGAACGCCTCCTCTCTTGCCTCCCTAATTGAGTTTCAGTGGTTTTTTTCTTGAAAAGGTGAAGTTCTGTTCTTATTAAAGCTTGAACGATTTTGTTGGTGTTTGTCATGTTATGTTTTTTTCTGCTAATGAAACTTGTTATCCATTGAAATGCAGGAAAAGTTCATACCTGTTGAAATTCTTTCTATGAAATGAGAAAGGGATGGAGAGACTGAAGATGGCACTTCTTGGTGGCCGGAGCTGCACGGGGGGCGGAGATGAGGATACCGCCTTGGTGCTTCTGACTCGTTGGTAACTCTTTTCTTCATGTGTTTAAAATTTTGGCTTTTGGTTGGTTTGAGACTTTGACAGGTTTTTGCTTTTGTTAATGGTTCTAATTTCTCAGTTTAAGATTTGTGCTTTGTTGGCTTTGTTACAGTTTTGGTTTGAGGATGGCTAATGGTTGTTTGTATTTTCTTTGGTTCAGGTTGGTTGATGATGGTTCTTGAGGTTTTGTGATGGCTACTGTGTTTTTGGTTTTGTGGATTTGTTACTTATCTTGTTTTTACTGTTGTTACTGGTTTGGTTTGAGAGTTATGTTCTGGTTTTTTCAGCCTGTGAAACTCTTGTAGGTTTGGTTGATGGTGGGATGCTTTTACTGTTTTTTGTTGTTTTAGTTTTAGGCCTTTGGAGCTTTGGTTTTGGATGTGTTGATGGTTTGGCAGTTTTTTGGATTTGGTTACAGTTTGATAGTGGTTCTGTAAGCTTGAGGCTTGAGACTTGAGACTTGTGTTCTGTTTTTTGGGGGTTAACATGTTTTGTTGAGTTTGTTGATAGCTGACTCTGTTTTTTGGTTTTTTATCAGGTTTGATGAGTTTGACCGTTTCTTTGTATTTGATGATGATTCTGTTTTATGATGGTTCAAATTTGAGACTTTTGGTTTTTGGAGGTTTTGGAAGTTTGACAGGTTTTTGAAAATTGGAGACTTGTTTCAAGTTTTTGAGTTTGATAAAATGTTTCTATCCTCCTTTGCTTGAGAGTTTTATTTACTGTTATATTGGTGTTTCTTCTGTTGAATTCCTATTCAAAATGGTGGGAAACCCACCAATTGAATATTTTCAGTATATTGCTCCTATGCCCTTTTTGTTGCAGTTTTGTTTTCTAGTAACTTCTATGCAACTTGTGACAGGCAAGGCAGCAGGGCTGTGCATCCCAATAACCTAGGTGACTTCTTTCCTCTCTTATCTCTCAATGACTATAGGAAAGCAAATTGCTTTTTGCCCCTTTTTCCAATTCTAAAAAGTTTGCAATGAAAAATGGAAAATGATGAATTATGCTTCTTGAACAAGCTTTTGCTTATTTGACTTAGCTTATTATATTGCCATACTTCTGCTTTGCTGCCTGCTCTAGCTTATGCTGTTTGTTGTTTGCTATATTGCTGCCTTGTTTTTGTTGTCTAATTTGTGCCGCCGTTTGGTTCAGTTTTGCTGTTTGGTTCAGTTTTGCTGTTTGCTTGGACAACTTGCTGGCCTTTGTTTGAACAGTTTTGCTTGCCTCTTGTTTGGACAGTTTTTGCTGTTTGTTTGGTTCTGTTTGCAATATTTGTTTGGGCAATTTTGCAGCATCTCTTTTGGACAGTTTGTAGCATTTCTTCTTTCTTTCTTTTTGTGAACCAAGAAGAATAATTTTCTTGTGATTTGCAAATAGTGGAAATAAATTATGATGCATAATGGCATTCTGATTCCACTTTGCAAACTTTAATGATGAATAACATTTAAAATCTCTGTTCATGCCCAAATGATTTTGTACTAATCATTTTTATTTCTTTCATTTTCATGTGAGAAAAATGGATATGACAAAGCAAGGAAGGCAAGAAACTCTGGGGCAAGCAAGGAGGTCTTGGAGATAAGCAAAGGAACTTCAGTCAAACTTAGACATAGATTAATTCTCCTAGGCCAATCAAGCATTTAGATTTTCTTTGTAATTTATAAAAAACATTCTTGTATTGTATCCAACAATTGTACTAATTTATCTTTTAAATACAATAAGTTGTAAAACATAGAGTATTTAAAAGAACAAATTATTTTGTAGCAATGTCTGAAAATTGGAGAAAGTCTTATGAAATATTCTGGTGTTAATTGAAATCCTTTACTGACAATAACTTGTAATTTTCTCTTCGCATCCTAACTGATTCTTAAAGATTCCCAATCAAGATACTTAAAACAAAATGCTCCAGTCTGGTAACTTACATTCCAAGTAATCCCAATAACTATGTAACTGCATTCCAAACAAACACACACTGTATATTCCATTTCCTGACCAAGCAAATGTTTTAAAAGAACCAAATCATCTGGTTAACCTGGATTAAATAATCATGAGTGTCCTACATGACAGTCTTAAATTCTATCTCTTGTCCCAAACAACCATGCCTTGAGAACAAACATTGTCTTTTCAATAAACTTGAGAAAGCATGAAGACCTGTGAAAGCCAATTGGATCTTTGAGAATTCATTTCTTTTGAGAATTGCAAGAAAAACCCTAATTGCTGGTTTACTGCCACAGAAGAAAATCTGTCTGGTCGATTCCTGAGCCAACTTGAATATCTGAGAAACCCTAGGGTTGTGTTTTCTATGAAAAATGGGAGGGAAAATTTTGGGGTACAACAGCTGCCCCTGTTCAATCTTCTTGAACCTGAAGAGTTAGATTGGCGAGTTTTGCCGTTCGTGACTCGAAGGTAAAAGATGATTGGACACTAGAGTTCCCATAAATTTGCACTCGACAAAAGTGTAGCTGAGGGAATGGGATAAAGATGCCATTTGGACAGGTGTTAGAATTTTGTTGGAGATGGGCTTGTAGATTCCATCCAAGAATGCTTTGTTGTAAATCGAAAGAATAAGCATCAGAATGGTGTCCGTATTTGGAACGTATCTGAACTTGAATCTGAATAAATACCAGAATGGCGACCGTGTCTGGGGCGCATCTGAACTGTATCTGAAGGATGAACCTGAATAAGCGACAGAATGGCTTCCGTGTCTGTAGCGTATCTGGACTGTATCTTGAAATTTAAATTTGAATAAGTGACAGAATGACTTCCGTGTCTAGAGCGTATATGAACTGTATCGGTGCTTGGAATTTGAATAAGTATCAGGATGGCATCCTTGTCTGGAGCATATCTGTATTGTATCTTGAAATTGAAATCTGAATGAGTAACAGAACAACTTCCGTGTCTGGAGCGTATCTGTATTGTATCTTGACTTTGAATTCTGAATGAGTGACAAAATGACTTCCGTGTCTGGAGTGTGTCTGTACTGTATCGGTACTTGGAATTTGAATAAGTACCAGGATGGCATCCTTGTCTGGAGCGTATCTGAACTGTATCTGAAGTTGAGATCTGAATGAGTGACAGAATGACTTCCGTGTCTAGAGCATATATGTACTGTATCTGAAGTTGAAATCTGAATAAGTATCAGAATGACATCCTTGTCTGGAGTGTATCTGAACTGTATCATGAAATCTTTGAACATTGTTAATGATAGCCGTTAATCTTATCCTGTAAAGGATAAAATGTTAGCTGAAGCACAAAGTTATGATGCATGAAATGCATGACGCAATATATGTACTTTATCAATATTTATGATATATGAATGTAATGTATGTTCATGTAATCTGATTTGCTGTATTGTTGAGGAAAATGACTGCTGCTGAGGATAATAAATCCTGCTGAGGATTCTGTTGTGAGAGTAATGCCATATACTTCTTGAGGAATCTTCTTGGGGAATCCAGAGAGTTTTTAATGACTTCTACTAGGGATTATTGGCGGGAGTCTTTGCTCTATCGAGGAGCAATAAAAAACTCTGTGGGGAAAAGCTTATTCCTATTTGGAAAAAGTTCAGGAATTTCGGTCGTCTGCCACTTTACTGGGGAGTTACCCTAGGTTGGGGTGAAACAAAAGTTAACCATTATCTGGCTGATTTTCAGGCTTCAAGACAAACTTGTTGATGGAACCTGGAGAAACTGGACCATTTCCGCTGTGGGTTGATAGTTTGAAGTTTCGGCTCCGCTGGGGATCTATAGTTCAAAGTTTTGGCTCCGCTGGGGATCTTAATGACGTGCTGTAGGGATTGCTCATGGAATAGACTAAAGATGTTTTCCTAATCTTTCAACCTGTCAGTAATTGTTCTTTTTCATCATGTTTATTTGTAAACAGTAATTATGTTCAAATGCATATGTTCATTAATGAATCATTGGACGTTTTTGCAAATAAAACACAAGTGTAAAGAAAAAGGCAAATAGTTTTCTGTACTTTGAAAGAGATATATTTGTATTTACTTTGAATAAGTATTTTGTACAAAGGAGACAGACATTCTAGTAAGAGGATGGTGTCATAAATAAGAAAAATTTACAAAGAAAGATAGCTATGTGTAATAATCCCATGGGGTTCCCATTATGCTATAGCCTTCATACCTCCGAATATCTTATCCATTTTTTGCTTCGTTCTAAGATGATCGAATTGATCAGAAGCTCCGAGTTTGTCCGTGAAGAGATTGTCCTTAAAGTGATCCGACGAGACATAATCATACGCTTTAATTCCCTAACTTTTGCCTGGACCGCCCTTTCGGGTTTTCGATCCACTGGGAAACCCTTTTTTTTCCCAAGTCGCCGTTTCAGGTTTTCAACTTTGCCGGGTGTACAGATTTTTTTCGTTTTATCCCTAATTTTTGCTCGAACCTTTTTGGTTCGCCGGGATGCCCTTGTTTTGCCTAGGTGTGTCATCCTAGCGGGTCTCTTATGCGTAGTATCTTTTGACTATGTCTGCGTTTGCAGGGTGTGGCAGGTCGTCGCTGTCCATGGTGGTTAAAATCATTGCCCCACCAGAAAAGATGTTCTTGATTACAAATGGTCCTTCATAGGTAGGAGTCCATTTGCCCCTGGGATCACTTTGTGGCAAGATGATGCGCTTGATCACAAGATCTCCAACTTGATACACTTGGCGTCTGACTTTCTTGTTGAAAGCCTTAATCATCGGCTTTTGATACATCTGACCATGGCAAACAGCAGTAAGTCTCTTCTCGTCAATTAAGTTCAACTGATCAAGTCGGGTTTGAATCCAATCGTCTTCACTCAAACCTGCATCCTTCATGATTCTTAAAGAGGGGATCTGGACCTTAATAGATAAAACAGCCTCCATGCCATAAACTAAAGTATAGGGTGTTTCCCCAGTTGAAGTACGAGCCGTGGTACGGTACCCGTGGAGAGCAAACGGTAGCATCTCATGCCAGTCCTTGTAGGTGACTGTCACTTTTTGTATGATCTTTTTGATGTTTTTGTTCGCATCTTCGACAACACCATTCATCTTTGGCCGATAGGGAGACGAATTGTGATGTTGAATTTTGAACTATTCGCACAAGGCGGTGATCATAGTATTGTTAAGGTTTGTATTATTATCAGTGATGATCCTTTCGGGGATACCGTACCGACATATAAGGTTTTGCTTGATGAAGCAGGCAACAACATTCTTAGTAACGAATGCGAAGGAAGATGCTTCGACCCACTTTGTGAAGTAGTCAATGGCCACTAGAATGAAGCGGTGTCCATTGGAGGCTGTAGGCTTGATCTCCCCAATCATATCGATTCCCCACATAACGAAGGGCCAAGGAGCTGTTAAGACATTTAGAGGAACTGGAGGAACGTGCACCTTGTCTGCATAGATTTGACATTTATGGCAGGTTCAGGAGTGTTGATAGCAGTCTGCTTCCATGGTAGACCAATAGTAGCCTACCCGTAGAATCTTCGTCGCCATCGTATTCCCGCTAGAGTGAGTGCTAAAGGTACCTTCATGCAGTTCAGCCATAATCCTTTTAGCCTCAGCCATGTCCACACAACGGAGTAGAATAGAATCATGATTACGCTTGTACAGGATGCCATTACTCAGGAAGAACTTAGCTGAGAATATCCTTAAGAACTTTTTGTCATTGACTGAAGCTCCTTCAGGATATTCTTGAGCCTCGAGATACCTTCTGACTTCATGAAACCAAGGCTGGTCCACTACTTCTTCGGTATTAATCTCGTGACAATGTGCAGGTTCGTCCATTCGTTCAATGGTGATTTGGGGAGCCTCATTATCCCAATTAAGTTTAAACATGGATGAAATTATAGCTAGAGCATCTGCTAGCTGATTTTCTTCTCGCGGGAAGTGCTCGAAGGTAATCTGCTCGAAATGTGGTAACAATGTCAAGACATGTTCGTTGTAAGGGATGAGGTTTGGATGCTTAGTATCCCATTCTCCTTTGATCTGACTGATGACCAAAGCTGAATCTCCAAACACAACCAAAGATTTGATTCCCAGGTCTATAGCAGCCTTGAGACCAAAGATGCAGGCTTCGTACTCTGCCATGTTGTTCGTACAGTTGAAGTAAAGTCTGGAAGTGAAAGGAGTATGACATCCTTATGGAGATATAAGCATAGCACCGATACCGTTGCCAAGTGCATTGGAGGCACCATCAAAGTACAGGGTCCATCGGGATCCTTGTTCAGGTCCGTCATATGGTCTGAATTCTTCAACGTTGTCCAATGTCATGATGTCTTCGTCAGGGAAGTCAAACTTTATGGATTGATAATCTTCTACTGCTTGAAGGGCCAGATGATCAGCTAGCACACTGCCCTTTATAGCTTTTTGGGTCGTGTACTGTATATCGTATTCCGTTAGGATCATCTTCCATCTAGCTATCCTTCCAGACAAAGCAGGTTTTTCGAAGATGTATTTGATCAGATCCATCTTAGATATCAACAAAGTGGTATGAGTCAACATGTACTGCCTTAGCCGACGAGCAGCCAATACTAAGCGCAACAAGTTTTATCGAGCAGTGAATATCTTGTTTCACAGTCGGTAATCTTTTTGATAAGGTAATAAATGGCATGCTCTTTTCGGCCAGACTCATCATGCTGCCCCAGTACGCACCCCATTGATGTCTCTAAGACGGTCAGGTACATGATTAGCAGTCTTCCTTCGACGGGTGGCATCAAAACAGGAGGTTCTAGCAAATACTCTTTGATTCTGTCAAAAGCAATCTGGCATTCGTCATTCCATCTGACTACCTGATCTTTCTTCAACAGCTTAAAGATTGGCTCACAGGTAGATGTTAAGTGAGAAATGAACCTATCAATGTAGTCTAGGCGTCCTAAGAAACCTCTGACTTCCTTCTCAGTGCGAGGAGTAGGAATTTCTTGTATAGGTTTGACTTTGGCAGGATCAACCTCGATGCCTTTGTTGCTGACAATGAAACCTAAGAGCTTACCGGACCGGACTCCAAATGTGCACTTGTTAGGGTTTAACCTTAGCTTGTACTCCTTCAACCTGACAAACAGCTTTTGCAAGTGATCAAGGTGTTCTTCTTCAGTTTGTGATCGGGCTATCATGTCATCTACGTAGACCTCTATCTCATGATGTATCATATCATGAAACAAAGCTACCATGGCGCGTTGATAGGTTGCCCCGACATTCTTCTGCCCGAATGGCATCACTTTGTAGCAGAACGTACCCCACTGTGTAACAAAATTAGTTTTCTCCATGTCCTCAGGTGCCATTTTGATCTGGTTGTAACCTGAAAATCCATCCATGAAAGAAAATACCTTGTGCTGAGTTGTATTGTCAACCAGGACGTCGATGTGTGGAAGTGGAAAATAATCTTTAGGGCAGGCCCTGTTTAAGTCTCTGTAATCCACACACATCCGTACTTTACCGTCCTTTTTTGGCACAGGAACAATGTTAGCAACCCATTGAGGATAGGAAGTAACAGCCAGAAATCCAGCATTGAACTGCTTCATAAATTCTGCTTTGATCTTTTCTGACATGTAAGGTCTCATGCGGCGAACTTTTTGTTTCACCGATGGACAGTCTTCTCTAGTGGGTAGACGGTGTACCACAATGTCTGTATTGAGTCCCGACATGTCTTCGTATGACCAGGAAAAGATCTCAACATAATCATGCAACAACTGAATTAGGCGCTCCTTGACACTCGATTCTAGATTGGAACCCACTCTGATTTCCTTTCTGTCTTCCTCAGTAACCAAGTTGATTGTATCCAATAGCTCCTCGTGAGGCAGAATAGCCCTTTCCTCTTGTTGTAGAAGTCTAGCCAATTCCCCTGGCACCTCACAATCTTCCTCACCTTCGTATTCGGCTTAGTAGACCAGATCTTCAGAGTCACTGAAGGCCATAGCCGAATTGTTACCCATGGAATCCGGAAAGGAACGGTACCTGCATTTGTGAGTGTGGGTGTGTGTAAGGGTATAGCCACCTTTAAACAAATAAAATGTAAAAAGAAAGACAATGAACACAAAAGTTTATATGTGAAAACATCCATGATTCATTAAATGGCATATGAAGATGAAAAATAAAAACCCTTACAAATGGACCTTTGTGCCTCGGGTAAGACACAAGGCTAAAAGTGTACGAAATGTTTGAGAATTATTACAAGCCAACATAAATGTTTGAAAGATAAATTACTGCGGTATGAAAGTAATCGGAACAAAGTCTTTTACTTCCCAGTTGCACAGTCCTCCGTCAACAGTTGGAAATATCTAATCTTCCAAGCTACCTTCCTCTTCACTATCCTCTAGAGAATTGACTCCTTGGTGGATGATCTTCACTGGTGGCCCTTCAGCATGGGCGCGGCGCACAGCCTTTTGAGCAGATGAAGTGAACCCCACGCCAAATTTGTCTGATTTGTAGGGAAAGTTTGGAAGCTGACCCCATATGGTGGATCTGCCTTCTTCCACCACTGCCCTTGCATCTTTTAGAGAAGACATCCGAGGTGGAGGTCTTGTGATCATAGGAGTTGAGGATACTGCCTTGGTCGCTGCTATTTCCTGAGAAACTTCTTTAAAATGTTGGAAAGAGGTTTTAATGAATTCTCCATCCAATTCTACACATCGAAAAGAATTTAGATGACTAATCATGTATTCCTCCTCCCCATGGACAATTATGATTTTCCCTTGGACGAGATACTTCAGCATCTGATGCAGTGTGGAAGTGACAACTCCGGCATTGTGAATCCAGGGGCGTCCCAATAGACAAGAGTAAGAAGGACATATGTCCATCACGTAGAATGTTGAATTGAACGTCTGGGTACCCACCTTGATTGGGATGTCCACCTCTCCATGGAACATCCTTTTAGAGCCTTCGAAAGCTCTCACAATGATATTGCTGGGTTTCAGAGTTAGGAATTCACAATCCAACCTATCCAAGGATTTCTTCGGCAAGACATTTAAAGACGATCCAGTATCAACCAAGACATGGGCTAGGGTCGTCCCCCTACACTCCACCGAGACATGTAGTGCATCGTTGTGTTTTCTCCCTTTGGAGGTTAAGTCAGCATCGAAGAAACCCAGGCCATTTTTAGCTGTCAGGCTGGCCACACACTCTTGGAATTGATCAGCCGAAGTCTCTTGCGGCACATGGGTTGTCTTCAGAAATTTTACCAAAGCTTTAGCATGTGCCTCAGAGAAAAGCAGCAATGCTAACATAAAGATTTTGGAGGGGGTCTGCCCCAGTTGTTTGACCACATCATAATCACTTTTCTTAATGATCCTCATGATTTCTTCCATCTCCTTCTTGGATGTCTCAGTAATAGCTAGCGGTTGAGCCTTCGTCAAGACAGGCTACTCTTGAACATTCTTTCCTTTATTCTCAGCAGCGGAAGTAGGGATAGGAATTGAATTGTCATTGTTGGTAGGTACACTTGCAGGTGTAATCACTGGTACATATGTAATCTTCGGAATGGCCACGGGTCCAAAGACTGCTGTTGAAGGAGAAATCTCTGGAGAAAAGATTCTTCCACTACAGGTAACCTTGCTTATTCCGGGAATGTTACTGATGTCGAAATTGTCCTCTTCGGAGCTTTCCTCTTCGGCAGTCTGTTCAATCTGTTTGACACCATGGTAGTAGATTTCTCCACCATAGTTCCATGGTACTGTTTTATCTAATTTGTATGGGGTTGGCCCGAGCATTGTTATCTTCAACGGAGCAGTCATAGGAGCGGATGTAATACTAACGGGTTTTTTACGAACCCTGGAAGGATTGGCGTATATGGTTGTTATTGAAACTTCTGGAACTGGAATGGGTGAAATAAGAGCTTTCTCAAACAAAATTTCCTGGTTATCAATCAGTTGTTGGATACCCTTGTTCAATAGAGGGCAGTCAAATAATGAGGACATGCAAGTATGGCAATCTTGGTCACAACCTGGGAACACCCCAACTTTCAACAAATTCAACTTGATGGTTAGGAGAGGAGTCAGTAAATCATCCACGGTGTCAACAAGTAAGTTTTCCTCAACAGCACTGGCATTGTGTCCATGCCTAGGCATTGGATCGGAGATAACATTCGGTTTCTCAGGAGCTTCAAATTCAACCTCCTTTGCGTCTATCAGATCCTGAATCTTGTTCTTCAGAGCCCAACAGTTGTTGGTGTCATGCACTGGACTCTCTGAATGATAAGCGCACCTGGCGTTCGGATGGTAGTGCGTAAAAGCATTATTGGGATTTTTAGAGGCCTCTTTCAGCATAACCAAATTCAACTTTAGGAGATGTGGTAGGACTTGTGCAGGAGTCATGTTTATCTTGGTGAATTGCCTTACTGGCCTTTCCACCCTTTGCTGATTGTTTTTATGCTGATCATTCCTCGGCTGATTGTTTCTTGGATGGTCTGATGCAGACTTTTGAATCATAACGGCCCCCACCGTTGATCGGCGATCGTTTCTTCCCTGATAGACAGCCGACACTTCCTTCTTTCCTATGAAGGGCTTTTTTACAGCAGTAGAGATAGACGCGTCTTTCTGAATTTTCCCGATTCTTATGCCGACTTCTATCCTCTCACCAGTTAAAATCAACTAAGTAAACCCCGCAGAGGAGCTTCCAATCAGATGATTAAAGAATGGTCCTGACAGAGTTCCTAGAAACATGTCCACTGGCTCCCTTTCAGATAAATGTGGTTGCACCCTTCCGGCTAAATCCCTCCACTTTTGGGCGTAGTCTTTGAATCCCTCATTAGACACCATGGCCATACTCTGGAGTTGAGTACGGGTTGGTGCCAAGTCGGCATTGTATTGATACTATTTATAGAAGGCGACTGCCAAGTCTTCCCAATTATGCACATCAGACCTCTCCAACTGGTAAAACTAATCAAGTTGCGTTCATGACAAACTGTCCTGGAAAAAGTGAACCCACAAATCTTTGTCAGCAGAATGCGGTTGAATTTTCCTGACATAAGATATTAGGTGAATCTTGGGAGAAGACACCCCATTGTACTTGGCAAATAGTGGCACTTTAAACTTTGGAGGGATTACTATTCCAGACACCAAACCTAACTCCTCAAAGTCCAGCCCCGGTACTCTCTGCACTTCCATAGCAGCTAGACACTCTTCCAAGTTTTTGTATTTGTCATCGGCCAGAGGGTATTATTGTTCAGCGTAGTCCTCTTCTTCCTCTTCTTCAGCTTCAGAATCTGAAGGCACTGCAATCTCTTTACCGTTTCTTTCCCCTTCCTCAGAGGTTGATGGAAAATCCAAGGCCCTTCTGGCTTGTCCTTCAAACCTTCTGCCCATGGTAGTCACACCAGCTCGCTTCTTCTTCTTTTTCTATTTATCTTTCTCTAGCAGAGTCTTGAGCTCCTCCTGCCCCTTGCCCAAGGTCAAGAGTAGCTGTTCAAATTGTGAATTCTGAGCTTGCAAGTCTTTAACCGTTTGTTCAAGATCCATGTTGCTGAAATAAACAGCAGAGGGATGAGGAAACTTCTTACAAAGACCTGTTTATGCATATGATGAATGATATGTATTCATGTAATGCTTTCAAGGATTTAAAAAAAAATTCAAATTTGTGTCAAACAAAAAGGAACAAACGTTATATTAATAAAATAGAATTTGTTTACATCAATGCCCCTAGGGCAAAATAGTACAAAATTCTAAGATAAAAAGACGTTGCGCATCCTCTTTGGCGCAATGTAGGTGTTGAGAGTCTTCTCTTCGTGAAGTAACCAAGTGAGTTCTAAAACCTTCTTCTCGCTTGCGTAGAATTGGGTTTCAAAAGTATCGTGTTCTCCCTTGAGCTGTATCTAACTCCTTTGTAGATCTTCGAGTGATGTTGGCATGTCAAGATGTAGGAGGGTGTATGGAACCTCTCCATCCTTAACAGGCTCTATAATCACTGGGAGAATGGAGGGGTAAGACATCATAAGACTTTGGGCGCGGGTTCGTACCCATTTGAGGTAAGGTTCAAGGGGGATGGAATTCTTGTGTCCCAAGGTCTTACCGTCTACCTTGTTAGGCATCCTCCAAGCTCGGATGAACCTTTGATGAAGTCCTTGATTATCGTTGTCGAAGTCGAAAACCAAGCTTTGAATCAGCATGTCATGTGGGCCATCCCTTCTGGCATAACCAAACTGTCTTAGAGCCAAGCAGGGGTTGTAGGTGATGCCTCCCCTAATTCCAAGTAGAGGGACATTAGGGAATTCTCCACAACGGTCAACAATGATAACATTCTCTTTGGTTCGAGAACACCAATGAATATCTGAATGTAAGAGTCATCAATCGTTGTGACCACCTCAAACCTTGTTCATTCTTCAAGACTGATTGGGGAAGATGAGAAATAAACCATCTTGCTAGAAGAGTAGTGCAACACATGAGAACACCTCTTTTCCTCATTGTACGAGTGTGAAAAGAGTGTAAGATATCCCCCAGTAATGTGGGCACTGGATTGCGTGACATGAAAATCTTGACAGCACTTACATCTATAAGCTGGTCAGGGTTTGGTAATAAGACCATCCCATAGATAAGAAGAGCTATAATCTCCTCAAAAGCTTGTAGTTCCAAGGAATTCCAACAGTCTTGGGCCTTCTCAAACAGGAACTTTGCCAAGAAGCCTTTAACACCACTTCTAGTTTCCCAATGACCTATGACATCAGATGGTTGCAAGTGCAAGGCTTGAGCAACATCTTCAGGCTTTGGATCTCTTTTCGTACTGTTGAAAGGTAGTTGACTTAGAATAGGGATCCTTAAGAGTTGAGGAAATTCCTCCAAAGTGGGCACAAGCTGGTAGTCAGGAAATGTGAAGCAGTGATGCAAGGGGTCAAAGAACTGGAAGAGAACATTCATCATGTCTTCCTCTGTGTTGGAAGTGACTAAGTTGAGAAGACGACCATGCCTCTCGGTGAATAGAGAGTTATCAGGAATCCTTGAATCTAGCTCCTTGAGTTATGGAGGAATTCTTACAAGGTTGACCTGGATAGTTTTCCTGCAAAGTGAATCCATAGCCTACAAAACAAGAACAAAGATGAATTTCCAAAATCCTTGAAATGGTTAGTGGATGAAAATGATGCTTCATGATGTTCATGATGTTATGCACAAGTATATATGTACAAGAAAATCACACAAGTTCCTAGTTTAGGCTTGCATGGGGTTTCATAGGTAAGTACCCTCTTGAAGTTTAGTTGGCTCAACCTGTCCTAGAAATAGTAACCGGTTTCTAAGGAGTTCAATATCACTGGATTGTTTTCTGTGTTCATAGTTTCAGTTTAAGCCTCTTTACTGGCGACCGAAATATCCCAAGAAAACAACCCTCAATGAGTGTAGTATCGAGTATCTACCAACTTCGGACTGCACCAAAGCCGGTCATCTCACTACATCCTAAAAGGCCAAGATGGTCAAGTAAAGGTTCTAAGAGTCCATTAGTGCTTCATGACATCGCTCAGCGGCCCCGTATTCTCTTTGATTGACTCAAAGGCTACCGGTACCCACAAATATGTTGCACTAATATAGCTATTGCTTAGACCGTATCGTTATACCCCATACAGTTTTCATAATGTATTGCTATTTACCTATTATGTTTCCCTAAATACGGGTGGAGGATTCAAACCCAAACAATAGAACCAAAGTGTAAAGCAAACAAGGCAAACAATTGTAAGCAAATAAAGGTGATCTAAACCCTAAGGTAACCCCACTTTTATAATTTTCCCCAGCAGAGTCGCTAGCTCTGTGATACGGTGGGAGAACTGACTTGATCTTTTACGTTTCGATCGCACTTGTGCGGTTAGCAAGAGTCACCACCGACTTTTCTTTTATCCAAAAGGAAAGGTAAAAAAGCACAGGAAAGACCTTTCGAGATTATTCTCGGGTTCGGGGGGTAGATTATGAAAAGGGAAGGTATTAACGCCCTTTTCATCCATGGTTTTCCATGGGCTCTTAGTTACTCATTTTGATCACTTACTTTTGATTGTGTGCTTGTGGTGTGAGCTTTGAAAGTATTTTGAAAAATCTCTTTGTAATGATTCTCGTCTCTATAAGAACGTATACAAAGTTTTGTTTTGAAAAGTGGTTCAAAGATGTGTTTGTGAATCGTGTTTCGAAAAGTATTTTGAAAAGAGGTTTTGCAATGGTTCTTGTCTCTATAAGAACGTATACAAAACGTTTTATCTTTTTGAAAATGTTTTGAAATGAGAGTGTAGGTGTAAAAAGTTTTTGTCGTGAGCAAGCGAGTAACTAAGAACGAATCTATCTACTCGAAAGGTCTTAAGTTTTTCTTTTCTTCCTCCTTTTAATGGTGCTATCTGACCATTGATTTGGTAAGAAGCCCCACCATTGGATGTGAAGGGACAGGCGTGGGTCAATTTTACAATCATTGAAGGCAACTTGTGAGACGCTTTAGCAATTTTCGTAAGGGACGAGATCGTTTTAATCGAAGGCAACATCGAGGGTCATCGAAGGACTATGATCTTTGTTTATTGAAGGGTCATTTGCTAAAGCGTCCCATATTCGAGGGACATGATTGTATTTTCGAGGCAACGAGCGAGGTTACCCTAGAGGTGCGCGTGTGAAAAAAGTGTGTTGGTTTCAAGTTATTTTATTCTTTGATTAGGTCATCTAGCGATTGATTTTGAATCTGACCATACACGCCTAATTAATATACAATATATGGAAAACAGTAAATTGCGGGAATTGAAATTCTACGCTATTACAAAGTGTTCGGGAATATGGGTACAATTTTTACACATGGGGATGAATCAAATGGGATAGAAATGTCCGAATATCAAATAATACAACCAAATCGAATTTTGTGAGATTTAAATAAAGCTACGATAATTCATGAAAATAATCAACAAAGTATGAGATGAAATGTTAATTACTTACATAAAAAGAGAAAGATAAAACCTATTCTAAAAAAAATTGATCAAATTAAAATCTTTATATTTTTTTTGTATTTTATTAATTATGTAAATAATTAATAAGAAAGAAAACAAACTAAATTAATAATAATTTTTTGGTGTTTTATTAAATGTAAAGATTAATAAAAAAATATTTTATAAACAGGGAAAATGATAAAAGTTAATTAAAAAAAAAACCTAAATCAATTTAATAAAAATATTTTGGGTTTTATTTAGCATTTTGCAAAACAAATAAAATATAAGAAGAAAAAACAAAAAAAGAAAGAAATATGGGCTTAAGGAAATTTAGGGATGTTAGGCCCAAAAGAAAATAGTTGTGTTTGCTGTGACAAAACAAAGCCAGAGGGGGGTGTACCCAGCAATGGCATATGGGCTTATGGGATTTACAAAACAAAACGGCCCAAGTTTCATAAATTGTTTAGTTGTTTGATTAAGGGAAACAAATGAAATTAGGGTTCTAAGGGCCCCTTTGTTCACAGCGGCGCTGCTCATCTCCTTCGCTTAATCTCTGTATCGGTCTTTGCTCATATTGATGGAACCTCTAAATCTCTCTCTAACCATCCCTGTTTCACGAGAAAAGTCGCTCTCTCCATCTTTATCTCACCATGATTCGTGTTTTCTGAAAACCCTAAGTTCGGATTGCCCTAAAAGCGACGAAATTGGTTCGTCTGATCTTCCCCCCCATGATTCGTGTTTTCAGTGGTTTTTTTCTTGAAAAGGTGAAGTTCTGTTCTTATTAAAGCTTGAAATATTTCGTTGGTTTTTGTCATGTTATGTTTTTTTTTGTTAATCAAACTTGTTATCCATTGAAATGCAGGAAAAGTTCATACCTGTTGAAATTCTTTCTGTGAAATGAGAAAGGGATGGCGAGACTGAGGACGGCGCTCCTTGGTGGCCGGAGCTGCACGGGGGTGGGGGTGGGGGGGGGGGGGGGGGGTGGGGGGAAGAGATGAGGATAATGCCTTGGTGCTTCTGACTCGTTGGTAACTCTTTTCTTCCTGTGTTTGAAATTTTGGCTTTTGGTTGGTTTGAGACTTTGACAGGTTTTTGCTTTTGTTAATGGTTCTGATTTCTCAGTTTGAGATTTGTGTTTTGTTGGCTTTATTACAGTTTTGGTTTGAGGATGGCTACTGGTTCTTTGTATTTTCTTTGGTTCAGGTTGGTTGATGATGGTTCTTGAGGTTTGGTGATGGCTACTGCGTTTTTGGTTTTGTGGATTTGTTACTGATCTTGTTTTTACTATTGTTACTGGTTTGGTTTGAGACTTGTGTGTTCTACTTTTTTCAGCCTGTGAAACTGTTCTAGGTTTGGTTGATGGTGGGATGCTTTTACTGGTTTTTTTTTGTTTTGGTTTTAGGCCTTTGGAGCTTTGGTTTTGGATGTGTTGATGGTTTGGCAGTTTTTTGGATTTGGTTATAGTTTGATGGTGGTTCTGTGAGCTTGAGGCTTGAGACTTGAGACTTGTGTTCTATTTTTTGGGGGTTAACAAGTTTTGTGGAGTTTGTTGATAGCTGACTCTATTTTTTGGTTTTTTTATCAGGTTTGATGAGTTTGACCGTTTCTTTGTATTTGATGATGATTCTGTTTTATGATGGTTCAGATTTGAGACTTTTGGTTTTTGGAGGTTTTGGAAGTTTGAAAGGTTTTTGAAAATTGGAGACTTGTTTCATGTTTTTGAGTTTGATAAAATGTTTCTATCCTTATTTGCTTGAGAGTTTTGTTTACTGTTATATTGGTGTTGCTTCTGTTGAATTCCTATTCAAAATGGTGGGAAACCCACCAATTGAATATTTTCAGTATATTGCTCATATGCCCTTTTTGTTGCAGTTTTGTTTTCTAGTAACTTCTATGTAATTTGTGACAGGTAAGGCAGCAGGGCTGTGCATCCCAATAACCTAGGTGACTTCTTTCCTCTCTTCTCTCTCAATGACAATAGGAAAGCAAATTGCTTTTTGCCCCTTTTTCCAATTCTGAAAAGTTTGCAATGAAAAATTGAAAATGATGAATTATGCTTCTTGAACAAGCTTTTGCTTATTTGACTTAGCTTATTATATTGCCATACTTCTGCTTTGCTGCCTGATCTAGCTTATGCTGTTTGTTGTTTGCTATATTGCTTCCTCGTTATTGTTGTCCAATTTGTGCTGCTGTTTGGTTCAGTTTTGCTGTTTGGTTCAGTTTTGCTATTTTCTTGGACAGCTTGCTGGCCTTTGTTTGGACAGTTTTGCTTGCCTCTTGTTTGGACAATTTTTTCTGTTTGTTGTTTACCATATTGCTGTTTGTTTGGTTCTGTTTTTTGGACAGTTTGTAGCATTTCTTCTTTCTTTCTTTTTGTGAACCAAGAAGAATAATCTTCTTGTGATTTGCAAATATAGGAAATAAATTATGATGAATAATGGCATTCTGATTCCAGTTTGCAAACTTTAATGATGAATAACATTTAAAATCTCTGTTCATGCCCAAATGATTTTGTACTAATCATTTTTCTTTCTTTCATTTTCATGTGAGCAAAATGGAGATGACAAAGCAAGGAAGGCAAGAAACTCTGGGGAAAGCAAGGAGGTCTTGGAGATAAGCAAAGGAACTTCAGTCAAACTTAGGCATAGATTAATTCTCCTAGGCCAATCAAGCATTTATATTTTCTTTGTAATTTAGAAAAAAACATTCTTGTATTGTATCCAACAATTGTACTAATTTATATTTTAAATACAATAAGTTATAAAACATAGAGTATTTAAAAGAACAAATTATTTTGTAACAATGTCTGAAAGTTGGAGAAAGTCTTATGAAATATTCTGGTGTCAATTGAAATCCTTTACTGACAATAACTTGTAATTTTCTCTTCGCATCCTAACTGATTCTTAAAGATTCCCAATCAAGATATTTAAAATAAAATGCTCCAGTCTGGTAACTTACATTCCAAGTAATCCTAATAACTATGTAACTGCATTCCAAACAAACACGCACTGTATATTCCATTTCTTGACCAAGCAAATGTTTTAAAAGACGC
Source organism: Vicia faba (assembly GCA_948472305.1). Taxonomy (NCBI): domain Eukaryota; kingdom Viridiplantae; phylum Streptophyta; class Magnoliopsida; order Fabales; family Fabaceae; genus Vicia; species Vicia faba. The sequence continues at coordinate 535,799,290 of OX451735.1, read as the reverse complement.
AAATCATCTGGTTAACCTGGATTAAACAATCATGAGTGTCCTACATGATAGTCTTCAATTTTATCTCTTGTCCCAAACAACCATGCCTTGAGAGCAAACATTGTCTTTTCAGTAAACCTGAGAAAGCATGAAGACCTGTGAAAGCCAATTGGATCTTTGAGAATTCATTTCTTTTGAGAATTGCAAGAAAAACCCTAATTGCTAGTTTACTGCCACATAAGAAAATCTGTCTGATCGGTTCCTAAGCCAACTTGAATATCTGAGAAACCCTAGGGTTGTGTTTTCTATGAAAAATGGGAGGGAAAATTTTGGGGTACAATAGACATGTACTGGGCTAACCCATTTACTGTCGGATATTGGGTATACGATTCCTGCTTCTAATAGCTTTTCTACTTCCTTTTTGACTACATCGCTCAGAATGGGATTGATTCTCCTTTGATGTTCCCTAGAGGTTTTAAAATCTTCCTCCAACATAATACGGTGCATGCAAATAGAAGGGATTATTCCTTTTAGATTTGAGATGTTATATCCTACAGATGTTTGGTATTTTCTTAGGAAATATAATAATTTTTCAGTTTCTATTTGCTCTAGGTATGCATTGACTATGACTGGTTGTTCAAGTTCTGTATCTAGGAATTCATATCTTAGGTATTTTGGTAGTGTTTTGAGTTCTATGGCTGGCTTCTTTGAACAAGATATAGGATCAGGAGTTAGAGCTAGGCATTCACTCAGATTGTCATCTTGATATTCAGGGCACCAATTATCATCTTTGAGAATTAGAGGTATAGGAATCTTTAATACCTCCGAATAGGTGGTTTGTTGTTTCTCCAATTCTTTTACGCATTTATCAATTTCATCTAGGAAACAACATGAATCATCGATGGCTAGTGCCTTAAAGAATTTAGACAATATGAATTCAACTTTTTCTTCTCCGACTTCAAAAGTCAGTTTTCCATTTTTAACATCTATTTTGGCTCCTGCAGTGGCTAGGAATGGTCTACCTAATATAATAGGAATATTGGAGTCTTCTTTAATGTCCATGATTATGAAATCAATGGGGATATAGAAATGTCCTATACGTACAAGAACATTTTCTAACATACCTAAAGGAAATTTCACTAATCGATTTGCTAATTTTATAAACATTCTCGTTGGTCTTAGTTCTCCCATGTTGAGTTTCTTGCAAATTGATAAGGGCATTAGACTAATACTGGCTCCTAAATCGCATAGTGCTTTGTCTATGACAAATTTTCCGATTACGCAAGGTATGGAAAAACTACCCGGGTCTTTAAGTTTAGGAGGCATGTTGTTTTGGATTATAGCACTGCACTCAGCAGTGAGCAATACAGTTTCATTATCCTCAAGCTTTTTCTTATTGGATAAGATTTCTTTAAGAAATTTGTTATAGGAGGGCATTTGTGTGATAGCTTTTGTAAAAGGTATGGTAATGTTAAGTTTTTTCAGAAGTTCAACAAATTTCTTGAATTGCCCTATGTTTTTAGACTTAGAAAGTCTTTGAAGATATGGAATTGGTGGTTTATAGGATGGCAGAGGCACATAAGGTTCTTCTTTTTCTACGGCCTCTTCATCACCTTCTTTTTCTACTTCCTTTGGTTCAACTTCTTTCTCAGTTCCTTTTCCATGTTTTTGGTACATGGCTGGGTTCTCGATTCTAGGTTCAGTTGGTCTGCCTAGTTCTGTCCCACTGCAAAGTGTTATGGCATTAGCATGTCCCTTTGGATTTGGTTGGGGTTGTCCTGGAAAAGTTCCAGCTTGAGCAGCTGTAGCTGCTTGCTGTTAAGCCACTTGAGAAATTTGTGTTTCTAACATTTTGTTGTGTATAGCAAGAGCGTCAATCTTATTCGTGAGTTGCTTAATTTGCTCGCTGGTGTGAACATTTTGATTCATGAAATCTTTGTTAGTTTTAGCTTGGGTGGCTACAAAGTTTTCTATCATTATTTAAATGTTGGACTTGCTAGGGATATTCAGAATAGTTGAGACATTTTGGGTGGCTTTCTGAAATCCTGAGGGTGTAGCAGGAGCTTGCCCTGGTGCGTATAAAGCATTGTTTATTTTATATGAGAGGTTTGAATGGTTCTTCCAAACAGGGTTATAGTTATTCCCATAGGGGTTTCCTTGAGCATAGTTTACTTGATCAACTGGTACTCCTGTTGAGATTGGACATTCGGGTGCATTATGCGCGTGAAGTCTGCATAAATCACAGGTTGGAGTTACTGTAGCCACGGTGGCCGCGGGAGTTGTGGTCAAACTTTCTATCTTTTGGGTAAGGGCTTCTACCTTAGCATTAACTTGATCTAAGCTACTAACTTCGTGCATACCGCCTTTCATTTGAGGTTTCTTCATCATGGTTCTATCGCTTCCCCACTGATAATGATTCCGACCCATACTTTCGATAAGTTGATAGGCATTATGGTATGGTTTATCAATCAGTGCACCACCAGCAACTGCTTCAATCGTTAGTCATTTGTTGTACAAGAGACCATTGTAAAAGGTGTGGATAATCAACCATTCCTCTAGACCGTGATGCAGACAGAGTCGCAACATGTCTTTGTATCTTTGCCAAGCTTAGAAAAGAGATTCACTTTCCTTTTGTTTAAAACTGTTGATATTGGCTCTTAGCATAACCGTATTACTCGGAGGAAAATATCGCGCTAGGAAAAGATTCTTCAATTTGTTCCATGTTGTAACGGAGTTGGATGGTAGAGACTGGAGCCATGCTCTAACTCTATCTCTTAACGAGAAAGGAAAACGATGAAGACTTATTGCTTCAGAGCTGACACCATTTGCTTTCACTGTGTCTGTGTACTACACAAACACAAATAGATGAAGATTTGGATCGTCCGTAGGACATCCTAAAAATTGGTTTTGTTGGAAAACTTGCAAAAGCAAAGGCTTTAACTCAAAGTTGTTTTGTGCGATAGTGGGAGCAACAATACTGTTGTGGGGTTCTTCTTGCGATGGGGCAGCATAATCCTTTAGAGGATGATTTTAGGGTCCTTCAACCATTCTCGGGTCAGGAAGAGAAAAGTTAGGAAGATTGAATTCGGGAAGATTTTACTTGGCTTGGTACTCTCTAATTCGGCGTCTTATATTAACAAAATGCTCGACCTCATCGACTGGTTACTCTAATTCTTCGCCTTTAGAGTGAGTGCTTGGCATACAATCAACAAATAAAATAAAAATAAAATTGGTTGCCTTAGTCTATACTGCGTACAAGGGATTTATGGTATTGACTAAATAATTCCCTAGCAACGACGCTAAAAACTTTATTGCGACTTTATGAGTCTATTGGGTGTAGTGACTGCAAGTGCACAATCTTATCATGTAGTTTTAAAAGATATCAAACCCACAAGGACTGGTGGTCAAACTACTGTTATCTTAGGGTTACCGTGTAAAGCTAAGGCTAAATAATGAATTTGGATGTTTGGATTTAATCAGGAATTAACTAAAATCTAGTAATTAATAACGGGACACCGGTATGTAATTTTTCAACTTCATGGATTCAATAATTCATTGGGAACCTTTAGTGCCTACGTACCACCTTCTGTGCAATAGGGGATCAGGGTACTCATAGTTCACCTTTAAAAAAGTTTAAAACACAAGTGTGTTGGTTAATTTTAAGAGACAAGACATCATCGTCGTATCCGAGTGGAAAACATACTTACTACCCACGATTATGAGAAATGAGAGTTTGTGTCATCTCAAAATGGAGGATATAACTTGGATTTTAAAATCAACAAAGCTTCACTCAACACCCAAGTGGAAAATATCTCACTTCACTATATATCAGAGAAGTATAATAGCTCGCATCACTACAAGGATTGAAAAGAGTCTAATCTTTTGAGAAAATTTTAAAGCAAAAGGCCAAAGTGGCAAAATAGTTTGAATGAGATTTATTTACTTTTAGTATTCTCACAAAAAATGTCAAAGTATTTATTAAATTGATTGAAGTTTGATTAAGAAAATGTTTTGAAAATGCATGGACATAAGTCCAAGTTTATTGTGAAAGCGGTTCAAGTTTAGAAAACAAGAATACTTTTAGCAAGGAGGGAGAAGATTTTTGAATTTAAAGAAGGTGGGAGGAGATGAAGGGACTATCCTAAAGAATAAAGTAAAAGCTAGGGAAAATAACCATCTAACCAAAAAGAAGCCAACACTTAACACAATGAGTCAATGTAGAATTCCCATCCTTTGGATTGAAACCAAACAAGCAAAGATAATAAACCTCTTAAGAAAACAAAGCTTCAATTGCATTAAGTCTTCACAAAAATTGGGTAGAGTAACGACTGGATACAAATGAATTTCCCGATCACAGATAAAGCATCTAATCACAATATCCTGTACACAAAGAAAACAAACAACCCAATGTCTTGGGGTAAACCCCAAGAGCTCCAGACAAAAAAATAGTTGAGGTCACAAGGTCTCAAGGTAGGTCAAGGTATCTAATCCTAAGGCCAAGAAGTCCATAACTCCAAAATGCCAAGGATAGTAACCAAGTAATCCATGTAACATTAAAGCTTTTTTATTGTTCAAGTTGGTTATTAAGTTTCTTCAAAAAGAAAAAGTAAATGAAAAGCTCAAATGAGCAAAACAAATGACATGAAAATAAATGCTCAAGTGAGAAAATATGAAAATAACATGAAATGTAATTGCTAAAATAAATATGTTTAAAGTAAAGACATAAAGTAAAAGCACAAAATAAAGTCAATTGTTAGAAATTAGAGGTTAGTTGAATGACCATCTTGAAACTCATTAGAAGATTGATAAAATCAAAGCCTCTCAACAACAAGTTTCATTTGCTTTTTGTCTAGTATATCATTCATTTAAAATTCTCAAGGCAACCATAAATGATCAACGATATTTAAGTGATTCACTTTTAAACTAATTAAAACTACTCAAATAAGTAGAAAAAATATCAAAAATAGTAGAAGTCAGAATAAAATTCTAAAAAATTTCAGAAAATCAGAAACAATGAAAATGATATTTATAAAAAGTTTCAGAATTTAGAAATGTCAGAAAGTATTTTTTAAACAATTAAAATAAAGCAAACAAAACAAAAATTATGAAAAATATCAAACCTTAAAATAAAAATATGAAAAAATATTCACAAAGTCAGAAATAATTCAAAGTTTGTTTGTATATTTTTTTTTAAATAATTTTTGGATAAAAAAATAAAAGAGTTATGAATTTTTGAAATTAAAACAAATTTTAAACAAATTTTATAAAAATAAATAAATCAGAAATAATGTGAGGCGTTGGATCCAATTCACTAAAAAATGCTGGCACATCAAGTGGCTCAGAAACGAACATGTATGGTGATCCCTGGTCAACAAACGCGCACTGAAGTCACAGAAATCAAGACAATCACAACATTTCAATTGTCACACTTTCATTGGTTGAAGAGGCCACGTAGGTCATCTTCAACCTCCAGCTACCCTGCAACTAGGGCGAAATCATAATCCTTAAATCTGTATATTTAGATGCTCATAATGGTATCATTAGACGCGTCTCTTCAAGACGATCACAACCATATCCTCGCGCCAAATTTATATAAAACACAACTTACTCAATTTGAAAAAGATCAAAGATGTTTTGAAAAATTTGAAATAAAAAACATAAGTATCAAACGCATTGATTCACCAAAATTGAGTTGATAACAAGCATCAGTGAACATCATATACCATTCCAGTAATTTGACTTGGAAGATTTGATGCCTTAAACTACCTGAATGAAGTAAAATGAAGTTGCTCTGTAAATGGACTTGGCTAGCACGATTCTGGGAACCTCAAGGCTTGTTTCTTCTTCTGTTAGCTTCAAGGAAGTTCAAGGATAAAAGGTCAATGAAGAAATTAAATTGAGAAGTGGAGAAAATTGGAATTCGAAATCTCAGAAAAGGGTGTTATGGAGGGAGTTTGACAGAGTGATTTTGGCTCTTCAAGCTTGAGAAAATAAATGAAGTATGACCCTCTATTTATAGGGAAACTAATGGAATGCTTAAGCATGTGAAATGATGAAGTTTGGAGGGAAATCGTGTGAAGTTGCAAACATGAAAAGTGTGACTTCTATTTTGCTCAAAACTCAACAAAAGCTTGCGTATCAATGTGCTAATCATTTCTGTAAGTGCATTAAACATGATTAGAAGTAAAAACGCGCAGAAAGTTTGTGTTTAGAGGCCATATCAAGGATTTCAAATTCTGACTTTGGAGGAAACTTCAGTTTCAAGGTACCATTTTAAAATCACTGGTGTGAAAAATTTAGGGAACCTTAGGACTTGATTCTTGATGCATTGGAAATATGAGATCACAAACTTTAAAATTTGCAAAGAATGGAATCAAATGGATACTCAAGATGAAAGTTGTGATGAATCAAAGTTGAGAAAAAGATGCTGACCTATAATGTACTTCTAAGTTTTTCTTCCAAAATGACCTATAATGTCTTGCATCCAAACATGGATTTCCATTTAAAATTTGCTCTTGACCAAAAAAGATGGCATGAAATAGATATATTTAATGACATATTGAGACTTGAACCATTTAAAAACTTCACAAATTGAGAAAGTTATGACTTGGTGAAGTTTGTGAAAATTCATGAGATGATCTATAATCTTTTGCATCCTTAGGGCATGTTCCATCCATTTACAAGCTTAACATATAAAATAAGAGTTGAAGTTAACATATTTAAGATTATTGGGGAAAATAATGGGCTTAAGGAGGTAAAAATTGACCAAGTTAAGATCTTTTGAAGTCACATAAAGGAATTTGATGGCTTATCTAGAGGACTTGTAATCTTTCTTCATCATTAGGTATCTTCCACACAAATTTTTTTTGAAACTTTTGAAGTTATTTGTTTATAACCCTTTTAAGACAAGCATGTTTTTATAATCACTCAAAAATATCAAAAGATGAGCAAGATATAGCCCTTTGAAGTTCAAAACCCTAGCTCTTAGAGCAACAAAATGCCTTGGAAACTCTTCTCAATTTTGACATACCTTCTTGCACAAATACTTTTGTCATGTAAATAGAAGTTGTTGAGGATGATAATTAGGAACCATAGCAACCATAACCAACTCCAAATATTGAGAATTGAGGGAGATATGCACTTGTGATCAAGAAATCTAAAACTTGTCCTATTAGGTCAAAAATTTTCCATCAACCCTTATATCTTTGGACCATCTTTAACAACTTTAGACATGATGGATAATAATAGAATTTATCATGATAGTACTCCAAAGAATATTAAATTATGAAGCTTGAATCTTGATGAATCTTTGTTGAAGAAGGCATGGAAATAACCTCATGAACCTATAGATCAACTTAATGAAATGTGTTGTGCTTTCACCCTAGTGTGATCTTGTTGTGATTGAGATGGAAAGATACATGCAATTATGCAATTACCTGCAAGATGAAATTCAAAGAGACATATACACATACTTTAATTTTAGTCAAAAGGATATATGTACAAGATACACAATTCAAGGTGCTTGATGATCCCTAATAGACAAACCTAAGGATATGATGAAGTAGGAGAAGTACTCAAAACCCTAATGTGTGATCTTGTTGCACTTTGATGGTATGAGTGTAGGGGGAAAATTGGGGTACAACAGAGATAATTTAGGAAGACTTCATTGGAGACCTATTTTATGTAGAATCTTCTGCAATTTTATAACAGTTGATGAGTTATGTTTGAAGGTCCAAATCCAGTTGGGTATAGGTTATAAATAGAAGCTTTGTAACCTAGAAAAAAGGTACTATTGTACCCCAAAATTTTCCCTTCCATTTCTCAAAACATTTCTTACCAAAAGTCTCTAATGCTCAAAGGTTCTTAAGAGTTTGATTAGACAAGCTCACCTCCTAAGCATTGGCTCCAAATTAGGGTTTTGTTTTTCTCAAGGACAACTGGACTTTTGATGCTTCAAATAAATTTCATGGTTCATTATAGGTCTTAAAGATTGCTCATACCAAGTTTCAAGCCTTGCATCACAATTCTGCTGAGTCAATTTCTCAGATGACTGAAAATCAGCTTTATTGGGTAAAAAGTCAACTAATACACAAAAAGTCAAACTTTGACTTTTTGGTCAACAATGAATTTCAAAAGATCAAGATTCATCAAGACATTCAAAAATATAAAACTTGATCATCAAGAATCAAGAAAGTCAACAAAAAGTCAAAGTTTTCAATACTTAGAAAATTTCTAAATGTTTTTAACATAGATAATTCCACTAGTTCATGACAATTTTTCAACAAGATGCAAGATGATTCAAGGAAAACTTTCAACATGAAAGTTGTAGGTCTTAATGAATTATACAAATTTGTGTTAGAGGGTAAATGTCCAAAATATGCTTAGATTTGAAGATATAGGCTCATGAAGTCATGACATTTTTGTATAAACACTTAGAGAGATTTTCATCAAGTTCCAATTTTATTTAGCCAAAGTGGTCAACATGAAAGTTGTAGACAATGTTTCAATATTTCAAAAATCATTCAAGAGCATGAATTTATCACACTTAATCTAGGAGATTCAAAAGCATGAAGCTGGGCATCCATCCTTAAATTACAAGTCATTTTGGTGAAGAACACATAATCCAATATGCATGCTATGCTACATAATCTTGCTTTACAAGCATTCTAACTTGCAAATCTCACCATAATTAATGTTTACACAAACCTTTGAGCTATGGTCCATTTGATTTAAGCATTGTCCAAATGATTTTTCCATTTTTGGCATAAAGTTAAGATTGCTATTTTTGCAAAGTAGCTTTAATCACAAAGTCAGCTCTTCTTGAGCCATTAAGTTGTTCCTTCTACACACACTCAAAATACAAATCAATTAAGCATGCTTAAAGTATCCAACAACTCTATGAAGCAAAGTATAAAGCATTGTAACTATGATCTTCAAGCTTACTTCATTTACAATCCAACCTAGCCACTACATTTGATCTTGAAAATCCGACTAACCTTTGTCTTAAAACCTCTTGCCTATAAATAGAGAGATCATTCGTAAGATAGAGGGATATGAACAAGCCCTTAAAACCCCTTTACTCTCAAAAAACAAGAATTGTCCACAAAACCCTTATTTTTGAGCTTTGAAGTCCAAAAATATGAACCGTCAAACCTTGCAATTTTTGTCCAAACAAACCATCCAAATACTTCACATATATCATATAGAAGTTTTTCAAACACAAGAAAAACTTCTGTAACATCATTATCACCATTTTCCAAACTCAAAAATAGTACCTGGCAACTTGACTTGGTTAGAGTGATTCAACAACTTTCAGCATAAAGTAAGGATTGACATAACTTCAAGAAGGTCCAAGGGAGCTTAATAAATCATAACATTACACCTGTAACACCTAGAAGAGGCTTTGGACTTTTCTCAAAGAGAGGTGTGTTTCCTCAAACTTTGATATCTTTATCCATACATCATCTATTTTCGTTTGCAAAAGATTAAAACAAGACAAATCAAGGCATAAGAGTGCAAATATCCAAAAATTCAAAAAATGCTTCAGGAGCCCTGACACAGGCGGCTGTGTCACCTGGCACAGGCTGTGCCAGGGAGAAAATGTGCAAAAAAGGCAGGGAAGATGCTAACACGGGTGCCCGTGTCACACAACACGGCCCGTGTTAACATAAGTGGGGACTGAAAGTGTACAAAAGGGCAGGACAAGGGCTGACACGGGTGCCTGTGTCCCACGACACAACCCATGTCAATTTAGTTGGGACAAAAAACATGCACAAGTCCAGGAACAGATCCTGACGCGGGTGCCCGTGTGCACTGAAACGGCCCGTGTCTGCTCAGGCATTAAAATTCCTAATTTTGAGATTTTGCTGTAGTTTTAGATCATTAAGGTTACTTTGGACATATTGCAGTGCTTGGAGATGGCCTAAAACTATACACAAACTTTTTCCAGATAAAAAATTCAAGTTATTTTCTAAAATAATTGCCATCATTAGACTTAAGTTTTATTTTTAATTAATTAACTCCTTTTGTAATTAAATTAACTACAAAACCTTTTATATCAAAAAACCCTAAAAAGCAATCTCTTTTCTTCATCTTTACATTTTTGAACGTTTTATTATTTTGCGCTACAGTTTATGTAATTGTCAAAGCCTTGTAATAGTAATTAGGGTTTATTTTTACTTGTCATCCCCATTTGTAAATTTGTATCCCCCATCCCCAAAAGCATTGTAATAGCGTAGGACATTTAAATTCCTTAATTTATTGCTTTCCATATAATTTCTAGTAACTAGGGTTTGTATGGCAAGATTTAAAATCAAACATTAGACAGCCCTAATTCAAGATAATATACTTGAAATAAACACCTTGCACACTTGCACCTCTATGGTAACCCACACTTGTAGCCTCGGTTTAAAACAGTCATGTCCCTCAAATGTGGGATGTTTTAGCAAAGACCTTCGATTACAAGATCGTAATATCTCGATAAACCTTCGATGTTGTCTTCGATAAACGATCTTAGTCCCTTACAAAAAATTGGTAAAACATTCTACATGTTTCCTTCTATGACTGTATGATGACCCACACACGTCCCTCACATCCAATGATATGGCTCTTTACCAAACAATGGTAAAGTAGCACTATCTAAAGGAGGAGGAAAAAAACAAAGACTTTTTTTGAGTAGGTAGATCGCTCGTAATTGATTTCTCACAAACAAAACCATTTTCACCTCACACTTTCAAAACATCTTTCAAAATAAATATTTTGTATACATTCTCAACAATACGAGAATCATTATAATATTTCCTTACATTGGCGTTTTCAAAACATCTTTCAACACACCAACACTTTTTTGAAATATTTTCAAAGTCAACACTCTGTATGCATTCTTATAAAGTCGAGAATCATTATAAAGTTTGCTCAACAACGAAACTTTTTAAAATATTTTCAAACAATTACATTCACAAAAGCATTTCAAAAGTGATCAAGCAATTAAGAGCCCGTAGATAACTACATATGAAAAGAGTGCTAACAACTTCCCTTTTCATAACCTACCCCCCGAAATAAAGAAAATATCTCAAAAGGTCTTTCCTGTTATTTTCACCCTTTCCTTTATTGGATAAAACAAAAGTCAGTGGCGACTCTTGCTATCTACAACATTGCAATAAAACACAAAACACCAAGTCAGTTTTCCCACCGTATCACAGAACCGGCGACTCTGCTAGGGATATATAAGCTAAAAGTGGGGTTACCTTAAGAGTTAGATCACCTTTATTTGGTTTATTTTGTTTGCCTTGTTTTCTTTACATTTATAGGTAATGCTTGGGTTTATTACTTGTAAAGATCCTATACCCGGATCTGGGGCACATTAGGTAAGTATCAATAAATCATGGAAATTGTACGCCGTAGACCAATATGGTTGAAGCGATGGCTACGTTAGTGTGACACATTTGTGGGTACTGGTGTCCCTTGTGTCAAATCAAGGAGAACACGAGGCTGATGTATGGTGTCATGAAGCACTAATTAACCGTGGAACCTTAGTTGAACAACTTGGCCATTAGAAAGTAGTGAGATTGTCAACTTTGGTGAAAAACTTAAGCTTGGTTGATACTCTATACTACACTCATTGAGATCGGACTTTCGGGATATTTTGGCTGCAGGAAAAGATTGATTGTGTTGAAACAATGCCCAATGAAGAAAGAACAATGATATTGAGATTCCTTAGAACCCGGTTACTTCTTTTAGGAAAGGTTAAACCAACTAAACTTCAAGAGGGTACTTACCTATAAACCCCATGCAAGCCTAAACCAGAGGTCATTATGCTTTGTTTGTGATTAACTATTCATGATATCATAAACATCATGACATCATGGCATAGCATTCTCACTAACCATTTCAAGGATCTAAGAATTTATCTTTGTTTTGTTTTATAGGATATGGCTTCCACTCATAGAAATACCATCCGAGTCAGCTTCGTAAAAGTGCCTCCTTAACTCAAAGAGTTAGCATCGTGGGTTCCTGAAGATTCTCCCTTCACCAAAATATATGGTCAACTTCTCAGTTTGGATACCTCAAGCTTTCAATAAGAAATGACGTGTGTGTGCTTGATGCGGTGTATTCGCAAGTGTACGAATCGCGTCAAAGTAATATAAAAGATTATCGATCCACAGAGACTAATCGTCAATCTATCGTTTCCTATTGTTACGGTGTTTAGATAATTCAATATTAAACAGGGAATTGAGCATGCAAGAAAGTAAATCGTGGCGAAATAAACTTCAGATATAAAAGCAGGTTCGAATGTAATTCACATAGTCAGATGATATTCGCAATGCTTTGGAATAGAACTACTTATAGGGCAATATTTTCTACTAAATAAAATAACTAATTTAACAGGAACTGTCGTTTTCGCGTAATCAGAACCGAGTTTACTCTCTAATCAGACCTTCTTATTGTCACTTATAAAAAGGCGTGCATTGTGTTAAAGTAATAAACCTATTTTTAAGAAATAAAGTACTTGACCAAGTTGAAAAGTATTTTGATCTGGAATTTCTAATAAAAAGGGGACCTAACTTTAACCCATTAAACGCGTCCGAAAATAGTTTCAAAATTGATTTCTTTGATAGTAAAAATCCCTAACTAACCAGAAAAAGCGCTTTCGCTTCCTTTGACCAGTTAGAACTAATCGAGTTTAACAAAGGGTTGGACGACTTTCTATCTTACCCAACAATAATAAAGTACAGAAAACCCGTATTAAAAACCAAAATAGCCCATAAGCATTTCTATTGACACATTATTTGGAATATCGACCTAACTAGATTCCTTACATTCTAGCCCAGTAAGGTTCAACCTGACATGGGAATATAAACAAACATGTTAAAATAAATCATGCGAGAAAGTAAATAATTTAAAGTGTGGTGCGGGAAATAAACAAAGTAAAAGCAGGTGCGAGAAATAAATAAAGTAAAAGCAGGTGCGGGAAATAAACAAAGTAAAAGCAGGTGCGGGAAATAAACAAAGTAAAAGCAGGTACGAGAAATAAATAAAGTAAAAGCAGGTGCGAGAAATATATATAGAAACCTGCTCCAAACGGGGAGGTTTTAAATCTGGTACAAACTAGAAGTAAAATGCGACTGGAAATAAACAGCAGTTGAAAATAAATTTGGCAGGATAAACTTTTGCCGAAGTGCTCCAAACTCTATTACAGACTCAATCTACAAACTCGATCACAGACTCAATCAAGAGTGCAATAATTCCCCGATGTAAAGAATTATCGCTTTACAATGGTGAAATTATATGGCTTAAGTTCGCAACTATGGTTGGATCAAGTTTGCAACTAAGCTTGGTTGAATTGAAATGAAATCAAGAACTTCTATTTATAGAGGATAAAGAATGCAGGAAATCACAAGAATTCCCCCCCAACTCCTTTTCGGGGGGAAAACATCATCCAAAGGTGGCGCCCACCATGGAGGCCATGGCGCTCTCCGTGAGTGTAAATGAAAGGAAGTGGATAAAATGGAAGTTGAGGTCAGCAGGAGGTAGTCCACGTCATGGCCTACCCTATGGCTGGCGCCATGGTGGACGCCATGAGTGCAAATTTGACCTAAACTCCTGTTTTTCAGCCTGTTTTCCTTCATTTCTTCAGGGGAGCTATGGATAATTTAAATACTTGAAAAGGAAACAAAAGATAGGCATAATACAAGAAAAAAATAATAATAAAACTAAATAACATGTGAAATCAGATTCAAAAACAAGTGTAAAGTAAGTGTTATAAAATTCTCCCACACTTAAACCTTTGCTTGTCCTCAAGCAAAAACTCTAAATAGATTAAGAAGAAAAATGGTGTTAGTGAACAAGTTGGTCTGCAAGGTGCCTCTGGAATTAAAACAGGGATGTATTGATAGGTACTGACTGATTCAAACTAAGGATATCGTACTGACACTCTTCCGTAAAACGGACATAAGCTTCGTTCTTTTACAAACTAATCCATATCATGCCACTATGCTTAGGCCTATATTTTTCCTTTTTTCAAATCCTTTTTCATTCAGGCGCAATCACATTAAACCCGTTATTTGTACATGCTCATAGTAAAGTGACCGGGTAGTGATTATGATCATAAAACGCATGTGTGATACAGTGGGAGAACTGACTTGAGGTTTTGCATTTTGATCGCAAATGTTGCAGTTAGAAAGAGTCGCCACTGACTTTTCTTTTATCCAAAAGGAAAGGTGAAAAAGCACAGGAAAGACCTTTGAGATTGTTTCTTGAGTTCGGGGGGTAGATTATGAAAAGGGAAGGTATTAGCACCATTTTCATCCATGGTTTTCCATGGGCTCTTAGTTACTTGCTAGATCACTTGCTTTTGTTTGAAATTATGCTTTGTGTGGTTTTTGAAAGTATTTTGTAAAAGAGGCCATTGTTTAGGCAATATTTGTAATGATTCTCGTTCATAAGAATGTATACAAAGATGTTGATCTTTTGAAAATGTTTTCAATTTTGTAAGATGTTTGGAAATGTGTGTGTTTGTTTTGAAAATAACAAGGATATTTATTTTGAAATGGGCCAAGTAATTAAGAGCAATCTACCTACTCAAATGTCTTTCTTGTTCATTTTATTTTCCTTTGATATTGTTGTCTTACCATTGATTTGGTGAGTGTTGGCTCTTAAATTCGACACCCTTGTTTCATTAATGTCAGCCATTGAAGCTGAAGGTTGTTTTCGATCAGCTGGGTCTGTCGAAATGCCCATCGAAAGATGACACTGCGCTTAGAAGATTTCTTCCAAGGGAGAAGTTGGTTGCCTTCGACGTCGAAGGTGTTTCTCGTCGAGGATGCTTCTCGACGAAGGTGTTCGATGGTTCAGAGTGAAATGGTTTGAAATTCAAGCGTTTGGAGGGAAAACGGTTTCCAGCGGTTACCAAGTGCAACGTGCAAAGATCTGGGGCGTCGAACGTTGAGAACGTGCCAAGTGGAATCATCTCGAAGCAGTGTAACTGCCCGACGACGCAGTTTCTCGCGTGTGTTCACAATTATATACAAAGTCACTCATATAGATTCGAGTACCCAGCGTGTGAGAAAGAATTGTTGAGAAATGTATGTGTGAAACACCAACTTTATTAATCAAAGTCATTTACTTTTCCAGAAACTTTACTTGCTTTCTTCTTTACTTTCCTGTCGAAGTACTTTACTTTAAGCCTTCATTTATTTTACCAAGCCTACTTCTTCATGCAATTTACTTAAAGCCTCTTTATTTTATTGTCATTTAACCATTATCCAATTTAATCAAAACCTCAAAATCAACCTATGTCCTAGGATCAATCTGATCGATCCTGCGAGTAACCAAATAAGTAACCATTTGGAGATCAGCGGTTGTTTACCAATAACCACGGTAAACAGTGAGTAACCCTATCTTTGGATATAAACGGGACGGGCGTGGGTCATCGTATAGCCATGATTAGCAATGTTGTAAAGTATCTTAGCATTCTTTTTGTGGGACTAAGATCATTTTAAAGGCAACTTAGAATAGCGTCATCGAGGGACTATGATCTTGTATTTGTTTGTTTTTGCTAAGATACCTTACATGCGTAATATGACCATTTTGTATAAGGCAACCAAGTGGAGTAAACCTAGGGGTGCTTGTGTGCAAGTGTGTCATTTTCATGCTTGATTTTGTCTTGAATTAGGGTTTTCTATTTGATTGATTTTTTATCTTCCCATACAAAACCCTAATTACTAGCATGTTATATAAAAGCGATAAATTGCGAAATTTAAAGTTACTACGCTATTACAAGACTTGTGGGAGGGGGGTATACAATTTATGAATGGGGATTGCAATAATATAAACCTAATTAATCTATTACAATCAAATTGAATTTATACAAGAATTGAAATATACAAGATGAATTAAATATGCAAGAATATGTGTATGCAAAGAAGATGTTTGTTTGGTTTTTTATGTGAAAAAGTTTTGACCTAAACCTAATTAGAGAAAAATAAATAAATCAAAATTAAATTAACATAAATCAATTAAGAAAAGAAAATAATTAAGAAAAGATTTTTTTGAATAAAACCCTAATTCTATTTGATTAAAAGAAAATAAGTTTTTTAAGAAAAAGTATTTTTGTATTTTTTTGTCTTGAAAATAACATTTGGCATAATGAGATATTTTTGGTCTTTTTTATATTAAAATAATTTATTTAATGGGTATGAAGAAAAAATAAATATTAACCTAATTCTAATTTAATCTACAAGGTTATTTAATAAAAATAGATAAATATAACTAAATAATAATATTTTTTTTGTGAGAAAAATAGAATAAAATAAGCCAAAATATAAATCCATCATTTTTATATTTTTTATGATTTTTAATATTAAGAAAAATATATTTAAGAAAATAAAATAAGAATAAAATAAATAAATAAAATGATAATGGGCCAGGGGTGTCACAAGTAAGCAGGGTGCATGATGTTAGCAAAAAAAACCATAGGCCCATGAAGTAGAAGCCCAGTGCTGCAAGAGACCAAAAAAATGGAAAAAAGTGAGAAAAATGCAAAAGGCAGCGCACTGAGGCTCGAACCCGTGACCTCTAGCAATTACGCGTGCTACCTTACCACTGGGGTGGTTGTACATCTGTTTATATAAACAAAACCACAAATATATATTAGAAACTGCTTCCTAAAGGCAACTTCATCTTCAACCTTGAGCCATGGCCGAACCACCTGTATCTTCCTCATTTCTCCATAAAAATGGAAAGTTCAAACATGAAAATTGCGGTGTTTCTTCCCACGAGTTCAAACACATAACTTATGCAAATTAAAAGTCAAAGATAAAATCTAATTTTACAAGCCCTAATTTGAAACCTAATTTTTAAAGAAATTTCAAATCCAAAATTCTCTATACACACTTAAAATAAATGGAAACTATGAACATGGTTAGCTTTAGAGCAAGGATATCTACATCTTGTTTTCACAAATCAGGATCAAATGATGCTTGTATGAAGAGATAGAAGTTTGAGTTTTTACCTCTTGTAGCTGGAATTGTGAATGGAGTTTGAGCAAGTTTTGAGAAGGCCTGAGGATCTATTTAGCTTGCCTGGACCTCCCTGAGTGTATTCCAACCCTTACTTTGTCTTGAAAGTCCCTGAATCTCTCTACTCAAGTCAACCTGCAAGCTTGATATTTGAAAATGGTGGATGGTGATGGAGGTGTTACAGTGAGGGAACAAGGGCCTAGATCACTTTGATATGATGTATATTAAGTGTTTGGGTGGTTAAAACTTAATACGCACGAGTGGATTTGGAGATGGCTATGTGAGGTTCAAAACTGTCAAGTTATGGCAGATTCTGAGTTGCAAAGTGTTTTGGAGTGTTTTGGAGTCTTATCCTTCTTGTCTCAACTTGCAAATAGTGTGTCTACTTATAAGCAAAAGGTCTTAAGTCTTGTAACAACTCAGATTTCAAGAACTCACATGTTTTGCTTGGTTACTTGTTTTTGAAGCAAGGCTAGCAAGCATGTTTTCAAGGTGTAGTACCAAGCTTGTAGGGGGGATGAGACCTTTAAACATACTTGTTCTGATTGAGTGGAGTGTGTTTATGCAGAAAAAACAAGTGCAAGGCTCAATGCAAGCTGACTTTGCATAAAGCTTGCTTTTCCAAAATGACAATGTTGCCTTTCTCCCAAAAATGGAATTATTCTTGTACAATGCATTCAATGCTTGGCTTAAAGCTTCCAACAGCTGTGAAAACATTTAATTATGGAGTGAAAGTCAAGTTAGAAGCCTGCAAAGTAGGATTTGTTCAGCATGCTTGAGGATTGGATCCAATGTTCTTCACAAAATGGCTTGAAATCCAAGTGACAAATCACCAACTTCATCTCTTCGATTCTCCCTACTCAAGAATGATATCAAGGAGTTCTTGGACATTTTGGAAAGCTTGAAATGTTCTCTACAACTCATGTTTGAATTGATTTTGAAAATTCCTCTTGGAACCACGTGAAAAATTGCCATGAAGTTAGGTTAAAAATCTGCCTAACTAGGGCAAAATTTCACTAAGTTATTTTTAGTTCATGAGCATGTATTCACAAAATTATATCTTGAGATCCAAGAATTTTTAGGAGAAATTGTGTGAATAAAACTTGTATATTTCATGGAGATCTACAAATTTCATGTTGGAAGTTTCCTTTGAATCATCTTGCATCATGGTGAAAATTTGGCTCAAAGTTTATAAAAAATAAGAATTTTTCTATACATAGAAAAATTCCTAATTTAAGAAATTTAAACTTTTCAAAACAAAACCTTAAATCCTTGATTTCTTGATGGAAAAGTTTCATATTTTGACATGTTTCAATGAATTATGACCTTTGGCACTTGACTTTGACCAAAAAGTCAAAGTTTGACTTTTCAGTATACAATTGACTTTTGATCAATTGACTGAAAAATCCATCTGTCAATCTAATGGATTTGTAATGTTTTGAATCATGTTATTAGGTCAAAATGATGCAATTGAACTCTTGAAATCATGCTTCAAACCAATTGATCATTTGTTAGGCCAAAAATCAGAAATTGCCCTTTCTCAGTCAAAACCCTAATTTTGACCATTTTGCCCTTTTGATTATTTGATCAAATTTCTTGAGGAATTTTGGTCCAAACTTGATCAAATGATACATATGAGTCTAAGATGTTGATGTGGAACAAAAATTATGAAGTTTGACTGTAAATTGGCCATGGTTGACTTTTCCCCCAATACAACTGATTTTTAGGTCAACTGTCCAATTGACTGATCAAAAGTGTGATCCAAGGATTGAAACTTGACATGAGTAATATTGGGAGTCCATAATGATCCTTGAAAGTCATATGGGGCCTTGGAAGTTCAAAAATCCTTGTGCAATATCAAACCCTAATTTTCAGTCATTAGTGCTTGAGGAGTTGTCTTGAGCTGATCAAGCCCTAGTGCAGTCTTAATCCAAAGGAGATCTTGTGATAATCCTTGATAAGTGAGAGGGAAAGTTTTGGGGTACAACAGCTGCCCCTGTTCAATCTTCTTAAACATGAAGAGTTAGATTGGCGTGTTTTTCCAGTAGTGACTCGAAGGTGGAAGATTATTGGACACTAGAGTGCCCAGAAATTTGCACTCGATGATATGATGATAGAAGGAATGGGCTTAAAGATGCCATTTGGAGAGGTGATAGAAAGCTGTGGGAGATGGGCTTAAAGATGTGTTATACCCCAAAATTTGCCCTCCCATATTTCTCAAAACATTGCAAGAAAGATCCTCAAGTTGCTCAAGGTAGTCCAAGGGTTGGCCAGACAAGCTCTCTCCTAAGGCAGTCTACTTCAAATTAGGGTTTCATATTGCATCAAGATACTTGAGTCCAAGTGATCCCAATTTCTCACCAATGTCTTAATATGTTCTCAAGATCATCCATGTCAATTTTCAAGCCTTGCAGAGAAAGTTTGTTCAATCAATTGCTCAAAGGTCCAAAAATCGACTATGTTAGAGAAAAAGTAAATTGTGGCCCACATACAGTCAAACTTCAAGATTTTTGGCCAACATCCTCATTTTTAAGTATATTTCATAATTTGATCAAGGTTTGATCATGATTCATCAAGGATTGCTCATAATTCATCAAGATTCAAAAGTTGTTAAATTAGGGTTTTGCAAGAGAAGTCAACTCAAGTTTGACCAAGCATAAATTTCTCATACTTTATGAGAAATGACCCATCGAAAGCTCATTTTGAATAGGATGCAATTCCCTACAATACATCTTCAGCTCCCAAGTTCAAAATATGCACTTACAAGAAGTTATGAATTTGGACATTATAGGTCATTTTGAAAAGTCAACAAAAACACCTTTTTTGTCAAAGCTTCATACATGAGCATTGATTATCAAAATGAGATGAGACCAAAAGGGTTGCTTATAGGACATCTCAAGCTTTCCAAAAAGTCCATGAACACCTCCAAATAGTCAAAATTGAGGAAGCTTCATTGAACAACTAGCATCATTCCAAATTCGCATCAATGCATAGAGTGGACAAAAAGATTGAAAAAGCCATGTTTGGAAAGGTTTTAAGAAGGAAATCAAATCAAATCAACATGCATTGAAGAAGGAGGATTTGGAAAAAATAATAAACCCTAATGCATTGTTTTATACATAAGGAGGCGAGGCAGACCTAGAAACAGGTTAGAAGGAGGCGTGATAGCAAGAACAAAATTTGAAAAAACAAGCAAAAAGTGTGAGATCGAATTGGTGGTTAGAGGAACCCTCAAGGCTTGGTATCTGTCCCAATTGCTTCCTGGCACTCTCAGAAAGATAAAGCTATCAATAACAAGTCCGTTCCGGTCTCAGAACACGCTGTAAGTCGCTCACAACTTCGCCCTGTTCTTGAATTCGAATCTCATATTTTAGGCATTGTTAGATGGAATTAATCATACATTCTTGATCTATGAAGCATTTGCAACCTTTTTGTATCATTCAATTGTGTTTATATGGTCTGTAACGAAATCCACCATTGTTAGGGTTTCATACTTTGGTTTAGGGTTTTTTTTTATTTCAGGAACAATTAACCTTCATAATGGGTATGGTTGTGATCAGGAGGACGAGACGAGTCTAACCATGGTGTTAGATGTTATTTCCATGGCCTGTGGAATTTTTTGAGAACACTTGGTTTGTAGCAACGAACATTTGCCCGTAAGTATAGGCCAATGGACTTTTAGTGACGATGCCATAACAGGGACGAAGACGTGGCCAGATTCCATGGGCTTGTTTGAATTGGCGCGCTAAAATCTCATTATTGCGTTTGTTTTATATATTATTATTGCATATTTTATGAACAGATAGAAACAAGTGTCCCAGCGGAAGCCAGCTAAGCGTTAAGGCTTTGGAAGGTTGGAGGTCAGGGGTTCAATCCCTGCCTCCAGCATTTTCTATTTTTCATTATTCTTGCAAGTGATCCAATGCACGCTTAAGCTTGATGTCCATCATACTCCTTCAGCATCAACGTGCCAGATGGCCAGATGGCCAAATCTGGTGGCCACCATTGCAAGCGCACCATAAGCCCAGTCAAATGCAATGCACAGGATTGCAAAAGTCAATGTGGATCAGCACTAATGGGCCAAGGAATTTGCTTTCCACACCTCCTCAAAATTTCTAAACTCAGAACCATTTTCTCTCTTCATATCCTTTTATTTATTTTATTTAAATTGTCTATTTAATTACTAACCAATAATTAATTTTCCTTTTTATCAAAAAAACCCAAAAAATATTTTATGCCCAATTAAAATCAGAATTTTTATTTTTCATCAATAAATATTAATTAAATTAATTAGGTTAATTTTTTAGATAACTTTCATTTATTTTGCAAATAATTAAAATTAATTAGAATCAATAGGTTTTTATTACTAATTAATTATTTTGTTTCTTTCCTAAAATAACAAAAAAACCAAAAATATGTCATTTAATTATTGTTCATTAATTTATTTATTAACCAATTAATTTAGCATTTAATTTTAAGACTTAATTTCTTTTCTTAAAAAAAAAACAACAAAAAGATTTTTCTTTTAATTAGGAGGGTCAAAACCCTAGTTTCGCATTCGATCTAATTTTCTCGCGTGCTTTATTTTTATCCAATTATTGTATGTGCTCCCGGTTTGTAATAATTAAATTAGGAAATTTATTTATTTTTATCGCTTGTATTTTCAAAGGGTTTGTTTTTGGCTATGTAAATACCCGAAGCCTTGTAATAGTTTTAGTTTACTTTCCGCATTTTAATTTCGCAAATTATTAACTGTTAGATGTTTGATAAATAGGGCTCGCATGACAAGAATGAATGTTTAATCTTAAAACAGTTAGATCACCCAAAATGTGCAAAGATAAATAACTGAAATCAACACATTCGCACATGTGCACTCCTAGGGTACACTCCCACTTGGTTGCCTTTGTAAACGGTCATTGAGTATAGGTTGTTTTAGAGGTCACCCTCTTGTCTAAAAGATCATAAGTTGCCTCGGAAAGGTTTCCTCGGATATCGTTGCCTCGGATAAATGATCTAAGACATTAGGGTTACCGCTAAGGCGTCCTAACATTGCTTTAGTGACCGTATGTCCCTCTTTCAAATTGACCCTCAAATTCCAACGACGGTGCTACCTACTCACTAATAGTAGGATAGCATTGTCTAAAGGAAACAAACATAGAACGATTCCTTTTTCGAGTAGGTAGATTAGTTCTTAAGTACTTGCTCAATCAAAAAACAAAATTTTCACACTTACA
Organism: Vicia faba; assembly: GCA_948472305.1. NCBI lineage: Eukaryota > Viridiplantae > Streptophyta > Magnoliopsida > Fabales > Fabaceae > Vicia > Vicia faba. The sequence continues at coordinate 535,777,059 of OX451735.1, read as the reverse complement.
CTCTTTTACAAACAAGTTTTTAAAAAACACTTCATTACACTCTTGAGGACAGAAGCAAGAGTTAAATCGAAGTCAAAACAAAAACTTTTCAAAACCCACAAACACAAAGAAAACAATTTTGAAAACAATGAGCAAGTACCTAAGAGCCCGTAGATAACTAAGGATAGAAAGGGTGCTAATACCTTCCCTTTCTATAATCTACCCCCCGTACTCAAATATCTCGAAATAGGAATTTTTCTGTGCTTTTTTCATTTCCTTGTTGGATAAAATAAAAGTCGGTGGCGACTCTTGCTTACCGCGACATTTTGCGAACACAAATGCAAAACGCAAACCAGCATTCCAAAAACAGTCAGTTCTTCCACCGTATCACAGAACTGACGACTCTGCTGGGGACTTAATAAGTGGGGTTTACCTTAAGATTAGATCATCATATTGTTTTCAATTGTTTGATCTGTTTGCTTTATTCTTGTAATCAGAGTTACTATAGATCCTAACCCGGATCTGGGGATACCTTTTAAGGAAGTAGCAATAGACTGTGAGGGAACTGTACAGCATAGACCGATACGGTTGAAGCAGTAGCTACGTTGGTGTGACACTTTAGTTTGTACCGATATCCCTTGTGGCGGAACAAGGAGAATATGGGGCTGCTAAGGGGTCATTAAGCACCAACTGACCTTAGAACCTATAATAGACCAACTTGGCCATAGAAAAGTAGCAGTATGCTACACTCATTGAGCCCAAACTCTCGCGATGATTCCGGCCGCAAGAAAAGGTTGCTAAACTGGAATTATGACCGATCGAGGGTGGTCAGTGATATTGAGATCCTCTAGAACCCAGTTTCTATTACTAGGACAGGTTGAACCAACTAAACTGAAAGAGGGTAGTACCTAAACTCCATGCCAGCCTAAAATCTAAGGGCTATTGTGTCACTTGTTTTCCCTTACCATGTTTGCTATTTGTGAATACCTATGGTGTGTTTCTATCATGACATCATGCATCATGACATTGCATGCATATTGCATTGGACTAACCATTTCAAAGACCAATAGGATTCATCTTTGTTCTGTTTTGCAGATCATGGCATCTATGCGTAGAAACACTATTCGGATCAGCTTTGTATAGATTCCTACTCAGCTTAGAGATTTGGTTTCCAAGGTTCCTGACACTTCCTCTTTTGACAGAAGACATGGTCACCTCCTCAGTCTAGTCACTTCCAAGTTGGATGAACAAATGATGAGTGTCTTGTTCCAGTTATTTGATCCATTATACCACAACTTCATCTTCCCAGACTATCAGTTGGTCCCTACTTTGGAAGAGTTCTCAGATTTACTTGGCATATCCATTCTGGAGCAGACCCCATTTACAGGTTTGGAGACGGCTCCTAGGCCGAAGGATATTGCTTCAGTCCTCCATCTTACAAGGCTTGATGTGGTGTCTAATTGGGAAACTCGGAGTGGGACAAAAGGCTTCTTGGCTAAGTTCTTGGTTGACCAGGCTAATTAGTTCTGGGACAGCTTAGACTTTAAAGCCTTTGAAGACATCCTGGCTCTTCTCATTTATGGCTTGTTTTTTTTCCCAAATTCAGATTACTTTGTTGATGTGAACGCAGTGAAGATTTTCATGTTCCATAATCCAGTGCCCACTCTCTTGGGTGATATTCTGCATATTCTCTATGCCTGTACTGCTCGGAAACGGGGAACTCTTATGTGCTGTGCACCATTGCTGGAGAGGTGGTTTATTTCTCACCTCCCTAAATCTGTTTTGAAGAACGAGGAAGGAATGGTTTGGGCCTACAGGATTATGTCCCTTTCTCATACGGACATCATCTGGAGTACTAAAGACATGGAAGAAGTAGCTATTATTGATTGCTGTGGGGAATACCCCAATGTTCCGTTTCTGGGAATCAGAGGAGGGATCACCTATTATCCATGTTTGGCCTTACGACAGTTTGGGCGAGCTAGGAGGGACGTACCTCATGAGTTGCTGCTTCTAAGCATTGTCTTTGACTTCATGGGATATGTTGAGGGACATCGCCGCAGATTCATACGAGCCTGGGATAGGGTGAACAGGTCTGATCCGCATGAGCTAGGCATGAAGACTTCTCTCCCAATGCCACAGTATCTCCGGTGGGTTGGAGCCCGCGCTCAAAAGCTGGGGATTCCGTACGAAGCTATCTTGTCGGTAATTGTTAAGAGTACTGATGAAGAAGGGGTTCCTCCTACCATCCTCCATCCATACATGCCTACTGACATTGGGGCATTAAAGAAGTCTTGGATCCAACTAAGGGGAGAATTGGATACTTACAGAGAGAAGTATCATGAGCAGGAGCGGAAGATCCTGAGGCTTACAAGGCAGCTGGAGAATGAGAGGGTCCTCAACGACTATGTCAGCATGAAAGGAAAACGACCATGGGAGCGCTGATGTCTTTTATTGTTTTTAGCTTAGATTTTCTCTCCAGTATTTCTTTTTGTAATGCCTTAAAGGCATCTGTTAAACATTGTTTCAATTTTTTTATCTAATAAAGTGTGTTTCATTTTGGTTTACGAATTTGAATCTCCAAAGTCTTTGAAATCATATCATACGCATTCCATTCCCATGAACCTCATTACAGGTACCCTTACAGGTTTCTCATCTTCTTCGTTGTTTATTTCAGCAATCATGTCTTCTGAAACATCAACTGATCAAGCTATCAAGGCCCTACAAGCTCAGAATGCTCACTTCCAGGCAATTTTCATGAACCTAGCCAAGGGTCAACAAGATCTGAAGACTCTGATCTTGAAGGATAAGAAGAAGAAGAAGAAGAAGAAGAAGAAGAAGAAGACGGTCCACCTGAACATGGGTCACAGGTTTCGGAACAGATTGAGACAAGATGTTGAGTTATCTCACTCATCTGGAGGGGGAGAGAATCAAGAAGAAATGAGGGCTCCTAGCCCTGTGATTTCTGACCATGAGACTGACTTTGATGAAGACCAGTATCCTCCGGCTGAGGACAGTTATAAGCAACTCGAAGACCGGTTAAGCGCAATGGAGGTATAGAAAGTGCCTGGGCTGGACTATGGAGATTTGGGTTTGGCATCTGGGGTGGTGATCCCCCATAAGTTTAAAGCACCAGTATTTTCTAAGTACGGCGGGGTATCCTGCCCAAAAATACACCTCCACTCGTATGTCAGAAAGATTCAACCATACACTGCCGATAAGAACCTATGGATTCATTTCTTTCAAGATAGTCTTTCAGGGACTCAACTTGAATGGTTCTACCAACTGGAAGGAGCTAACGTCCGTAATTGGGAGGACCTTGCCTCTGCTTTTTACAAGCAATACCAGTACAATACCGACCTTGCTCCCACACGTACCCAACTTCAGGGTATGTCTATGGGTGCGAGCGAAGGTTTTAAGGACTACGCTCAGAAGTGGAGAGACCTTGTTAGGAGAGTACAACCCCCTCTGGGTGATAGGGAGTTAGTGGATATGTTTCTTGGGACCTTGTCTGGTCCATATTTCAACCATTTGATCAGAAGCTCATCGTTCGGGTTTACTGAGCTGATTATAACCGGGGAAAGAGTTGAAGCAGGTATCAAAACTGGAAAAATACAGAAGTGTGCTTTGTCGAGTACTGAGAAGAAACCTTTCAAGGAGGAATCTAGTGCAATTTAAAGCTCGAAGAGCCAAAACCGTCTTGAGCGCCGCCAAGCAGTTAATACGGTGGTAATATCAAGCCCTGCTGTTGCCCCTCAACGCAACAATCAGCCAAGAGCAGAGAGACCGCAAAGACAATTTACTCGGCTCAGTATGACCCTGTCTCAAATCCTTCCGCAGTTGTTAAAGACCAACTTGGTGATTCCGAAGGAGGCTCCAAAGAACACAAACACAACATCACCATTGTACAATTCGAACACCCGCTGTGCTTATCACTCTGATAGCCCAGGGCATGATACCAATAACTGCTGGGCTTTGAAGAATAAAGTGCAGGATCTGATTGATGCTAAGGAGATTGAGTTTGAAGCACCGGAAAAGCCTAATGTTGTGACTGCTCCTATGCCCAAGCATGGAGTGAATGTTGTAGATGATGACTCGTTTGTGACTTCCATAAAAGACATTGCTACTCCATTGTTAACTGTGAAGAAGAAACTTCTGTTAGCCGGTTTATTTCCGGGTTGTGGCGAAGGTTGCCATCTGTGTTCCGTTCTACCTACTGTTTGCCATCTATTGAAGTCATGTGTCCAACGCCTGATGGATAACAAAGAAATTATGTATGACAAAACTTTGGTTCCATTGATTCCTTTTGAAGATGTTTCTATAATCACCATTTCCGCCAATTCTTCCAAGGCTTCCTCGAGAAAGCCTATTAGAATTACATATGTTCCAAGAATTGCTCTGTTGATCATTACCATTCCTGGACCTATCCCATATACGTCATATAAAGTTGTCCCGTGGCACTATGGGGCTGACGTGTATTATCACAGGATTAAACAAGACTTCAAGGTTGGAGAGGCTGATACTGACGTCAACAATATTGTTGGATCTAGCAAGGTCACCCACAGCGGAAGACTTTTCTCTCCTAAAATTTCCCCACCTACTGTTCGGAAACCTGTTGTTATTACACCTGCCAGTACACCTGCTACTGTCCATGTTCATGTTCCAATCCTTACCCTTGTCACCGAGTCATCTGACACTCGGGGCAAAGGGATCACTGGTGAGCCTTCTTGGACGGAGGCATCGAAGAAGATTACTATTGAAGCCTCTAGACAGGAGATAGAGGAAATTTTGAAGATCATCAAAAAGAGCGACTACAACGTAGTCGAGAAGTTGGGGAAAAACCCTTCGAATATCTCTATGTTATCTTTGTTGCTATGCTCAGAAGCCCATGCCAAGGCTCTAGTTGCCTTCCTGAAAACTGCGCACGTGCCGCATGAAACATCTGCTAATAAGTTCAAAGACTGTGTGGCTAGTTTGACTGCTGATAACGGGTTGGGTTTCTCCGACGCAGACTTGACTGCCAAGGGAAAAATCACAATGACACTCTACATGTTTCAATCGAGTGCAGGGGCACTACTCTGGCTCACATGCTGGTGGACACTGGGTCCTCGTTGAATGTTTTACCTAAGAAAGCGTTAGATCGGTTGGACTATGAAGGGTTGGTGTTGAAACCAAGAAATATTGTGGTTAGGGCCTTTGATGGGTCCAAGAGGATGATACATGGAGAAGTGGATATTCCTGTCAAGGTTGGTTCCCCGAATTTCGCGTCTACATTCTATGTGATGGATATTCGGCCGTCTTATTCTTGTTTACTGGGTCGCCCGTGGATCCATAAAGATGGGGCAGTAACTTCTACGCTCCATCAGATGTTAAAATATCCAGTGAAGAGGAAAATTGTTACAGTAAGAGGGGAAGAAGAGTACATGGTGAGCCACCTCAACTCTTTTCGGTATATGGAAATGGACGGGGAGTTCATTGAAACCCCGTGCCAAAACTTTGAAGAAGTCCTCCAAACTCTGGCGTCGACCGAAATTGTTGTTGAAGATCCTCCAATGAAGATGGCTTCCCTCAAGTATTCCCGGGTTGTTGTTGAGAAAGGTGGGTGTACAAATTGAGGCCAACTCCCCGACTTTGCACATAAGACTGACAAGTTTGGTTTGGGTTTTACTGTATAAGATCAAAGGGCCGTTCGGCGTGCACGGATTGGAAGACCTCCACTATTTATCAGTAATTCAGGAGTGAATGCGATTGAAGACGATGATGAAGAGTCTGAGTTTGACAGCTGTATTTACTCAACTACCGACGGTGGATTAAGCAATTGGACGACAAAGGACTTCGTTTCAATTACTTTTACTACACAGTAATCAGACTTTTGTTTTGAGTTTGTAACAGACAATTTTAAACTTTATGGCCTGATGCCTTACCTGAGACACAGTGGCTTTGTTTGAGGGCTTATTATGTGTCATTTCCATATATCATTAATAAAAGCATTGGACGTTTTTCTTGCATTACGAATTTTGCGCTCCTTGTTTTTCTTTTTTCTGTCTTGCAAAACAGCTATTTGTCTTACACACACTCACATATACAGGTCTACATCCACTCTGGATCCCACTGATAATGACTCTGCTACTACCAGTTATGACTTCGAAAGTCTGATCAACCTAGCCAAAGACGAAGGTGAGGATGATTGTGAAGTGCCAGGGGAACTTACTAGACTGTTACTTTAGGAAGAGAGGGCCATACAGCCGCATGAAGAGCCAGTAGAATCAGTGAATATGGGTACAGAGGTAGACAAGAAAGAGGTCAAGATCGGTGCAGATCTGGTACCTAGTGTCAATCAACCTTTGATTCAGATGCTGCGTCACTACGTTGAGATCTTTTCCTGGTCTTATGAAGATATGCCTGGGTTGGATACCGATATTGTGGTTCACCGCCTGCCTACCAAGGAAGACTATCCTCCAGTGAAACAGAAAGTTCACCGAATGCGCCAGGATATGTCTGAGAAAATCAAGGCTGAGGTTATGAAATAGTTTGATGCCGGTTTTCTAGCAGTTACTTCTTACCCACAGTGGGTTGCCAACGTGGTTCCAGTGCCGAAGAAGGATGGTAAGGTTTATATGTGTGTGGACTATAGGGATCTGAACAGGGCAAGCCCCAAGAATGATTTCCCTCTACCTCATATCGACGTTCTGGTTGACAACACCGCACAGCATAAGGTCTTCTCCTTTATGGATGGTTTCTCCGGTTATAATCAGATTAAGATGGCTCCTGAAGAGATGGAGAAGACAACTTTTGTTACGCAGTGGGGTACCTTTTACTACAAAGTCATGCCTTTTGGATTGAAGAATGCTGGGGCAACGTATCAGTGCGCCATGGTCACTTTATTCCATGACATGATCCATCATGAGATTGAGGTATACGTTGACGACATGATTGCAAGATCCCAGACTGAAGAAGAACATCTTGACCACCTTCAGAAGTTATTTGACAGGTTGAAGTTGTACAAGCTGAGGTTAAACCCGAACAAGTGCACCTTCGGGGTAAGATCTGGTAAGCTGCTGGGTTTTGTCGTAAGTGATAAAGGTATTCAGGTGGATCCCGCAAAGGTGAAGGCCATACAGGAAATTCCAGCTCCCCGAACAGAAAAAGAAGTCAGAGGATTTCTGGGACGTCTAAATTACATTGCTCGATTCATTTCACACTTGACTGCTACTTGTGAGCCAATCTTCAAGCTACTAAAGAAAGATCAAGTGGTAAAGTGGAATGATGAATGTCAGGTCGCTTTCTAAAGGATCAAACAATATCTCCAAGAGCCACCTATCCTGATGCCTCCAATTGAAGGGAGACCTCTGATCTTATACTTGACAGTACTCGACAACTCAACAGGGTGCGTGCTGGGGCAACATGACGAGTTTGGCCGAAAAGAGCATGCTATTTATCACCTTAGCAAAAAGTTTACCGACTGTGAGACCCAATACTCACTGATCGAGAAAACTTGTTGCGCTTTGGCATGGGCTGCTCGCCGGCTGAGAAAGTATATGCTGACTCACACTACTCTATTGATATCAAAGATGGATCCAATCAAGTATATCTTCGAAAAGCCTGCCTTGTCCGGAAGAATAGCGAGATGGAAGATGATCTTGACTGAGTATGACATCCAATACATGACCCAAAAAGCAATCAAGGGAAGTGTGTTGGCAGATTATTTGGCACATCAGGCTGTAGACGATTAGCAGTCCATGAACTTTGAATTCCCGGACGAGAATATCATGATAGTAACCGACTGTGAAAAACCTGGACCAGATGAAGTACTTGAGGAGGGATCCCGATGGTCTATGTACTTTGACGGAGCTTCGAACGCTATGGGAAATGGCATTGGCGCCGTGATCATATCTCCTAACGGCTCTCATACTTCGTTTATCGCCTGACTATGTTTCAACTGCACCACCAATATGGCGGAGTATGAAGCGTGCATCATGGGTCTCCGAGCAGCAATTGACCCAAGGATTAAGTTCTTAAGTGTATTCGGAGATTCCGCTCTCGTGATCAGTCAGATCAAAGGCGAGTGGGATATGAAACACCCAAATCTTATTCGTTACAAAGAGTATATGTTGACGTTGCTTCCGCATTTCGAGGAGATAACTTTTGAACACTTCCCTAGAGAGGACAATCAGTTGGCGGACGCGCTAGCTACGATATCTTCTATGTTCAAAGTCAATTGGGACAAAGAGGCTCCTCGGATTACCATTGAAAGGTTGGACGAACCTGCACATTTCTGTGACATTGAGACTGAAGAGGTAGCAGATAAACCCTGGTTTCATGAGATGAAGACGTACCTAGAGGCTCAAGAGTACCCCGAGGGTGCATCTGTTAATGATAAAAAGTTTCTAAGGAGGTTTGCGGCGAAGTTCTTCATCAGCAATGGCATCCTTTACAAGCGTAATCATATTCAACCTTAATGCGATGTGTAGATAAGAACGAAGCAGAAATGATCATGGCGGATTTACATGAAGGTACTTTTGGAACTCATTCTAGTGGACACACCATGGAAAAGAAAATCCTTCGAGCAGGATATTATTGGTCCACTATAGAAGCCGACTATTATCAGCATTCTCGGACCTGTCATAAGTGCCAAGTCTATGCTGATAAGGTGCACACACCTCCGGTTCCTCTAAACGTCTTGACAGCTCCGTGGCCTTTTGCAATGTGGGGCATCAACATGATCGGCGAGATCAGACCTACTACGTCTAACGGGTATCGTTTCATACTGGTAGCTATTGATTACTTTACAAAGTGGGTTGAAGCAACTTCCTTTGCTACAGTGACCAAGAACGTCGTGGCACGGTTCATTCGGCATAATCTGATGGTACAAATCTCAACAATAAGATGATTACCGAGCTCGACAAGAAATTCAAGATACAACATCATAACTCTTCTCCCTACCGGCCGAAGATGAATGGGGTTGTTGAAGAGGCTAATAAGAACATTAAGAAGATTGTACAGAAGATGACGATGACATATAAAGACTGGAACAAGATGTTACCATTTGCTCTTCATGGATACCGCACCTCAGCGCGGACGTCAATAGGGGCAACCCCCTATTCCTTGGTTTATGGTATGGAGGCAGTCTTGCCCATTGAAGTTAAGATACCCTCTCTTCAGATTATGAAGGATGCCAGTTTGAGCGAAGATGAATGGATCCAGACCCGGTTTGATCAGCTGAACTTAATCGACAAAAAGAGACTTACTACTATTTGTCATGGTCAAACATACAAAAAACGGATGATCAAGGCATTTAACAAGAAAGTTAGACGACAAGAGTATCATGTCGGGGATCTGGTGATCAAGCGCATCATCCTACCTCAAGGTGATCCCAGGGGAAAATGGACCCCTACGTACGAAGGTCCATTTGTGGTTAAGAACATTTTCTCAGGAGGAGCTATGATTCTAACCACCACGGATGGTGACGACCTTCCTCACCCCGTCAATGCAAACATAGTGAAAAATACTACGCATAACCAAAGACCCGCTAGGTTGACTGGCCTAAGAAAAAATAAGGGTTTCCCGGCGAACCAAAAGGGTTCAGGAAAAATTAAGGGATGAAAATAAAAAATCTGTACACCTGGCAAGTCGAAAACCTGAAAAGGCGGCTTGGGAAAAAAAGGGTATCCCGGTGGACTGAAAACCCGAAAGGGCGGTCCAGGAAAAAATTAGGGATCAAAGCGTAACACTATGTTTCATTTGATCACCTTGCAACCACACTTCGGTATCGACTATCAAGCTCGGACGACATTAATCAATCGGATCTACCTTCAACCAAGTAGTAAAGTGATGAGATGCTCAAAGACATAAAGGCAATAGCAGATTTGGAACCCAGTGGGATTATTCACATAGCTGTTTTTCTTTGTTTCTTCACAAATTGTATAAACTCTATTGTTCGGCAGCGTTCTCTTACTATGACGTCAGCCTCTTGTACAAAAACGCATATTTACAGGCCAAACTTCAAAATCAATACAATTCATTTTCACAAATAAATTTCAAAGTGTTTTTCCTTTTTCTGTTTTGTTTTTCAAAGAACATCCAATGTTCATTTTTGATATATGCATTTGACATTGATTGCTGCTCACGAATATTTACATGCGAAACAAAAGACGGTTACTTGTAATATCAGAAACAGGGGCAAATAAGATTTGTCCAAGCTTTACAGTTGCTCTGTCCACCAGGTACAAGGATAAATTTAGCCGAAGAATATGATTGAGGTACTTTCACTCCCTGCAGAGTAAGAGAAAGACAATAATGGTAACTCTCCCCAGCTAAGGCTCGCAACCGCGAATGAGTCGGCAATATTCTCCCCAAGCAGAGTTTATCCGTCATCAGCACTAGAAAATTATCCCTAGTGGATTCCGGAAAATCCTCCCCAGTGGAGTTTGGAGAATCATCCCCAGTAGACTCTGGAAGTTTGTCCCTAGTAGAGTCTAAAAGGTTATCCCCAGTGAAGTCGCAACTGAAAGATCATCCCCAGTGGAGTTCATTCCTATCACAAACGGAAACTCAATCCCCAACAGGATTCAGTATCACCAGCAACGGTAATTCATACCCAGCTAAATTTATCAGCGGAATCCTCAGTAGAGCATTGTCCTCCCCACAGAGCCCTTTCCTCATAAGTTTATTCCCCAACGGAGTTATCCTCTCCTGCAGGTTTATTCTCACAATCATCTTCATTCACTATCCCCAGTGGAAACGAAGAATTCAACTCTTTTCTCCAGCAGCAACCCGGGATTTATTTTCCCCAGCTAAAAAAAAACATCACATTTCCATACATCATGACATGCATACGCATCATACAACACAATCTCATTTATTTTGAGAACATCATCGCTTGATACATATCATGCATTACATACAGCTAACCTTTACCTTTCAGGAAAGATGCAATCAGATTCTCACAAAACCCAAAGCTATGAAGCTATTCCTCAGTTGAATTACGGACGAGTTCCTAAATCTCAGCGAAGATGTTTCCTTAGTTGAATTACGAATGAGTTCCTAAATTTCAGCAGATATGTTTCCTCAGTTGAATTACAGACGAGTTCCTAAATCTCAGCAGATATGTTTCCTCAGTTGAATTACGGACGAGTTCCTAAATCTCAACAGATATGTTTCCTCAGTTGAATTACATGTGAGTTCCTAAATTTAAGCAGAGATGTTTCCTCAGTTGAATTACAGACGAGTTCCTAAATCTCAACAGAGATGTTTCCTCAGTTGAATTACGGACGAGTTCCTAAATCTCAGCAGAGATGTTTCCTCAGTTGAATTATGGACGAGTTCCTAAATCTCAACAAAGATGTTTCCTCAGTTGAATTACGGACGAGTTCCTAAATCTCAGCAAAGATGTTTCCTCAGTTGAATTACGGACGAGTTCCTAAATCTCGACAAAGATGTTTCCTCAGTTGAATTACGGACGAGTTCCTAAATCTCAGTAGAGATGTTTCCTCAGTTGAGTTATGAATGAGTTTCTAAATCTCAGCAGAGATGTTTCCTCAGTTGAATTACGAATGAGTTCCTCAATCTCAGGAAATATGTTTCCTCAGTTGAATTACGGACGAGTTCCAAAATCTCGACAAAGATGTTTCCTCAGTTGAATTACGGACGAGTTCCTAAATCTCAGCAGAGATGTTTCCTCAGTTGAATTACGGGTGAGTTCCTAAATCTCAGCAAAAAAATATTTCCTCCATTGAGTACGGACGATCGAAGTTCTTAAATATCAGCAGAGATGATTCCTCCGTTGAGTACGGACGATCGAAGTTCCTAAATATCAGCAGAGATGATTCCTCCGTTGAGTACAGAGGATCGAAGTTCCTAAATATCAACAGAGATGACTCCTCAGTTGAGTACGGACGATCAAAGTTTCTAAATATCAACAAAGACGACTCACCAGCAGAATAACAGACGCCGAAGCTCCTAAATTTCTACTTCTCTCAACAAAGATCAGACTTCCCCAGCGGAATCTTCCTCAACAACAGGTATACAAGCTCTCGCTAAGGAATCTCTTATGCGATTGACACTCCTTCAGATGGCATCGTTAAGCCCATCCCCTCGTCAGCAATCTCCAAATGGAATATGTAAGCCCATTCCCGACATCACAAGACAATTACCGCGTCATGTGAGTGCAAATTTCGGGGCACTCTAGTGTTCAATCAACTTCCACCTTCGGATTACGAAAGGCACGAAAGCCAATCTACATCCTCAGGTTTAAGAAGATTGAATATGGGCAGCTGTTGTACCCCAAAATTTTCCCTCCCATATGTCTCAAAACATTGCAAGAAATATCCTCAAGTTGCTCAAGGTAGTCCAAGGGTTGGCCAGATAAGCTCTCTCCTAAGGTAGTCTACTTCAAATTATGGTTTCATATTGCATCAAGATAATTGAGTCCAAGTGATACCAAGTGCTCACCAATGTCTTAATATGTTCTCAAGATCATCCATGTCAAGTTTCAAGCCTTGCAGAGAAAGTTTGCTCATTCAATTGCTCAAAGGTCCAAAAATCGACTATGCTAGGGCAAAAGTCAACTATGGCCCACATACAGTCAAACTTCAAGATTTTTGGTTGAAATCCTCATTTTGAAGTATATTCCATCATTTGATCAAGGTTTGATCATGATTCATCAAGGATTGCTCATAATTCATCAAGATTCAAAAGTTGCTAAATTAGGGTTTTGCAGGAGAAGTCAACTCAACTTTGACCAAGCATAACTTTCTCATACTTTAAGAGAAATGACCCATCCGTAGCTCATTTTGAAGAGGATGCAATTACCTACAATCCATATTCATCTCCCAAGTTCAAAATATGCACTCATAAGAAGTTATGAATTTCTACATTATAGGTCATTTTGAAAAGTCAACAAAAACACATTTTTTTTGTCAAAGCTTCATACATGAGCATGGGATATCAAAATGAGATGAGACAAAAAGGGTTTCTTAGAGGACATCTAAAGATTTCTAAAAAGTCAAATAACACCTCCAAAGATTCAAAATTGAGGAAGCTTCATTGAACAGCTAGCATCATTCCAAATTCGCATCAATGCATAGAGTGGACAAAAAGATTGAAAAAGCCATGTTTGGAAAGGTTTTAAGAAGGAAATCAAATCAAATCAAAAGGCATTGAAGAAGTAAGATTTGTACAGAATAACCAACCCTAATTCATTGTTTGATACATAAGTAGGCGAGGCAGACCTAGAAACAGGTTAGAAGGAGGCGTGAGAGCAAGAACAAAATTTAAAAAAACAAGAAAAAAATGTGAGATCGAATTGGTGGTTAGAGGAACCCTCAAGGCGTGGTATCTGTCCCAATCACTTCCTGGCACTCTCAACTAGCTAAAGCTATCAATAACAAGTCTGTTCCGGTCCCAGAACATGCTGTAAGCCGCTCACAACTTCGCCCTGTTCTTGAATTCGAATCTCATATTTTAGGCATTGTTAGCCGGAATTAATCATACATTCTTGATCTATGTAGCATTTGCAACCTTTATGTATCATTCAATTGCATTTATATGGTCTGTAACGAAATCCACCATTGTTAGGGTTTCGGACTTTGGTTTAGGGTTTTTTATTTCAGGAACAATTAACCTTCATAATGTGCATGGTTGTGATCAGGAGGACGAGACGAGTCTAACCATGGTGTTAGATGTTATTTCCATGGCCTGTGGATGTTTTTGAGAACGCTTGGTTTGTAGCAACAGACATTTGTCCGTAGGTATATGCCAATGGACTTTTAGTGATGGTGCCATAACAGGGACGAAGACGTGGCCAGATTCCATTGGCTTGTTTGAATTGGCGCGCTAAAATCTCATTATTGCGTTTGTTTTATATATTATTATTGCATATTTTATGAACAAATAGAAACAAGTGTCCTAGCGGAAGCCAGCTAAGCGTTAAGGCTTTGGAAGGCTGGAGGTCAGGGGTTCGATCCCTGCCTCCAGCATTTGCTATTTTTCATTATTCTTGCAGGTGATCCAATGCACGCTTAAGCTTGATGTCCATCATACTCCTTCAACATCAACGTGCCAGATGGCCAAATCTGGTGGCCACCATTGCAAGCGCACCATAAGCCCAGTCAAACGCAATGCATAGGATTGAAAAAGTCAATGTGGATCAGCACTAATGGGCCACGGAATTTGCTTTCCACACCTCCTCAAAATTGCTAAACTCATGCCCATTTTCTCTCTTCATATCCTTTTATTTATTTTATTTAAATTGTCTATTTAATTACTAACCAATAATTAATTTTCCTTTTTATCAAAAAAACCCAAAAAATATTTTATGCCCAATTAAAATCAGAATTTTTATTTTTCATCAATAAATATTAATTAAATTAATTAGGTTAATTTTTTAGATAACTTTAATTTATTTTGTAAATAATTAAAATTAATTAGAATCAATAGGTTTTTATTACTAATTTAATTATTTTGTTTCTTTCCTAAAATAACAAAAAAAACCAAAAATATGTCATTTAATTATTGTTCATTAATTTATTTATTAACCAATTAATTTAGCATTTAATTTTAAGACTTAATTTCTTTTCTTAAAAAAAAACAACAATAAACTTTTTCTTTTAATTAGGAGGGTCAAAACCCTAGTTTCGCATTCGATCTAATTTTCTCGCGTGCTTTATTTTTATCCAATTATTGTATGTGCTCCCGATTTGTAATAATTAAATTAGGAAATTTATTGATTTTTATCTCTTTTATTTTCAAAGGGTTTGTTTTTGGCTATGTAAATACCCGAAGCCTTGTAATAGTTTTAGTTTACTTTCCGCATTTTAATTCTGCAAATTATTAACTGTTGGATGTTTGATAAATAGGGCTCGCATGACAAGAATGAATGTTTAATCTTAAAACAATTAGATCACCCTAAATGTGCAAAGATAAATAACTGAAATCAACACATTCGCACATGCGCACTCCTAGGGTACACTCCCACTTGGTTGCCTTCGTAAACGGTCATTGAGTATAGGTTGTTTTAGAGGCCGTCCTCTTGTCTAAAAGATCATAAGTTGCCTCGGAAAGGTTGCCTCAGATATTGTTGCCTCGGATAAATGATCTAAGACATTAGGGTTACCTCTAAGGTGTCCTAACATTGCTTTAGTGACCGTATGTCCATCTTTCGAATTGACCCTCAAACTCCAACGACGGTGCTACCTACTCAGTAATAGTAGGATAGCATTGTCTAAAGGAAAAAAACATAGAACGATTCCTTTTTCGAGTAGGTAGATTAGTTCGTAAGTACTTGCTCAATCAAAAAACAAAATTTTCACACTTACACTCTTTTACAAACAAGTTTTCAAAAAACACTACATTACACTCTTGAGGACAGAAGTAAGAGTTAAATCAAAGTCAAAACAAAAACTTTTCAAAACCCACAAACACAAAGAAAACAATTTTGAAAACAATGAGAAAGTACCTAAGAGCCCATAGATAACTACGGATAGAAAGGGTGCTAATATCTTCCCTTTCTATAATCTACCCCCCGTACTCAGAAATATCTCGAAAAAGGAATTTTTCTGTGCTTTTTTCCTTTCCTTGTTGGATAAAATAAAAGTCGGTGGCGACTCTTACTTACCGCGACATTTTGCAAACACAAACGCAAAACGCAAACCAACATTCCAAAAATAGTATGTTCTTCCACCGTATCACAAGATGCCATCCATAAGTGATTGTTGAATTGTAATTTGTAAGCTGGAAGAATGAGTATCAAAATGGCGTCTGTGTCTGGAGCGTATCTGTACTGTATCTGAAAGTTGAATCTGAATGAGTATCAGAATGGAATCTGTGTCTGGAGCGTATCTGAACTGTTACTGAAAGTTGAGTCTGAATAAGTATCAGAATAGCATCAATGTTTTGAGCGTATCTATATTGTATCTGAAAATTGAACCTGAATGAGTATCAGAATGGAATCCGTGTCTGGAGCGTATCTGAACTGTATCTGAAGATTAAGTCTGAATGAGTATCAGAATGGCATCTGTGTCTGGAGTGTATCTGAACTGTATCTGAAGATTTTGAATTTGAAGGAGTATCGGAATGACATCCGTGTCTGGAGTGTATCTGAAGACTGAATCTGAATGAGTATCAGAATGGCATCCGTGTATGGAGCGTATCTGAACTGTATCAAACGATTTTGGAATTTTGTTAATGGTAGCTGTTAACCTTATCCTGAAAAGGGTAAAATGTTAGCTTAAAACAATATTTTTATGTTGTATGAAATGCATAGTATAATGCATTCGCGTCATCAATGTTTATGATATATGGATGCAATGTATGCGTATGTGAGATAGTTTGCTGCATTGTTGTTAGATTGGGGAAAATAAATCTATGTCTATTGCTGAGGATATGTAAGTCTTCATGTCTTAAAGTCGAAGTATTGATGAATTTCTACTGACAGAAATAAACTCTGTTGTAAGGGCAATGCCATGTACTGCTTTGTAAAATCCTTTTGGGGAATCTTGAGAAATTTGACGACTTCTACTGGGGATCTACAATTTGAAGCTTTGTTCCGCTGGGGATTTAAATGACGTACTGGAGGGGATTACTTATGGAATAGCCTAGAGATATTTTCCTATCCTTTCAACCTATCAGTAATTTCCTCTTTTCATTTTGTTTATTTGTAAACAGTAATCACGTTCAAATGCATATGTTCAACAATGAATCATTGGACGTTTTTGTAAACAAAACACAAGCGTAAAGAAAAGACAAATAGTTTTTGCACTTTCAAAGGGATATCTTTGTATTGACTTTAAGTAAGTATTTTTATACAGGGAGACAAACATTATAGTAAGAGAATGTTGTCGTAAAAATAAAAATTTTGATGCAAAGAAAAGATAGCTATGTGTACAAAAATCCCATGGGGTTTCCATTCTGCTATATCCTTCGTATCTCCGAGCGTTTTGTCTATTTGTTGCCTTGTCCGAAGCTGACTGGATTGATCAGAAACTTTGAGTTTGTCAGTGGAAGCCAAAGGTTGTCCGTGAGGTGATCCAACGGGAAATACTCATACGCTTTAATTCCCTAAATTTTCCTGGACCGCCCTTTCGGGTTTTCAGTTGACCAGGAAACCCTTTTTTGCCCAAGTCGCCCTTTCGGGTTTTCAACTTGCCGGGTGTATAGATTTTTTTGTTTTATCCCTAATTTTTGCCCGAACCCTTTTTGTTTCACCGGGATGCCCTTGTTTTGCCTAGGTATGTCAATGTATCGGGTCTCTTATGCGTAGTATATTTTGACTATGTCCGTGTTCGCAGGGTGGGGCAGGTCGTCGCCATCCATGGTGGTCAAGATCATTGCCCCACCAGAGAAAATGTTTTTGATTACAAATGGTCGTTCATAAGTAGGAGTCCATTTTCCCCTGGGGTCACCTTGTGGTAAGATGATACGTTTGATTACTAGATCCCCAACTTGATACACTTGGCGCCTGACCTTTTTGTTGAAAGCCTTGATCATCCATTTTTGATACATTTGACCATGGAAAATAGCAATGAGTCTCTTCTCATTGATCAAGTTCAGTTGATCAAGTCGAGTCTGGATCCAGTCGTCTTCGTTCAACCCTGCATCCTTCATAATCCTCAGAGAGGGAATATGGACCTCAATAGGCAAGACAACCTCCATGCCGTAGACCATAGAATAGGGTGTTGCCCCGGTTGATGTGCGAGTTGTGCTACGATACCCGTGGAGAGCGAATGGTAGCATCTCATGCCAGTCTTTGTATGTGAGTGTCATTTTCTGTATGATCTTTTTAATGTTTTTATTTGCAGCTTCGACAACACCATTCATCTTTGGTCGATAGGGAGAAGAATTGTGATGCTGAATCTTGAATTGTTCACACAACACGGTGATCATAGTGTTGTTGAGATTTGTACCATTGTCAGTGATGATCCTTTCCGGGATACCGTATCGGAAAATGAGATTTTTCTTGATGAAGCGGGCAACAACGTTCTTGGTAACGGAAGCAAAGGAAGCTTCCTCCACCCACTTTGTAAAATAGTCAATGGCCACTAGGATGAAACGGTGTCCATTGGAGGTTGTCAGCTTGATTTCCCCAATCATATCAATCCCCTACATAGCAAAGGGTCAAGGAGTTGTCAAGACATTCAGAGGAACTGGAGGGACGTACACCTTGTCAGCATAAATCTGGCATTGATGGCAGGTTCGAGAGTGTTGATAGCAA
Source organism: Vicia faba (assembly GCA_948472305.1). Classification (NCBI taxonomy): domain Eukaryota; kingdom Viridiplantae; phylum Streptophyta; class Magnoliopsida; order Fabales; family Fabaceae; genus Vicia; species Vicia faba. The sequence continues at coordinate 535,758,875 of OX451735.1, read as the reverse complement.
TCTGCTTCCATGGTAGACCGGTAATAGCCTGCCCGTAGGATTTTCTTTGCCATCGTATGCCCACTAGAATGGGTACCAAAAGTTACTTCGTGCAATTCAACCATGATCCTTTCAGCTTCGACCTTATCTATGCACCGAAGTAACATAGAGTCATGATTGTGTTTGTACAGGATGCCGTTACTAAGAAAGAATATAGCAGAGAGTCTCCTTAAGAACTTTTTGTCATTGACTGAAGCTCCTTCTGGATATTCTTGAGCCTCGAGAAACTTCTTGACTTCGTGAAACCAAGGTTGGTCCACTACTTCTTCAGTATTAATCTCGTGACAGTGTGCTAGTTCGTCCATTCGTTCAATGGTGATCTGGGGAGCCTCGTTATCCCAATTAAGTTTAAACATAGATGACATTGTGGCTAGAGTGTCTGCTAGCTGATTTTCTTCTCGCGGGAAATGCTCGAAGGTAATTTTCTCAAAATGTGGTAGCAATGTCAAAACATGTTCTTTATAAGGGATAAGGTTAGGGTGTTTGGTGTCCCATTCCCCTTTGATCTGACTGATGACCATGGCTAAATCTCTGAATACATCCAATGATTTGATCCCCAAGTCTATGGAAACTCTGAGACCAAAGATGCACGCTTCGTATTCCTCCATGTTGTTTGTACAATTGAAGCAAAGTCTGGCAGTGAAGGGAGTATGACACCCTTCCGGAGATATGAATACAACACCAATACCATTTCCGAGTGCATTGGACGCTCCATCAAAGAACAGGGTCCATCAGGATCCTTCTTCAGGTTCTTCATATGGCCTGCATTCTTCACAGTTGTCTAATGTCATGATGTCTTCATCCGGGAATTCGAACTTCATGGACTGGTAGTCTTCTACAGAATTGTGAGCAAGGTGATCGGCTAATACACTGTCCTTTAATGCTTTCTGGGTAGTATATTGTATGTCATATTCTGTTAGGATCATCTTCCATCTCACTATTCTCCCAGAAAGAGCTGGCTTCTCGAAGATGTATTTTATCGGATCCATTTTAGATATCAGCAAGGTAGTATGAGTCAGCATATACTGTCTTCTGGCGAGCAGCGCATTCCAGAGCGCAACAAGTTTTCTCGAGCAGTGAATATCTGGTTTCACAGTCGTTAAACTTTTTGCACAGGTAGTAAATAGCGTGCTCTTTTTTTCCAGACTCGTCATGCTGCCCCAATACACACCCCATTGAGTTTTATAAAACAGTTAGATACATGATCAACGGTCTTCCTTAGACTGGTGGCATCAACACATGAGGCTCTTGTAAGTATTCTTTGTTTTTGTCGAAAGTAATTTGGCATTCATCATTCCATTTAACTACCTGATCTTTCTTCAACAATTTGAAGATTGGTTCACAAGTAGCTGTCAAGTGAGAGATGAATCTGGCAATGTAGTTTAAACGTCCCAAGAAACCTCTAAATTCCTTCTCAGTACAAGGAGAAGGCATTTCTTGTATTTCTTTTACCTTGGAAGGATCTACTTCAATACCTTTGTTGCTGACGATAAAGCCTATGAGTTTACCAGACCGTACCCCAAATGTGCATTTGATCGGATTCAACCTCAGCTTGTACTTATTCAGTCTCTCAAACAGTTTTTGTAAGTGATCAAGATGCTCTTCCACTGTTTGAGACCTGGCTATCATATCGTCCATGTAGACCTATATTTTGTGATGTATTATGTAGTGAAATAGAGCTACCATGGCACGCTGATAGGTTTCCCCAACATTCTTAAGTCCTATTGGCATCACCTTATAGTAGAAAGTGCACCACTGCGTGACAAACATTGTTTTCTCCATGTCCTCAGGCACCATTTTGATTTGGTTGTAACCTGAGAATCTGTCCGTGAAGGAAAACACTTTGTGTTGTACCGTATTATCAACTAGGATATCAATGTGGGGGAGTGGAAAATCATCCTTAGGGATTGCCCTATTCAAATCTCGATAGTCCACACACATTCGCACTTTGCCGTCCTTTTTGGGCACGGGAACAACATTGGCAACCCATTGGGGGTAAGAGGTGACAACCAAGAATCCAGCGTTGAATTGCTTCATGACCTCTGCTTTAATCTTTTCTGACATATCCGGTCTCCTTCAACGAACCTTTTGCTTTACTGGCGGACAATCCTCTCTTATAGGTAGATGATGTACCATAATATCTTCATTAAGTCCTGGCATGTCTTCATATGACCAGGCAAAGACTTTGACATAACCATGTAACAAATGAATCAGATGCTTCTTGATACTGGGTTCCAGATACCCATCTTGACCTCTTTTTTTATCTTTTTCGGTACCTAAGTTGATTGTATCCACGGGTTCCTCGTGAGGCTGGATGGTTCTCTCTTCTTGTTGTAGCAGTCTGACAAGTTCCCCGGGTACTTCACAATCTTCCTCACCTTCGTATCCGGCTTGGTAGATTATATTCTCATAGTCACAAAAGGCCATAGCAGTATCGTTACCCAAGGGATCCCGAATGGATGTATACTTGCATTGTGAGTGTGGGTGTTTGTAAGGGTATAACTATCTTTGAAAGAAAGTAAAATGTAAAAGAAAAACAATGAGCACAAAAGTTTGTATGGGAAAACGTCCATGATTCATTGATGTCATATGAAAAATGAGATAATAACCCTTACAAATGCACCATTGTGCCTCGGGTAAGACACAAGGTTTTTTAAGAGTGCGAATTGTTTCGAATATTACAGATCCAACAAAATGTAAAGACAAATTACTGAGGGATAAAAGTGATCGGGACGAAGTCTCTAGCCTCCCAATTGCTGAGCCCTCTGTTGATAGTTGGGAAGATCCAATCCTCCAGGTTGCAACTATCTTCACCATCTTCTACTGCGTTGACTTCACAGTTGCTGATCTTCAAGGGTGGCCCTCCAGCACGGGCACGACGTACAGCCTTTTGAGCACTTGAAGTGATACCTAGGCCAAACTTGTCAGATTTATATGGGATATCTGGGAGTTGTCCCCAGATAGTGCATCCTCCTTCTTCCACCACTGCTTTGGCATCCTTCAGTGACGACATCTGGAGTGGAGGCCTTGTAATCTTGGGAACAGCTTTAGTCACTGCCACGTCTTGAGGGACCTCTTCAAAGTGTTGAAATGGAGTTTCAATGAATTCACTGTCTAATTCCACATATCTGAAGGAATTGAGGTGGCTGATCATGTATTCCTCTTCTCCATGAACGGTGATAATCTTCCCTTGAACTAGATACTTCAACATTTGGTGCAATATAGAAGTAACAGCGCCAACATTGTGGATCCATGGTCGGCCTAACAGGAAGGAGTATGAAGGGCAGATGTCCATCACATAAAAAGTTGAATTAAAAGTTTAGGTTCCAACCTTTATGGGAATTTCTACCTCCCCATGCACCATCCTCTTCGATCCGTCGAAAGAGCTTACCACTATGTTACTTGGCTTTAAAGTCAACCCCTCACAGTAAATTCTATCAAGATCTTTTTTGGGTAATACATTCAAAGATGAGCCAGTGTCCACCAAAACATGTTCCAGAGTTGTACCTCTACATTCCACTGAGACATGTAATGCCTCATTATGCTTTCTTCCCCTAGGCGTCAGATCAGCATCTGAAAAACCTAAACCATTATCCGCAGTTAGGCTGGCCATGCAGTCTTGAAACTGATCGGCATAGGTCTCTTGAGGTACATGGGCGGTTTTTAAGAACTTTACCAAGGCCTTTGCATGTGCCTCGGAACATAGTAGCAACGCCAACATGGAGATCTTAGAGGGAGTTTTCCCCAGTTGTTCAACTACATCGTAGTCGCTTCTCTTTATAATTTTTAAGATCTCCTCCATTTCCTTCTTGGAGGTCTCAGGGATAGTCAATGACTGAGTCTTCATCCGGACAAACTCAATCAGAACACCTTTTCCCCGAGTCTCGGTTAATTCGGCAGTAGGAGTGTCAGTCGGAATGATTACAGGGGTTGTAACGGCTTTGTCAATTGGAGAATTTGTAGAGATGATTATGGGTGTGGGCGTAACCTTTGGAGCAGCCACAAGGATGATTGCGGGTCCAGAAATAGCCTTTGGGGGAGCAATTTCTGGAGAGAAGATCCTACCGCTCCGGGTAATCTTACTAGTTCCTGCAATATCACTGACGTCAGAATCATCTTTCTCGAAATTTATCTCTTCGGTGGCCGACCAGTCTTGCTTGATACCATGGTAGTAGATGTCCCATCCATAATTCCACGGCACAGTTTTGTCTGATAAATATGGGACTGGTCCAGGCATTGTGATTATTAAAGGAGTTGCTATCGGAACTAATGTAATTCTAACGGGTCTTTTGGTGGAGACCCTGGAAGAATTGGCGGAAATGGTAATGATTGAAACATCTTCAAAAGGAACAAGTGGAACAAAAGTATTTTCAAACAAAATTTCTTTGTTATCTATCAGGTACTGAACGCCTACTTTCAACAAAGGACAACTAGTTAGTGAGGACCAACAAAGATGGCAAACTTCATCACAGCCCATGAACACACCGACATTCAACAAATTCATTTTAATAGCCGGGAGTGGGGTCATGAGTTCATCAATTGAGGTAACAAATAAATCTTCCTCAATGGCATTAGTATTGCGGCCATGTATGGGCATAGGGGCAGAAATGACATTTGGCTTTTCAGGCGCATCGAACTCAATTTCTTTTTCTTCAAGGAGGTCTTGTATTTTGTTCTTTAGGGCCCAACAGTTATTAGTATCGTAACCAGGACTTTCAGAGTGATATGCGCAATGGGCATTAGGATGATAGTGAAGAGATGTTGTATTGGGGTTTTTCGGAGCATCTTTCAAGGTCACCAAGTTGGATCTTAGTAGATGCGGTAATACTTGAGACGGGGTCATGTTGATTCTAGTGAACTGCCTGACTGGCCTTTCTACCCTTGGTTGATTATTTCTTTGCTGATCAGACGCAGGTTTTGGGATCATAACAGCCCCCACCATTGGTCAGTGTTCGGCCATATTTTGGTTTCTTTGTGGGTATACAGAAGACACCTCATTCTTTCTGATAAAGGGCTTCCTTACAACTATAGAATAAGATGTGTCTTTCTGAATCTTTCCATTCTTTATACCGGCTTCTATCCTCTCTCCAGTCAGTATTAGTTCAGTAAAAACTGCAGATGAACTTCCGATTAAATGATTGAAGAAGGGACCAGACAAGGTTCCCAAGAACATGTCTACCAATTCTCTCTCAGACAGAGGGGGTTAAACTCTTCCAGCCAAATCTCTCCATTTTTGTGCATAGTCCTTGAAACCTTCATTGGAAACCATGGCCATACTCTGGAGTTGAGTACGAGTAGGCGCCAAATCGGTGTTGTACTGATATTGTTTGTAGAAAGCTGCAGCGAGATCTTCCCAATTGTGAATGTTGGCTCTTTCTAGTTGGTAAAACCATTCAAGTTGAGTCCCAGACAGTCTGTCTTGGAAGAAGTGCACCCATAAGTCTTTATCAGCGGTATGGGGTTGAATTTTCCTCACATATGATCGGAGATGCATTTTAGGGCATGAAACTCCGTCATATTTGGCGAATACAGGTGCTTTGAAATTTCGGAGGAATCACAATCCCCAACACCAAACCCAATTCCTCAAAGTCCAAGCCAGGCACCTTTTGGATTTCCATCGCGCTCAATCGCTCTTCGATATGTTTGCACTTGTCACCAACTGGAGGATATTATTCTTCAGAGTAGTCCTCTTCTTCCTCTTCCTCCTCTGATTCTGATGGGATAACAGTTTCCTTTCCTTTACTATCTTGGTTGTCGCTTTCACTGGATGTTGTGGCAAAGTCCAAAGTCCTTCTTGTCTTCCCATGAAATCTTCTTCCCATGTTTAAAACTCCGGTTACTTTCTTGGTTTTCTTCTTCCTTTCTTCAGCCAGCAAAGTCTTCAATTCTTCTTGTCCCTTGGCTAAGGTCAAAAGAAACTATTGAAATTGTGTATTATGAGCTTGAAGATCCTTCATTGTTTGCTCGGGATCCATCTTACTGAAATAAACAGTAGAGAGATGAGGAGACTTGTTGCAAAAGACATGTTTATGTTATGATAAATGGTATATGCATATGCAATGTTTTCATGGATTTCAAAGACTCAAATTTGTTTTATAAAAAACGGTAACACACGTTATATTAATAAGATAAAGTTTGAGTACATCAATGCCCCTTGGGAAAAATAATACAAAAACTCTAAGATATAAAGGTAGTGCGCATCCTCTTTGGTTCACTGTAAGCATTCAAAGTCTGCTCCTCATGAAGTAGCCTAGTGAGTTCCAAAACCTTCTTCTGGCTTGCGTAGAATTGGGCTACGAACGTATCTCGCTCTCCTTTTAGTTGTATCCAATCCCTTTGTAGGTCTTCAAGAGATGTGGGCATGTCAGGATGTAGGATAGTGTATGGAACGTCTCCCTCTATGACAGGCTCAATGATTACCGGGAGAATGGAGGGGTAAGGAATCATAAGACTCTGAGCACTAGTTCGTACCCATTTAAGGTAAGGCTCAAGTGGGATGGAATTTTTGTGCCCCAAAGTATTTATATCCACCTTGTTCAACATCCTCCAAGCTCGGATAAATCTCTGGCGAAGACCTTGATCGTCGTTGTCATAGTCAAATACCAAACCTTGAATTAGCATCTCACGCGGGCCATCCCTTCGGGCGTAACCAAACTGTCTTAAGGCTAAACAAGGGTTGTAGGTGATACCTCCCCTAATTCCAAGTAAAGGGACATTAGGAAATTCTCCACAACGGTCGACAATGACAACATTCTCTTTGGATCGAGAGCACCAATGAATGTCTGAATGTTTGAGCGTCATCAACCTTTGTGACCACCTTGAACCTTGCTCATTCTTTAATATAGATTGGGGAAGATGAGAAATAAACCATCTTGCCAAGAGAGGAGTGCAACACATAAGATCACCTCTTTTCCTCATTGTGCGAGTGTGAAAAGAGTGTAGGATATCCCATAGCAATGTAGGCATCGGGTTGCGAAATATGATGATTTTGATGGTGTTCACATCTTTGAGTTGGTCAGGATTTGGAAACAAAACCATCCCATAGATGAGGAGAGGAACAATTTCCTCAAAGGCTTTTAAATCCAAGGAATTCCAACAAATTTGGGCTTTCTCAAACAAGAACTTTGCTAGGAAACTCTTGACACCACTCCTTATTTCCCAATGAGTTGTGACATCAGATGAGTGCAAGTGTAGAGCTTGAGCTATCTCCTCTAGCTTTGGGTCTCTTTCCGTACCGTTGAAAGGTAGTTGATTGAGAATGGGAATACTCAAGAGTTTGGAGAATTTTTCCAAAGTAGGCACAAGTTGATAGTCGAGAAAGGTGAAGCAATGGTGTAAAGGATCAAAGAACTGAAAGAGCACCTTCATCATATCCTCATATGTGTTGGAGGTGACCAAGTTGAGTAGGCGACCGTTTCTCTCGGTAAATGGAGAGTTTTTTAGGAATCCTTGAAGCTAGCTCCTTAAGTTGTTAAGGGATCCTTACAAGGTTGACTTGAATAGTTTTCCTGCGAAGTGAATCCATATCCTACAAAACAAGAACAAAGATGAATCCAAAAAAAATCCTTGAAATGGTTAGTGGATGTATATGATGCTCATGATGTTCATGATGTTATGTACAAGTATGCATATACAAACAAAGCAAATAAGTCCTTAGGTTTAGGCTTACATGGAGTTTTATAGGTAAGTACCCTCTTGAAGTTTAGTTGGCTTAAACCTGTCATAGTAATAGTAACCGGGTTCTAAGGAGATCAATATCACTGGTTTGTTTTTTTAGTCATTGTTTCAGCACAAGCCTCTTTAATGGCGACCTAAATATCCCAAGAAACCAAACCTCAATGGGTGTATTATCGAGTATCTACCAACTTCGGACTGCACCAAAGTCGGTCATCTCACTACATCCTAAAGGCCAAGTTGGTCAAGTAAAGGTTCTAAAAGTTCATTAGTGCTTCATGACATCACTCAGCGGCCCCGTATTCTCTTTGATTAACTCAAAGGCTACCAGTACCCACAAATATGTCGCACTAACGTAGCTATTGCTTAGACCATGTCGGTATACCCCGCACAATTTCCATAACATATTGCTACTTACCTATAATGTACCCCAAATCCGGGTAGAAGATTTAAACCCAAACAAAGAACCATAATGTAAAGCATACAAGTCAAACAATGTAAGCAAATAAATGTGATCTATCCCTAAGGTAACCTCACTTTTAGAATTTTCCCCAGCAGAGTCGCCAGTTCTGTGATACGGTGGGAAAACTGACTTGAGGTTTTTCATTTTGATCGCAAATGTTGCGGTTAGCAAGCGTCGCCACCGACTTTTCTTTTATCCAAAAGGAAAGGTGAAAAAGCCCAGGAAAGACCTTTGAGATTGTTTCTTGAGTTTGGGGGGTAGATTATGAAAAGGGAAGGTATTAGCACCCTTTTCATCCATGGTTCTCCATGGGCTCTTAGTTACTTGCTAGATCACTTGCTTTTGTTTGAAATTGTGCTTTGTGTGGTTTTTGAAAGTATTTTATAAAAGAGGACATTGTTTAGGAAATCTTTGTAATGATTCTCGTTCATAAGAATGTATACGAAGATGTTGATCTTTTGAAAATGTTTTCAATTTTGTAAGATGTTTGGAAATGTGCGTGTTTGTTTTGAAAATATCAAGGGTATTTATTTTGAAATGGGTAAAGTAATTAAGAGAAATCTACCTACTCAAATGTCTTTCTTGTTCATTTTCTTTTTCTTTGATATTGTTGTCTTACCATTGATTTGGTGAGTAACCCTATCTTTGGATGTAAATGGGACGGGCGTGGATCATCGTATAGCCATGATTAGCAATGTTGCAAATTATCTTAGCATTCTTTGTGGGACTAAGATCGTTTTTAAGGCAACTTAGAATAGCGTCATCGAGGGACTATGATCTTTTACTTGTTTGTTTTTGCTAAGATACCTTACATGCGTAATATGACCATTTTATATAAGGTAACCAAGTGGGGTAACCATAGGTGTGCTTGTGTGCAAGTTTGTAATTTTCATGCTTGATTTTGTCTTGAATTAGGGTTTTCTATTTGATTGATTTTTTTATCTTTCCATACAAAATCCTAATTACTAGCATGTTATATAAAAGCGATAAATTGCGAAATTTAAAGTTACTACGCTATTACAAGACTTGTGGGAGGGGGGTATACAATTTATGAATGGGGATTGCAATAATATAAACCTAATTAATCTATTACAATCAAATTGAATTTATACAAGAATTGAAATATACAAGATGAATTAAATATGCAAGAATATGTTTATGCAAAGAAGATGTTTGTTTGGTTTCTTATGTGAAAAAGTTTTGACCTAAACCTAATTAGAGAAAAAATAAATAAATAAAAATTAAATTAACTTAAATCAATTAAGAAAATAAAATAATTAAGAAAAGATTTTTTGAATAATACCCTAATTCTATTTGATTAAAAGAAAATAAGTTTTTTAAGAAAAAGTATTTTTGTATTTTTTTTGTCTTGAAAATAACATATAGCATTATGAGATATTTTTGGTCTTTTTTATATTAAAATAATTTATTTAATGGGTATGAAGAAAAAATAAATATTAACCTAATTCTAATTTAATCTACAAGGTTATTTAATAAAAATAGATAATATATAACTAAATAAAAATATTTTTTTGTGAGAAAAATAGAATAAAATAAGCCAAAATATAAATCTATCATTTTTATATTTTTTATGATTTTTAATATTAAGAAAAATATATTTAAGAAAATAAAATGAGAATAAAATAAATAAATAAAATGATAATGGGCCAGGGGTGTCACAAGTAAGCAGGGTGCATGATGTTAGCAAAAAAAACCATAGGCCCATGAAGTAGAAGCCCAACGCTGCAAGAGACCAAAAAAATGGAAAAAAGTGAGAAAAATGCAAAAGGCAGCGCGCTTAGGCTCGAACCCGTGACCTCTAGCAATTACGCGCGCTACCTTACCACTGGTGTGGCTGTACATCCGTGTATATAAACAAAACCACAAATATATATTAGAAACTGCTTCCTGAAGGAAACTTCATCTTCAACCTTGAGCCATGGCCGGACCACCTGTATCTTCCCCATTTCTCCATAAAAATGGAAAGTTCAAACATGAAAATTGGGGTGTTTCTTCCCACGAGTTCAAACACATAACTTATGCAAACTAAAAGTCAAAGATAAAATCTAATTTTACTGGCCCTAATTTGAAAGCTAATTTTTATAGAAATTTCAAATCCAAAATTCTCTATACACAGTTAATATAAATGGAAACTATGAACATGGTTAGCTTTAGAGCAAGGATATATACATCTTGTTTTCACAAATCAGGATCAAATGATGCTTATATGAAGAGATATAAGTTTGAGTTTTTACCTCTTGCAGCTGGAATCGTGAATGGAGTTTGAGCAAGTTTTGAGAAGGCCTGAGGATCTATTTAGCTTGCCTGGACCTCCCTGAGTGTATTCCAACCCTTACTTTGTCTTGAAAGTCCCCGAATCTCTCTACTCAAGTCAACCTGCAAGCTTGATATTTGAAAATGGTGGATGGTGATGGAGGAGTTACAGTGAGGGAACAAGTGCCTGGATCACTTTGATATGATGTATATTAAGTGTTTGGGTGGTTAAAACTTAATACGCACGAGTGGATTTGGAGATGGCTATGTGAGGTTCAAAACTGTCAAGTTATGGAAGATTCTGAGTTGCAAAGTGTTTGGGAGTGTTTTGGAGTCTTATCCTTCTTGTCTCAACTTGCAAATAGTGTTTCTACTTATAAGCAAAAGGTCTTAAGTCTTGCAACAACTCAGATTTCAAGAACTCACATGTTTTGTTCGGTTACTTGTTTTTGAAGCAAGGCTAGCAAGCATGTTTTCAAGGTGTAGTACCAAGCTTGTAGGGGGGATGAGACCTTTAAACATACTTGTTTTGATTGAGTGGAGTGTGTTTGTGCAAAAAAACAAGTGCAAGGCTCAATGCAAGCTGACTTTGCATAAATCTTGCTTTTCCAAAATGGCAATGTTGTCTTTCTCCCAAAAATGGAATTATTCTTGTACAATGCATTCAATGCTTGGCTTAAAGCTTCTAACAGCTGTGAAAACATTTAATTATGGAGTGAAAGTCAAGTTAGAAGCCTGCAAAGTAGGATTTGTTCAGCATGCTTGAGGATTGGATCCAATGTTCTTCATAAAATGGCTTGAAATCCAAGTGACAAATCACCAACTTCATCTCTTCGATTCTCCCTACTCAAGAATGATCTCAAGGAGTTCCTGTACATTTTGGAAAGCTTGCAATATGCTCTACAACTAATCTTTGAATTGATTTTGAAAATTCCTCTTGGAACCATGTGAAAAATTGCCATGAAGTTAGGTCAAAAATCTGCCTAACTAGGGCATAATTTCACTAAGTTATTTTTAGTTCATGAGCGTGTATTCACAAAATTATATCTTGAGATCCAAGCATTTTTATGAGAAATTGTATGAAGAAAACTTGTATATTTCATCGAGATCTACAACTTTCATGTTGGAAGTTTCATTTGAATCATCTTGCATCATGGTGAAAATTTGGCTCAAAAATTGAGAAAAAATAAGAAATTTTCTATACTTAGAAAAATTCCTAAGTTAAGAAATTTCAACTTTTCAAAACAAAACCTTAAATCCTTGATTTCTTGATGGAAAAGTTTCATATTTTGACATGTTTTGATGAATTATGACCTTTGGCACTTGATTTTCACAAAGAAGTCAAAGTTTGACTTTTTAGTATACAATTGACTTTTGATCAGTTGATTGAAAAATTCATTTGTCAATCTAATGGATTTGTAATGTTTTGAATCATGTTATTATGTAAAAATGATGCAATTGAACTCTTGAAATCATGCTTCAAACCAATTGATCATTTGTTAGGCCAAAAATAAAAAATTGCCCTTTCTCAGTGAAAACCCTAATTTTGACCATTTTGCCCTTTTGATGATTTGATCAAATTTCTTGAGGAATTTTGGTCCAAACTTGATCAAATGATACATATGAGTCTAAGATTTTTATGTGGATAAAAATTATGAAGTTTGACTATAAATTGGCCAGGGTTGACTTTTCCCCCAATATAGTTGATTTTTAGGTCAACTGTCCAATTGACTGATCAAAAGTGTGATCCAAGGCTTGAAACTTGACATGAGTAATCTTGGGAGTCCATAATGATCCTTGAAAGTCATATGGGGCCTTGGAAGTTAAAAAATCCTTGTGCAATCTCAAACCCTAATTTTCAGTCATTAGTGTTTGAGGAGGTGTCTTGAGCTGATCAAACCCTAATGCAGTCTTTATCCAAAGGAGATCTTATGAAAATCCTTGATAAGTGAGAGGGAATATTTTGGGGTACAAAAGCAGGGCTCTGGTACAAAAATTTGATGTAACACCTTTTATTGACCCATTTATAGATGCGGGGGATTGGATCGTAATCCGTCCTACCAAGTTCAGCACCAGATACCTCTGAACCAACTAAAGATGGGTAAATTTTTTTTTCTTTTTCTTTTTCTTCTTTTGATTTTGCTTTTGCTTTATTTTTCAACATACAACTTTTGTTGAGTTAAATGAATTTGTGAGGGTCACCTATCCCGGGGTTGTAGTTTATAATAAGAACATAGCATATAGATCATTCACTTCTCTTTGGTCCCCTACGTAGAACATGCTTAGACCAGAGCTGACTACTAGGATAAACTATTTAAGGATTTAAGAATGAAAATTGTAAGGCCACGACATAGGGGGTATGGGATCAATTTCCTAAATTTACGAAGCTTAAGGTATAAAAATGATGCCGATGCTTCAAAAGGGCTTTCCCAAGTCATACTACATCCTATCTCAACCAGGTCTTATAGCTCAACTAAGTTCTAAGCACAATGTTTTTCTTAGAATTTTTTCCAGTTAGGCTCAAGAAATGGGGGAGTAGACATACACTAGACCATACAGATATAGATGACTCTTCAAACACATGTATTATTTTGAAAAGAAAGAAAAACAAGCAAACTAAAGCAAATAAAGAAGTAAAATAACATGAAGGAAAATGCAGGAAAGGAAAAATAAAGCGAGTAAATCTCCTCCCACACTTAAATCAAACATTGTCTCCAATGTTACGAAATAAGATAAGGAAAGAGTCACCTGGTAAAGTACTAAGGCTGGCTGGGTCCGTCGCTATCCTACGGTGAATGTCTAGGATGATGGGATCGGCTGCAACGACGACTGCTCATAGAAGCCTTGAACTGGTTGAATCTCGTGGGCAAGGCAATCTGTGAACTCTGAATCTCACGAAGGTTGCCTAAAATGGAACCTTGATTGGCCTCCATGAGGGTAGAGTGCCTCTGAAACTGGGCTTGTTGCCTATGTTGCTCGCAAGATATCGCCAATTGAGATTCCATAAGACTTTGAAAAGAGCGGTTCGTCTACTGTCGTGAGGCCTCCATAAAACTCATGTTATCTTCCAGCTGCTGTTGGATGGCAGAAAGTAAACCATCTCTTCTCTCCTCCTGGGATAGCTGGTCACGCCACATCTCTTCAGTGATGTAGAAGCCAGGAGCCGTACCTGAAAAAGTGTTAGAAGTAGAAGGTGCAGTGTGTGCGGGTGAAGCATGGTGGGGGAACACAGGTGGTAAGTCACGAAAAAAAGTAGAATACAAGAGTTAGGCATAAAAATAGATAAGTCTGGAAAAGGAAACAACATGATAAAAGAAACAAAAAAACAGCAAAATAGTGCAGATATGAATCAAGATCATCAAGGAGTAGTAGGGTCCTTGGTCGACTCAGAACCATGAGCTGCAGCTAGCTTACTGCGAAGATCATCAATTTCCTGCTGTAGGAGGTCTCCCTCAGTAGAGTGAGTAGCATCGAAAACCATAACCTGAAGAGAGAGGTCTTCAACTGGCTGATGAAGTTCGGCTACCTCTTTACGCAGCTCAGCAACCTGTGCATAGATGTCGGGTTGCTGCAAAGAGAAATTATTAGAGAATACAATGGTCCTTTCTGGTGATGGACATGGATGATACTCAGGTACCAGAGGTAATTTTCACTCGTCCACGCTCCAAGACCTTCTAAGGCATATGTCTAATTGGCAGGGTTTGGACATTGGTCATCATAGGATCAGGCAAGGTAAAATAGTGAATGGTTTCATTATCAATCAGGAGTTTATACTTGTTGGGATTAAATTAGACTCTTCTCATCAGCTCACAATCCAAACAGAAATCAATGTCCATTGTAGTATATCCATAGTAGGAGGTAAGGTGAGATAACTTACTTGTATGACCCAAAGCAGAAGCAATCTGAGTCACTATCCCTCCCATATGGAGGATACCTTCAGCAGACTTAGAAGTCTTCATGAGATTCCACAGCAGAAAATTTCCACAGGCTACAGGGCAAGACTGGGTCACACAGTAGAGGAAAAAGATCTCCTCCTCGCTAACATGGGTATCAGTGTCGGCCTTCCCTAGGAAAGTGTGAGCAATAACCATCTGAAAATACCTGAAAGCGGGGTTGTGAATAACAGGGGATAGCTGAGTGGAAGGATCAAGGCTCCCTCCAGCAGTAATATCTCTCCAGAATTTCTCTATGTCCCTAGTCATGAAATAGCCAATTGGTAGCTCAGGTATAGCATCAGGTGTGGTATGGAAGCCTAGCAAGTCGCCAAACTCCCTCTGGGTAAAACATTATTCTATCCCGAATAGTATGAAAGTGAGATATCCATCCTGGCCATTATAGAGCTCAAACTCGAATGAACTAAGGAATTCTAAGGCGAGGTTCCTATAGGTCACATTTAGGTCATCTGCATACTCGTCCCACTTTAGCTGGTTGCATAGATACTTGATACTGGCTTCAAAGCCAAGAACTTCCATGCAAATTTGGTCTGGATATCTGGTCGGTGCCATGGGTCGCTGTGAAAGGACCGCATAGCGTTGTCTCTGAGGGTCATCTCGGAAGGAAACATGCATGTCACCGAAATGCTCCATCCTGAAAAATGTAGTTAGCAAAGGCGGCTAGCAGGTGATGCCTGAAATCATAAATTTTGCAACTGTTAGTATAAAGATAAAAATAAAATTTGATAAAGTAAAAAGTAAATAAATGCAAAAAATAAAAATAAACTCATGGGTTGCCTCCCATGCAACGCTTCTTTAACGTCGTTAGCTTGAAGAGTAAACTTCATATATCGGAAACTGGTACTGGTGGATCAATCAGAGTGTGGCTGGAGTAGTTGGTGGGAATGTCACCTCCCTCGTAGTGCTTCAACCTCTGCCCATTAACGATGAATGGGTGTAGCGGTAGAAATGTTCAAGACTAACCCATTGGATTGACTAGACTTTATACAAATCAAAATAAAAATCGCCACCGCGCTTTATTATTTCCAAAGGAATGGGAAAAGAGTGAATAACCCAAAAAAGGGGGAAATGTTCAAGGTAAGGGGGTTGGTTATGCAAAGGGAAGGTATTAGCACCCTAAACATCTATGGTACTCCACATGAGCCTCTTTGTAAAATCTGTATATTTTGGCTATAAAAATGTGTTGTATATAAAATGGATGGTGGAGGTGAGAAAAGAAATATACTTTTATGATTTTTGCACCCGCCGCAGTTGCGAACCTTTAGTGCCTACGTACCACCTTTCGTGCAATAGGGGATTAGGATACACGTAGTTCCTCTTTTAAAATATTTGAACATAAGTGTGTTGGTTAACTTTAAGAGATAAGGCATCATCGTCATTGTCCGTGTGGAAAACATACTTACTACCCACAATCATGAGAAAGGAGAATTTGCATCATCTCAAAGTGGAGGATATGGCTTGGATTTTCAAATCAACAATGCCTCAATCAACACCCGAGTGGAAAATGTTTCTCTTCACTACATATTGTAGAAGTATAGTTGTTTGCATCACTACAAGGATTGACAAGAGTCTAATCTTTTAAGAAAAAGTTTAAGGGAAAAAGCCAAAGTGGAAAAAATGGTTTGATATGAGATTGGTTGACTTTTAGTCTTCTCATAAAAAAAATTCAAACTATTATTAAATTGATTGAGGTTTATTTATGAAAAACTTTTGAAAATGCATGGGCCTAAGTCCAAGTTTATTATGAAAGTGTTTAAGTTTCAAAACAAGAAGAGTTTTCAAAAGGAGGGAGAAGATTTTTGAAATTAAAGAAGATGGGAGGAGAAGAAGAGACTATCCTAAAGCATAAGGTAAAAGCTAAGGATAAGGACCATCTAACTAACAAGAAGCCAAAAACTTGACATTATGAGTCAAGATAGAATTCCCATTCTTTGGATTAAAACCAAGC
Source organism: Vicia faba (assembly GCA_948472305.1). Lineage (NCBI taxonomy): Eukaryota > Viridiplantae > Streptophyta > Magnoliopsida > Fabales > Fabaceae > Vicia > Vicia faba. The sequence continues at coordinate 535,742,524 of OX451735.1, read as the reverse complement.
AAGCAAAGATACTAGACCTCTTCAAATGTATTAAGTCTTCACAAAAATTGGGCAGAGTAACGGATGTATGCGGGTGAATTCCAGATTACAAATCAAGGATGCAATCACAAAAACCTGCACACAAAAACAAACAAGCAACCCAATGTCTTGAGGTAAACCACAAAAGCTCCAGAGAAAATAATCAGATAAGATCACAAGGTCTCCAAGATAGGCCAAAGTTTCTAATCCTAAGTCCAGAAAAGTCCACTGCTCTATAATGCCAAGGATAGTAACCAAATAGTCCAAGTACCATTAAGAGTTTTTTTAGGGTTTATGTTGATTATTAAGTATCTTACGAAAAGAAAAGAAAAGAAAAACTCAAGTGAGCAAAGTAAAAATGACAAGAATAAATAAATGCTCAAATGAGCAAAGATAAAAAATGGCATGAAATGTAAAATGCTAAAAAATAAATAGTACATAAAGCATAAAAAGAATAAAGCATAAAATAAACAAGTCAATAATTAGTGGTTAGTTGGATGACCATCTTGAAACTTGCATTTGGAAATCATTAGAGGATTGGTAGAACCAAAGCCTCCACATAACAAGTTGCATTTGCTTTTTGTCAAGTATATTATCCATTTGGAATTCTCACAAGTACTATTTAATGATCAACGAGGTTTAAGTGATCCGCGTTGACCAAAGGTGTTGTAGATCCATTAGAGGATTGGTAGGACCAAAGCCTCAACACAATGAATTTCAAGGTTATTGGATCAAAGAGATCAAATTAACATACTTGGGCTTGCAATCATAAGTTTGGGCCACGAATGATCATTTATTCGAATCGGGACAAATTTAGCGCTATGTTAAGCAATCGTAAGTGGACTTATATAGAAGTCGTACCTATTTTGAGGCCGGTCAATAGCAATCTATGCACCATTTGTTTTGAGACATGATATAGAGATCATGCTCCAACAACACTTAGTCCAATAAGAAGGGGATGAGATGAAGGGTAATTAAGGTAAAAAAGAAAACCACATTTGAATTAATATTTAATCAAATTATTATTAAAATCATTCATCCATTTTTGTTGGAGTTAGACTCAATAACATGGATCCAATGATGTTAATAAAGCCATGATAAAAAAATCAACCCAAGACAGCCATAAAATATTCACAAAATAATAATATATTTAATATATGCATTAAAGGGTTTAAAAAATGTTTTAAAAAAATGGAAAATAATGGGGGAAAGTCAATTATATTCAAATTAATCAAGAAATGAAAGATAAGACCTTAGAAAAATAAAAAAATAGGTCAAGTAATTATATAATTTTTTTTGGGAATTTTTAAAAATCAGAAACTATTTTTAAAAATTAAAATAAATGGGTAAAATAAACAAAAATAGTAAAAAATAGTGAAGTCAGAAACAAAAATAAAATAAAGTCACCAATATTTGTCACAGTGTCATTGGATCATTCCATAATTTTTTCAGAATTGAAAAATGTGTAAAAGTATTTTTAAACATTTTAAATAAATCAAATAAGTGCAAAATTTATCAATAATACCAAAACACAAAATTAAATTGTGAAAAAATAAAAATCAGAAAGAGAATAATCAAAAATATTTTTTGTAATTTTTTTTTGGATTTTTTGGACTAAAAATGAATGTTCTATGATTTTTTGAAATTTAAAACAATTAAAATATAAAAATCAGAAAAAGAAAATAAAAGAAAAAGATGTGGACCATTGGATGAGAGTCAAAACGCATTAGTAATCAAATCCAAGGGATCTGGCGCACTGTGCATATCATGGTCTTTACTGAATAAAACACTGAATCAAATGTAAAATCAGAAATTTAAAAAATACAAATGGCACGCTTTCATTGGTTAGAAGGTGACACGTTGGTCATCTTCAACCTCCAGCCTCACGAATTGCACGTCTCTCAAACTGTAAAATCAGAAGCTCAGACCTATGCCATTCGTTTCGTCTCTTCAAGACGAAGATAACCATACCCTCGCGCCATTTTTATATAAACTGTAACTCAAGCAATTTGGAAAGAAAGTTTTGAAAGGGGATTTGAAAATTCATGGTCAAAACGTGTTTCCATATAAAAGTAAGTGTTGCGACTAGAACCAGGGCAATGAGAGCAACATAATGGTACCCAAGTTTTGAAGAATTGATGAAGGAATTTACCTATTGAGGTTGAGATGCAGAGCTCTGAAACTGGACTTCTATGGAGCAATATAGGGCACGATTCTTTAATGTAATGGTATGGTTAGCTTCAGGAAAGATCAAGGAAGGTGAATTGATGGAGAAAATGGATTGAAAAAGGCTTGAGAATAGGATTCGAAGTAACTAAATTCTGAGTTGTGAAGCAAGTTTGGCAGGGTGATTCTGGCTATCTAAGCTTGATAAAATGAATGGGATAGTACATGTATTTATAGGAGAAGAAAATGGGATCAAAAGGAAGAGTGAATGATGCGTTTTGGAGGGAATTCGTGTAAACCTGATGCACGAGTGAAGTGTGATCCACACTTCACCAAAACTCATCCAATTTTTGCATTTTGATGCACTAATCCACTTGGGGAAGTTGGCTAATCATGTTTAGACCCAAAACGCGTGCTAATTTTAGGTTTAGAGGTTGTAACATGAAATTCAAATTCTGACTTGCAGGGAAACTTCAATTCCAAGTTACCACTTTTGAAACAATGGCATTTCCATCTCAGGGAGTCTTAAGGAATGATTCTTGAGGCTTTGGAAAGATGAGGTAACAAACTTTTCAATGGAAAAAGAATGGAATCAATTGGAGGCTTGAGCTGAAAATTACATGGAGTCAAAGTTGGAGAAAAAGAGTTGACTTTCCATACTTAGAAATATTTCAAATTCTTCTTTAAAAATGACCTATAATCTCTTGCATCCAAACATGGCTTTCCACTTAGAATTTGCCCTTGACCAAATATATGGAATGAAGTAGATCTCTTGAATGACATTTTGCAATTTGAACCACTCAAAATCTCCAAAAATTGAGCAAGTTATGACTTGTTGAAGTTGGCCAAAAATCATGAAATGACCTATAATCTTTTGCATTCTTAAGGCAACTTCCATCCATTTTCTTACTTTGCACATAAAAGAAGGCATGACGTACACATCCTTAAGATCATCATTCAAAAATAATGGGCTCAAGGTGATAAAAATTGACCAAGTCATGACAATTTGAAGTCATATATGAAAAATTAGCGATTCAACTGGATGACTTGTGATCTTTCTTCTTCACCAAGTTCCTTCCACATGAAAACTCTTTGGAGCTTTTGAAGTGATTTATTGGTAACTATTTGAAGAGAATAATGTTTTTGTAATCACTCAAAAATGACAAAATATGAGCAAGATATGCCTCTTTGAAGTCCAAAACCCTAGCCTCTAGATCAAGAGAATGCTTGGTGGAACTTTGCCAAGTTTGAACAAACTTTTTGTGCCAATATTCTTCCTTTGTGAATAGGAATTGTTGAGGATGATGATGAGGAACTATGGCCACCAAAACAAATTTCATATCAACTTCAAAACAACTTCAATGGTGAGGTTTGAATCTCTCAAGCTGTTGACTAGGGCATGGAAATAAACTCATGAACCCATGAAGCAACTTGCTAAACCTCATTGCTTTTACCTACATTATCAACAAGTAAGACAAACCAATATTGCATTTTATTAATTAGAGAGAAAAATCAAAGTACAATATCTATGATCACAAAAGCAAACAAATCAAGGTGCTTGGTAACTTCTCAAAGAGCAAAGCTAGAGATAGGGAGAAGAACCAAAATCCCTAATGTGATTTTGTGGTGATTGAAACAATGTGGTATGATGAAGGGATCTTAGGGGAAAAAATTGGGGTACAACATCTGCCCTTATTTAAGTTTCTTCTATCCGGAGATACGAAGGTTAAAAATCTTCGTGTCGACGTGATCGAAGACACTTTAATATAAAACAAACCCTGTTTTTGGCCATAAGATGCCATGCAAATGTTTATGCATATGAATGCATATGAACAGAAGAGACACAAAGTAGCATTAGGGAGGCAACATAAAATGTAGAAGAAAAAGAGCAATCCCACCAGGAAAATAAATCACTGGTAAACCACGAGAATATAATCAGAGAGGAGGATAACAAGCATCGACGTTTACTGTCGATGTACTATCGTTGTTCTCTAAATATATCATACCACCGCCGTTCACTGACGATGAACTATCAACGTTCACTGAAGATAGCAAAAAGATAAAAAACACCGATGTTCACTGCCGATGTACTACCAACGTTCAATGAAGGTAGAAAGAGAAAATATCATACCACCGCCGTTCACTGATGATGAACTATCAACATTCACTAAAGACAACAAAAAGATAACAAACACCAACGTTCACTGCTGATGTTCTACCAATGTTCACTGGAGGTAGAAAGGGAAGATATCATACCACCGTCGTTCACTGACAATGAACTATTAACGTCCACTGAAGATAGCAAAAAGATAACAAACACCGACATTCACTGCCAATATTCTACCAACGTTTAATGAAGGTAGAAACAAAAGATATCATACCACCGCTGTTCACTAATGATGAACTATCCATATTCACTGAAGATAGCAAAAAGATAACAAACACCGACGTTTACTGTCGATGTACTTCCAATGTTCACTGAAGGTAGAAAGAGAAAATATCATACCACCGCCGTTCACCGGTGATGAACTATCAACGTTCACTGAAGATAGAAAAAAGATAACAAACACCAACGTTCACTGTCGATGTATTACCAATGTTCACTGAAGGTAGAAAGTAGTCAATTGCTACCAAGATGAAACGGTGTCCATTCGAAGCCTTGGGTTCTATCATCCCGATCATGTCAATACCCCACATAGAGAAAGGACATGGGGAGGAAATCACATTGAGAAGTGTCAGAGGCACATGGATCTTATCTGCATAAATCTGGCATTTATGGCACTTCTTTGAAAATTTGTAACAATCAGATTCCATTGTCAACCAATAATATCATGCCCTTAGCATCTTTTAAGCCATTGAATGTCCATTATCATGAGTGACAAATGAACCTTCATGAATCTCATGCATCAATATATCTGCTTTGTGTCTATCCACGTATCTGAGCAAGACCATGTCAAAATTTCTCTTATATAGCACATTTTCACTGAGGAAGAAACTGCCTGACAATCTTCTCAATGTCTGTCTATCTTTCTTTGACGCACCAAACGGGTATTCCTGAGTTTGAAGAAAATGTTTGATATCATAATACCAAGGTTTTTCATCTGCTACCTCCTCTGTCGCAAACACATGAGCGGGCCTACCTAGCCGTCGAACTGTAATTCGGGGTATATCATTCCAAGCATTTACTTGGTACATGGAAGCCAGAGTCGCCAAAGCATCTGCCATTTGGTTTTCATCTCTAGGAATGTGATGGAATTCAACTTTATTGAAGAAGGGTAGTAATCTTCTAGCATAATATTTGTAAGGGATCAAGCCAGGGTGACGAGTGTCCCATTCTCCTTTAATCTGATTTATTACCAAAGCTGAATCACCATACACATCTAAAATCTTGATTTTGAGATCAATATATTCCTCAAGACCCATGATACAAGCCTCATATTCCTCCATATTATTAGTGTAATCAAATGTCAACCTCGCGGTAAAAGGAATATACGATCTATGATGAGTGACAATCACAACACCAATTCCTTTACCATAAGCATTCACAGCTCCATCAAATACCATACTCCAACAAGATTCAGGGTCGGGGCCCTCCTCAGGCAATGGTTCATCACAATCTTTCACTTTTAAGAACATCACATCTTCATCGGGGAATTCATATCCTGCAGACTGATGATCTTTCACTGGCTGGTGAGCAAGATAATTTGCCAACACACTAATTTTGATAGCTTTTTGAGTGCGGTATTCAATATCATACTCATATAACAACATCTGCCAGCGGGAAATTCTCCCAGTAAGAGCAGGATTTTCAAAAATATACTTGATTGGATCCATTTTGGAGATTAACCAAGTAGTATGATTTAACATATACTGCAACAAACGCTTTGCCGCCCAGGCCAAAGCACAACATGTTTTTTCTAGCATAGAATACCACGACTCACAATCAGTGAACTTTTTGCTGAGATAATAAATGGCGAACTCTTTCTTTCCCGTTTCATCCTGTTGTACCAGAATACAACCCATGGATTTATCTAACACTATCAGATACATAATCAACGATCTTCCTTCTACAGGAGGGAGCAAGATAGGAGGTTCAAGCAGATACTCTTTAATACTTTCAAATGCCCTTTGGCAGTCATCTGTCGACACACAACCTTGATCTTTCTTTTACAACTTAAAGATCGGTTCACATGTTGCAGTCTTGTGGGAAATAAATCTGGAGATATAATTCAAATGCCCGAGGAAACCCCTGACTTGCTTTTCAGTTCTTGGCTCTAGCATTTCTTGAATTTCCTTGACTATGTCAGGGTCAACTTCAATTCCTTTCTGGCTAACAATAAAACCCAACAATTTCCCCGATCTAACTCCGAAGGTGCATTTATTTGGATTCAGGCGGAGACGATACTTCCTCAAATGCCGAAACAACTTCAACAAATCTTCTATATGCCCTTCTTCAGTTTGGGATTTGGAAATGATATCATCAACATATACTTAGATTTCCTTGTGCATCAGATCATGGAATAGGGTTGTCATAGCCCTCTGGTACGTTACACCAGCGTTCTTCAACCCGAAGGGCATCACTCTATAACAGAATGTTCCCCAGGGTGTTATAAACATTGTTTTTTCCATGTCCTCTGGAGCCATTCTTATTTGATTATACCCGGAAAATCCGTCCATGAACGAGAATTCCTTGAATTTTGCTTTGCTATCCACTAACATGTCAATGTGAGGCAATGGAAAATCATCTTTTGGACTAGCTTTATTTAGATCTCTGTAACCTACGCACATGCGGACTTTTCCATATTTTTTCAGTACAGGGACAATATTGGCAATCCATTGAGGATACACTAATGTCACAAGAAAACCAGCATTAATCTGCTTTAGGACCTCCTCCTTGATCTTTACTTCCATATCTGGATGGGTTCTTCTCAACTTTTGTTTAACTGGCAGGCACTCTAGCTTCAATGGCAAGCGATGCTCGACAATGTCTGTATCTAGACCATGCATATCTTGATAAGACCAAGCAAAAATATCCACGTACTCTTTCAACAACTCAATCAACCTGCTCTTCACATCACGATGCAACGATGCTCCAATCTTAACCTCCTTCGGATCTTCTTCTGAACCCAAATTAACCACTTCTAAAGGCTCCTTATATGGCTGAATGGTATTCTCCTCGTGCTCAAGAAACCATGAGACCTCTTCTGGAATCTCATCATAATCTTCTTCTTCGGCCCCAAACACAAGACAATAAAATTTGGGAGAGGGTGCAGGGTCATTGTATTCAACGGGTTTTTTAATTAATCCGCACATGTGATTTATGATTGCTTTTACAAACTGACACATATAACAAGTGATCATGCAAATTAATTTCCAGTTAATATTTATTTTGAAAGGTTTTTTTTATTTATTTTTTATTACCATTTCCCAAGAAAAAGGCAGAAAATAAAAGACATAATTTGGAAGCAAAGACAACTTTTATTAATGATCTTAACAATTATAGCAAACAGACAAGCCCTATAACATCAATACTTCCACCTTGGGCAGAGTGAAAGCTTTTCAAAAGAAAGAAACAGATTAACAAAACAAATTACTTTGAAACATGTATGCAAGAATGGATATCAACAGTGACCCAGTTTTGAACTTGGACTCCATGCGTCACATAATTAGGTACTTCCTGCTCTGCTTCATCTTCTTCAACAACATTAATTCCAGAACCAATCGGATGGAGGTAGCCTCCGCTGCGGAAAACATCATGATAACTGTTCACAGAGGACTTTGATTTCCAACTTTCTCCTTTACCATTCCTCGAAGAGAAACCTAAACCAACTCTGTTCTTGTTCAGGGGTGGATCCACAAGTCGTCCCCAAACTGTATTATGACCATTGCGCATAACCTGCTGCGCATCCTTAAAAGAAACCACAAAATCTCATTCTTCCTTATGTTGTAAATGGATAGGGCTGGGAACTGGGTTCCAACAGCAGTCTCATCCGCTTCTACAATACAGAAAGAAGATAGATGGGATATCAACAATGCCTTCTCCCCATTTATGATCACTACCTTCCCTTCACGCACAAACTTTAGCTTCTGATGCAGAGTTGAAGTGACAGCCCCTGCTTCATGTATCCATGGCCGTCCAAGCAAACAACTATACGCGTGAATAATATCCATTACCTGGAAAGTTGTTAAGAAAAAATGTGGTCCTATATGGATGGGCAAGTCCACTTCACCGATGACAGATTTCCTCGACGCATCAAAAGCCTTCACAATGATGCCACTCGGGCGCATAGGTGTTCCCTGATACTTTAACTTCATGAGGGTACTTCTTGGTATAACATTCAACACAGATCCATTATCAATTAGCACATTAGATAGCGAGTCATTCTTGCAGTTCATGGATATGTGGAGGGCCAGGTTGTGATTCCTCCCTTCATATGGTAACTCATCATCGCAGAAACTCAAGTTGTTACATGACATAATGTTTCTAATTATGCTGCTGAATTGATCCAACGACATGTCATTCTCTATAAAAGCTTGGTCTAGTAATCTCATCAATGATTCCATATGAGCGGGGGAATTCATCAGTAATTCCAGGATGGATATCTTTAAAGGAATCTGCAATAGCTGATCTACAATTTTGTAGTCGCTCATCTTAATTACCTTCAGGATATCATCCACTTCTTTCTCTAATGTGGCTCCATTAGTCTCTCCTACAGCCTTCTTTGGCTCATCATTCTCAGTAATTTTCGTTCCAGCAACAACATCTTTTCGATTAATCGACGCAAACACACGACCACTACGGGTCACCCTGCTATTATCAGCTATATTCCCAACATATGGCATTGGCTGGATGGAAACCTCCACCCTATCTTCTAATATTGTAGCATTGTATTTGTAAGGCACAACCTTATCTGATTTATAGGGAACATGACCTGGCAGACTAATTACCAATGGGGTAACATCTGGTTTGGTATTGTAATCCACCTCAAGATGAGCGGGTGCACCAAAACAAGGTACAATGACGTTTACACCTTCCTCCACATAATCAGCCCTCAAAAGGTCATTTCTGGAAAACAAATCTTCGTCTGAAGAAAAATACTCATCCGCGGAGGAATATTCTTCCTCTGACTCTTCTTCTATCAAACAAACTTCAACCATATCATCTTGTGATAAACATATCTCTGTCCTGTGATCTTGATAGCCCCATTTTCTAACATCAGCTGAACAACCTCTCTCACAATAGAATATCCTCGGGGGTCTCGACAAAAAACTATGTAAGACCCATATTGGTGTTCCACCTGACCAGCAGTACGGCAAAAGGTAGCATGCAACTGTACGAGATCTTCATTCAAATGATCTACTTCAAAAATTATGAATTCACCCGGACATCCAGAAACCATATTCACTTCCTCCTCATATTCTTCCCTAGGCCTGATTATATGGATTAAACCTTCATCCATTATCTCCTGCAAATCAGCCTTTATCTTCTCGCAACCCTGGATGTTTGTACTGCAAACAGCACAATCGGCGTGGTCATGCGTATAATAAATGAATTCACATAGATCTGCATGCATCTTTACCAAATCCCCTCCAACCAGATTAATGTCAAAAATCCGGAAATCACCGGGACAACCGACCACCATATTCACAGCATTCACTCCCCCGTGCTTGGGTAGAGGATTGTCTTTCACATTAGGTCTCATGTCTTTAAAAGATAAAATTCCAAACTTCACCAACCTTTGCACTTAGGTCCTTAAAGGATAGAAATTCTCAACACCATGCCCTGGTGCTCCCTGATGAAAGGCGCACGTATGGTCTGCTTTATAATACCAAGGCAAAGGTGATGGTACTGTTGAAGGTGGTCGTGTCTGGACAAACTTCTTCTGAATTAATGCTGGTAGTAGCTTTGCATAACTCATGGGAATAGGGTCATAGTTCTCCCTTCTCTGATTATTCCCTTGGTTCCCCTGCTGGGATTGTCTTTGATAAGCAACGGTAGTTGGAGCGGCATTCATAACAGGAGTCACTGAAGCAACTTGCTGGTAACGCTGAAAATTCCTTCTAGGAGCATTCACTCTCCTCTCTTGTATGACAGCATTAATATCCCCCTCTTTCTTCTTTGTAAACCCATAAGTTGGGTTCTTCATACCTCCAAATCCTTCACCCTTTGTCAAACGGCCTTCTCTTACTGCCTCTTCTAGGCGGACACCCATTCCTACCATCTCTGTAAAATCACTCGGGGCACTTGCTACCATTCTTTTGTAGTAGAAGGCACTCAGCGTCTTTAGAAAAAATTTAGTCATTTCTTTTTCCTCCATGGGAGGAATCACTTGTGCAGCCACTTCGCGCCATCTCTGCGCATACTCTTTAAACGATTCTCTGTCTTTCTGAACCATGGCCCTAAGCTGGTCACGATCGTGTGCCATGTCCACATTGTACTTGTATTGTTTTATGAATGCTTCTCCCAAATCATTAAAAGTATGGATATTAGCGCTATCCAAACTCATATACCATTTCAACGCTACACCGGTTAGACTATCCTGGAAAAAGTGAATTAGCAGACGTTGTTCATCGGTGTGGGTTGACGTTCTCCTTACATACATCACCAAATGAGCACAAGGGCAAGTGTTGCCCTTGTACTTCTCAAAGTCAGGGACCTTGAACTTAGCAGGAATTTTAACATTTGGGACCAAACACAGCTCATTCACGTTCTGTCCAAATAACTCTTTTCCCCTAAGAGCCTTCATCTCTCTTTGCATTCTATCAAACTGCTCATGGAAATCATCTATTCTGTCATAAAGACCTAAATCTTCACTCGGCAGAGGGAAAGGATGACACACATCTTCAAACAGAACCAAATTCACCGAAGGAGGTGCAGCAGGAACAATATGCACCACAGGAGGTTCTGGAGTAACAACATTTGGAACCACTGGAGCATGTTGGGGGCCCAAATTGAAACCTCCAGGTACAAAATTCTCCGGCATTCCCCATGGATAACCCTGAGGCATACGGTTCTGAACAACAGTCGAAATAGTAGATACGGGAACAGCAGGAACTTCAGCATTTTCCCTTGTTGGTTGAGGTTGAACACTCGGTGGCTGAATCTGAGCAGCCACCAGAGCTTCCATCAGAGTAGTCAAATTGGCCAAGCCAGCCTTCAGAGTAGAAACTTCTTCGCGCAGCTCGCGTTTCTCCTGTTCCAAATTGTCCATCTTTTTTTGAAGTTAGCCCGAGTGTTTTAGTGATGAGTCAGTTTGCTGAACGAAGCAAAGAAGCTGGGTGAGGCACCTGGGTATGCATAATAAATGCAAGAAATATGTGCAATATGATTCATGTCATGCAATGCACATGATTATTTTTATTCCATCATTTTAATATTTCAAGGGATTTAAGATTTATAGACATATTGCAAACATAAAAGCAATAACGCATTTGAAATACTGAAAATTCTTTATTATAATAATTTCAAAATGGATTACAAGTTTCAATGATCCCAAGTACAAGATGAAAATACAATCTAAAAATCCTGAGAGAAAGAAACTGATAAAGTTCAATCTGTACGCTGGCGCTTCCCTATGAGTCTGGCAATCTGAGCCCTCAACCTCTGGTTTTCTTCCACCTGTCTGATGGCAACCTCCTTCCAATCATCTGAAGCAGGAAGTCAGTAATCAACACCTGTTTGAGGCTTAGGGGAAAATAAATCCCCTTGCCTCTCCATAGACTCCACCGCTCGACTCTCAAGGATCTCGATCAAATCATCTTTCTCCTTCAAGTCTGCTCTATAGGAATTTTCTAAAGTCTGAAACTTGTTCTTCCAAGCATCCCTTTCTTGCTGCATCCTAACCAAAGCGAGTTGTAGTTCTTCTAAATCATCTAATAAAGGAGGAGAGGTCTTCACAAATAAATCAGGCATGGGTGTCTCCCGAGTATACCGAATTTTCAAGTGAATGGCTCTCGATCGGACCCACTGAAGATATGGCTCTAAAGAAACAACACCCCTAGGCCCCAAATCCTTCCTACTCTTCTTATGAATGTGACTCCAGGCCTTCACAATCTTCTCCCTAGCTTCCTTGTGGTCTTCTCCCTCCTTCAGAAAGAAACTACTCAAATGAATACTGTTCGGTTTATCTCTCATCGGATATCCAAGCTGTCGCCATGCAAGAACATGGTTATAGTTAATTCCTCCCTTTGTACCAAGAAGAGGTACATTCGGGAAACTACCATAACTGTCAACAATATCTATATCATGATAAGCTCGATGATACCAATTAATATCCGAGTGAGTAAGTGCCATGATCTTAGGAGCCCAACGGGGTTCCTTATTGACATCCCAAAAGGCATCAGACTGAGGCATATGAGAGATGAACCATCGGTACAACAAAGGCATGCAACAGATAATCATTCTTCCATGATAAGAACTCCGAAGATGAACAGAGTAATAAGAATCACCCAACAGTGCAGGAACCGGGTTTCCAATCATGAAAATACTGATAGTGTTAATGTCGACAAACATGTACACATTAGGAAATAAGAACAAGCCATAAGCAAGTAAAGCAAAGGTGGCCTCAAAAGCAACCGTACTCTTCATTCTTGAAAAGTAATGAGCTTTCTCCAATAAGAACTAAGCTGGTAATCCTCTAATCCCTCCTTTAGTAGTCATATGGGCTTCCACCTCAGACTTCCCCAGATGAATTAAAGCAGCAATCTCATGTGGTTTTGGCTCACCCTCCAAACCAGTAAAAGGAATACGATCGGTAACGGGTAAATCTAATAGATAAGAATACTCCTCCAGTGTAGGCATCAGCTGATAATCGGGAAAAGTAAAGCAGTGATACACCGGATCATAGAACTGGACCAAGGTCGAAAGAATACCCTCCTTCATCTTTAGCTTCATGAGAGGAATAATGGATCCATACTTCTTCCGAAAGTCTGCAGGACACTCAATCTCTGGAATCAGACTGATCTGCTCATCTGTCTTGGGATCCTTGAAACTGTATTTCCCGGTCTTTCTCTTTCCAGAATCCATGGTTAAAAGTACCTGAGATATTCACAAATAGTCAACCTGTAAAACCCTTGAAATATAGTTTTCTTCAAAAGATACTTATGAATGCATGGATGCATGATGCAACAATCACACACAAGATCACACATATAGGGTTCATAGGTTCAACATCATGCGCATGAGGTCGAAGGTACTACCCATAAGGTGTTGGTCTAAGAATTATCACCTACCGAATAAGGTTCCAGAGGTTCCCGGAGTCTACATCCTTCCTTAAGATATTACCAACTCCCTGATTAACTCGGTAATTAGTAATATTCTCAAGAAAGACTCGTCCGAGCATAGTATCGCGTGACAACTATTTTCGGATTACTCCGTCATAGCTTCTGCACTACACCTAAAAGGCCAAGATGGGTTTGGTATTCTACAGTCCTCAGTTTCAACAGGCTCCCAGGTCGAAAGCAGTATGTCTTCCCTATTACTCGGTAAACGACACTACAGTCAAAGGGGCCTCCACTGAGTGGGGGTCTCATGCCTTATTTTTTTGGGATTACTCCCTCAAAGTTAACATGACTATACCGCCCGTCCTATCTTAAAGTTTGCCCAAGTCCGGGAATAGGACTTATGAGTAATCACCAAGCACCCTAAAAACCAGGAAAAATCCAGACAAACATATATACAAATTATAACACATAAACAACAATATCACATATACAGATATAAACAAAGATAGGCTTAACCCACTTAGGGATGGACCAGCAAGAGGTCAATCTTTCCCCAGTGAAGTCGCCATTTTTCTATAGCGGTAGAAATGTTCAAGACTAAGCCATTGGATTGACTAGACTTTATACAAATCAAAATAAAAATCACCACCGCGCTTTATTGTTTCCAAAGGAATGTGAAAAGAGCGAATAACCCAAAAAAGGGAGAAAGATTCAAGGTAAGGGGGTTGGTTATTCAAAGGGAAGGTATTAGCACCCTAAACATCTACGGTACTCCGCAGGAGCCTCTTTGTAAAATCTGTATATTTTGGCTATAAAAATGTGTTATATATAAAATGGATGGTGGAGGTGAGAAAAGAAATATATTTTTATGATTTTTTCACCCGTCGCGGTTGCGAACCTTTAGTGCCTACGTCCCACCTTTTGTGCAATAGGGGATCAGGGTACACGTAGTTCCTCTTTTAAAAGATTTGAAACATAAGTGTGTTGGTTGATTTTAAGAGATAAGGCATCATCGTCATTGTCTAAGTGGAAAACATACTTACTACCCACAATCATGAGAAAGGAGAATTTGCATCATCTCAAAGTAGAGGATATGGCTTGGATTTTAAAATCAACAATGCCTCACTCAACACCCGAGTGGAAAATGTCTCTCTTCACTACATATTGTAGAAGTATAGTTGTTTGCGTCACTACAAGGATTGACAAGAGTCTAATCTTTTAAGAAAAAGTTTAAGGAAAAAATCCAAAGTGGCAAAAATGGTTTGAAACGAGATAGGGTGGCTTTTAGTCTTCTCATCAAAAAAAATGTCAAAGTATTATTAAATTGATTGAGGTTTATTTATGAAAATGATTTGAAAATGCATGGACCTAAGTCCAAGTTTATTATGAAAGTGTTTAAGTTTCAAAACAAGAAGAGTTTTCAAAAGGAGGGAGAAGATTTTTGAAATTAAACAAGATGGGAGGAGAAGAAGAGGCTATCCTAAAGCATAAGGTAAAAGCTGAAGATAAGGACCATCTAACCAACAAAAAGCCAAAAACATGACATTATGAGTCAAGATAGAATTCTCATTCTTTGAATTGAAACCAAGCAAGCAAAGATACTAGACCTCTTCAAATGTATTAAGTCTTCACAAAAATTGGGCAGAGTAACGGCTGTATACGGGTGAATTCCAGATTACAAATCAAGGATGCAATCACAAAAACCTGCACACAAAAACAAACAAGCAACCCAATGTCTTAAGGTAAACCTCAAGAGCTCCAGACAAAATAATCAGATAAGATCACAAGGTCTCCAAGATAGGCCAAGGTTTCTAATCCTAAGTCCAGAAAAGTCCACTGCTCCATAATGCCAAGGATAGTAACCAAATAGTCCAAGTACCATTAAGAGTTTTTTAGGGTTTATGTTGATTATTAAGTATCTTAGGAAAATAAAATAAAAGAAAAGCTCAAGTGAGCAAAGTAAAAATGACAAGAATAAATAAACGCTCAAATGAGCAAGGATAAAAAATGGCATGAAATGTAAAATGCTAAAAAATAAATAGTACATAAAGCATAAAAAGAATAAAGCATAAGATAAACAAGTCAATAATTAGTGGTTAGTTGGATTACCATCTTTAAACTTACATTTGGAACTCATTAGAGGATTGGTAGAACCAAAGCCTCCACGCAACAAGTTGCATTTTCTTTTTGTCAAGTATATCATCCATTTGGAATTCTCACAAGTACTATTTAATGATCAACGATGTTTTAGTGATCCGCGTTGAACAAAGGTGTTGTAGATCCTTTAGAGGATTGGTAGAACCAAAGCCTCCACACAATGAATCTCAAGGTTATTGGATCAAAGAGATCAAATTAATATACTTGGGCTTGCAATCATAAGTTTGGGCCACGAATGATCATTTATTCGAATCGGGACAAAATTTAGCGCTATGTTTAGCAATCGTAAGTGGACTTATATAGAAGTAGCACCTATTTTGAGGCCGGTCAATAGCAATCTATGCACCATTTGTTTTGAGACATGATATAGAGATCATGCTCCAACAACACTTAGTGCAATAAGAAGGGGATGAGATGAAGGGGAATTAGGGTAAAAAAGAAAACCATATTTGAATTAATATTTAATCAAACTATTATTACAATCATTCATCCATTTTTTGTGGAGTTAGACTCAACACCATGGATCCAATGATGTTAATAAAGCCATGATCAAAAAATCAACCCAAGACAGCCATAAAATATTCACAAAATAATAATATATTTAATATATGCATTAAAGGGTTTAAAAAATGTAAAAAAAAAAAGGAAAATAATGGGGAAAAAGTCAATTATATTCAAATTAATCAAGAAATGAAAGATAAAACCATAGAAAAATCAGAAAATAGGTCAAGTAATTATACAATTTTTTTAGGAATTTTTAAAAGTCAGAAACTATTTTTAAAAATTAAAATAAATGGGTAAAATAAACAAAAATAGTAAAAAATAGTAAAGTCAGAAACAAAATTAAAATAAAGTCACCAATATTTGTCACAATATCATGGATCATTCCATAATTTTTTCAGAACTTAAAAATGTGTAAAAGTATTTTTAAACATTTTAAATAAATCAAATAAGTGAAAAATTCATACAAAATACCAAAACACAAAATTAAATTGTGAAAAAATAAAAATCAGAAAGTGAATAATCAAAAAAAAAATTCATAATTTTTTTTGGATTTTTTGGACTAAAAATGAATTTTCTATGATTTTTTGAAATATAAAACAATTAAAATATAAAAATCAGAAAAAGAAAATAAAAGAAAAAGATGTGGACCATTGGATGAGAGTCAAAACCAATTAGTAATCAAATCCAAGGGATCTGGCGCGCTGTGCATATCATGGTCTTTATTGAATAAAGCACTGAATGAAATATAAAATCAGAAATTTAAAAAATACAAATGGCACGCTTTCATTGGTTAGAAGGTGACACGTTGGTCATCTTCAACCTCCAGCCTCATGAATTGCAGGTCTCTCAAACTGTAAAATCAGAAGCTCAGACCTATGCCATTCGTTTCGTCTCTTCAAGACGAAGATAACCATACCCTCACGCCATTTTAATATAAACTGTAACTCAAGCAATTTGGAAAGAAAGTTTTGAAAGGGGATTAGAAAATTCATGGTCAAAACATGTTTCCAGATAAAATTAAGTGTTGCGACTAGAACTAGGGCAATGAGAGCAACACAATGGTACCAAAGTTTTGAAGAATTGATGAAGGAATCTACCTATTGAAATTGAGTTGCAGAGCTCTGAAACTGGACTTCTATGGAGCAATATAGGGCACGATTCTTTAATGTAATGGTATGGTTAGCTTCAGGGAAGATCAAGGAAGGTGAATTGATGGAGAAAATGGATTGAAAAACGATTGAGAATAGGATTCAAAGTAGCTGAATTCTGAGTTGTGAAGCAAGTTTGGCAGGGTGATTCTAGCTATCTAAGCTTGATAAAATGAATAGGATAGTACATGTATTTATAGGAGAAGAAAATGGGATCAAAAGGAAGAGTGAATGATGTGTTTTGGAGGGCATTCGTGCAAACCTGATGCACGAGTAAAGTGTGATCCAATCTTCACCAAAACTCATCCAATTCTTGCGTTTTGATGCACTAATCCACTTGGGAAAGTTTGCTAATCATGTTTAGATCCAAAACGCGTGCTAATTTGAGGTTTAGAGGTTGTAACATGAAATTAAAATTCTGACTTGCATGGAAACTTCAATTCCAAGTTACCACTTTTGAAACAATGGCATTTCCATCTCAGGGAGTCTTAAGGCATGATTCTTGATGCTTTGGAAAGATGAGGTAAAAAACTTTGCAATGGAAAAAGAATGTAATCAATTGGAGGCTTGAGCTAAAAATTACATGAAGTCAAAGTTGCAGAAAAAGAGTTGACTTTCCATACGTGGAAATATTTCAAATTCTTCTTTAAAAATGACCTATAATCTCTTGCATCCAATCATGGCTTTCTACTTAGAATTTGCCCTTAACCTAAAAAGATGGAATGAAGTAGATCTCTTGAATGATATTTTGCAATTTGAACCACTCAAAATCTCCAAAAATTGAGCAAGTTATGACTTTTTGAAGTTGGCCAAAAAATCATGAAATGACCTATAATCTTTTGCATTCTTAAGGAAACTTCCATCCATTTTCTTACTTTGTGCATAAAAGAAGGAATGAAGTAAACATCCTTAAGATCATCATGGAAAAAGAATGGGCTAGAGGTGATAAAAATTGACCAAGTCATGACAATTTGAAGTCACATATTGAAAATTAGGGATTCAACTGGATTACTTGTGATCTTTCTTCTTCACCAAGTTCCTTCCACATGAAAACTCTTTGGAGATTTTGTGGTGATTTGTTGGTAACTATTTGAAGAGAAGAATGTTTTTGGAATCACTCAAAAATGATAAAATATGAGCAAGATATGCCTCTTTGAAGTCCAAAACCCTAGCCTCTAGATCAAGAGAATGCTTGCTGGAACTTTGCCAAGTTTGAACAAACATTTTATGCCAATATTCTTCCTTTATGAATAGGAATTGTTGAGGATGATGATGAGGACCTATGTCCACCAAAACCAATTTCATATCAACTTCAAAACAACTTCAATGGCGAGGTTTGAATCTCTCAAGCTTTTGACTAGGGCATGGAAATAAACTCATGAACCCATGAATCAACTTGCTAAACCTCATTGCTTTTACCTACATTATCAACAAGTAAGACAAAAAAATATTGCATTTTATTAATTACAGATAAAAATCAAAGTACAATATCTATGATCACAGAAGCAAACAAATCAAGGTGCTTGGTAACTTCTCAAAGAGCAAAGCTAAAGATAGGGAGATGAACTAAAATCCCTAATGTGATTTTGTTGTGATTGAAACAATGTGGTATGATGAAGGGATCTTAGGGGAAAAATTGGGGTACAACAATGGGCTACTAGAATTGTTCTTGATCTCGACTACTCCAGATCTTAGGATTCTAGAGACCTCAAAAGGACCAGTCCATCTTGAACGTAGCATGCTAGGAAAAAGTCGAAACCATGGAATTGAAAAGGAGAACAAAGTCACCTATGTTGAAATCTTTCTTTACAATTCTTCTGCCATGCCATGTTTTGAATCTTTCTTTATATATTATAGCATTCTCATAGGCAGACTGGCGGAATTTCTCTAATTTATGAATGTCAAGGATGCGCTTTTCACCAGCAATCAAATATTCCAAATTCAGGGTCTTAATGGCCCAATAGGCTTTATGCTCTCACTTGAACGGTAAATGACAAGATTTTACATAGACTAATTGGTAAGGGGTTGTTCCAATAGGGGTTTTAAAAGCTGTTATGTAGGTCCATAGTGCTTCATGTAGCTTCTAAGACCAATCTATTCTAGAAATTGAAACGGTCTTTTCTAAGATTTGTTTAATCTCCCTGTTAGACACTTCTACTTGGCCATTAGTCTGTGGATGATAAGGTGTTGCTACTCTGTGCTTTACTCCATACTTACTCAAGAGCTTATCAAAGATTCTGGATATGAAATGTGATCCTCCATAACTTATAACGAGACGAGGTGTTCCAAACTTTGGAAAAAGGATATTCTTAAATAACTTGACTACCACTCTTGTGTCGTTTGTGGGTGATGCAATAGCCTCAATCTATTTATACACGTAGTCCACAGCTACCAAAATGTACCTATTTCCCATTGAAGGTGGAAATGGTCCCATAATGTCTATACCCCAAACATCAAAGAGTTCAACTTTCTGGATATTCCTCAATGGCATCTCGTCACGTCTTGATATGTTCCCGGTACGTTGGCATCAGTCGCACTTGACAATGTAGGCATAAACATTATGCCATAAAGTTGGCCAATAGAGGCCTACTTGAAGAATCTTGGCGTGCATTTTAGATATACCTGCATGTCCACCATAAGGTGCAGAATGACAATGTCTGATCATGTCTTCTATTTCCTCTTCTGGGATGCAACGCCTAAAAATATTATCTATTCCTCTCTTGAATAGGAGTGGTTCATCCCAGTAGAAATGTTTAACATCTTTGAAGAACTTCTTTTTCTGTTGGTAATTTAGATCAGGGGGTATGATATCTGCAACTAGGTAGTTTACAAAATCAGTGTACCAAGGTACGCTCTTCATTACTGAAATTTTTTCAAAATCTTTATCTCTGTAAGGCTCGAAATCATCAGTCTTAGCTATAAGTCTGTCATAGGTGAAATTATCATTTATAGGCAATAAGTCAGGTTTTAAGTGTTTTAATCTAGAGAGGTGGTCAGCGACAACATTCTATGTGCCTTTCTTATCCGTAATGTCTAGATCAAACTCTTGGAGTAACAAGACCCATCTAAGTAATCTAGGTTTAGCGTCCTTTTTATTTAATAGATAGCGTATGTCGGCATGATCAGTGTAAACAATGATCTTTGCTCCAACTAGGTAGGACCTAAACTTATCTATCGCAAAAATTATAGCCAGTCATTATTTCTCTGTTGTTGCATAGTAGAGCTGGGTGGTATCTAGGGTTCTACTAGCATAATATATAACATGTATTTTTTTGTCTTTTCGTTGTCTTAGAACAACACCAACTGCATAATCGCTGGCATCACACATGATTTCAAAAGGTTGTGTCTAATCTTGGGGTTGCATGATCGGAGCTGAAATTAGTGTTTGTTTCAAAAATTTAAAAGCTTCGAGACATTTCTCGTCAAAAAAAAAATACAACATCCTTCATTAGAAGATTATTCAAAGGTTTTGTTATTTTAGAGAAGTCTTTTATAAAACGCCGATAAAAACCAACATGTCCAAGAAAACTTCTAATCTCCCTAATGGTTTTAGGTGGGCTGAGGTTTTCTGTAACTTCAGTTTTGGCTCTATCGACCTCAATGCCTCTTTCGGAGACAATGTGTCCTAATAATAAACCTTCATTAACCATAAAATGGCCTTTTCCCAGTTTAGCACTAGGTTCACCTCTACACATCTTTCAAGGATTTTTTCGAGGTTGGAGAGACAATCTTTAAAATTGAAGCCACACACCAAGAAATCGTCCATGAAAACTTCCATTATTCCATCTAGGTGATATGCAAATATAGACATCATACTACGTTGAAAAGTGGCAGGGGCATTACAGAGTCCGAAAGGCATTCGTCTATAGGCAAACGTTCCATAAGGACAAGTGAAGGTTGTTTTCTCTTGATCCTCAGGGTGAATAGGTATTTGGAAAAATCCTGAGTATCCATCTAGATAACAAAAGTGCGAGTGTCTGGCTAGACGTTCGAGCATTTTATCTATAAATGAAAGAGGGAAATGATCCTTCCTGGTTGCTTTGTTTAATTTTCCATAATCTATACACATACGCCAACCTCCCTTTGTTTGTTTAGCAATATGCTCACCTTTCTCATTTTCTATGACTATGATGCCTCCTTTCTTTGGCACCACATACACAGGGCTCACCCAATTACTATCATATATTTGGTAAGTTATACCAGCCTCTAGTAACTTAATAACTTCTCTTTTAACAACATCGCTCATTATAGGGTTTATTCTTCTTTGATGTTCTCTTGAGGGTTTTGAGTTTTCCTCTAACAAGATATAGTGCATGCACACCGATGGACTTATTCCATTTAAATTGGAGATGTTATACCCTAAATCTGAGGGATATTTTCGTAAGATATCTAAGAGTTGAGTTGTCTAGTCTTGACTTAAAATAGCATTAACTATAACAGGATGATTCATCTCTTTATCTAAGAATTCATATCTGAGGTTCTTGGGAAGTTCCTTCAGTTCTAAAGATGGTTTCAAAGGGCAAAGCATGAGATCGGGAGTAAGCGATAAACATTCATAGAGGTCGTTGTTGTAACCCAAAATTTTCCCTCTTTTCATACACACATATTATTGGTTTTATGGTTATGGAATAAAGGTATATTTATCAAGCTTCTTCAGGTTACAAGTGACGTTTATTTCGTCAATGGATATTCTCAGAGTATTTTCTGTGCTGAAGATCGGTTCGCCGTTTTGCAACGATTCGGGGTTCAAAGATTCACAATTCCAACCCGGCGCATCATATTCAGGTGTTCTTTCGCCAATATATTTCTAATAACGTATTCTCAAATTCAGGTTCGGCTCAAGAGTCAATTATTTAAAGAAGGTATCCGAATGTGTGAGTTTTCTCGAAGAAATATGGTGAAAAAGTGTGCTGAAAGTGCAGTTTTTACGCGATAAAAAATTAATAACTTGAAGATCGTGGCTCGTTTTGAACTTGTTCCGGTGGCCAAAATTCCGTATTGACATCATCTACGTTTTCATATCTCACAGCTGGAAGCCAATTTCAATCAGAAGGTCTTCAAAAATGCAGATTTATCAAGTATTTTCATACAGAAAATTTGTGACAGAAATTTATTTTCGTCATGTTCAGAAAATCATAACTTGCTCGATTTTCATCATATCGAGTTGGTTCCGGTGCCAAAATTTTAAAAATTGAGTTGGCTACGTTTTTACAGAAGGTATCGAGTTCGAACGTGTTGTACCCAAAAATTTTCCCTCTCATTTTATCAAGATTTTCCTTAGAAGACTTCTTGGACTCAAGACCAATTTAGGGTTTGCTCAGCTCAAGACATCTCCATGCACTGATAACCTGAAATTAGGGTTTGAGTTTTCATAAGGATTTTTTGACCATCAATGCCTCATGTGACTTTCATACACCATCTTGGACCCCTAAGATTGTTCATACCAAGTTTCGAGCCTTGAATCACATTTTTGACCAGTCAATTGGACAGCTGACCTAAAAATCAGCTATATTGGAAAAAACGTCAACTATGGACAATTTACAATCAAACTTCATAATTTTTTATCCATATCAACATTCTAGGCTCCTATGTACCATTTGCTCAAGTTTGGATCAAAACTCCTCAAGAAATTTGATCAGATCATCAAAAGGGCAAAATGGTCAAAATTAGGGTTTTGACTGTAGAAGGGAAATTTCTGATTTTTGATCTAGCCAATGAACAATTGGGTTCAAACATAATTTCAAGGACTCAATAGCATCCTATTGACCTAATTACATAGTTCAAAAGATCTCAAATCCATAGGATTGACAGATGAATTTTCCAGTCAACTGATCAAAAATCAACTGTACACTGAAAAGTCAAACTTTGACTTTTTGGTCAAAATCAAGTGCCAAGGGTCATAATTCATCAAGATATGTCAAAATGTGAAACTTGTTCACCAAGAAACCTAATTTTGAAAATTAGGGTTTTAATTGAAATTTTTCATAACTTAGAATTTTTCTAAGTTATGAAAATTTCTTATTTTTTCCCAACTTCTCCCAACTTTTTTACCATGATGCAATTGGATTCAAAGAAAACTTCCAACATGAAAGTTGTAGTTATCTATGAAATCTACAACTTTGATTCACAATTTTTTCCCAAAAGATACTTGGATCTCAAGTTATGATTTTGTGAATAGGGGTCCATAAACTTTTTAACTTAGTGAAAATTTGCCCTAGTTTAGGCAGGTTTTTGACCTAACTTCATGGCAATTTTTCACCTTGTTCAAAGAGTAATCCAAAAATGCATTTTAAATATGGACCGTATAGCATGTTACAAGCTTTCCAAAATGTTCAAGAACTATCCAAGATCATTTGTGGTTAGGGAGAATCGAAGAAGAGAAAATGGCAATTTATCACTTTTGTTCAAGGCATTTTCACAATGGTTCAAGATGCAAATCTGTCCTAGCATGCTTGTACTTGGAATTACAGGTCCTAATCCTTTCTACACTCCATAGTTGAATGCTAATTCAGTGGACAATGGCTTTATTTTGATCTTTGGAGCATTGTACATTGAATTAATCCATTTATGGCATAAAGTTTATAATACTACTTTCATAAAGCTAGCTTTTTACAACTTTGCAAATCTTGAGTCATGGACCTGATCTTTTGTTGCAAACAAGATCCACAAACATCAGGAAAATTACACCAACCCTATGCAGCTAACAAGCAAGCCTGTACAGGCCTTTGGCATTGGTCATGTCAACATTCTTCAAAAGCAAGCAAACTTGCAAAAGTCAAGACAACTTGTGTATCTGTTAAAGGAAAGACTTTGTATCATTTCAAACAACTTCAGAACCTTGTAACAAGCCTAAGGACAAATTGCTAACATCCCAAACACTCTAAAACACCAAAATCACACTTTTCTGCCCAAACAGGGCATCATCTGCAGAACACCTGCCAACTTGAAACTTGCTCGTGCGTTTTGCCTTTCAACCCTTCAAACACATTACATACATCCAACCTAAAGTGTCCAGGCCCTTGTCTTGCAACCGTGTGCCCTATTTCAAGATTCACCATTTTCATTTGGCAAGGTTGCAGGTTGACTCGTGCAAGGAGATTTAAGCATCTACAAGACCAGCTAAGCATTGGAGAAGCTTGAGGGAACTTAAAGCAAGCTCACACGACCGTCAGGCCTCACTCAAAGCCCCTACATTGTCATATCCAAACTCAACTGAACAAGGTATTTTTCAAAGTTCTATCTCCTTATTTAGGCATCCTTAAGCTTAGATTTGTGAAGCAAAAGTGTAGTCCTTAACTTGCTGAAACTATACATATGCATACTTTCCATTTATATTAACTGAGCTAAGAGTATTTGGTTGTTGAACATGCTGAAAAAACTAGGTCATAAATTAGGGCCATTAAAATTCTCCTTGGTCTTTTAGAGTTAAGTCATGTTTTTTATATCACTGGAATCGTGAGGTCATGAGCTACATTTTTCATGTTACAAGTTTTTGATTTTATGCAAAGAATAGCAAGAACAAGATTTGAAGCAGAAGCGCGTGCGTTTGTTTGGCTGGAGGACATGGACGACAGGTTCTGGGCCTGGCGCGCTTGGGCCTTGCATTTCTTACTTTTCACACCCCCTATTTCCTATTTGCACCCCCTTTGCATATTTTGTTATTTTTCATATTTTCTTTTTATTTTTATGATTATTGACTTTAATAAAGTTTTTATGGACATTAAAAAATCCCAAAAATATTTTCTTTATTTTTTTGCATTTTATCATTTTTTTTTGTTTGCATAATAAATAGTTTGTTAGGATTTTATACTTTATTTTCTTAGAAAAAACTTGTAAATAATTTAAAAATACTATACATTTTTATTTTTATTATTCATATGCATAAAATATTGTTTCCAACATTTATTTTACTTTTTAACACTTGTAAATAATTTAATTTTTTATTTCTTGTAAAGAATGGACAAATAAAATAATAATAGAAAACATATTTTCTTTTAAAACAAAATTAGGGTTTCCCCTTTCAAAAATAATAATATTATTTTTTCTTATTTTTAGGACTTAGATAATTTTATTTTTTTCATACATAAAACAATTACAAAACATTTTTTGCATATTTACATTTTTATTGCATATTTAAATACTTGTTTGTTTATTTATTGTACAATAAATTCAATTGGGTTGTAATAGTAAATTAGGGTTTTATTTTGTGCAAATATCCCCATTCAAAACTTGTATCCCCCATCCCATAAAATTGTTGTAATAGTTTAGATTTAGATTACGCAATTTATCGCATTATATACATGTTTAGTAAATTAGGGTTTGTATGATAAGACAAAAATCAAAACAAATAGCTTGACCTAATCCAAGACAAAAATGCATGATAATGACAACACATTGCACACAAGCACCCCTACGGTTTCATCCACTTTGTTGCCTTAAAAATGGCCATGGTATGCATGCTAGGTATCTTGGCAAAACAAAACAAAACAAAAGATCATAGTCCCTCGATGACGCTAGACAAGGTTGCCTAAAAAACAAATGATCTTAGACCCTCAAAATGCTAAAGATACTTGGCAACATTGCTATCATGGTCATACGATGACCCACGCCCATCCCGTTTAACATCCAAAGATAGGGTTGTCTACCAAAAACAATACTTTCTATTTTCAAAAACACACAAACATTTCAAAACATTTCCAAACAACTTTCAAAACATTAAAACATTTTTCAAAAGACAAACATCTTTGTATACATCCTTACGAACGAGAATCATTACAAAGATTGCCTAAACGAATGGCCTCTTTTCAAAATACTTTCAAAACCACACAAAGCACCATTTCAAACAATTGGAAAAGCAATGCAAGTGATCTAAACAAGTAACTAAGAGCCCATGGAAAAACATGGATTAAAAGGGTGCTAGCACCTTCCCTTTTCATAATCTACCCCCCGAACTCAAGAAAACATCTCAAAGGTCTTTCCTGTGCTTTTTGACCTTTCCTTTTGGATAAAATCAAATTCGGCAACGACTCTTGCTAAACTGAAACATTTGCGAACACAAACGCAAAACCTCAAGTCAATTCTCCCACCGTATCACATAAATGGCGACTCTGCTGCGGAATATTATAAAAGTGGGGTTACCTTAGGGTTTTAGATCACCTTTACATGCTTATCCTGCTTGACTTGTTTGCTTTACACTTTGGTTCTATTGTTTGGGTTTGAATCCTCTACCAGGATTTGGGAAACATTCATAGGTAAATAGCAATACGTTGTGGAAACTGTGCGGGGTATACCAATACGGTCTAAGCAATAACTATGTTAGTGTGACATATTTGTGGGTACCGGTAGCCTTTGAGTCAATCAAAGAGAATACGGGGCCGCTGAGTGATGTCATGAAGCACTAACGAACTTTTAAAACCTTTACTTTACCAACTTGGCCTTTTAGGATGTAGTGAGATGACCAGCTTTGGTGCAGTCGGAAGTTGGTAGATACTCGATACTACACTCATTGAGGGTTGGTTCCTTGGAATATTTCGGTCACCGGTAAGAGGCTGAATTGAAACAATGAACAAGGAAACAATCCAGTGATATTGAGCTCCTTAGAACCCAGTTACTATTTTTAGGACAGGTTGAGCCAACTAAACTTCAAGAGGGTAATTACCTATAAAACCCTATGCAAGCCTAAACTAGGAACTTGTGTGATTTGCTTGTACATATATGCTTGAGCATAACATGATGGACATCATGAAGCATCATATGCATCCACTAACCATTTCAAGGATTTTTGGAAGTTCATCTTTGTTCTTGTTTTGTAGGTTATGGAATCACTTCGCGGGAAAACCATCCAAGTCAACCTTGTAAGAATTCCTCCACAACTCAAGGAGATAGCTTCAAGGATTCCTGAGAACTCTCCATTCACTGAGATACATGGTCGCCTTCTCAACTTATTCACTTCCAACACAAAGGAAGACATGATGAAGGTTCTCTTTTAGTTCTTTGACCCTCTGCACCACTGCTTCACATTTCCTGACTACTAGCTTGTGCCCACTTTGGAGGAATTTTCTCAACTCTTGAGATTCCTATTCTCAATCAACTATCTTTCAATGGTACGGAAAGAGATCCAAAGCCATAAGAGATTTCTCAAGTCCTACACTTGCACTCCTCTGATGTCACAATACATTGGGAAACTAGAAGTGGTGTCAAAGGCTTCTTGTCAAAGTTTCTGTTTGAGAAGGCCCAAAGCTGCTGGAATTCTTTGGACTTACAAGCTTTTGAGGAGATTGTAGCTCTTCTCATCTATGGGATGGTCTTGTTCCCAAATCCTGACCAACTCATAGATGTGAGTGCTGTCAAAATCTTCATGGCTCACAATCCGGTGCCTACATTGCTTGGAGATATCTTGCACTCTTTTCACACTCGAACAATAAGGAAAAGAGGTGTTCTCATGTGTTGCACTCCTCTATTGGCAAGATGGTTTATTTCTCATCTTCCCCAATCAGTCTTGAAGAATGAGCAAGGTTTGAGGTGGTCACAACGATTGATGACTCTTACACATTCATATGTCCATTGGTGTTCTCGATCAAAAGATAATGTTATCATCATTGACCATTATGGGGAATTTACTAATGTCCCTCTACTAGGCATTAGGGGAGGCATCACCTACAACCCTTGCTTGGCTCTAAGACTGTTTGGGTATGCCCGAAGGGATGGCCCACATGACATGCTGATTCCAGACTTGGTTTTTGACTTTGACAATGATGATCAAGGACTTCGACAAAGGTTTATCCGAGCTTGGAGGATGCCAAACAAGCTGGACAATAAGACCTTGGGACACAAGAATTCCATCCTTCTTGAGCCTTACTTCAAGTGGGTACGAACCCGCACCCAAAGTCTTATGATTCCTTACCCCTCTATTCTCCCAGTGATTATAGAGCCTGTTATGGAAGGAGAGGTTCCATACACCCTCCTACATCCTGACATGCCAACACCACTCGAAGATCCGCAAAGGAGTTAGATACAACTCAAGGGAGAACGTGATACTTTTGAAGCCCAATTCTACGATAGCGAGAAGAAGGTTTTAGAACTTACTCGGTTACTCCATGAAGAGAAGACTCTCAACACCTACATTGCACCAAAGAGGATGCGCAACATCTTCTTATCTTAGAATTTTGTACTATTTTTCCCCAGGGGCATTGATGTAAACAAATTCAATTTTATTAATATAACATTTGTTCCTTTTTGTTTAACACAAATTTGAATTTTCTGAATCCTTGAAAGCATTACATGAATACATATCATTCATCATATGCATAAACAGGTCTTCACACCAAGTTTCCTCATCTCTCTGCTTTTTATTTCAGCAAGATGGATATTGAAAAAACGATCAAAGACTTGGAAGCTTAGAATTCACAATTCCAACAGATACTCTTGACCTTGGCTAAAGGGCAGGAGGAGCTCAAGACTCTACTAGAAAAGGAAAAAGAGAAAAATAAAAAGAAGCAAGCTGGGGTGGTTCTTATGGGCAGAAGGTTTGAAAGACAAGCCAGACGGACTTTGGAATTTCCATCAACCTCTGAGGAAGGAGAGAGAAATGGTAAAGAGACTGCAGTACCATATGAATCTGAAGCTGAAGAAGAGGAAGAAGAGGACTACTCAGAACAACAATACCCTCCGCCTGATGACAAATACAAAAACTTGGAAGAGCGTCTAACTGCTATGGAGATACAGAGAGTCCCTGGGATGGACTTTGAGGAGTTAGGTTTGGTATCTGGAATTCTAATCCCTCCTAAGTTTAAAGTACCTCTATTTGCCAAATAAAATGGGTTGTCTTGTTCCAAGATACACCTACGATCTTATGTCAGGAAAATTCAACCACATTCTTTTGACAAAGATCTGTGGGTTCACTTTTTCCAGGACAGTTTGTCAGGGACACAACTGGATTGGTTCTACCAGTTGGAGAGGTCTGATGTGCATAATTGGGAAGATTTGGCGGCCGCCTTCTATAAACATTATCAATACAACGCCGACTTGGCACCAACCCGTACTCAGCTACAGAGTATGGCTATGGTGTCCAATGAGGGCTTCAAAGACTACGCCTAAAAATGGAGGGATTTAGCCGGAAGGGTGCAACCACCTTTATCTGATAGAGAGCTAGTGGACATGTTCTTGGGGACTCTGTCAGGTCCTTTCTTTAATCACCTGATTGGAAGCTCCTCCGCAGGTTTCACTGAGTTGATTCTAACTAGCGAAAGGGTGGAAGTCGGTATTACAAGCGGCAAAATTAAGAAAGATGCGTCTACCTCTGCTGCTGCAAAGAAGCCCTTCACCAAAAAGAAGGAAGTATCAGTTTTCTATGCCCAGAGGAATCAGGGAAGAACTGAAAGATGACCAATAGTTGGGGCCGTTATGATTCAAAAGTTTGCATCAGACCAACCAAGAAACAATCAACCGAGGAATGAACAACCGAGGAATAATCAGCAAAGGGTGGAAAGACCTGTAAGGAAATTCACCAAGATAAACATCACTCCTGCTCAAGTCCTACCACATCTCCTAAAGTTGAATTTGGCCATGCTGAAGGAGGCCCCTAAAAATCCTAATACTACATCTCCACACTACCATCCGAATGCCAGGTGTGCTTACCATTCAGAAAGTCCAGGGCACGACATCGACAACTGTTGGGCTCTGAATAATAAGATTCAAGATCTGATCGATGCAAAGGAAGTTGAATTTGAAGCTCCCGAAAAGCCAAATGTTATCTCTGCTCCAATGCCTAAGCATGGCCACAATGCCAAATGCTATTGAGGAGGACAATGATGAAGAAGGCAGCCTGGAAGACTGGATTTTCCCTACTGTTGACGGAGGATTGTGCAACTGGGAAGCAAAAGACTTTCTTCCGATTACTTTCATACCGCAATAATTTATCTTTTCCATTTCTGTTAGACTGTAATAATTCACAAATGATTCATACTTTTTTAACCGTGTTCCTTACCCGAGGCACATAGGTCCATTTGTAAGGGTTCTTATTGCATTTTCATATGTCATTTTAATGAATCATTGACGCTTTTCATATAGAAAACTTTTTGTGCTCATTGTCTTTCTTTTACATTTTGTTGTTTTAAGATGGCTATGCCCTTACACACACCCACACTCACAAATGCAGGTACCCTTCCACTCCGGAACCCATGGGTAACGATACTACTATAGCCTTCAGTGACTCTGAAGATCTGATCTACCAAGCCGAATATGAAGGTGAGGAAGATTGTGAGTTGCCAGGGGAGTTGGCCAGATTACTTCAACAAGAAGAAAGAGCAATTTTTCCTCATGAGAAGTTGTTGGACACAATCAACTTGGGAACTGAGGAAGACAAGAAGGAAATCAGAGTGGGTGCCAACCTAGAACCGAGTGTCAAGGAGCGCCTAATTCAGCTGTTGCATGAATATGTTGAGATCTTTGCCTGGTCATACAAAGACATGCCTGGACTTGATAAAGACATTTTGGTACACCGTCTACCCACAAGAAAAGACTGTCCACCAGTTAAACAAAAGGTCCGCCGCATGAAACCTGACATGTCTAAAAAGATCAAAGCAGAAGTTATGAAGCAGTTCAATGCTGGATTTCTGGCTGTTACTTCCTATCCACAATGGGTTGCCAATATTGTGCCCTTGCCTAAGAAGGACGGCAAAGTGAGGATGTGCGTGGATTACCGAGACTTAAACAGGGCCAGCCCTAAAGATGACTTTCCACTTCCGCACATCGACATCCTGGTCGACAACACAACTCAGCATAAAGTATTTTCTTTCATGGATGGCTTCTCAGGCTATAACCAGATCAAAATGGCCCCTGAGGACATGGATAAAACTACTTTTGTTACACAGTGGGGTATGTTCTGCTACAAAGTGATGCCATTCGGACTGAAGAATGTCGGGGCAACCTATCAACGCGCTATGGTAGCTTTGTTTCATGATATGATACATCATGAGATAGAGGTCTACGTAGATGACATGATAGCCCGATTACAAACTGAAGAAGAATACCTTGATCACTTTCAAAGCTATTTGTCAGGTTGAAGGAGTACAAGCTCAGATTGAACCCAAACAAGTGCACATTCGGAGTCAAATCTGGTAAACTCTTAGGTTTCTTTGTCAGCAACAAAGGCATTGAGGTTGATCCTGCCAAAGTCAAAGCTATACAAGAAATACCTGCTCCTCGCACTGAGAAGGAGGTCAGAGGTTTCTTGGGATGCCTAAACTACATTGCTAGGTTCATTTCTCACCTAACATCTACCTGTGAGCCAATCTTCAAGCTGTTGAAGAAAGATCAAGTAGTTAAATGTAATGACGACTATCAAATTGCTTTCGATAAAATCAAGGAGTATCTGCTAGAACCTTCTATCTTGATGCCACCCGTCGAGGGAAGACCGCTAATCATGTTTCTGACCGTCCTAGAGAATTCAATGGGGTGCATACTGGGCCAACATGACGAGTCTGGCCGAAAAGAGCATGCCATTTATTACTTTAGCAAAAAGTTTACCAACTATGAGACCCGATACTCATTGCTCGAGAAAACTTGTTGCGCTTTGGGATGGGCTTCTGGCCGGCTGAGGAAGTATATTTTGACTCATACCACTCTGCTGATCTCTAAAATGGATCCAATCAAATACATCTTTGAGAAGCCTGTTTTATCTGGAAGAATAGCTAGATGGCAGATGATCCTAACAGAATACGATATACAGTACACAACCCAAAAAGCTATAAAGGGGAGTGGGCTAGCTGACCATCTGGCTCATCAAGCTGTCAAAGATTATCAATCCATGAAGTTTGACTTCCCTGACGAAGACATCATGACATTGGACAACATTGAAGATATCAGACCATATGACGGACCTGAACAAGGATCCCGATGGAACTTGTACTTTGATGGGGCTTCCAATGCACTTGGCAACGGTATCGGCGCGGTACTCATCTCCCCAGAAGGTTCCATACTCCTTTCACAGCCAGACTTTGCTTTAACTGTACTAACAACATGGCAGAGTATGAAGCATGCATCTTTGGACTCAAGGCTACAATAGACTTGGGAATTAAATCTTGATTGTGTTTGGGGACTCAGCTTTGGTCATCAGTCAGATCAAAGGAGAGTGGGATACTAAGCATCCAAACCTCATCCCTTACAAAGAGCATGTCTTGACATTGTTACCACATTTAGAGCAGATTACCTTCGAGAACTTCCCGCGAGAAGAAAATCAGCAGGCAAATGCTCTAGCTACAATGTCATCCATGTTTAAACTTAACTGGGATAATGAGGCTCCCCAAATCACAATTGAACGGATGGACGAACTGACAAATTATCACGAGATTAATACCGAAGAAGTAGTGGACCAGCCATGGTTTCACGAAGTTAAAAGGTATCTCGAGGCTCAAGAATACCCTAAAGGAGCTTCAGTCAATGGCAAGAAGTTCTTAAGGAGATTCCCAGCTAATTTCTTCCTAAGCAATGGCATCATGTACAAACGCAATCATGATTTTGTTCTGCTCTGTTGTGTGGAAAAAGTTGAAGCTGAAAGAATTATGGCTGAATTGCATGAAGGTACCTTCAGCACTCACTCTAGCGGGCATACGATGGCTAAGAAGATTCTACGGGCAGGCTATTACTGGTCTACCATGGAAGCTTACTGCTATCAACACTCCCGTACTTGTCATAAATGTCAAATCTATGCAGACAAGGTACACGTGCCTCCAGCTCCTCTAAATGTATTAACAGCTCCTTGGCCATTCGCTATGCGGGGAATCGACATGATTGGAGAGATCAAGCCTACAACATCCAATGGACACCGCTTCATTCTTGTGGCCATTGATTACTTCACCAAGTGGGTCGAGGCGACTTCCTTCGGATCCGTTATTAAGAACGTTGTTGCCCGCTTCATCAAACAAAATCTTATTTGCTGGTATGGTATCTCCGAAAGGATCATTACTGACAACGGTACAAACCTTAACAATACTATGATCACCGCTTTGTGCGAGCAGTTCAAAATTCAACATCACAATTCATCTCCCTATCGACCAAAGATGAACGGTGTTGTCGGAGCTGAAAACAAAAATATCAAGAAGATCATACAAAAAATGACAGTCACCTACAAGGACTGGCATGAGATGCTACCGTTTGCTCTCCACGGGTACCGTACCACGACTCGTATATCAACTGGGGCAACACCCTATTCTTTAATTTATGGCATAGAAGCTGTTTTACCTATTAAGGTTCAGATCCCCTCTTTGAGAATCATGAAGGATGCCGGTTTGAGTGAAGACAATTGGATCCAAACCTGACTTGATCAGTTAAAATTAATTGACGAGAAGAGACTTACTGCTATTTTCCATGGTTAGACGTATCAAAAACGGATGATCAAGGCTTTCAACAAGAAAGTCAGACGACAAACATATCAAGTTGGAGATCTTGTGATCAAGCGCGTCATCTTGCCACAAAGTGATCCCAAGGGCAAATGGACTCCTACCTATGAAGGACCATTTATGATCAAAAACATCTTTTCTGGTGGGGCAATGATATTAACCACCATGGACAGCGACGACCTTCCGCACCCTGCGAACGTAGACATAGTCAAAAGATACTACACATAAATGACCCGCTAGGTTGACACACCTAGGCAAAACAAGGGCATCCCGGTGAATCGAAAACCCGAAAGGGAGATTCAGACAAAAATTAGGTATAAATAAAAAAAAATGTACACCCGGCAAGTTGAAAACTCGAAAGGGCGGCTTGGGCAAAAAAGGGTTTCCTGGTGGATCGAAAACCCGAAAGGGCGGTCCAAGCAAAAGTTAGGGAATTAAAGCGTATGACTATGTCTCTTCGGTTCACTTTAAAGACAATCTCTTCACTGACAAACTCTGAGCTTCAGATCAATCCAATCATCTTCGGATGAAGCAACGAATGGACAAGATATTCGGAGTTACGAAGGCTATAGCAGAATAGGAACCCCATGGGATTTTTTTTACACATAGCTATCTTTATTTGTATAAATTTTTATCATTTTTTATGACACCGTCCTCTTACTAGGATGTCTGTCTCCTTTGTACAAAACACTTACTCAAAGTTAATACAAAGATATCTCTTTAAAGTGCAGAAAACTATTTTCCTTTTTCTTTTTTTTACACTTGTGTTTTATTTGCAAAAACGTCCAATGATTCATTAGTGAACATATGCATTTGAACATAATTACTGTTTACAAATAAACAAAGTGGAAAAGAACAATTACTGACAGACTGAAAGGATAGGAAAACGTCTTTAGGCTATTCCAGGAGCAATCCCTACAATACATCATCTAGATCCCCAACGGAGCTAAAACCTTGAAATACATATCCCCAACGGAGTTATAATTTCAAACCCTTAATTCCCATTAGAGTTAAGACTTCAAACTCACAATCCCCAGCGGAGTAAAAACTTTGAACTACAAATCCTCAGCGGAGATGAAACCTTTTTCCCCAGTCGAGTCAAAATTTCCAACTATTAATCCCCAACGGGAACCATTCAGTTTTCCCTATATTCCCCAGCAAGTTGTCTTAAAGTTTGAGAATCAACCAGATAACAGTTAACTTTTTGTCCCTCCCCAGCCTAGGATAACTCCCCAGTAGAGTGGCATACAATTCAAACTCTTGAACTTTTTCCAGACAAGAATAAGCTTTTTCCCACAGAGTCCTGGACTTACTCACTAGCCGAAATCCTTCTTCCCCGTAGAACTTTGTTATTCCCTAGTGAGGTTGCCATAATGAAGATTCTCATTCTTAATTCCCCACAGAAGTCATCAGAGTTTTCTCTATTCCCCAGCGGAGCAAGGATTCCCATTGTGTAATCCCCAGTAGTAAACAACAAAGTTCTCTGGATTCCCTAAGTAGATTATTCAAGCAGTTTGGCATTACTCTCAACATATTTTTGTCAATACTCCAACTTCAAGACGTGAATGATCCTCATATCCTCACAGAAGTTTTCAAATCTCCAACAGTCGCCAAGGATTTCTCATCCTCAGCAATCAAAGATTTTGAATCTCCAGCAGCGGTCAAGGACTTATTTTCCCGGCGACAGTCAAAGATTTTATTATCCCCAGCTGTCAAGGATTCATTTTCCTCAGCTATACAGCTAATCAGCGTACATACACATACATTACATTCATATATCATAAACATTGATAAAACACATTTATTGCATCATGCATTTCATGCAACATAATTTTGTGTTCCAGCTAACATTTTACCCTTTTCAGGATAAGATTAACAGTTATCGTTAACAATGTTCAAAGATTTCAGATACAGAAAAGATACACTCCAGACACGGAAGTCATTCTATTACTCATTCAGAATTCGAAGTCAAGATACAGTTCAGAGACGCTCCAGACACGGATGCTATTCTATTGCTTATTCAGACTTCCACAATCATGATTCAAGTACAGATACACTCCAGACACATAAGTCATTATGTTACTTATTCAGATTCTAGTACGAATACACTCCAGTCCATATACGCTCCAGACACGGTTGCCATTCTGTCACTTATTCTGACTTTTTCCCCAGCCCAGAGACGCTCCAGACACGGATGCTATTCTGTCACTTATTCAGATTTCAGACTCATATAATACAGATACACTCCAGATACGGAAGTCATTCTGTTATTCATTCAGATTCAAGTATAATTACAACTCGGAGATGCTCCAAACACGGATGCTATTCCATTGCTCATTCAGAATCAGTCCCCAGATACAGTTCAGATACGTTCCAGACGCGGATACCATTCTGATACTCATTCTTTTGACTTACAACGTACAGTTCAACAAACATTCTTGGATGGCATCTACAAGCCCATCTCCAACAAGATTTTGTCACCTCTCTAAATGGCATCTTTAAGCCCATTTCCTCAAACTACACTTTGACGAGTGCAAATTTACGGGAAGTCTAGTGTCCAATCATCTTTTACCTTCGAGTCACGAACGACAAACTCGCCAATCTAACTCTTCAGGTTCAAGAAGATTGAACAGGGGCAGCTGTTGTACCCCAAAATTTGCCCTCTCCTTTTATCAAGATTTTCCTCACAAGACTTCTTGGACTCAAGACCAATTTAGGGTTTGCTCAGCTCAAGACATCTCCTTGCACTGATAACCTAAAATTAGGGTTTGAGTTTGCATAAGGATTTTTGGACCATCAATGCCTCATGTGACTTTCATACACCATATTGGACCCCTAAGATTTTTCATACCAAGTTTCAAGCCTTGAATCACATTTTTGACCAGTCAATTGGACAGTTGACCTAAAAATCAATTGTATTGGAAAAAAAGTCAATTATGGCCAATTTATAGTCAAACTTAATAATTTTTGATCCACATAAACATTCTAGGCTCCTATGTACCATTTGATCAAGTTTGGATCACAACTCCTCAAGAAATTTGACAAGATCATCAAAAGGGCAAAATGGTCAAAATTAGGGTTTTGACTGTAGAAGGGCAATTTCTGATTTTTGATCTAGCCAATGACCAATTGGGTTCAAACATTATTTCAAGGACTCAATAGCATAATCTTGACCTAATCACATAGTTCAAAAGATCTCAAATGCATAGGATTGACAGATGAACTTTCCAGTCAACTGATCAAAAATCAACTATACACTGAAAAGTCAAACTTTGATTTTTTGGTCAAAATCAAGTGCCAAGGATCATAATTCATCAAGATATGTCAAAATGTGAAACTTGTTCACCAAGAAACCTAATTTTGAAAATTAGGGTATTAATTTGAAATTTTTCATAACTTAGAATTTTTCTAAGTTATGAAAATTTCTTATTTTTTCCCAACTTTTCCCAACTTTTTCACCATGATGCAATTGGATTCAAAGAGAACTTCCAAAATGAAAGTTGTATTCCTCCATTAAATCTACAACTTTTATTCACAATGTTTTCTCAAAAGATGCTTGGATCTCAAGTTATGATTTTGTGAATAGGGGTCCATAAACTTTTTAACTTAGTGAAATTTTGCCCTAGTTTAGGCAGGTTTTTGACCTAACTTCATGGAAATGTTTCACCTAGTTACAACAGGAATCCCAAAATTCATTTCAAAAATGGATTATAGAACATGTTACAAGCTTTCCAAAATGTTCAAGAACTCTCCAAGATCTTTTGTGGTTAGGGAGAATCGAAGAAGAGAAAATGGCAATTTATCACTTTTGTTCAAGGCATTTTCACAATGGTTCAAGTTGAAAATCTGTCCTAGCATGCTTGTACTTGTCATTACGGGTCCTAATCCTTTCTACACTCCATAATTGAATGCTAATTCAGTGGACAATGGCTTTATTTTGATCTTTGGAGCA
Organism: Vicia faba; assembly: GCA_948472305.1. NCBI lineage: Eukaryota > Viridiplantae > Streptophyta > Magnoliopsida > Fabales > Fabaceae > Vicia > Vicia faba. The sequence continues at coordinate 535,704,959 of OX451735.1, read as the reverse complement.
TTGTACAATGAATTAATCCAATTATGGCATAAAGTTTATAATACTACTTTCATAAAGCTAGCTTTTTACAACTTTGCAAATCTTGAGCCATGGACCTGATCTTTAATGGCAAACAAGATCCAAAAACATCAGGCCAAGTACACCAACCCTATGCAGCTAACAAGCAAGCATGTATAGGCCTTTGGCATTGGTCATGTCAACTTTCTTTAAAAGCAAGCAAACTTGCAAAAGTCAAGACAACTTGTGTATCTATTAAAGGCAAGACTTTGTATCATTTCTAATAACTTCAGAACCTTGTAACAAGCCTAAGGACGAATTGCTAACATCCCAAACACTCTAAAACACCAAAGTCACTCTTTTTTTCCCAAACAGGGCATCATCTGCAGAATACTTGCCAACTTGAAACTTGCTCGTGTGTTTTGCCTTTCAACCCTTCAAACACATTACATACATCCTACCTAAAGTGTCCAGGCCCATGTCTTGCAACCGTGTGCCCTATTTCAAGCTTCACCATTTTCATTTTGCAAGGTTGCAGGTTGACTCGTGCAAGGATATTCAAGCATCTACAAGACCAACTAAGCATTGGAGAAGCTTAAGGGAACTTCAAGCAAGCTCCCACGACCTTCAGGCCTCACTCAAAGCCCCTACATTTTCATATCCAAACTCAACTGAACAAGGTATTTTTCAAAGTTCTATCTCCTTATTTAGGCATCCTTAAGCTTAGATTTGTGAAGCAAATACATAGTCCTTAACTTGTTGAAACTGTACATATGCATACTTTCCATTTATATTAACTGAGCTAAGAGTATTTGGTTGTTGAACATGCTGAAAAAACTAGGTAAGAAATTAGGGCCATTAAAATTCTCCTTGGTCTTTTAGAGTTAGGTCATGTTTTTTATATCACTGGAATCGTGAGGTCATGAGCTCCATTTTTCATGTTACAAGTTTTTGATTTTATGCAAAGAATAGCAAGAAAAGGATTTGAAGCAGAAGCGCGCGCGTTTGTTTGGCTGGAGGACAGGGACGACAAGTTCTGGGGCTGGCGCGCTTGGGCCTTGCATTTCTGACTTTTCACACCCCCCTGTTTCCTATTTGCACCCCCTTTACATATTTTGTTATTTTTCATATTTTCTTTTTATTTTTATGATTATTGACTTTAATAATTTTTTCTGAACATTAAAAAATCCCAAAAATATTTTCTTTACTTTTTTGCATTTTATCATATTTTTTTGTTTTATTTTTTTTGCATAATAAATAGTTTGTTAGGATTTTATACTTTATTTTCTTAAATAAAACTTGTAAATAATTTAAAAATACTATACATTTTTATTTTTATTATTCAGATGCATAAAATATTATTTCCAACATTTATTTTACTTTTTAACACTTGTAGATAATTTTATTTATTATTTCTTGTAAAGAATGGACAAATAAAATAATAATAATAATAGAAAACATATTTTTTTTTTAAACAAAATTAGGGTTTCCCCTTTCAAAAATAATAATATTATTTTTTCTTATTTTTAGGACTTAGATAATTTTATTTTTTTCATACATAAAACAATTACAAAACATTTTTTGCATATTTACATTTTTATTGCATATTTAAATACTTGTTTATTTATTTATTTATTGTACAATAAATTCAATTGGGTTGTAATAGTGAATTAGGGTTTTATTTTCTGCAAATATCCCCATTCAAAACTTGTATCCCCCCTCCCATAATATTGTTGTAATAGTTTAGATTTACTTTTCGCAATTTATCGCATTATATACATGTTTAGTAAATTAGGGTTTGTATGATAAGACAAAAATCAAAACAAATAGCTTGACCTAATCCAAGACAAAAATGCATGAAAATGACAACACATTGCACACAAGCACCCCTAGGGTTTCATCCACTTTGTTGCCTTAAAAATGGCCATGGTATGCATGCTAGGTATCTTGGCAAAACAAAACAAAACAAAAGATCATAGTCCCTCGATGACGCTAGACAAGGTTTCCTAAAAAACAAATGATCTTAGACCCTCAAAATGCTAAAGATACTTGGCAACATTGCTATCATGGTCATACGATGACCCACGCCCGTCCCGTTTAACATCCAAAGATAGGGTTGTCTACCAAAACAACAATGTCAAAGGAATAAAAATGTACAAGAAAGACTTTTGAGTAGGTAGAATGCTTCTAGTTACTTGATCAACTTCAAAATAATCCTTGCTATTTTCAAAAACACACACACATTTCAAAATATTTCCAAACAACTTTCAAAACATTGAAACATTTTTCAAAAGACAAACATCTTTGTATACATTCTTACGAACGAGAATCATTACAAAGATTGCCTAAACGAATGGCCTCTTTTCAAAATACTTTCAAAACCACACAAAGCACCATTTCAAACAATTGGAAAAGCAAAGCAAGTGATCTAAACAAGTAACTAAGATCCCATGGAAAACCATAGATGAAAAGGGTGCTAGCACCTTCCCTTTTCATAATCTACCCCCCGAACTCAAGAAAACATCTCAAATGTCTTTCCTGTGCTTTTTGACCTTTCCTTTTGGATAAAATAAAAGTCGATGGCGACTCTTGCTAAACGAAACATTTGCGAACACAAATGCAAAACCACAAGTCAGTTCTCCCACCGTATCACAGAACGATATTCAAAAGGCCTTCGTTTTTTGCTCAGAGTGCATGTGAGGCGTCAAAAATCCTGAATGTTGAATATTATTTCATCTGGGCCAAAACTTTGAAAATTCATAACTCGGTCAATTTTTATCAGATTTGGCCTATATTTTTACACGAGGTCACTGACTCAGAGATCTACAACGTTACTTCCAAAATCGAGACCGGATTATGCTCCGATCAATACCAGTTTTTTATTGAAGAAATGTGTCAAAGTCGACACTAGAGCCCAAAATAAGTTTGTCCGAGTTGAAACTTCAAAAATTCATAACTAATTCACCGTTTATCTGATTGAGCCTATTTTCGGACAGGAGTTAGTCCTCGATGTCGGTGTTTACCGTGAAAAATGGTAAACAACCGCTGATCTTCCAAAAGGTTACTTATTTGGTGACTCGCAAGATCGATCAGATTGATCCTAAGACATGGTTGATTTTTGGAGTTTAAATGCTTTGAAATAAGGAGTTTCGACAAATCCTAATGGTGATTAATTTAAGTAAAGTAGAGACACTTTAAATAAATTGCATGCAGAAAAGCTTGATAAAGTAAATAAAAGCATTAAAGGTTTGTTAAATAAATGAATTCGACTGAAGTAAATGAGTGAAAGCGATAAATTGCTTGAATGTAAAAGACTTTGATTAAGGTAAATGGTGTTTCACACATACATTCTCAATGATTCTTTCTCTCACGCTGGATACTTGAATCTAAATGAGTGACTTGTATACAATGATGAACACCCTAATAACTTCGTGAACACTTAGTATTTATACTAAAAAAACCTAAGTAACTGCTGGGCAGTCACACCGCTTCGTGATGACACCACATGGCATGCTCACGACCTTCGACGCCTATGTTCACGACACATTGCGCTTGGTAACTGCTGGGAACCGTCTTCCCTCTAATAATTCAAAATTCAAACCGTTCAATCTTGGGCATCAGGGACCTTGGTCGAGAGGTTGCTCCTTCGACGTCGAAGACAACAAGATTCCAACTTAAAGGAATTTCTCTAAGTATCTTGTCATTCTTTGATGAGCCTTCGACGTGATCAGCTGGTCGAAGCCTTCTTGAGTAGGAAACTCTTCTGACTCATAATTAATGATCTATATGATAATAAAATGTGGGTGTCGAATTTAGGAGCCAACAAATTGCCCCCCAAGAATGTCTTATTTCAACGCTTAAAAGAAAAAGGCATTCTTTGATATTCCATTCGACACCTGTCCTTCACTCTCAGCCACAAATTAGTTTGTGTGCTTTTCGTCTCCTACCAACCAACTGACAAACTCAAAAAGTCATCATTTCACCTTTTCCCAAGACGTCACTTCAGTAAGGCACTTTGCATGCACGATGGCCTTTCATATGATGTCATCATGACTATTCCCCGAAATCGAGGAAGCACGCTGCAATGTTTCTTTTTTTCAGAACGGTTACAACGCCAAATGCATGCCACGTGCCCCACTCTTGTATGTGGCATTAAATGACCTCGAGCTCTGTGATTTTTCAATCACTATAAATAGCACTAAGTGCCTTAGTTGGACTCTTTATGCTTTCTTGCATCCAAACCTTCAATCGAACGAAATTTTCTGCAAGCAACCCTTTGCTTCTCCCTCTCCAAATCCAGTAATCTTTATTTTTCATCCACCCTCATCTCAAAAAAAAAATGGCTTTACGTACTCGTGTTCCCAATACCCCAAGAACTAGCATTCCCTCCAAGACTGCTCGACCAGAAATCTTCTCAATCGCTCCGATAGTTAATTCCATGGGAATGCGAAGGGTTCCTAAACCCATGGGTGATGCTGAACGCGAAACCTATGGCTCTCAACTGCTGATTCCCATTGGGTATTCCAACCAGGTTTTTTCCATGTCAGACCCTCTTTCAACATGCATTACTGACCCCACAAAAATTGAGGGTTTCTTCCCCGCGCATGAGGCACTCAAACCCATTGGGTGCTCAAAGAAGGCGAAAGATGATACTGAAGATCCTGCGAAAGAGAAAATAGATCTTCGGTTTTTTAACAGGGGGGTTAGGGCTTTTCGATCTAGCCCTAGTCTTACACCAGAATATACCGCTTGGCTCAACAAGATGGAGAAGTGCCAGGCTTCGATTTGGAAAGGAATGGGCATTTATAACCTAGTCATGTTGTCCAAAACTGGTCTAAACTATTGTCCCGACATGCTGGTAGCTTCATTGTTGTTTTGGGACTATACTCACTATACTTTCCACTTGCCTTGTGGAATTGTTATGCCCACTCTCTTCGATGTGGCCGCAATTGCTGGCCTTCGACCAACTGGGGACTACTTCGACCCAGAGGAAATGTCTGAAGACCAGATTGAGTTTTCTGCTACCAAACCCACCTACACCACTTACACCAACCATTACCACGACAAATCGACGACTGTGGTGACTGATGTGGAGCACATCGCGTTTCTAGCCCTATGGCTGTCGCGCTTCGTGTTCTGCACGAAATCCCTGCAGGTGACGAAGAAAATGGTCACCCTCGCTACTCAGCTTCATCACGGCCAAAACATTTGTTTAGCTGAATTAATATTGGCGAACTTGTATGAGTCGATAAGCAATGGAGCGACTCAATTAAAAGTAATCGAAAATAGAGCCAGCCTGCTGCTTGCTGGTCCCTTCTAGCTACTTCAACTCTGGTTGAATGCCACTTTCGAGTCTTTTCTTCCCCAGAAGCCTCAAATAAATGAACAGGCTCCTGAGATAGCTAGAAGGCGCGTCGAAGGCACCAGGCTTTCCTTATTGACTCCTACTGAGGATGGGCTGGAACTACAAAAGACCTTCGCAAACTTCGTTCAGATGTTTGCAGGGAGGAAGGAATTTACCTCGACCATGGCCCCTTTCGCCGGTCGAAAGTGTGGTCCAGGATGGTTTACCAGGTCCCATCCTAAATCATCATAGGATCCTCACTTTGAAGAGCATACAACAATGTGGAAAGCGTTTCTCACTCCAAGGATAATGCTGTTGCGTTTCAAGAGTTCAAAAAATCAGCTGAGCCTGATTGCCTACCTGCCGAATCTTGTCTCTCGACAATTTGGCATTATCCAATCGCTTCCTTCTCCAATTTATCCTCGGGAGAAATCATTGTTGTTCTTTTCTAATGACTACTCTGAAGACGCCGCTACTAGGAATATTAGTAGGTACGTTGGTCGGACCGTACTATCATTGTTTGACTACTAACTCAACTTCCTCTGTTCACCAGCTTTTGAAGACTGGTGGAAGAGATATTACATCGAAGAGTTCCTCGACGAGAAGGACTTTGCAGACGAACTCAAGAAGTCCTTCGTCATGGTCCTTGATAAAATAAAGAAATATACGTTCCCTCTTCAAATTATATTTGTCTTTCCATTTCAACCTACATCTGTCAATTATAACTTGTGAAAGTTTTCCTTTCAGTTGTTCAAAAACCTGTGGCTAAGAAGGCCACAGACAGCAATCAGGGTGGAGGTCCCTCTACAAAACCTCCAGTACAGGTAATAAATTTTTTTTTCTTGTTTCCTTCTTTGGTTTTAAACATTCTGGTTCCCGATGTTGTGTTTTAAATCGACTCCATTTTGGATTTTCAGGAACCTACGCCTAAGAAGCGACCTATATTAACGGTCGAAACTTCGAGTGGCGGCAAGGAGGAATCTCCTCCTGTTCCTCTCAAACGGAGAAAGCTGAAAAAGGTTGCTCCTGCTCCTGAACCTCGACCTGTGATAAGAACTAAAGTCACAGGGAATAAACCCAGGCCACCCCCTGTGATCATCAAAGAGCCCACGGAGGAGGAGCTAAATGTCTTGCTCAGTAATCCTGTTGAGAGCGACAACTCCAGCCCTGGGGCTGAGGTTCCTGTACATGTAATGCCTCCGACCACTTTTAACATAAGTGTTGATGATCACCTTTAATTGTAAATCTCTCTAATCAGAATATTTTTCCCTTTCTATTTTTAGGAAATGGCTGGAACTTCAGCGCCTGCTGGGCATCCTGTCGAAGGTTTCGGTACCTTCGTAAACAGCGCAGGGGAACCCACATATAATCCTTCTTCTTTCGTCAGTTCTGCTAACGACGTGAACCAAACTTCAGAAGAGGAACTGGTGGATGATGAGTTCCTTGCTGAGACAGAGGGTGCCCCTGAGAAGCATCACCAGGAGGAAGTTCAAGTGGTCAACGAGATAGAAGAGCAACATGATGAAGAGGGTCATGTTGACTCCGGTGCTGCTGAAAATGCTCAGCCCCAAGCCACCGTTGCCACAGAAAAGGTTACCTCGACAAAGCCCAGGTCTAAAGAGGACTTGGCCCTCTTGAAGCAAAATGATCCAATTGGCTATCTGAACGCCATCGTCGAGAGCAGGGAAAATTCACCTGACCCTAGTCATGATGCTTCTACTACATCAGGGAAGTCTACTTCGACTTCTCCTCTCGATGATGTCTTGAAGAAAGTTAAGGCTCAATTCTTTAAGAGGGATCTAATGAAGGCTTTGGAGGGGGATCCTACTGCCCAGTCTTGTTTGGGGGCTGTCTTGGGTGCAGTCGATTTGCTTGCTGTTTCTCCAAAGATTTCCAGCTTCATCTTGGAGTTATACTCCATTATTGACCAAGTCTCTGCGGACTACAATCGTCGAAGGGGGTTCAACATCCAACTCGAAATGCTGCATGGCAAGAGTTCTTCTGCTTGGACTGAAGTAGCTGAATCGACTTCTCGAATTGCAGAATTGTCGAAACAGAGAACGTCCAAGCAACAGGAAATCGAAGCCATAGATCAGGATAATGCCTCTATACGGGCGCAAATCGAGGAGTTGGAAGCCAGGTTAAATGCTAATACTAAGCGCAAGGAAGAACTTCTTTTGAATGTTTCAGACGCAGAGAGCCAAGATGAAGTTGCTCGAGGCCTAAAGTTCGCTGAAAGGGCCCAGGCTCTAGATGACCAGATTGCCAAAATCTCTCAGGCGAATGCCTTGTGTAACAAACGAATGGAGTTACAGCGAGCCAAATATCTTTGTCTCAAAGCTTCTGTCCCTTTTTAATTTGCTCTGTACTTCATTGACCATGTACTGTAATTTTTGTAATACAATGTAGCCATTTTGGTTAATCAATGTTATTTTCCATTTTGGCCTTATGGTTAACTTAATCATTAATTGTTATTTATTTTGATCTCTTGGAGCATAGGTTTATATTTTTTCAAATATTTTCCGTTTACCCTCAAGAGTCTTTTATCTTCGCTTAACTCTTCGACCTCATATGCTCCACCAGAAAAAGTTTGAATAATTCTGAAGGGTCCTTCCCACTTGGGTGACCATTTTCCCATGCTTCGATCTTTTCGATCCATGGGGAGAATTACCTTCCAAACTAATTCTCCAGGCGAGAATGCCTTAGGTTTTACTTTCTTATTGAAAGAGTCTTCCACTATTTTCTTCTGAATTCTCAGTAGGTCGAGAGCTCGTAGTCTTTCTTCATCTAAATCTACCAATTCGTCTAACATCATATCCCAATAAACCTCAGAGGGAATATCTTGATGTCTCTGAACCCTTGCTGATTGAAGAAAAATTTCTGCTGGCAGTACTGCGTCATGACCGTAAGTTAGCCGATAAGGTGTTGTACCTGTGGCTTCCTTTGGGGATGTTCGACAGGCCCACAAGATCTGGTCTAACGTTTTATGCCAATTTTTTGTCTTCTTTCCTACATGCTTTTTTATCAGGCCAATCACTATTTTATTCGCCGCTTCAACTTGACCATTGGCCTGCGCGTAATAAGGTGTTGATGTTAGGAGTCTAAAGCTTGTTTCGGTCGTGAATTCCTGCATCTTTCGACCAGTGAACACTGACCCTTGATCAGTTGTTATAGTCTCATGGATTCCAAATCTATAGATAATGTTCTTTTGAATAAATTCAATGACATTTTCTTGGTCTGCATTGACTAAAGGGATAGCTTCGATCCATTTAGTGAAATAATCAATGCCTACCAGTATATACTTCTGGCTCTTTGATGATGTTGGTCGAATCTCTCCAATAAGATCCAACGCCCATCCTCTAAAAGGCCAAGGTTTCACTATTGAGTGAAGCTCGCTTGCTGGTACATGTTGGATACCAGTATGGACTTGGAATTCCTGGCAACCCTTCGCGAACTCGACACAATCTTTCAAGATAGTAGGCCAATATATTCCTTGTCGAAACAACAACCATTTCATCTTATGACCTACTTGGTGAGCCCCACACTCTCTAGCATGCGTAGTCGAAAGGGCTATGTATGCTTCAGTTTCGCTTAAGCATTTTAATAATACCCCTTCAGGCGTCTTTTTGAATAACTCATTCCCCATGAGTACGTAACTTAACGCCCTATATTTTATTTTTCGTTCTGTCAAAGCTGCTGGATTTTGTAGGTAATATACAATGGGTTTCCTCCAATCTTGCTCCGATAAATTGTCTATGAACGAAATTTCAAAATTCCTTTGATCGGCATATCCTAGTCTTGTCGATTCCAAATCAGTTGGAGACAAGCTGGTTGCTTTTATTTTTTCTCGAACTTCGATCGCTCTTTGTAATCTCATTTTTGAAATCCTATACCCAGATGCAATTTGTGCCAAATCATTGGCTACTTGGTTTTCCAATCTAGGTATGTGTCGAATATTAACCACTTCGAATTTTTTTAATAAACGATTTTCTATCACAAAGTACATAATGAGATTTTCTCATATACATTTGTACTCTTTTGTGACTTGCTTAATGACTAACTCTGAGTCTCCCATTATTTCGACTCGAGTTGCCCCCAATTCCAACAATATTTCAAGGCCAGTAATTAGAGCTTCGTATTCAGCCTCATTGTTCGAACAAGTACCTTCTATCTTGTACTTGAATGTTGTTGGAATTTTTTCTGGAGAAATAATTAAGACCCTTATTCCTGTTCCATCTTTATGGCTGGAACCATCGAAGTAAAATTTCCAGGGTTCTATCTCCAAGTAATTTATATTTTCAACCTGAATCGAGTGGTCGACTATAAAGTCTGCTACCACTTGTCCTTTTACTGCCTTAAGAGGCATAAAGGTCAATGAATACTCAGTTAATGCTAACGCCCACTTGCCAATTCGACTGTGCAAGATGGGTTTCGACAACATGTATTTGAAAACATCAAAATGGGACGAAACATACACATCAACTGGTTTTATATATTGTTTGAGCTTTGTACAAGAGAAATAAAGACATAGACATAATTTTTCAACTTCGCTATATCTAGTTTCTATATCGTTCAAAACTCTGCTAAGGTAGTAAATGGGTCTTTCGACTCCATTTTCATCTTCTTGGGCTAACATGCTTCCCAAAGTTTTGTCGGATGCAGCTATGTACAATCTTATACTCCTATTGCTACAAGGAGGCACCAAAATAGGTGGCTTGGTGAGGTACCCTTTGATCTTGTCGAAGGCTTCTTGTTGCTCTTGCCTCCACTCGAATTCTTACTTATTCAATCGAAGTAAGGGTGAGAAGGCTTGTGCTTTTCCACTTAGGTTAGATATAAATCTCCTTAAGAAGTTTATCTTGCCCAGCAGAGAATGCAGTTCCTTCTTGTTCGTTGGCGCTTTCGCTTCCAAGATTGCCTTTGTCTTGTTCTGGTTGATTTCGATTCCTTTCTTATGGACGACGAAGCCCAAGAAATCTCCAGCTTTCACACAGAACGCGCACTTCAAAGGGTTCATTTTTAGACCATGCTTTCTCATTCTTTCAAATGATTGTCGAAGGTGGTCTATATGGTTCTTCCTGGAAACAGATTTTACAACGATATCGTCAATATATACTTGCATGAAAGTGTTAATAAAATCATGGAAGATAGAGTTCATCGCTCGCTGATATGTTACCCCAGCGTTTTTTAGGCCAAAAGGCATTACTACCCATTCGTAAGTGCCTAAGGCCCTAGGGCATCGAAAAGCTATTTTCGACACATCTTCTTCAGCAATGAAAATTTGATTGTATCCTGAGTAACCGTCGAGCATGCTCAGGTACTCGTGGCCAGCGGAATAGGATATTCATCTTTGGGTGTTGCAGCATTCAGATCTCTGAAATCTATGCACACCCTCAATGTACCATTTTTCTTAATCACTGGCACAATGTTTGCAATCCATTCAACGTACCTCGTAGTTCGTATGAATTTGCACTTCAGAAGTCTTTCGACTTCCGTTTTGATCTTCGACAATATTTCTGGAGTGAAGCGTCTTGGACACTGTTTGACCGGTTTTTTCCCAGGTTTGATTGGCAACTGAAGTTCTACCAATCCTCTGTCGAGACCAGGCATCTCGTCTTAATCCCATGCAAAGCAGTCCTTGAACTCCTTCAGTAATTGGATCACTTCAACCCTGAGCTTTGGGTCTATTTTGGCGCTGATGTGAATGGGCCTTTTATCTAACCCTTCGCCCAAGTCGATTTCTTCTAAAGGATCCTGTGCTAACATTTTGATGTTGTTCGCCAGGGGGTCCTTTTTGAAACCCAAAGGCTCATCGTCGTAGATGACGTCGAGCCTCTGTTCCTGCATTCCCTCTGTCATGTTATCGGGAGGCTCTGGGTCGAAACTTTTCCAGGACCTATATCTGGTGGCTCCTGGTCATTGGCCTTGGTGGCCATATATTTTACTTCGGCTTCAAGAGCCGTTATCATTCTTGTTTCGGCTACGTAAGTCGAAATTCGCTGTAACGCTTGTGACTCAGTCATTATCACTGAATTCGCTTCCCCAACCAGTTGGCTGGATGTCAGTCAGCCCACTGAAATCAATGTGGGACAAGTCTTCTTTATCCCATTGAAACCCATGATCAGGATGCAGGTACAAGGAACAAAAAGCATTTGGCGCTGGCGCCATGTCGAAGTCAGGTGCTAGACATGGCCCAATGTGAGCCAAATTTTTGTCAAAGTCAACTCTCCCTAGGTGATTTACTTCGCCTAAGTAGTAGCTCTGATCTGCTTCTATATTCTCGACAATTCCATCGGGACGCCATAATGTCACCCTTTGGTGCATTGAAGATGGTACTGCTCCGACACCATGTATCCATTCTCGCCCTAACAGTAGGTGGTAATTTGGTTTAGCCGATATGACCATAAACATGGTTGGTCGAAGGATGGATACCACTTTGAGGTCTAGTTGAATCACACCCATGGTGGTCCCTATTCCGCCTTCGTAGTTCGATAAGACCATATTATGAGGCTTAATGGTTTCATCATTCTTTCCTACTTTTCTTAGCATGAAGTGGGGGATTATGTTGATAGTCGCCCCACAGTCCACCAAGATTTTGTTTACAGTGGCCTCTTCGAGCTTTGCCCTTATGAATAAAGGCTTGATGTGACTTTTCATCGCCTCAGTTGGTTGTTCGAAGAAACCATTTTGCTCTTCAGTGCAGCCATTACCCATGACAAAGTAGCATACTGGCCTATGCTTGGCCATCTCTTAATCGACTTCCCAGTCGTTTGATTCGACTTCCATTTGGCGGTTGAATTCTCTTGGCAAGACCGAAACTATATTTACCATGATGTCTAAAGTGTCGTCGGACTCAGAGCCATCTTCGTCACCAGCTTCGTCTTGGTCAGGCCATACCAATCTATTGGTTACTGGTTCCCTCTCCAAAGGCTTTCTTTGCTTTTGCTGGGGGACATTTGAACTCGACTCTGGCTTTGGTTCTTTGACAGCCTCTATCTCAGCCTTGCGCCGCCTTTGGTATATTCTCCACTGGGATCGAGACATTGGGTTATTTCCCTTGTAGTTACTCGATACTTGAGCAACTTTGGTGTCACTTACATGAGGTTCTTTCTTGAATATCAAAGATGAACCTCTTGGCACTTCAAAGGGGTGCCACCTTTCTTCGTTGGGTCTCTTTCGACCCGATGTTTTGAGCCATGTATCGACTGGCACATTTGTTGGAGGCCTGAAAGTTAGTGGCCTCTTTTCCTGACTTGAACCCTTTTGATAGGTTCTTCTAGGATCGTGTCGCACATCAGAGCCTGCACTTTTCTGGGCATTTCTTCTCCATTTCTTGTTTGATGTTTTCTTACCTTCGATGTGTTCAGCAGCTTTCTTGTCAAAAATAGAGCTGCATCGAGGACACATCATTACTTCTGATTTCTTCTTCTGGCATCGTTGCAAGAATTCTGCCAAATTTTCGTTCTCTAGGGGGAACGCTGTCCTGTTTGCTTGCTCTTGCTGATGGCTTCCTCTGAGACTTTTGATTCAGAAATTTCGACCATGTTGACATTCATGTTGTCTTTAGTAGAAAGAGTCATTTGCTTCATTTGAGCCTCCAGGTCTTTTGTCTAGCCTTGCACCGCAGCCAAGTAGGAAGTGGGTTTAGTTCCAGATTTTGAGACTCCACCTGTTTCCAGTTTTAGGCCCTCAGCGGCCTTTTGGACTTCCTTGATTGTTTTTCTAGAAAGGTTCCCAGAAAAACTGCCAAATATTGGTATATTGATATGATCTTTGGTGACTTCAACCATAGTTATCTCTGGCCTTTTCAGCTGACTCCTGGAAGCTTCGATCATATTGACCTCTGGAGGTTCAGCATAATGGGCCTCCGCCTGTAAAGGGTTCGAATCCACATTCACGGGGGCCTTATCAGCGAACTTTAACCTCCCTTCTTCGATAGCATTTTGCACGAGATCCCTAAAAAGAAAACATTGAGATGTTTTATGGCCCAGAAAGTTATGATATTTACAATAGCTCTTTTCTTTCTTTGATCAAGAGAAGGCACTTTTACCCCTGGGGGTATTATCATTTGGCCATCTTTTACAAGTAAATCAAAAATTTCATCACATTTCGTAATATTGAAACTGTAAGTCTTTTTAGGGAACCTATCATTGGCCTTTTCAGACCCAGTGGGGTTTTTTCCACTTGAGGGGACTAGTAATTTGCAAGAGTATGGTGGCCCTTGTTTTAACTCAGCCAAATCGACCTCACTTTCTTCAATGGCTATAAGTTCGTCGAATGTTTCTGGATCTTCTTCGTCCATTTCGACATATGCTATCTTTTCTCTTTTATGAGTTTTCGTCGCCCTGGCTTTTTCAGCTTTAAGGCGTTCTACCTGTCGAACCCTATCGGCCAATTGGGCCATGTCCCTCAGATACTGAGTGTCTAATTTCTTCCTAATGGAGTAATCTAGACCTCCTGCGGCTATTTCGACTAACTCGTGCTCTGGAACTTGCGTAAAGCATCTTTCCTTGAGCAATCTAAACCTATTTAAGTATTCGTCTATAGGCTCAGTGAATCTCCTCTTTACACTGGCCAACTCTTTCAGGCTTATCTTGGTTTGTCCCATGTAGAATTGCTCATGGAACAATCTCTCCAACTGAGTCCAATGGTGGATCGAATTGGGAGGGAGAGTTGTGAACCAAGTAAACGCATTCTTTGTTAGGGAACTTGGGAAATACTTAATCCTTAGGTTCTCATTGTTTGATATTTCTCCCGCTTTGATTAAATATCTTGCCACATGTTCGACAGTGGATTCTGTCGTGTCCCCTGAAAACTTAGTGAACTTAGGGACTTTGCATCTAGGAGGCAAGTCCGTTTGTAACACATATTCCGACAGCAGGGATGTGAAGTTGGGCCTACGGAAGCCCGTATTCATCCCGTTTTGCATCATGATTATTTCAATCATGGCTGTCAAGTTATTCCCCAAACCAACATTCTGGTATTGGATCTGTTAAACTACTTCGTCAGCGTTTTGGTTTCTATTAACCATCCTTATTTCTGGGGCTACGACTCTCGGCTCTTCGACCCCGGGTTATTCAAGTTGTACCCTAAGGTTCTCTTTGACAGGCTGCTGGACTTGGTTAATAGTGGTTTCTTCCTCTAGAAGTATGCCTTGGTTTCCTCTTATCTGTGCCCTTTGGAGCTGTCGAATTTGTTGGGGTACCCCGAAAAAATCAGCCAGGCGCGACATTTGCGCTGTCATTTGCTGATTCGACTGGGTGGTATTCTGTATTAGAGGATTTAGCACTGTACTTAAAGTTTGTTCCAACATTTGAACCATGTCGTGGTTGCTTTCGTCCATTTGCTGCCTCAAGACTGTTGTCGAGGCATTCGTAAGGCCATGCATTACGTGGGACATTCCTCCTAAGAGTTGGTTCCTACCCCTGTTCGCCATACCAACCCCAGAGCCTTGGAGTGGCGAATAAGCGCTCACTAAAGGGTATGAAAAGGTGGACGTAGCGTTCGTCAGGCTAGCCAATTCAGAAGTTGGCATGCCGTAGGGTGGTTCTCGATTTAACCCGACTGTCGAAAAACCTGGGGGAACATATGGTATGGTTCCTTGGTTTCCCCTACTTGGGGGAGTTCCCAAGGGAATTCTGGGGCCTGTAAATGGAGGTAATGGCCCCGTTTGTGTAATCATTACTGCTGGCGTCGAACCAGCGGTTACCACTTCACTTACGGTTGGGATAACCGTTGCTCCCACGTTTGTTTGTTGGATTTCTCCATTGTTTGGCGGATTCGCCATTTCTCTAACTCTTCTCCTAGTATTGGTTTCGTTGGTGTATATTCTACCACTTCTCAATAACATGCAATACTCTCGAAAAAGAAGGATATTTTATACAAGACGATAAAACGTGAAAAAATCAACACAAGGTCCCACTTGGCGTGCCAATTTGTTTACCGTGAAAAATGGTAAACAACCGCTGATCTTCCAAAAGGGTACTTATTTGGTGACTCGCAGGATCGATTAGATTGATCCTAAGACATGGTTGATTTTTGGAGTTTAAATGCTTTGAAATAAGGAGTTTCGACAAATCCTAATGGTGATTAATGCAAGTAAAGTAGAGACACTTGAAATAAATTGCATGGAGAAAAGCTTGATAAATTAAATAAAAGCATTAAAGGTTTGTTAAATAAATGACTTCGACTGAAGTAAATGAGTGAAAGCAATAAATTGCTTGAATGTTAAAGACTTTTATTAAGGTAAATGGTGTTTCACACATACATTCTCAATGATTCTTTCTCTCACGCTGGGTACTTGAATCTAAATGAGTGACTTGTATACAAAGATGAACACCCTAATAACTTCGTGAACACTTAGTATTTATACTAAAAAAACCTAAGTAACTGCTGGGCAGTCACACCGCTTCGTGATGACACCACATGGCACGCTCACGACCTTCGACGCATATGTTTACGACACGTTGCGCTTGGTAACTGCTGGGAACCGTCTTCCCTCCAATAATTCAAAATTCAAACCGTTCGATCTTGGGCATCATGGACCTTGGTCGAGAGGTTGATCCTTCGACATCGAAGACAGCAAGATTCCAACTTAAAGGAATTTCTCTAAGTATCTTGTCATTCTTTGATGAGCCTTCGACGTGATCAGCTGGTCGAAGCCTTCTTGAGTAGGAAACTCTTCTGACTCATAATTAATGATCTATATGATAATAAAACGTGGGTGTCGAATTTAAGAGCCAACAGTCGACTACATTTTTTTTCCACATTTCAACTTCAAAAATTGCACTTAAGCCCCTGCAATTTTGCCTAGAACGTGACGGACTCAAGTGAACATTGGAGGCCCAAATGCATATTCAAAGCCCATTTTTTTCTCTCTAATTTCCATTATATAATCTCATTCTTTTCACACAAATGAAGGAGAGAAAAAAGAACCCTTGCCACAACGCTGTCAGAATATCAAATTCTTTCAAGAACCCTAAAACCTTGAAATCCTTATTACAAACCTCTATCTCATTACAAACAAGCCATCCCTGTTACAAACCCACATCTCACTACTTCTCCAGTAAGGGTAAGGCTGGCTTGATCTCCATGATCAAAAGGGCATAAAAGCATTCATATCACTACTTCTCCAGTAAGGGTAAGGCTGGCTTGATCTCCATGATCAAAAGGACATAAAAGCATTCATATCACTACTTCTCCAGTAAGGGTAAGGCTGATTTGATCTCCATGATCAAAAGGGTATAATCATTCATACATGCCATATCGGTTTTAACATTAAATTTTTTCATATATCGACTTTATTTGTATTTCATAATATATAATAATTTATTTAATGTGTTCATGAGATTCAACACTGCAGATTTAGACAGGATCCCATGCAGGTTCATTACAGAACGTTGAAGCCAAAACACAAATGGCCAAAACAGAACAACCAACACATGACACCAATACATGGTGAGCCAGACATCCTGAGAAAGTTAAGGGCATGGGTTCAACAACCATCCCTATTGGTTTTGATTTTCTTCCTTTCTATTTATCCTTTTACCTATTTTTATTCTTTCAGTTTAAAACATTTTTTTCATAAAACTTAACATTTTTCACAAACCTTTGATTTTTTATAATAAACTCGAATAATTAATTTTAGGTTTTAATTTAATTTTAGGTAACTTTAATTGTTTTGTAAATAAATTAAAATTACTTAGAACAATTAGGATTTTGTTTCTAACTTAATTTTATTTTCTTTTTTCTTAAAATAACAAAACACAAAAATAGGCCATTTAATCATTTTTTTAACTAATTTAATTACTAATTAAATTTGTATATAATTTTAAAAAACCTAATTCCTTTTTCTTAGAAATAATTAAAAACAACAAAAAAATAATTTTTCTTTCGATTAGGTTAGACGGGGTCAAAACCCTAATTCTCTCTCATTCTTTATTCGCGCGCGCTTTATTTTATTTTATCATATTAATGTAATTGCTCACAAGTTGTAATAGATTAATTAGGACCTTTTTACTTTCATTTATCGTTTTTTTAAGGGTTTGTTTTTGGCTATGTAAATACCCGAAGCCTTGTAATAGCTTAGCTTATTTTCTGCACTTTAAATTCCGCAAACTATAAACTGCTTAGATGTATGTTAATAGGATTGTATGGAAAGACAAACTGAAAATTAAAATGGTAGATCACCTAATGTGCAAAGATTAAATAACTGAAATCAAACACATGCACATGCTCACTCTTAGGGTATGCCTCACTTGGTTGCCTCGGAAAACAATGGTCATGTCCCTCGAACATAGGGATATCTTAGCAAAGAGCCTCGGTTAAAATCATTATAAAGATCATGGTCCCTCGATGTCCCTCGAATTTGGCTACGGTATATGTTCTTGTCCCTCGATGTTGCCTACGAATATATGATGACAGTACCTTCGTAATACTAAGGTATCCTTACATGTTTCCTTTAATTACCATTACGTCCCTTTCGAATTGACCCTCAAAACTCCAACGACGGTGCTACCTACTCGCTAATAGTGGGATAGCACTGTCTAAAGGAAATAAACAAAGAACAATTCTCTTTTTTTCGAGTAGGTAGATCATTTCTTAAGTACTTGCTCAATCCAAACAAACTTTTTCACACTTACACTCTTCTTTTAAACAAAGCTTTCAAAAACACTTCGTAACACTCTTGAAGACATAAGCAAGAGTTAAATCGAAGTCAAAAACCTTTTTCAAAATCAAACACACAGAAGCAATTTTTAAAATGATGAGCAAGTACCTAAGAGCCCATGGAAAACCATGGATGAAAAGGGTGCTAACACCTTCCCTTTTTATAATCTACCCCCCGTACTCAAAATCTCGAAAAAGGAATTTTTCTGTGCTTTTTTCCTTTCCAGTTGGATAAAACAAAAGTCGGTGGCGACTCTTGCTTACCGCGAAATTTTGCGATCACAAACGCAAAACGCAAACCAGTATTAAGCAGTCGGTTCTGCCACCGTATCACAGAATCGGGACTCTGCTGGGGGACGTAAATAAGTGGGGTATGCCTTAGGATTAGTCCATCATAGTGCTTCTATTGTTTGATTTGATTTCTTTATCTTTGTGGGTTTTGTATTGGAGTTACTATAGATCCTAACCCGGATCTTGGGAACACCTGTTAGGTAAGTAGCAATAAATTGTGAGGGAATTATACCGCATAGACCGATATGGTTGAATCAGTAGCTACGTTGATGTGGCACATTAGTTGGTACCGATAACCCTTGTGGAGGAACAAGGAGAGTACGGGGCTGCTATATGGGTTATTAAGCATCAACTGACCTTAGAACCTATAATTGACCAACTTGGCCATAGGAAGTAGTGAGATAGCCGACCTCGGTATAGAGCTGAGAACTGGTTGATACTCGATACTATACTCATTAAGACCATACTCTCGAGATAGTTCTGGCCACAAGAAAAGATTGCGTGAGCTGAAACCATGACCGATGGAGGATGGTCAGTGATATTGAGAACCTCTAGAACCCGGTTACTATTACTAGGATAGGTTGAACCAACTTAACTTAAAGAGGGTATTACCTTTGACCTCATGCAAGCCTAAACCTAAGGTTGTTTGTATGACTTGTGTGCTTTCAGCTTGAACTACTTGCACAGTTTTATTATCTGACAACATGAGTTCCTTGCAGGTTTTGTTTACAGTCCTTATCCAATAACTTAGATTTCTTGTCGGGTTTACTTGCTTATATCACCTCGCACTTTTGCTTAAACGCATAACATACACATCATAACATCATGCCTTAACATTTCCTTAACCATTTCAAGGATCTCAAGGGTTTGTGATGCAGGTTATGGTAAATCAAACGTCTAGCAAGGGGCAAAGGGGATTTATTTTCCTCTAGAAAATGTTGTCTAGAGATCAAAACACGATAACTTGAGTCAGTGGCTATGACCCACTCGATATGATAAGCTTGACTCTTGAAGAAGGACTCTCAACGACACGAAGTTTCTTCAATCAAGATGGAATCAAATTCTAACAGTTTCTTGTTTACCCCGCGAGATCCTTGAAAACATTGCATACATATCATACACATCATTGCATAAGCAGGTTTGAAAGCAGGTCTCTCATGTTCTCGCTGTTTATTTCAGCAATGGCTCTCCAATAAGACAACAGAGATCTCCAAGCTCAAGATGCCCAGTTCAAGGAATTTCTCCTGAATCTATCCATGGGGCAAGAAAACCTGAAAACACTCTTCACCAGGAATATGACAAAGGAACATCCTGACAACAACAAGGATGAACAACTGGAACAATTGCAAGCTGAGGTAGAAGAAATGAGAATCCAGATCCTAGGGCAGATGGCTTTTATCCAAAACATAACTCAAGGACAAGAAGGGCTAAGAGCCTTCCTTAATAAGCTTCACCAAGATGGATGCAAATCCATGAAACAAACAGTTAAGATTGTGGATCAAGGCATTAATCAGCCCCCGGTGAGAGAAGAGGTTGCGAACAGACCTTTCATGATTACTACTACATCACAAGCCCAACCACAGCCTCTCCAACGACAGCGGGGAAATCAGCATAAGAAGAATACATCTGTAGGCGCTTCACTGAAATCAACATGTCATTGGATCAAGTATTGCAACGCCTATTGAAGGAAAGTTGGTTATATTAAGGGACTCTCCTCAGAATCCCAACATAGCCTCCCCAAGGTACAATCCTGATGCTAGGTGTGCATACCATTCCAACAACCATGGACATGACACCAACAACTGTTGGGCGTTGAGAAACAAAATTCAAGACCTGATTGATGAAGGAGCATTAGAATTCACACAAGACGGTCAGGTTAAGTTCTTCTGCCATCCCTCCAAGGCATACCATCTGAAGTGACAAGTTCTCACAAGAAGACTTTTTGTTCATTAGAATTTTCAATTTGTAATTTTCTTTTGATTGTTCAAACATTTAGTCATGTCAAAACTTTATTATTTCATTAATGCATTGCATATGTCTGTTTTGAATCAATCCATTCGTATTCACTATTTCAAAAAATGTGTTCTTATTTCCTTTTGTGATGTTCAACTCTCGATTTAAAAACTCTAAGCCTTTAGAGAGAGGATGACGAAAATGATACCTCAATCTCTACAGTATGCTTTTGAACAAACCCTGCTCACAATGTACATGCGTTGTTTTAAATCCTAAACAGTGGAGTTATAAGGAAGATAATCCCTAGTCAACCCCTTTGAGCCAAAGAAGTAGGAGTTTTTATTTTCACACAAATTAAAATCGTTAATCACAACCTGGGGCAGGGTAGTTTTCTCAGTTAATCCAGGTGCACAATGAATGGCATCAAAGACGTCCTTCCAGAAAACAAAAGACGGTGATGGTTCCCTATAATCGTCAAGACAGGCAGTCATTATCTCTCGAAATAAAATCCCATTAAGTCAAAACCTATGAAGGAGACTTAAGAAAAAAATAGGGGCATCCCGCTGACTGTAATCACAAAAAGAAACAGTTCAGGCAAAAGACAGGGATAATAAAATAAAAAATAAAGAGGTCCTACAAACCCTCAAAAAAAAGAAATGGCTTCCTATTCAAAATAAACTATCAGTATCCGAACCATCAGTGGAATATCAGAGCAAAGACTCAAATGGGATCTAAATGCACAATTAACTGAGTATAGGATCGAAGAACATCACGAAGAACGGGTGGATACAAATAAATTTTGAGCCTTTATCCTTTGTTTCTTGAACTGTGAACCAGGCCACGTTATAACCTTTAAAAGTCCTAGTTGAAGCATGGGTTAGTTTAAAAGCATACTGTTACAAAAGGTATCCTGACTCCTATAAGGTTTGCTATTAATCCTGAGTTGACATCACACTTTTACAAAAAAAAATTGTTTTACTAAAAAATGAATTTTCAAACTTCAAGACAGACATAAGATTTGCATTCTTAAAATAACATTGTTTGCATATGACTATTTATTCAACAACAGAGAAATTTGCATGACAAATATCTAATGAACAAAAACCTTCTCAATAAAAAGGATTACCTCAAGTGGAAAAAACACTTCCAACCATGGGGCACGGCATGATCATTGTCCATCATCTGGGGCAGTCAAGTCAAGATTCAAGGAATCTCGCAAAGAGGCCAAATAGCCAGGGGCAGATCTCCATCTGAATCACTTAGGACATTAGACATGAATTCCAGCAACGAATCTTGTATGATCAAACGAACATCTTCTGGTAGTTTAGCAACACAACACTACCGACAGTGAAAACTCCCTACACCCTGAGAGCGTGGACAGAGTCATAAAATACTACGCATGAATAAAGACCCGCTAGGTTGACACACCTAGGCAAAACAAGGGCCTCCCGGCGAACCAAAAGGTTCGGGAAAAAATTAGGGATAAAAACAAAAAAGATTTGTACACCCGGAAAGTCAAAAACCTGAAAAGGCGGCTTGGGAAAAAAAGGGTATCCTGGTGGACTAAAAATCTGAAAAGACAGTCTAGGCAAAAGTTAGGGATTAAAGCGTACGACTATGTCTGGTCATCTCGTCACTTGCCTATCAGTAGAAGACTTATCATTTTGATCGGCAGTTACCAAGCACCTCATAAGTTGGGATAACACTCAATCCACGAGGCCTCCGCGGGCTCTTTCTCCAGCAGGTACAAGGGCATAAAAGTCTTGATACGAAGTCATTGTCGTATCCCTAGCATGCATCCCAGTAACATCTACACTCCCCATAGAGTAGAGGCAACCAAAGTTTTGATCTCTGCCTCCCCAAACAGGAGTTACTTTCCCCAGCCAAGCTCTTTAGGAGAGCCGACGTCTATATTCCCCAACCAAATTTTGTAATCGCAAGCGGTTCATAAAGTTTTCTCCCGAACAGAGTTTATTTCTCTGAATACAGAAGCTCAATCCCCGACAAAGTTTATCCCTTCAGCTATGGAAGCTTCTCTCTCCAACGGAATTATTCCCCCGCAGAGTTGTTCTCAAGTAGAGTCTCTCCTCGGCAGAATATCCGTAAACAAGGGGAAAATCCTCAACATAGTCATCTCCGGTTCACCATCCCCAATGGAAGTAAAAGAACCACTTTTTTTATGACGATCAGGAACTCAATTTCCGTTACTCTCCAGCAGCGGTCAGGGATTTATTTTCCCACTCGGATATGTCACAATAGCATTTCATGTTCATATATCATGATGTGCGCATACACATTGCATACAACATAATCTCATTTATTTTGAGAACATCATCATACAATGCATGTCATGCATCATATACAATTAATCATGTACCTTTTCAGGAAAGATGGTTATCATTAACAACTTCCAGCAAGTTCAAGATTAGCTCATGAAACTAAACAGAATAATTATCTGCACGACCAAATGCAGCTTTACACGGGTTCGTAACGAAGTAATCTTACACGGGTTTCTCCTAAATGCAGCTTTACACGGGTTTCTCCTAAATGCAGCTTCACACGGGTTTATCCTGAAAAATCTTACACGAGTCCTTTCTCATACATTTCCGAATGAAGTTTTACACGAACTTATCATAAAGTAACTTTACCCAGGTTCCTTCTGAAGTTTTACACGAACTTATCACAAAGTAACCTTACCCAGGTTCCTTCTGAATTTTTAAACAAACTTATCTCAAAGTAACCTTACCCAGGTTCCTTCTGAAGTTTTACACGAACTTATCACAAAGTAGCCTTACCCAGGTTCCTCTTGAAGTTTTACACGAACTTATCCCAAAGTAATCTTACCCAGGTTCCTTCTGAAGTTTTACACGAACTTATCCCAAAGTAGCCTTACCCAGGTTCCTCTTGAAGTTTTACACGGACTTATCCCAAAGTAACCTTACCCAAGTTCCTTCTGAAGTTTTACACGAACTTATCCCAAAGTAGCCTTACCCAGGTTCCTCTTGAAGTTTTACACGAACTTATCCCGAAGTATCCTTACCCAGGTTCCTTATGAAGTTTTACACGAACTTATCACAAAGCAACCTTACCCAGGTTCCTGCCGCAATTTTACCCAAACTCCTCACAAAGCAACCTCACCCAGGTTTCTTCTCGGTTCAGATGCAGTTTTACCCAAACTCCTCACAAAGCAACCTCACCCAGGTTCCTTCTCGGTTCAGATGCAGTTTTACCAAAACTCCTCACAAAGCAACCTCACCCAGGTTCCTTCTCGGTTCAGATGCAGTTTTACCCAGAATCCTCACAAAGCAACCTTACCCAGGTTCCTGCCGTAGTTTTACCCAAACTCCTCACAAAGCAACCTTACCCAAGTTCCTTCTCGGTTCTGATGCAGTTTTATCCAAACTCCTCACAAAGAAACCTTACCCAGGTTCCTTCCCATAAGCCCTACTATCCGGGTTCCCTCTCATAACCTTACCATCCAGGTTTCTTTTCTCTTATCTCAAGACAACAGTCCACAACACTGTAAGACCTGGAACTGATCGAACACGATCGGTTTCACCTTTCCCCAGTAGGTCGCGACGCAACCTATACACGACCAGATATCAGTTCATTTTCATCTCCTTGACTAAGAGATGATTCCCCAGTAGATTAACGGACAACTGAAGCTCCTAAAATTCTATTTCTCCCAAGACAGATACCAACATTCCTCAGCAGATTCCTCCTCAACGACAGGAACAGGAATTCTCATCAAAGGAATATCTCAGGAAATCAACATCCTCTAGATGGAATCTTTAAGCCCATCTCTGACGATTCTCCATCATATCTTTCGGATGGCATCTTTAAGCCCATCTCTGGTGACCTTCCGTCATCTCCTCTAAATGGCATCTGTAAGCCCATTCCCGATACTATTTACATAGTCAAGCATCATTACAGATGAGTGAAAATTTTTGGGCACTCTAGTGTTCAATCATCTTCCACCTTCAGATCACGAAAGGCAGACGAGCCAATCTAAATCTTCAGGTTTAAGAAGATTGAACAGGGGCAGCTGTTGTACCCCAAAATTTTCCCTCTTTTCATACACGCATATTATTGGGTTTATGGTTATGGAATAAAGGTATATTTATCAAGCTTCTTTAGGTTACAAATGACGTTTATTTCATCAATGGATATTCTCAGAGTATTTTCTATGCTGAAGATCGGTTCGACGTTTTGCAATGATTCAAGGTTCAAAGATTCACAAGTCCGACCCGGTGCGTCATATTCAGGTGTTCTTTCGCCAAGATATTTCTGATAACATATTCTCTAATTCAGGTTCGGCTTAAGAGTCAATTCGTTAAAGAAGGTATCCGAATGTGTGAGTTTTCTCGAAGAAATATGGTGAAAAAGTGTGCTGAAAGTGCAGTTTTTACGCGCTACAAAATTCATAACTTGAAGATCATGGCTCGTTTTAAACCCGTTCTGGTGGCCAAAATTCCATATTGATGTCATCTACGTTTTCATCTCTCACGGATGGAAGCCAATTTCGAATAGAAGGTCTTCACAAATGCAGATTTATCAAGTCTTTTCGTATAGAAAATTTATGACAGAAATTTATTTGCGTCATGATCAGAAAATCATAACTTGGTCGATTTTCATCGTATCGAGCTGGTTCCAGCGCAAAAATTTCAAAAATTGAGTTGGCTACGTTTACACAGAAGGTATCGAGTTCGAACGGTATTCAAAAGGCCTTTGCTTTTTGCTCAGAGTGCGTGTGACGCGCCGAAAATCCTGAATGCTGAATATTATTTCATCTGGTCCGAAACTTTGAAAATTCATAACTCGGTCAATTTTTATCGGATTTGGCCCATATTTTTACACGAGGTCACTGACTCAGAGATCTACAACTTTTCTTCCAAAGTCAAGACCAGATTATGCTCCAATCAATACCAGTTTTTTATTGAAGAACATGTCAAAGTCAACCCTGGAGCCCAAAATAAGTTTGTCTGAGCTGAAACTTCAAAAATTCATAACTAATTCACCATTTATCCGATTGAGCCCATTTTTGGACAGGAGTTAGTTCTCGATGTCAGCTACATTTTGTTTTCACATTTCAACTTCAAAAATTGCACTTAACCCCTGCGATTTTGCCTAGAACGTGACGAACTCAAGTGAACATTGGAGGCCCAATTGCACATTCAAAGCCCACTTTTTTCTCTCTAATTTCCATTATATAATCTCATTCTTTTCACACAAAGGAAGGAGACAAAAAAAACCCTTGCCACAATGCTGTCAGAATATCAAATTCTTTCAAGAACCCTAAAACCTTGAAATCCTTATTACAAACCTCCATCTCACTACAAACAAGCCATCCCTGTTACAAACCCACATCTCACTACTTCTCTAGTAAGGGTAAGGCTGGCTTGATCTCCATGATCAAAAGGGCATAAAAGCATTCATATCACTACTTCTCCAGTAAGGGTAAGGCTGGCTTGATCTCCATGATCAAAAGGGCATAAAAACATTCATATCACTACTTCTCCAGTAAGGGTAAGGCTGATTTAATCTCCATGATCAAAAGGGTATAATCATTCATACATGCCATATCGATTTTAACATTAAACTTTTTCATATATTAAATTTATTTGTATTTCATAATATATAATAATTTATTTAATGTGTTCATGAGATTCAACACTGCAGATTTAGACATGATCCCATGCAGGTTCATTACAGAACGTTGAAGCCAAAACACAAATGGCCAAAACAGAATAGCCAACACATGAGAAAGTTAAGGACATGGGTTCAACAACCACCCCTATTGGTTTTGATTTTCTTCCTTTATATTTATCCTTTTACCTATTTTTATTCTTTCTGTTTAAAACATTTTTTTTTCATAAAACTTAACATTTTTCACAAATCTTTGATTTTTTATAATTAACTCGAATAATTAATTTTAGGTAACTTTAATTGTTTTGTAAATAAATTAAAATTAGTTAGAACAATTAGGATTTTGTTTCTAACTTAATTCTATTTTCTTTTTTCTTAAAATAACAAAACACAAAAATATGCCATTTAATTATTTTTTTTAAACTAATTTAATTACTAATTAATTTTATATATAATTTTAAAAAACCTAATTCCTTTTTCTTAGAAATAATTAAAAACAACAAAAAATAATTTTTCTTTCGATTAGGTTAGACGGGGTCAAAACCCTAATTCTCTCTCGTTCTTTATTCGCGCGTGCTTTATTTTACCATATTAATGTAATTGCTCACAAGTTGTAATAGATTAATTAGGAACTTTTTACTTTCATTTACCGTTTTTTTAAGGATTTGTTTTTGCCTATGTAAATACCCGAAGCCTTGTAATAACTTAGCTTATTTTCCGCACTTTAAATTCTGCAAACTATAAACTGCTCAGATGTATGTTAATAGGATTGTATGGAAAGACAAACTGAAAATTAAAATGGTAGATCACCTAATGTGCAAAGATTAAATAACTGAAATCAAACACATGCACATGCTCACTCTTAGGGTATTCCTCACTTCGTTGCCTCAAAAAACAATGGTCATGCCCCTCGAACATAGGGATATCTTATTAAAGACCCTCAGTTAAAATCATCATAAAGATCATGGTCCCTCGATGTCCCTCGAAGTTGCCTACGTTATATGATCTTGTCCCTCGATGTTGCCTACGAATATATGATGACAGTCCCTTCGTAATACTAAGGTATCCTTACATGTTGCCTTCAATGACCATTATGTCCCTTTCAAATTGACTCTCAAAACTCCAACGATGGTGCTACCTACTCGCTAATAGTGGGATAGCACAGTCTAAAGGAAATAAACATAGAACAATTCACTTTTTTTCGAGTAGGTAGATTAGTTCTTAAGTACTTGCTCAATCCAAACAAACTTTTTCACACTTACACTCTTCTTTTAAACAAAGCTTTCAAAAACACTTCGTAACACTCTTGAAGACAGAAGCAAGAGTTAAATCGAAGTCAAAAACCTTTTTCAATATCAAACACACAGAAGGAATTTTTAAAATGATGAGCAAGTACCTAAGAGCCCATGGAAAACCATGGATGGAAAGGGTGCTAACACCTTCCCTTTCTATAATCTACCCCCCGTACTCAAAATCTCGAAAAAGGAATTTTTCTGTGTTTTTTCCTTTCCAGTTGGATAAAATAAAAGTCAGTGGCGACTCTTGCTTACCGCGACATTTTACAAACACAAACGCAAAACACAAACCAGTATTAAACAGTCGGTTCTGCCACCGTATCACAGTCGTCATCGATGTAAGGTTCTAAACTTTTAAATCCATCATCCTCCATAATGGGGGTCGAAGGTAACTTGATATTTTTGTTAGATTCCTCTCCCTTAAGTTCCAATATACACTCGTCAATGACGTCTATGGCATAACAAGCATCTTCTATGACTGGTGCTATTAAGAACTTTGAATGAATAAATTCTATATTTTAATCACCCACCTCAAATGTTAAATTTCCTTTTTTAACGTCAATTATGGCTCCGGCTATTGATAGGAATGGTCTACCTAAGAGGATTGGGCTTTCTTTGTCTTCTTTAATATCCATAACCACGAAATCAGTTGGGATATATAGCTGACCGATCTTAACTAGTATGGCTTTAAGTATTCCTATAGGATACTTAACTGATCTATCAGCCAGCTGGAGAGACATTTTAGTCGACTGCAATTCTCATAAGTTTATCCTTCTACAAACTTCTAAAGGCATAAGGCTGATGCTAGCTCCTAGAACTAAGAAGGCTTTGTCAATAGTATGATTTCCTAAGATACAAGGAATGGAAAAACTTCCTGGATGTTTTTCTTTCTTGGCAAGTTTATTTTCTGAAATAAAATTGCATTCGATAGGTTTCGGATCATCAAGTCTACGCCTGTTGGTCAGGATGTCTTTTAGGAATTTAGCATAAGATGGTATCTGAGTGATGGCTTCAGTGAAAGGAATCTCTACATGGATTTTTTCTATAACTTTAACGAATCTCTTGTATTGATTGTCAAGTTTGGTTTGTTTAAGTCTTTGCGGAAATGGGATTAGGGGTTTATACGGGGGTGGTGGTTTATTAGTTTTATCTTTTAATTCAGGTTCTTTTTACTTTTTGGGTTCCTCTAGTTCCTCCACTTGGTCTGTAGGCAAAACATTTGTCTTAGATTGTGAGGGTGTACTCATGGCTGGATTCTCGGGTCCATCGTAAGTAATCCCACTTCGTAAGGAAATGGAATTATCTTGCCCTTTAGGATTTGGTTGAGGTTGTCCAGGGAATTGTCTTCCAGTTGTAGTTTGTGGGGCTTGTGTTTGGGCTATCTTCGAGATCTGGGTTTCAAGCATCTTGTTATGCGTAATTATATGATCAACCTTAGTTCTTAATTGCGTGATTAGTTCATTTACGTGAATATTCTGATTTAGGAACTCTTTGTTTTGCTGGGTTTGAGCTGAAATGAAATTTTCCATGATTTTCTCAAGGTTTGGTTTGGGTGCCACAACTTGCATAGGTTGATTTGGTCTTGGGGCTTGGAAACCTGTAGGTCTCAGATGTGCAGAGTTTTGTATTGGGCTATTGTTTTTATAAGAAAAGTTTGGGTGATTCCTCCATCCGGGGTTGTAAGTGTTTGAAAATGGGTTTCCTTTGGTGTAGTTTACTTGGTCTGATCAAGGCTCATTCAACAAGTTACATTCCGCAGATTGATGTCCTTGGGTCCCATAGAGTTCGTATTCTGAAGCTACTGCGGCTACAGTATTAGGGTTTTGAGACATGTTTTAAACTTTTAAGGCAAGAGCATACATTTTTACTTGCATCATGTCTAGAGCACTTATCTTATATTTTCCTCCTTGGGTCTCCTTTTTCTCTGCCGTAGCTCATTCTTTTCCCCATTGGTAATGGTTTTGGGCCATGTCCTCAATGAGAGCGCAGGCTTCTAGGTAAGGTTTATTCATCAATGCGCCACCAGCGGCAACATCGATAGACATCTTTGTGTTGTAATGGAATCCATTATAGAAGGTGTGGATGATTAGCCATTATTCTAGGCCATGGTGTAGACAGGCTCTTAAAAGATCCTTATATCTCTCCCATGCTTCAAAAAGTGATTCTCCCAGGTTTTGGTTAAATCTAGTGATTTGGTTTCTAAGGACATCGGTTTTACTGGCCGGAAAATATCTTGCGAGAAATACTTTCCTAAGGTCTTCCCAGGTTGTTATTAAATTGGGTGGAAGGGAATCCAACAAATCTCGTGCTTTATCTCTGAAGGAAAAAGGGAATAATCTTAGTCGTATTGCCTTAGGCGAAGCACCATTGCATTTTAAAGTGTCTGCTAATTAAATAAAATTTTTTAAGTGTTGATTCGGGTTCTCAGTAGCGAGACCACTGAATTGGTTTTGTTGCACCAATTTTAGTAATGAGGGTTTTAGTTCGAAATTATTTGTGGTTATAGCCGGGTTTACAATACTTGAACTAGGTTCCTCATCTGAAGGTTGGGAAAATTCCTTAAGGGGTCTTTGGTTACTATTCTCGGCCATAGTTTTTCTAATCCTACGGAGAAAATGGATGTAACGTTCAAGTTCCGCTAAAGGATTGAATAAGGTTCCGGTGCTGCGAGATCTTCGCATTAACTGGACTGTAAAACTTAGTCTAGACGGTGCGACTATAGGGTGCGAAATTTGACGAAATTGATTCCGGGAAACGACGCCAAAAACTTGATGCGGTGTATTTGCAAGTGTACGAATCGCGTGAGAGTAATATAAAAGATTATCGATCCACAGAGACCAATCGTAAATCTATTGTTTCCTATTGTTACGGTGTTTAGCTATGTCAATATTAAACAGGGAATTGAGCATGCAAGAAAGTAAGTTGCGGCGAAATAAACTTCATATATAAAAGCAGGGTCGAATGTAATTCACATAGTCAGATGATATTCGTAATGCTTCGGAACAGAACTACTTATAGGGCAATATTTTCTACTAAAGAAAAGAACTAATTTAACAGGAACTGTCGCTTTCGCATAATCAGAACCGAGTTTACTCTCTAATCAGACCTTCTTATTGTCACTTATAAAAAGGCGTGCATTACGTTAAAGTAATAAACCTATTTTTAAAAAATAAAGTACTTGACCAAGTTGAAGAGTATTTTGATCTGGAATTTCTAATAAAAAGGGGACCTAACTTTAACCCTATAAACGCGTCCAAAAATAGTTTCAAAATTGATTTCTTTGATAATAAAAATCCCTAACTAACCGGACAAAGTGCTTTCGCTTCCTTTGACCAGTTAGAACTAATTGAGTTTAACAAAGGGTTGGACGGATTTCGATCTTTCCCAACAATAATAAAGTACAGAAAATTCGTATTAAAAACCAAAATAGCCCATAAGCATTTCTATTGACACATTATTTGGAATATCGACCTAACTAGATTCCTTACATTCTAGCCCAGTAAGGTTCAGCCTGACAGGGGAATGTAAACAGACATGTTAAAATAAATCATGCGAGAAAGTAAAAAATTTAAAGTGTGGTGCGGGAAATAAACAAAGTAAAAGCAGGTGCGGGAAATAAACAAAGTAAAAGCAGGTGCGAGAAATAAACAAAGTAAAAGAAGGTGCGGGAAATAAACAAAGTAAAAGCAGGTGAGGGAAATAAACAAAGTAAAAGCAGGTGCGGGAAATAAATAAAGTAAAAGCAGGTGCCGGAAATATAAATAGAAACCTGCTCCAAACGAGGAGGTTTTAAATCTGGTACAAACTAGAAGTAAAATGCGACTGGAAATAAACAGCAATTGAAAATAAATGTGGCAGGATAAACTTCTGCCGAAGTGCTCCAAACTCAATTACAGACTTAATCTACGAACTCGATCACAGACTCAATCAACAGTGCAATAATTCCCCGATGTGAAGAGTTATTGCTTTACAATGGTGAAATTATATGGCTTAAGTTCACAACTATGGTTGGATCAAGTTTGTAACTAAGCTTGGGTGAATTGAAATGAAATCAAGAACTTCTATTTATAGAGGATGAAGAATGCAGGAAATCACAAGAATGCCCCCAACTCCTTTTGGGGGGGGAACACCGTCCAAAGGTGGCACTCGCCATGGAGGCCATGGCACCCGCCATGAGTGTAAATGAAAGGAAGTGGGGAACGTGGCAGTTGAGGTCAGTAGGAGGTGGTCCACGTCATGGCCTACACTATGGTGGGCGCCATGGTGGACGCCATGAGTACAATTTGACCTAAACTCCTATTTTTCAGCCTGTTTTCCTTCATTTCTTCAGGGGAGCTCTAGATAATTGAAATACCTGAAAAGGAAACAAAAGATAGGCATAATAAGAGAAAACAATAATAAAAAAACTAAATAACATGTGAAATCAGAGTAAAAAACAAGTGTAAAGTAAGTGTTATCAGTGTTGTTTCAGTTCTTTGATCCTATGCATCATTGCTTCACCTTTCACGATTACAAGTTGGTGCCCACATTGGAAGAATTATCTCAACTATTAAGAGTGCATGTGCTTGATCAAATACCATTATCCAGTTTAGAGGAAACTCCAAAGCTTGAAGTTATTTCCAAATCCTTGCATTTAAAGAGATCCGACATTGTAGCTAATTGGAAAACAAGGAGTGGAGTCAAGGGTTTTCTAGCCATGTTTCTGTTAGAGAAGGCTCAACTGTTTTGGTAAAATATGGATTTTCAAGCTTTTGAATATGTCTTGGCTCTTCTAATCTATGGTTTGGTTTTATTCCCTAATTCGGACTAACTCATAGACGTGAATACTGTCAAGGTTTTTCTTTCCCGTAACCCCGTGCCTACTTTGCTTGGAGACATTCTACATTGTCTTCACACTCGTACCATGAGGAAGAGAGGGTCTCTTATGTGTTTCATTATGTTTCTCTCTAAGTGGTTTATTCCGCACCTTCCTCAATTAGCATTGAAGAATGAACAAGGCTTACCATGGTCTCAAAGGGTGATGTCACTTTCTCATTCAGATATTCGTTGGTGTTCTCGATCTCTGGAAGATATTACTATCATTGACCGTTATGGGGAGTTACGCAATGTTACAATCTTGGGCATATGGGAATTATTACTTATAACCTTTCACTAGCTCTATGAAAATTTAGCTATGCTCGAAGAGATAGTCCTCATGATGCACTTATCCATGGTATTATGTTCGACTATGAGAACGATGTCTAAGGTTAGCCTCAAAGGTTTGTACGAGCTTGAGGCATGGTGAACAAGGTTGCTAGCAAGACTTTGGGGCATAAGAACTCTATTTCTTTGGAACCTTATCTCAAATGGGTGCGATCTCGCTCTCAAAGTCACATGATGCCATATCCTTCTATCCTACCAATAGTTGTAGAGCATGTTGCTGAGGAGGATGTTCCTTATACTATTATCCAACCAGATATGCCTACCGTCCTCAAAGAATTGTAGAGATTGTAGATTCAGCTCAAGGGGGGAAGGAGATACCTTTGAAGCTCGATTCTATGCAAGCGATAAGAAATTGTTAGAGCTTACAAGGCCACTTCACAAGGAGCAAAGCCAGAATGCCTACATTCAACCAAAGAAGAAGCGCCCGTGGGAGACTTGAGTCTTTTTTTAGGAGTCTATTATGTTGTCTCTTTAAGACCTTTTTGCTTTTTCATTGTAAGCCCAAGGGGCAGTTGTAATCTTTGAACTTATTAATACAACTTTTGTGTTTGTTTCCTTTTTGGATAGAAAATTTAAACCTCTTGAGGTCCTTAAAAACATTTCATCCTCATAGCGTGCATCATATCATAAGAAAGTTTCCCGGAACAAGTTTCCTCATCTTTTTACTATTTATTTTAGTATAAGATGGCTCTAGAGAAAACCGTCAAAGACCTGCAGACTCAACACACACAGTTCCAAGAGACTCTCCTAAACCTACCCAAAGGTCAACAAGAAATGATGGCACTCCTTGCCACCAAAAAGAAGACCAAGAAAAGGGTTGTCATCCTCAAAATGGGAAGAAGGTTCAAGGGGCCGGCTCGACTAGCTTAAATAGAAGAGGCTTCTTCTGAGGAAGAAAACAATCAAGAAGAGGAAGCTAGAAGCACTAGAGCTAGGGGTGGAAATAACCAAGCTACTGAGGACAAAAACTATTCCGAGGAGCAATACCCAATGACAGATGATAAGTACAAACAACTCGAAGACCGACTTAAGGCTGTAGAGATCTAAACAATGCCCGATCTAGACTCTAGAGATTTAGGATTGATCCTTGGGGTGGCCATTCTCCACAAATTCAAAGTCCCTATCTTTACCAAATACGATGGGGTCTCCTGTCCAAAAATGCATCTGAGGTCATATGTCTGCAAGATTCAATCATACACTGTCGATAGGAAGTTATGGGTGCACTTATTCCAAGAAAGCTTATATGGGACACCATTGGAATGGTTCTATCAACTTGAGGGAACTAATATCCATAACTGGGACGATCTAGTTGCTTCCTTCTACAAATAATTCAAATACAACACTGATCTTGCACGAACTCGTGTGCAGTTGCAGAATATGACTATGGGTTAAAATGAAGGTTTTAAAGAGTATGCTCAAAAGTGGAGGGACCTGGCTAGGAGGGTGCACCCCCTATTGATTGCCAGAGAATTAGTGGACATGTTTATGGGCACCTTGACTGGTCCATTTTTCAATTTTCTGATTGAAAGTTCACCATCTGGGTTCACTGAATTGATTTTGACTGGCGAGCAAGTGGAAAGAGGAATCAAAAGTGGAAAGATCCCAATGGCCTCAACCTCTAATTCCGTAAAGAAACCATTTGTTGGTAAGAAGGAAACTAATGCTGTTTATGGACAAAGGAGCGGTGTCAAGAATGATAGTCATCAGTCGGTAGGAGCTGTATTGATTTCAAACCCGGCCCTAGTTCAACAACCATAACAATCAAACAAACAAAAAAGGCCTAATTCCCTAAGGAGGCCATTCCTTAGAATCAACATGCCTCTGTCTCAAGCTCTACAACATCTGTTGAAGGAAGATTTGGTAACACTATGAGATCCTCCTCCAAACCCTAATACTGCCTCTCCCAAATACAACCCGAATGTGAAATGCGCCTACCATTCAAATAGCCATGGCCATGACACAAACAACTGTTGGGCTTTGAAAAACAAGATCCAAGATTTGATTGATAATAAGGTGATTGATTTTGACCCTCCACAAACCCCTAATGTGATTACAGCGCCCATGCCTAGTCATGGTAAAGGTGTCAATGCCATTGACGACGTCTCTTTTGTCTCCACCATCAATGATTTGATTACTCCACTATCAACCATTAAGAAGAACCTGCTGATGGCCGATTTATTTCTTGGCTGCCTTGAAAATTGTTGCCATTGTGCTTCCCAAACCAATGGTTGTATATGGTTGAAGAAAGGCATCCAACGCCTGATTGATAGCCATGAAATTCTGTTCAAGAAAACTCCATTCGTAAAAAGTTTACTTCAAGATGTTTCCATAATCACCATTTCAAATACTCCTATTAGGATCACCTATAAAGTCCCTATAACGATTTCTGTTGAGCCAATAGTAGCTCCCTTGATCATTACTACACTAGGGCCAGTCCCCTATTCCTCCGACAAAGTCGTTCCTTAGAACTATGGGGCAGAAGTTTATTATCATGGTGTAAGGCAAGAGCCATGGATTAATGAAAATGAAGAGCCTGAAGTTACAAACATTGATGGAACTAGTAAGGCCACTAGGATAGGAAGGGTCTTCTCTCCAGAGATCTCTCCTCCAACAATTACTACAACACCTGTTCGTATTCATGTTACTAGGCCAACTGCTGATACCAGAGGTAAAGATAAAGTTGTTGAGCCTGCCCTGACGGAGGCCCCCCCAAAAGAGGTTACCATTTTAGAACCATCTAGACAAGAGATGGAAGAGATTCTGAAGATCATTGGGAAAAGTGATTACAAAATAGTGGAACAACTAGGGCAGATACCCTCAAAGATATCCATGTTGTCCTTGTTGTTATGCTCGGACGCACATGCCCAAGGTTTGCTGAAATTCTTGTAGAATGCCCATGTACCACAAGAGACCACTGCGGATGAATTTGAGAATTGTGCGACAAGCCTAACTAATGATAAAAACTTGGGATTTTCTGATGCATATTTAACTTCTACGGGGAAGAATCATAACAAAGCTCTCCATATCTATATTGAAAGTAAAGGCACCACTCTGGCGCATGTGTTGGTAGATATTGGGTCATCCCTTAATATTCTACCTAAAGGTACTTTGGATAGACTGGACTGTGATGGGTTGGTACTAAAACCTAACGATATTGTGGTGAGAGCTTTCGATGGTTTGAAAATAATAATCAACGGGGAGGTTGATCTACCGATCAAGATGGGATCTCAAGTCTTCAATTCAAATTTTTATGTAATGGATATTCGCCCGATCTATTCTTGCTTGCTCGGATGGCCACAGATTCATGGGGAAGGTGCGGTTACCTCTACATTACATCAAATGCTGAAATACCCAATGACAGGAAAGGTTGTCACAGTCTGTGGAGAGGAAGAATATATGGTTAGTCATTTGAATTCTTTCAAATATGTTGAAATGAATGGCGAATTCATTGAAACCCCCTGTCAAGCATTTTAGGTAATCCCTCCAATGGTTGATGTTGCTACTCCTGCTAGTCCTGAAATCTCTAAAGGTACACCAAGAGTGGCCTCTTTGGAGGATGCTAGGGCTGTTGTAGAAGATGGAGGTTGCACTATCTGGAGACAACTTCTTGACGCTCCCTACAAATCTGACAAATTTGGATTGGGTTTTACTTCAAAGGCTCAGAAAGAGGTTCGACGCGCTCATGCTTGCGAACCACCTCTCTGTATTAGCAACAATGTAGTTAATGCTCTGGAAGACACTGATAGTTATGGTGACTTGGATGACTAGATATTCCCAACTACTTATGGAAGACTCAACAACTAGAAGGCCAAAGACTTCATCTCAATCTCCTTTAACAAGGAGTAATTTCTATTTCATGTCTTTATTTCTTTAGGAACTTTGTCTGTATAATTTACTTCCAAACAATGACTTTAAACCATGTGCCTTTCCCGGGGCACAATGGTCCATTTGTTAAGGGTTTGTCATTTCATATATCATATGCTTATTTAATGAAAACAATTGACAATTTTACATTCAAATTTTGTGCTCTTTGTCTTTCTTTTAATGCATTTTCAAATAGCCATGTGATCTTACATGCACACACACACGCATACACATACACACACATATACACACACACACACACACAGAGACACACTTGCAGATCCGCATCCACTCCGGATCTCATTGACAACAACTTTACTATTGCCATCTATGACTTCGAGAATCCAATCTATCAAGCAGAAGACGAAGGTGAAGAAGATTTTGAGATACCTGGAGAACTCGCAAGACTCCTGACACAAGAGGAAAAGGCCATCCAACCGCACAAAGAACCGGTGGAAGTGATAAACCTGGGTACTGGGGCAAATAAGAAAGAAGTCAAGATCGGCACCAACTTGGAAGATAATTTCAAGAGCAGATTGGCTCGGATGTTGCATAACTATGTTGAGGTATTCTCCTGGTCATATGAAGACATGCAGGGGCTCGATACTAATATCATGGTTCATTGTCTACCAATGAAAGAGGGTTGTTCTCCGATCAAACAAAAGGTTCGTCGCATGCGCCCAAATATGTCTGAAAAGATCAAGGCCGAGGTAACGAAACAGTTCAATGCAGATTTCTTGGCAGTAACATCACATCCCCAATGGGTTTCAAATTTTGTTCTAGTGTCGAATTAAGGTGATAAGGTCCATATGTGTGTAGACTACAGGGATTTAAATAGGTTAAGCCCCAAAGACGACTTCCCAGTACAACATATTGATGTCTTAGTTGACAACACTGCTCAACACAAGGTGTTCTCCTTCATGTATGGCTTCTCCGGGTACAAACAAATCAAAAAGGCATATGAGGACATGGAAAAATCCACTTTTGTTACACAGTGGGCACCTTCTGTTATAAGGTTATGCCTTTTGGGCTGAAGAACGTAGACACAACTTATCAACATGCTATGGTTGCTTTATTTCATGATATGATTCATCATGAGATAGAAGTCTATGTCAATGACATGATAGTGAGATCCCAAACTGAGGAAGAGCACCTTGATCATTTACACAAGCTGTTTGAGAGACTGAAGAAATATAAGCAGAGGTTGAATCCCAACAAATGCATCTTCGAGGTAAGGCTTGGTAAGCTCCTAGGCGTTGTCGTCAACAGTAAAGGAATTGAGGGTGACCCTACAAAGGTCAAAGCTATCCAAGAAATTCAAGCTCCCCATACTGAGAAGGAGATTAGAGGTTTTCTAGGACGAATAAACTACATTTCCCGATTCATCTCTCACATGACTGCTACTTGTGAACCACTCTTCATGTTGCTGAAGAAAGATCAAGCGGTAAGATGGAATGACGACTGCCAAATAGCTTTTGACAAGATCAAGAAATACTTTCAAGAATTGCCAATCCTTATGCCACTAGTGGAAGGAAAACCTCTAATCATGTATTTAACCGTGATAGAGAATTTAATGGGGTGTGTGTGAGGACAGCATAACAAGTCTGGTCGAAAAGAGCATGCAATATACTACCTTAGCATCCTCAGCCAAAAGCCACGGAAAGAGCGTCCTCGACAAAGTCTTCTTATCCCCAGCGAAGTCTATTAACACTTCCAACACAACAAGGGTATCCCCAGCAAGTTATCATCAACAACTCAATAAAGTACCTCACTCCCCACAGAGTATTGCTCCCCAGCAAGATCGTTAGAGTACTTTCTCCCCGCAGAGTAATACATTCGCCAAGTTTATTCCCCAATGGAGTTATCTTCTCCTACCGGTATTCTTGCAACTATCATCCCCAGCGGAAGCAAACATCTATTCTTCAACATCAGCCCAGGAGTGACTTCTCGGCACACGTCAAGGATTTACTTTCCTAGACGGCAAAGATACATTCATAAACATCACATACATCATTATAGCATGCATATACGCATCATATCTTACAAATCTCATTTATGTTGAGAACATCATTGCTTGATCCATATCATGCATGACATATGACTGACCTTTACCTTTCAGGAAAGATCCAGTCAAGTTCTCAGCTACATTTCAAGACCTAGACCGGTTCAGTTAAATCGACCCTAAGATTTTTCTGTTTCTCATCCAGTCAAAGGCCTTCTCTGGTTCAGTCAGATCGACCCTAAGATCTCCCTGTTTCTTATCCAGTTGAAGATTTCAAGACCTAGACCGGTTCAGTTAAATTGACCCTAAGATTTTTCTGTTTCTTATCCAGTCCAAGGCCTTCTCTGGTTCAGTCAGATCGACCCTAAGATCTCCCTGTTTCTTATCCAGTTGAAGATTCCAAGACCTAGACCGGTTCAGCTAAATCGACCCTAAGATTTTTCTGTTTCTTATCCAGTCCAAGGCCTTCTCTAGTCCATCTAAATCGACCCCTAGCAGATTTTCCTGATAAAGACTCAGTAGAAGATATCCAAGATTCTCTCAATGATACTGTTGAGGTTGTAGTCGCCTGTGGTTCTCTCCCCGTTACTGCGGAGGTAGTAATCGCCCCAAGATTCTCTCAGCATTACTGTTGAGGTTGAAGATATCCAAGATTCTCTCAATGATTACTGTTGAGGTTGAAGTCGCCCAAGATTCTCTCAATGATTACTGTTGAGGTTGAAGTCGCCCAAGATTCTCTCAATGATACTATTGAGGTTGTAGTCGCCTATGGTTCTCTCCCCGATACTGCGGAGGTAGTAATCATCCCCAGATTCGCTCAGCGTTACTGTTGAAGTTGAAGTCGTCCAAGATTCTCTCAATGATACTGTTGAGGTTGTAGTCTCCTATGGTTCTCTCCCCGATACTGCGGAGGTAGTAATCATCCCCAGATTCGCTCAGCGTTACTGTTGAAGTTGAAATCGTCTAAGGTTCTCTCAGCGTTCCTGTTGAGATAGTAATCGCCCAAGGTTCTCTCACCGTTCCTGTTGAGGTAGTAACCATCCCTGGTTCATTCATCACCTTTTGAAGC
Source organism: Vicia faba (assembly GCA_948472305.1). NCBI lineage: Eukaryota > Viridiplantae > Streptophyta > Magnoliopsida > Fabales > Fabaceae > Vicia > Vicia faba. The sequence goes on along the minus strand of OX451735.1, from coordinate 535,665,630 downwards.
TCCAGATCCAGCTCCTGTAACCAGTCAGGACACATCTACACAAATAATTTGAAGACCAGCTCCCGTAACAGGTCAGGTAATCATTTTCTTTTGCAGGTACGCAAGTTCTCGCTAAGGAATCTCTTATGCGATCAACATCCAGATGGCATCTATAAGCCCATCCACTTATCCATCATCTCTTAGCATGGCATCTATAAGCCCATCATCCTATCCATTAATCTCGAAATGGCATCTATAATCCCATTCCATCATCACACTACTATGTGAGCGCAAATTTTTGGGCACTCTAGTGTTCAATCATCTTCCACCTTCGAATTACGAAAGGCACGTCTGCCAATCTTCATCCTCAGGTCTAAGAAGATTGAACAGGGGCAACTGTTGTACCCCAAAATTTGCCCTCCCATATTCTTCAAAATTTGCCAAGTCAATGCTTCAAAATTCCCCAAGGGTTGCACAGTTCAAGGGCCTCCTAACAGTCAAGAACTAGGGTTTTGGTTCTGACAAAGAAAATGAAGTTTCCAAGGGTCCAATCAAGTCCCACATGCCTATAAACATGGTCAAGCATCCTCATGCCAAGTTTCAAGACTTACAACACAAAATTGCACAGTCAAAAACCCTAATTGCCCAACAGTTAACTGTAGGGGCAAAATGGTCATTTGACAGTCAAAAGTTCAAATTTTTGGTCAACATCTCATTTTGAAGCCACAAACATCATTTGATCAATGCTTGATCATGATTCTCAAATCTTGGCTCAAAAAGTCTCAAGATGCAAAAGTTTCCATATTTGGACAGTTGAAAAAGTCAACTGTAATTTGACCAAGGCATAACTTTCACATGGATTATCAGAAAAATTCCATCCAAAGCTCATTTTGAAGATGAAGACATTTCCTACAACTCCTCTTCACACTTCAAGTCCAAGAAATGCTCTCACAAAAAGTTATCAATTTCAACATTATAGGTCATTTTCAAAAGTCAACAAAAAGGGACTTTAAGTCAAAGGCCATAAATTGAGATTGGTAAATCAAAATAACATGGGACCAAATACATTGGTTATAGGACTCAAAGACCTTTCCAAAATGTCCAAGAACATGATCAAAGCTTAAAAATTGAGCAAGATATGCCTTGTGGAAGTTGGGAAATTTTTGGATATTTTGAAAAGTCAACATTGCTTCAAATGTCTTAAAAATGCTAATGGGCCTCTTTTTCTTCCAAGAATCATTATCCAAGGCATGTGCACGACCATTTGGCCCAAAGGGAATTTATTCATCATTTTTATTTATTTATTTGAATTTTTAAATGCTAATAATTCATTTAATTAAAATAAATATGTGGAAAATACTAAACCTAAGTTTTTAAATCTTTTTATGCATGGAATACACTCAATATTTCGTGCATGATCAGATTTGGAAAGAATCTTGGTAATTGGACATGATTTGAAGCAAATTTGCATGAAAAAGATTGGAAAATATATGCCATAAAAATCAAATATCTCTTCATCAATACAAAGGTTCTTTGGATCAATTTCTCAACCCTAATCATTCATACATATATATACATGCTAACCCTAGTGATCAGAACCTCCCAGCTGCGCAAGAACACCATAACCAAGCTTGAGTTTTTTGACAAAAATTCCAAAACTGAAAACTAGGTTACAGTGCGATTCAAGCAAAAATAACCATTCCATTCCCTTCCTGAGACTTCAAGGAAGGTTTTCAAATCAAAACCATCCATCCTAACGCAGAGAAACGGTAGAACGATCGTGCCCTGTACAAGATTTTTTTCATATGCTTGCATCATGATTCATGCGTTTTTAGTACTTTTTAATGTTTGATTTGTGTTCCTTGATTGATTCTAAAGCTAACTGTATTGTTTAATTAAGCTTTCATCACTCATACGCGAAACTACCATGGACGATTATTAGGGTTCTTCAAATTTGGAATTGGGCGTTTCTGAATACTGCAAAATTGAGACACCTCAATACCATGGTTGAATTCAGAAAGCTTGGACGATTCTAATGCAATGCTCGCGCCTAATTTATATAGCACCATAGCCTATTCGCTATTATTGAAAAGTGCATGTTTTGGGGGGGTTTAAAACCCCCGCTAACCTTTTTATATTTTCAGGCAAAAGCATAATAAGGAAGAAGACGGTGATGTGTAAGACAATGATTGGTTTATTTGAATTTTCGCGCTAAATCAGCCACTAACCATTGTTTTACCTTATATTATTTGTTTCATATTATATAATCAAAACGCGTAGTTGGAGCAGTTGGCAAGGCATTTGGTTGGTAATCCCTGGGACCTGGGTTCGAATCCCAGGTCCCCCACATTCTTTCAATATTTTTTCCTAACGCGATTCCATGCAGCACTTTGTTTGAAGGCCTATCCTATAGCTTCATATCCAGCGTGCCACATGGCCTATTACCTCAATCCAAGGGCATTGGTTGGAAGAACATCCTGGGCGCTAGTCAACGAAGTCACACGCTAGCCACAAAGTCAAATAAGGCCTTAAATCCTTGGGCCAACAATGCTAATGGCACCTCCTATTGGGGACAGAACCCCCCAAGGTTTTGTAATTCTCTTCTTTTTTTTATTATTTTATTTGTTTCCATTATTTCCTTTAAATTATTTAATTTAATATTTTCATAAAAAAACATAAAAATAATATAAAAATCAGAAAAGACAAAATTAAAAATATATTTTATTTTAATATTTTTTAAGTAAATATCATTAATTAATTTAGCTTTGTAAAATTAGGTTTAATTCAAACATTTTTCTTAATAAATTAAAAATTTGTAGAATTAGGGTTTTAATCAATTTTTATCCTTTTTCTTTTCTTTTCACTAATAATTAATTATTTATTTTTATAAATCAAATTGCCATTAATTAATTAATTTAATTTTAGGTTTAAATTTTAACATGTTTTTCTTAATAAATAAAAGTTGTAGAATTAGGGTTAATTATTTAATTTCATTTAATTCACATAAAAAACCATAAATCCAAAAAATCTCAAAATAATTTCTTTTTTCATTTTTATGTAATTAATTTAATAATTTAATTTAATTTCATTAAAAAGGGTCCAACGCCCTCGCTTTCAATTTCAATTCAATTCGCACATTTTATTTTATTTCTTATAATATTTATGTAACTCTCCCAAAGCCGTGTAAATTTATATTTTTCGCACTTTATTTTATTTCTTTATTTTCTGTCAAATCGGGTCCTGGATTAAATTTGGCGATGTGGACCCGCGCTTTTGTAATAGTTTAGAGCTTTTAATTTTCCGTAATTTTTTAACTGTTAAATAAGGGCATGCAAGAATGAATGACAAAAATAAAAACAAACGCATAGATCACCCATGACATGAACAAGACAAAATATCTGAAAACGACACACAAATCATACACCACCCCTAGGGTACGCCTCATTGTTGCCTTGCCTCGAAAGGTGATTGTCGAGTAGAGGATGTCTTAGTAAGTCCTCATGATCTGGGAACCTGGCATGAGGGTAGCTTCTAAGGTGTCTTCCCATTGCTCTGGTGATCACCATGTCCCGAACCTCGAATTGACCCGAACACCTCCAACGGTGGTGCTACCTACCTCTCAATGGTGGGATGACACTACTTTAAAGGACATTTACACAGACGAATTCCTTAGGGTAGGTAGACGACTCTAGATACTTGCTCTAATTTCAAAAACAAACCAAAAATACTTTTCACACCGACACCTTTTCAAAAAGCTTTCGAAAGCAATTTTTCAAACACTCTTGAGGACCGATACAAGAGTCGAACTGAATTTTTCAAAGAAACTTTTTTAAAACCCACATTGAAAAGCAAACAAACCATTTTTTGAAAACACAAGTGAGCAAGTATCTAAGAGCCCATGGATAACCATGGATAGAAAGGGTGCTAACACCTTCCCTTTCTATAAATCTACCTCCCGAACCGAGAAACTATCTCATAAGGAATTTTGTTGTGCTTTTGTCCTTTCCAAGTTGGAGAAAATAAAAGACGGTGGCGACTCTTGCTTCCGCGACATTTCGCGAACCAGCGTTAAACAGTCAGTTCCAGATCCACCGATCACAGGAACAAAAGGAACAGCAGTCATCAGTAGAATGCCCCGGGCTATCGGAGTGATACGCACAACAGGCATTTGGATTATACTTCGGAGATGCAGTATTCACAACCTTCGGAGCCTCTTTGACGGTTACCAAGTTGGTCGATAGCAATTGCGGCAAGATTTGTGACAAGGTCATACTAAGCCGAGTATACTCTCTTCTGGGTCTCTCACCCCTTGGTTGGTTAGGTTGCCGAGGAGCGGCAGCAGGCTTTGCAATAACCACCGCGTTGACAGCTTGGCGGCGTTCTGGTTTATTCTGCCTCCTAGGCCCATACACAGCACTGGCTTCCTTTTTGAAAGGCTTTTTCTCAGAACTTGAGGACGCACCTTTCTGAAATTTTCCTGATTTCATACCAGCCTCTATCCTTTCCCCAGTCAGAATGAGATCTGTAAACCCTGCAAACGAGTTACCAATGAGATGATTGAAGAATGGCCCAGATAGGGTCCCCCAGAACATGTCCACTAATTCACGGTCAGTTAACGGTGGCTGCACCCTGCCAGCCAGGTCCCTCCACTTCTGCGCATACTCTTTAAAACCTTCTCCCAATCCTAGCGACATACCCTGGAGTTGGGTACGTGTAGGAGCGAGGTCGGCATTATACTGATACTGCTTGTAAAAAGTAGTAGCCAACTCCTCCTAGTTACGAACCTTGGTTCCATCCAGCTGATAGAACCATTCGAGATGAGTCCCTGAAAGACTCTCCTGGAAGAAGTGGATCCACAAGTTCTTGTCCACAGTATACGGCTGAATCTTCCGCACATAAGACCTGAGATGTAGCTTAGGGCAGGACGCCCCGTCATACTTTGCGAAAGATGGTGCTTTGAACTTGTGTGGGATGACCACACCAGAAGATAAACCCAAGTCTCCGAAATCCAAACCAGGCACTTGTTGAATTTCCATGGCATTCAGACGGTCCTCTAACTGCTTGTACTTGTCTTCAGCTGGAGGATATTGCTCCTCATTAAAATCAGTCTCGTTGTCAGAGACCACCGGACTAGGAACCCTTCCCCCCTGGGGACTGCCTTTTCCTACAGAAGAACCAGCTTGATCAACCTCATTCTGCAGTGTGTTACCAAACCTCTGGCCCGTGTTGAATAGTACAGTTCTCTTCTTTTTCTTCTTGACCAACAGAGCCTTCAATTCCTCCTGTCCTTGGGCCAAACTCATGATCAGCTCTTGGAACTGGGCGTTCTGAGCCTGGAGGGCCTTGATGGACTTCTCAGTAGATGATTCAGGGTTCATGATGCTGAAATAAACAGCGAAGAACATTAAGCAACCTGAAAAGAAGAGTACATGTGATGCACATGATGCATGATATGTGTTTATGCAATGCATTCAAGGGTTCGAAAGTTCAAATTTGTTATAGACAAAAAGGAACACACGTTATCATTAAGAAATATTTGTTTAGTACATCAAAGCCTCATGGGAAAAATATTACAAAATAATCAATCCCAGAAGACACTACGCATCCTCTTTGGAGCAATGTAAGTGTTGAGATTCCTTTCCTCGTGCAGTAGGCGGGTGAGCTCCAAGACCTTCTTTTCACTAGCATGTAGACTGGTCTCAAGAGAATTCCGTTCTTCCTTTAGCTGGATCTAGCTCTTCTGCATTTCTTCCCAGGACGTAGGCATGTCAGGATGTTGAATGGTGTAGGACACCTCTCCTTCCAAGACTGGCTCTTTGATCACAGGGAGAACGTGAGGATATGGCATCACTAACTTCTGGGAGCGGGCTCGTACCCACTTGAGATAAGGTTCCAACGGGATGGAGTTCCTGTGCCCCAGTGTCTTGTTGTCCACCTTGCTGGGCATCCTCCATGCTCTGATAAATCTCTGGCGAAGTCCTTGTGCATCGTTGTCGAAGTCAAAAACTATGTCAGGAATTAACATGTCATAAGGGCCGTCCCTCCGAGCATAACCAAACTGTCTCCAAGCCAGACACGGATTGTAAGTAATACCTCCTCTGATTCCAAGTAAAGGAACATTAGGGTACTCCCCGCAATGATCAATGATAGTGACATCCTCTCTGGACCGAGAGCACCAATGTATATCAGCATGTGTAAGAGTCATTAATCGTTGTGACCATCTCAAACCCCGCTCATTCTTCAAGACTGATTGTGGAAGGTGCGAAATAAACCACCTCCCCAGGAGAGGAGTGCAGCACATAAGAACACCTCTTTTTCTCATGGTTCGAGTGTAACATGAGTGAAGGATGTCTCCAAGCAACGTAGGTATAGGATTCCTGGACATGAAGATCTGGACAGCACTGATATCTATAAGCTGGTCGGGATTCGGGAACAAAACCAATCCATAGACAAGGAGGGCCACAACTTCTTCAAAGGCGTGTAGGTCAAGGGAGTTCCAACATTCTTGGGCCTTCTCAAACAGAAACCTGGCTAAGAACCCTTTGATACCACTTCTAACTTCCCAATGTCCCTTGATGTCAGAGGGTTGTAGGTTGTGATCGGTGGATCTGGAACTGACTGTTTAACGCTGGTTCGCAAAATGTCGCGGAAGCAAGAGTCGCCACCGTCTTTTATTTTCTCCAATTGGAAAGAGCGCCAGTCAAAATTTCTCCCTACAGAATCAACGCTCTGGAGGACGAAGACAAAGAGAGCAACATCGAAGAGTGGATTTACCCAACTGTCAAAGGAGGATTGTGCAACTGGGAGGCAAAAGACTTTGTCCCCATCACTTTTATTCATCAGTAATTTATCTGTCAAACATTTCCTATTTGGTCTGTAATATTTATTTTCAAACAATCCGTACACTATCTTTCACCTCATGCCTTGCCCGGGGCATGTAGGTCCATTTGTAAGGGTTTTGATTATTTTTCATATCCATATGCCATGTTTAATGATTCATTGGACGTTTTTCATTTGATAAACTGCTTGTGTTCATTTTCTTTCCTTTTGCATTTTTTGTTTAAGGATGGCTATCCCTTACACACACCCACACTCACAAATGCAGGTACCCATCCACTCCGGATTCCATGGGTGACGATTCTGCTATATCCTTCAATAACTCTGAAGATCTGGTCAATCAAGCCGAGTATGAAGATGACAAAGGTTGTGAAGTACCAGGGGAACTAGCCAGACTCCTACAGCAAGAGGAAAGGGCCATCTTACCTCACGAAGAGTCATTGGAAACTGTCAACTTGGGAACCGAGGAAGACCGGAAGGAGGTGCAAGTGGGTGCCAATCTGGAACCAAGTGTCAAGGAGCGCCTGATACAGTTGTTGAATGAGTATGTTGAAATCTTCGCTTGGTCTTATGAAGACATGTCGGGTTTAGACACAGACATCGTGGTTCACCGTCTCCCCACAAGAGAGGATTGTCCACCGATCAAGCAAAAAGTCCGTCGAATGAGGCCTGACATGTCTGAAAAGATCAAAGCAGAAGTAATGAAGCAATTCGACGCTGGCTTCCTGGCTGTTACGTCCTATCCTCAATGGGTCGCTAACATCGTGCCGGTACCTAAAAAAGATGGCAAAGTCAGGATGTGTGTGGACTACCGGGATTTGAATAGAGCCAGCCCCAAAGATGATTTTCCACTTCCACACATTGACATTTTGATCGACAATACAGCTCAGCACAAAGTGTTTTCCTTCATGGATTGATTCTCTGGCTACAATCAAATCAAAATGGCCCCCGAGGATATGGAGAAAACAACTTTTGTCACACAATGGGGCACTTTCGGTTACAAGGTGATGTCGTTCGGACTGAAGAACGCTGGAGCAACTTATCAACGCGCCATGGTAGCTTTGTTTCATGATATGATACATCATGAGATTGAAGTTTACGTAGACGACATGATAGCTCGGTCGCAAACAGAGGAGGAGCACCTTGAACATCTAGAAAAGCTGTTTTCCAGGTTGAAAGAATACAAGCTCAGGCTGAATCCAAGTAAGTGCACTTTTGGAGTTAGGTCTGGTAAACTTCTAGGATTCATTGTAAGAAATAAAGGCATTGAAGTCGATCCAGCAAAAGTAAAAGCAATACAAGAGATGCATGCTCCCCGTACTGAAAAGGAGGTTAGAGGGTTCTTGGGGCGCTTGAACTATATTTCCAGATTCATCTCTCATCTGACTTCTACCTGTGAGCCAATTTTCAAACTCTTGAAGAAAGATCAGGTAGTCGAATGGAACGACGATTGCCAAGCTGCTTTTGATAGAATCAAGGAGTATTTGCTAGAACCTCCTATTCTGATGCCACCCGTCGAAGGAAGACAATTGATCATGTATCTGACCGTCTTGGATAACTCAATGGGGTGTGTATTGGGCCAGCATGACGAGTCTGGTCGAAAAGAGCATGCTATTTATTACCTTATTAAAAAGTTTACCGACTGTGAGACTCGCTACTCACTGCTCGAGAAAACTTGCTGCGCTTTGGTATGGGCTGCTCGCCGACTAAGGCAGTATATGTTGACTCATACTACCTTGTTGATTTCCAAAATGGATCCTATCAAGTATATCTTCGAAAAGCCCGCTTTATCTGGAAGAATAGCCAGATGGCAAATGATCCTAACTGAGTATGACATCCAGTACACCACCCAAAAAGCCATAAAAGGGAGCGTACTAGCTGACCATCTGGCTCATCAAGCTATCGAAGATTATCACCCCATGAGATTTGACTTCCCAGACGAAGACATCATGAATTTGGACAACATTGAAGGTAACGGACCGTATGACGGACCCGAAAAGGGATCCCGATGGACCCTGTACTTTGATGGTGCTTCAAATGCACTTGGAAACGGTATCGGCGCAGTACTCATTTCTCTGGAAGGCTGTCACACACCTTTCACGGCCCGACTTTGCTTCAGCTGCACAAACAACATGGCTGAGTACGAAGCTTGCATCTTTGGTCTCAAGGCTGCTATAGACTTGGGGATCAAATCTTTGATCGTATTTGGGGGCTCGGCTTTGGTTATCAGTCAAATAAAAGGAGAGTGGGATACCAAGCATCCCAATCTTATCCCATAAAAAGAACATGTCCTGACATTGTTGCCTCATTTCGAGCAAATTACCTTCGAGCATTTCCCGCGAGAAGAGAATCAGCTAGCAGATGCTCTAGCTACAATGTCCTCCATGTTTAAACTCAACTGGGATAACGAGGCTCCCCAAATCACCATCGAGCGAATGGATGAACCTGCGCATTGCCACGAGATTAATACCGAAGAAGTAGTGGAACAACCCTGGTTCCATGAAATCAAAAGGCATCTCGAGACTAGAGATTATCCCAAAGGAGCTTCCGTATATCACAAGAAGTTCTTAAGGAAATTCGCTGCTAAGTTCTTCCTGAGCAACGGCATCCTTTACAAACGAAGCCATGATTGTGTATTACTCCGATGCGTAGACAAAGTTGAAGCAGAGTTGATCATGACCGAGATACACAGCGGCGCATTTGGCACTCACTTGAGCGGGCATACAATGGCTAAGAAGATCCTAAGGGCAGGCTATTACTGGTCTACCATGGAAGCTGACTGCCATCAACATTCCCGTACTTGCCACAAGTGTCAAGTCTATGCTGACAAGGTTCACATCCCTCCGGTTCCTCTCAATGTTATGACTGCTCCCTGGCCATTTGCGATGTGGGGCATTGACATGATTGGAGAGATCAAGCCCACGGCTTCCAACGGACATCGTTTCATCCTGGTTGCCATTGACTATTTCACCAAATGGGTCGAAGCAGCTTCCTTCGCCTCTGTTACTAAAAATGTGGTTGCCCGCTTCATCAAACAAAATCTCATATGTCGGTATGGTGTTCCAGAAAGGATCATCACAGACAACGGTACAAATCTGAATAACACGATGATCACCGCTTTATGCGAACAGTTCAAGATTTATCATCACAATTCATCTCCCTATCGGCCGAAGATGAACGGTGCTGTTGAAGCCGCGAACAAAAATATTAAGAAGATCATTCAGAAAATGACAGTCACTTACAAAGACTGGCATGAGATGTTACCGTTTTCTCTGCATGGATACCGTACGACGGCACGTACTTCAACGGAGGCAACCCCATTTTCTCTGGTATACGGCATGGAAGCTGTCCTGCCTATGGAAGTTCAGATTCCTTCTCTAAGGATTATGAAGGACACAGGTTTGAATGAAGATGATTGGATGCAGACCCGACTTGATCAACTCAATCTGATCGACGAGAAGCGACTCGCTGCTATATGCCATGGTCAGACGTATCAAAAGCGGATGATCAAGGCCTTCAATAAGAAAGTCAGACGTCATGTGTATAAAGTCGGAGATCTCGTAATCAAGCGGATTATCTTGCCGCAAAGTGATCCCAGGGGCAAATGGACTCCTACATATGAAGGACCATTTGTGATCAAGAGCATATTTTCTGGTGGTGCGGTGATTCTGACCACCATGGATGGCGACGATTTGCCGCACCCTGCGAACACAGACATAGTCAAAAGATACTACGCATAAGATAACCCGACAAGTTGAAAACCCGAAAGGGCGGCTTGGGCAAAAAGGGGTTTCCCGGTGAACCGAAAACCCGAAAGGGCGGTTCAGGAAAAAATTAGGGATAAAAATAAATAAAAAAGAGTCTGTACACCCGACAAGTTGAAAACCCGAAAGGGCGGCTTGGGCAAAAAGGGGTTTCCCGGTGGATCGAAAACCCGAAAGGGCGATTCAGGCAAAAGTTAGGGGATTAAAGCGTATGACTATGTCTCGTCGGATCACTTCAAAGACAATCTCTTCATCAACCAGTTCCAAGCTTCTGATCAATTCAGTCATCAGCAGACGAAGCATTGAATGGACAGGTATTCAGAGTTGTGAAGGATATAGCGGAATGGAATCCCATGGAATTATTTCACATAGCCATCTTTTATTTTGTATAAATCTTTCAATATTTACGACGAAATCCTCTTACTAGGATGATTGTCTCCTTTGTACAAATATACTCAGAGAAAGTTAATACAAATACTCTTCCCAGAAATTTGTGTCATTTCCTTCTTCTTCTCTTGCACTAATTGTTTTATTTTGAGAAACGTCCAATGTTTTGTTAAATAGGCATATGCATTTGAACATAATCATTTCCTTATGAATCAAGAAAGAGGATTACTGATGGGTTGAAGGTGCAGTTGGATATCTTGATACCCTTTCAAAGGAAACCCCCAGGAGATTTGGAATCCATATCCCTCAGCAAGTCTTGAAGCTTATCCCCAGTAGATTCTGGAAGCTTATCCCCTGCAGACTATTTGCCACGGAAGATCGCACTCGCCAAAATTCTTCCTACCCCCAGCGGAGTTCATCAGAGTTCCCCAACATAGTTTATCAATACAATCCCCATCCAGAGAATCCTCCAGAACTCAATTCCCCTCAGAGTTTAAGTTTCAGTATCCCCAGCGGAGCCAGACTAGTGAACCTTCTCCCCACAGAGATCCTTCCCACCAAACTGAAGATTCTCAGTCTTACCTCCCCAGCATGAGTCTTTTAGATTGGAACTCCCCAGTAGAAGTCATCAGGAATTCTCTTCCCCAGCAACAGCCAAGGAATTATTCGTCCCGGCAGCAGTCAAGATGCTTTTATCTTCAGCCATCTCAGATTCATCTATCCTCAGCAAGATAGCTCATCAGCTTACATGCGCATTCATTTACATTCATATTATATAACATACGTTGCATCATGCATCATGACATTGCATACAACTAACTCTTTACCTTTTCAGGTAAGACCAGTCGACAGACTAAAATCATTATCTTCCGAGATTCTTTCCAGGAATAGTTCAGATGTGACCCAGACATGGCAACATTCTAATGCTTATTCCAGATTTATCCAGATGCAGTTTTACACGAGCTCATCATCAGGGAACCCTACACCGGTTCTTCCTCCAAATTCAAGACTTCTGAAAACAGTTTACGGGTTCTCCAAGTAACGGATGTTAACCTATCACTTGTTCAGTTTCTTCTCAAGACTTCTGAAAACAGTTTACGGATTCTTCCCAACAACGGATGTTAATCTATCGCTTGTTCAGATGCAACCTCTGAAAACAGTTTACGGACGCTTTCCAACAACGGATGCTGCTCTATTGCTTATTCAACTTCAAGACTTCTGAAAACAGTTTACGGGTTCTCCAAGTAACGGATGTTAACCTATCGCTTGTTCAGTTTCTTCTCAAGACTTCTGAAAACAGTTCACGGATTCTTCCCGACAACGGATGTTAATCTATCGCTTGTTCAGACTCTTCTCAACTTCTGAAAACAGTTTACAGGTTCTCCAAGTAACGGATGTTAACCTATCGCTTGTTCAGTTTCTTCTCAAGACTTCTGAAAACAGTTTATGGATTCTTCCCAACAACGGATGTTAATCTATCAACTTGTTCAGATGCAATTTTTGAAAACAGTTTACGGATTCCTCCCAACAACGAATGTCAATCTATTGCTTATTCAGACCCCCAGTTCAGAGATGGTCCAAAGCATGGACACCTTCCTGATACTCATTCCAGATGGCATCTTTAAGCCCATCCCCGACAAGATTCTGTCACCCCTCCAGAGGGCATCTTTAAGCCCATCTCCAAATGGCATCTCTAAGCCCATTCCCGCATCCCTTGCTTTGACGAGTGCAAGGGCACTCTAGTGTCCAATCTCCTTTTACCCTCGAGTCGCGAAAGGCCAACTTGCCAATCTAACTCTTCAGGTTCAAGAAGATTGAACAGGGGCAACTGTTGTACCCCAAAATTTGACCTCCCATTTTCTCAACATTTCTCATCACAAAGCCCTTGGAGCTCAAGATCCAGTTGGGGTTTCATCTGCTCAAGACTTCTCCTTGCACTGTTGACCCAAATTAGGGTTTGTGTTTGCACAAAGATGTTTTGACTTAAAATGCCTAAGATGACTTTCATGCTTCATATTGGACTCCCAAGTTTATCCACATCAAGTTTCAAGTCTTGATTCCAGGTTTTGCCCAGTCAATTGGACAGTTGACCTAGAAATCAACTGCATTGGGGAAAAAATCAACTGTGGCCAATTGACAGTCAAATCTCATGAAAATTGACCCACATAAACATTATGAACTCACATGGACCATTTGATCAAGTTTGGATCACAATTCCACAAGAAATTGGATCAGATCACCAAAAGGGCAAAATGATCATTTTTAGGGTTTTGACTGCACAAAGGCAATTTTTGACTGTTTGACCTAGCCAATGGCAAACCAAGCTCACATATGGACTCAAGGACCCCATGGAATTATCTTGACATGCTCAACAAATTCAAAATATCCCAAACACACAAGATTGACAGTTGAATTTCCCAGTCAATTGATCAATTTTGACTGTATACTGAAAAGTCAAACTTTGACTTTTTGGTCAAAATCAAGTGTCAAGATTCATTTTTCATCAAAACATGCCAAATCATGAAACTTGTTCATCAAGAAATCAAGAATTGCAAATTAGGGTTTGAAATAAAGATTTTTCATAACATAGAATTGTTCTAAGTTATGAAAAACCCTAATTTTTTTTCTAACTTTGCCCCACTTTCTCACCAAGATTCATTTGGATTCAAGAAAAAGTCAAAACATGAAAGTTGTAGCCTATTGCATGATCTACAACTTTGATTCACAAAGTTTTCCCAAAAGAAGCTTGTAGCTCAAGTTACAATTTTTGGAACAAGGGTACCAAACCATTCTTAACTTAGTGAAAATTTGACCTATTTTAGGCAAGGTTTTTACCTAACTTCAAGACCATTTTTCACATACTTCCACTTGGAATTTCAATTTGCATTTCAAAGATGGATTGTAGTACACATTCCAAGCTTTCCAAAATGTCCAAGAACTCATCAAACAACCTCATGGTTAGGGAGAATCGAATTTGGAAAGTTGGGCAAAAGTCACTTTTGTTCTTGACCAAGACATGTTCATACACATTGCCATTTTCAAGTCAGCTTGGTTTATGCTACATTACAGGCCTCTAATCCCATTTGCACTCAATAATTTAATGCATACTCATTGTGCCAAAGCCTTATTTTGTGTGTCCAAACATTATTTGCAAGATTAAGCCATTTTTAGATAAAGCATAATATCCATTTTTGAAAAGTTAAACTTTATGTCAAAGTTGCAAATCAGCAAGTACAAATCAAATCTCTTTGGCACAAGTTTAGGAACTAATCACACTGATCAATGCCAAGGTTTGCAGCACATTAGGGGGGCCTCTACCTGTCTAAACACCAACTTGGCCTTTGGTTGCTTAAAGGGTAAGAAACATAGCATTTTGTACAACAACTTTCATCTCAGCTAAAGAACCCTTAAGCAAACTTGTCAAACATATCCTAAACATCCTAACTGAGCTAGAACACGAGCCAAGCATCCCTCATACCTCCCCATTCCAAGAATCACCCTCAAACTGCCCAAACAGAGCATTTGCTGCAGTTTGAGTTCCATAGCTCAAACCTTCCATGCATTCTTGCTAAAAACTTGTCAAATACATCCCATAACATCCCTTGAAGCTAATAAAAACCTCAAACACGACCTGTAACACTCCCAGGCAGGATCACCATTTTCATTTTCTTGTTTTGCAGCTGAAGTTCCATAGCTCGATTCAAAAGGTTTCAAGACAAAGTAAAGCTTGGAATAGCATCCCTGGACATCAAGGAAGTTGTACCAATCATCACCTTGCTCTGAAAGTACCTCCATCATCAGATACAACTTCAACTGAACAGGTATATTCTTGAACTTCTATCTCCCAATGTAGGCATCATTAGCTCTAAGTTTGTGAATAAGAAGTGTTCTACTCATGCCCATGAAACTGTACATACCTTTACTTTTCATTTATTTTGCATATGCTGTGAGAATTTAAGGTCTGAATATGGATAAAAAGTTAGGTTAAAATTTGGGAATGATGAAATTCTCTCTCATTTTTTAGAGTTGGGTCAAGTTGTTGGTATGAATGGATTCGTTGTTTGATGCTGAACATTTTTGATGTTGTGAGTTTTCATTAAAGAGCCAGGAATCAGGATGTTTGAATGATGGTACAAGCGCGCGTTTTTGTCACAGTTCTGGCCAGAGGTTGAAGAAGAACCTATTGGGCTGGGCTTGTTCTATATTTCTTATTTGCACCATGTTATTACTTTCACACCCCCTAAGCCCATTTTGTGTGTTTTAATGATTTTTTGATTTTTCCTTTTTTATTCTGGCTTATTTATTTTTGATAAAAGTATTAAAAACATAAAAAATATTTTTTACACCATTTTTATATTTTTTAGGCATTTATTTGATTATATTAATATTTGTATATAAATAAGTACATAATATTATTATTTAGAATAAATAGAAAAATAATGTAAACACATTCATTTTTTATTTTTATTTTATTTTATCTTCTGAAAATATTTGATATAAAATATACTTTTTTTTACAAATATTAAATATTATTATTTATATATATATAATACATATTTAGAAATTAACACATGTATATGTATACTTATTAGAGTATTTAGTAAATAATACAAAATATATACATTTTTTTATTTTATTAATATTTGATAGTAAAAATACATTTTTGACAAATATACTTCATTTTTTATTTTATTTTGTATATAATAAATAAATTTGTACATATTGAATAATTAATGCATTTTACTTAATAAATTAGGGTTTTCCCTTTAAAACACAAAAATTCCAAAAATAATACTTTTGTTATTTTGATTATTTGACATAAAAAATACCTTTTTTTCCATACATATAAAAACCCTTTTTGCATTTTGCATATTTATTTTATTTCCATTTAATTTATGCAATCAATTATCTTGTAAATAAATTCCAAATTGATGTAATAGCTAGGTTTAAATTCCTTGTCAAATACCCCCCATTTGAACATTTGTACCCCCCTTCCCATATTGTGTTGTAATAGTTTAGAACTTTATTTTTCGCACTTTAATGCTTTCTAAATATACCATGTTAGAATTAGGGTTTGTATGCAAATAAAAAGAACAAAAATAGTTTGACCTAATTTCAAGATAAACAAGCATGAAAATGGACAACACATATCACACTTGCACCCCTAGGGTATTCCACTTGTTGCCTTCAATAAATGGGCCATATTGCATGTTAGGTCTCTTTGGGCAAAAACAAAACAAACAATCAAATGATCATAGTCCCTCGACGACGCTTTCGAAAAGTTGCCTAAAATGATCAAGTCCCTTTCAAGGAAAAATTGCCCAAAGATACTTGGCACCATTGCAATTATGGTCTAAACGATGACCCGCGCCCGTCCCTTTCACATCCTAACATAAGATTGTCCACCAAATGCAATGATGGAACAAAATTGTTAAAAGGGTTAAAACATAGCAATAATCTTTGAGAACTTTAGGGTAGATAGCTCTTAAGTACTTGTCAACTTGCAAAAGAAAACACTTGCCTATTTTCAAACCACACTTCACAAATACTTTCAAAACAAACTTTCAAAAACCTTGAAACATCTTTTCAAAAAGACAAACACCCTTTTGTAAAACATTCGAGTAAAGAATTGTTACAAGGGTAGCCTAGACAAGGCATCTTTTTCAAAACCTTTTCAAAGCCACACACAAAGCACCATTTCAAACAATTGAAAACCGAGGCAAGTTGATCTAAGCAAGTACCTAAGAGCCCATGGATAACCATGGATAGAAAGGGTGTTAATACCTTCCCTTTCTATAATCTACTCCCCGAATCCAAGAAAATATCTCAAAGGTTTTTGCTGTGCTTTTTTAAACCTTTCCTTAGGATAAAATAAAAAGTCGGTGGCGACTCTTGCTCAACCGAAACATTTGCGAATACAAACATAAAACTCATAGTCAGTTCTCCCACCGTATCACACCAGTCAAGGGAAGAATCATCACTGTTTGCAGTGAGGAGGATTTAATGGTGTTGTACCTCAATTTTTCCCCCTAAGATCCCTTCATCATACCATGTTGATTCCATCAAAACAAGATTACATTAGGATTCTTGGTTCCCCTCCTTATATTTTGCTTTGCTCTTTGAGGAATTACCAAGCACCTTTACTTGTTTTATTTTGTGATCATGAATATTTTTTCTTGATTTCTTATCTTAATTAATAAAATGCAATGTTGGTTTGTCTTGTTTGTTATTCATGTAGGTAAAGGCAATAAGATTTAGCAAGTTGCTCTATGGGTTCACGAGTTTATTTCCATGCCCTGGTCAATAAATCTTGAGAAGTTCAAACTTCACCATTGGATTTGTTTTAGAGGAAATGGCATGGCAAGTTTAATTTGGTTCACCATATTTCAAGATTATCAAATTTGTTTCAAATGCACAAGGGATTGATTGGAGAAGTTGTCATGCTTGGACAAGGCTTTGTTCGCATTGGTCACAAATGCATATTTCTCTCAATTATCAAGATATGGAAGTGGTTGTGGTTGCTATTAGTTCTCATTATCATCCTCAATAACTTATATTTACAAATCATTTGTGTGGGTACAAGAAGTTTGTTCAAAATTGTCAAAGTTCCTCAAGGCATTGTTCTTGATCTAGGAGCTAGGGTTTTGAACTTCAAAGAAGTATATCTTGCTCATATTTTTGTATTTTGAAGTGATTCAAAATATATCCTTCTCTTCAAAGGTTTATTAATAAATCACTTTAAAAGTTTCAAGGAGTTTTCATGTGGAAGAAGCTTGATGATGAAGAAAGATTACAAGTCCTCCAGATGAACCCCCAATTTCTGATGTGTGACTTCAAATGATCATAACTTGGTCAATTTTTATCACCTTGATCCCATTCGTTTTCCACAATGATCTTGGGCATGTTAAATTTATGCCTTCTTTTATGTTAAAAGTGAGAAAATGGATGGAAGTTGCCTTAAGGATACAAAAGATTATAGGTCATTTCATGATTTTTTACCAACTTCAACAATTCATAACTCTCTCAATTTTTGGATATTTTGAATGGTTCATGTCCCAAAATTTCATTCAAGAGGTCTATTTCATGCCATCTTTTTTGGTCAAGAGCAAAATCCAAGTGGAATTCCATGTTTGGATGCAAGACATTATAGGTCACTTTTGAAGAAAATTTTGAAATATTTCTAAGTGTGGAAAGTCAACCCTTTTTCTCCAATTTTGACTCAATGAAAATTTCATCTCAAGCATCCATTTAATCCCATTATTTTTCCATTTCAAAGCTTGTAACCTCATCTTTCTAAAGCATCAATAATCATGCTCTAAGAACACTTGAGCTGATAATGCCGTGATTTTGAAGTTGGTAACTTGGAACTGAAGTTTCATTTCAAGTCAGATTTTGAAATCTTTGTTTTGGCTTCTAATCACAAGTTTTCCACGCGTTTTTTCCTCTAAATATGTTTAATGGAGTTCTAGAATTGATTAGCACAACAAAACGCGCGTTTTAGATGAGTTTTGATCATATTAGAAGTCACACTTTTCTTGTTTGCAACTTCACACGATTTCCCTCCAAACTTCATCATTTCACACGCTTGGAAATTCCATTTGATTCCCTATAAATAGAGGGTCATTCCCCATTCATTTCCTCAAGCTTGGATAGCCAGAATCACCCTGCCAAACTTGTTCCATAACTCAAAATTCAGCAACTTCGAAATCTATTCTCAAGCCTTTTTCAATCCAATTTTTCCTTCAATTCACCTTTCTTGATCTTCCCTGAAGTTAACCATATAATTACATTCAAGAATCGTGCCCTATATTGCTCCATAGAAGTCCAGTTTCAGTGCTCTGCAACTCAACTTCAATAGGTAGATTCCTTCATCAATTCTTTGAAACTTTGATATTATTGTGATGCTCTTATTTCCCTGGTTCTAGTTGCAACACTTGCTTTTTACTGGAAACACGTTTTGATCATGAAATTTCAAATCCCTTTTTAAAACTTTCCTTCTAAATTGCCTGAGCTACAATTTATATAAATTTGTCGCGAAGGTGTGGTTGTCTTCGTCTTGAAGAGACGAAGCGAATGGCATAGGTGTCGTGCTCTAATTTTACAAATTGAGCAACTTGATTTTAGGACTGGCTGGAGGTTGAAGATGATCAACATGTCATCTTCCAACTAATGAAGGCGCACCATCTGTGTTTTTCAAAAATCTGATTTAATTAATGATCCTATGCATTATTCACTAAAGTTCATAACATGCACAATGCGCCAGGTCCACTTGATCTGTTTACTAACGCGTTTTGACATTGATCAGATGGCCTATATTTTTATGGTTTTTATTTTCTTTTCTGATTTTTATACTTAATTATTTTAAACTTCAAAAAATCATAGAAAATTTATTTTTAGTCAAAAAAATCAGAAAAATTATGAAAAATATTTTTGATTATCCTCTTTCTGATTTTTATTTTTTCATAATTTAGTTTTGTGTTTTAGTACTTTTTATAAATTTTCACTTTATTTGAATGGTTTTTAATGTTTAAAAATATTTTTATGCATTTTTAAATTCTGAAAAAATTATGGAATAATCCAATGACATTGTGACAAATATTGATGACCTCATTTGATTTTTGTTTCTGACTTTATTATTTTTTATCATTTTTGGTTTATTTCACCCATTTCTTTTAATTTTAAAAATAGTTTCTGACTTTAAAAAATTACCAAACAAAATTTATAAAATCATTTGAGTCCTTTTCTGATTTTTCTATGGTCTTACATTTTATTTCTTGATTAATTTGAACATAATTGATATTTTTCTCTTTTATTTCTATTTTTAAACTTTTTTTAAACCATTTTTGTATATAGTAAATGTAATTTTATTTTGTGACTATTTTCTGGATGATCTTGGGTTAAATTTGGTATCATGAACTTTATTAACATCATTGGATCCAAGGTGTTGAGTCTAACTCCATAAAAATGAATGAATGATTTTAATAATAGTTTGATTAAATTTAATTCAAAAGTGGTTTGGATATTCTCTCTCACCCCTCTTTATCTCATTCCTTTCTTATTGCACTAAGTGTTATTGGAACATGATCTTTATATCATGTCTCAAAACAAATGGTGCATAGATTGTTATTGATCGGCCTCAAAATAGGTGCGACTTCTATATAAGTCCACTTACGATTGCTTAACGTAGCGCTAAATTTTGTCCCGATTCGAATTAATGACCATTTGTAACCCAAACTTATGTTTGCAAGCCCAAGTATGTTAATTTGATCTCTTTGATCCAATAACCTTGAGATTCATTGTGTGGAGGCTTTGGTTCTACCAATCCTCTAATGGATCTACAATATCTTTGGTCAACGCGGATCACTTAAACATCGTTGATCATTAAATGATACTTATGAGGATCCCAAATGGATGATATACTTGTCAAAAATCAAATGCAACTTGTTGTGTGGAGGCTTTGGTTCTACCAATCCTCTAATGAGTTCCAAATGCATGTTTCAAGATGATCATCCAACTAACCACTAATCACTAATAATTGACTTTATCCTGTATTTTTATTATATGCCCATTTTATTTGTATGCACTATTTACTTTTAGCATTTACATTTCATGCCATTTTCATCTTTGCTCATTTAAGCATTTACTTTCTTGTCATTTTTGTTTTGCTCACTCGATTTTTTCTTTTCTTTGCTTAAGATACTTAATAATCAATATGAACCATAAAATCCTTAATGATGCTTGGACTATTTGGTTACTATCCTTGGCATTATGGAGCATTGGACTTCTTGGACTTAGGATTAGAAACCTTGGCCTATGATTGGAGACCTTGTGACCTTATCTGATTATTTTTTTGGAGCTCTTGACGTTTAACTCAAGACATTGGGTTGTTTGTTTATTTTGTGTGCAGGTTATTATGATTACACTCTTTGTTTGTAATCTGGAATTCACCCGTATACAGCCGTTACTCTGCCCAATTTTTGTGAAGACTTAATGCACTTGAATTTTGGTTCTCTCAAGAGGTTTAGTATCTTTGCGTGCTTGGTTTCAATCCAAAGAATGGGAATTCTATCTCAACTCATAATTTCACGTGTTTGCTTCTTGTTGGTTAGATGGTTCCTATCCCTACCTTTTACCTTATGCTTTAGGATAGTCTCTTCTTCTCCTCGCATCTTCTTTAATTTCAAAAATCTTCTTCCTCCTTTTTAAAACTCTTCTTGTTTTTTAAACTTGAACCACTTTCATAATAAACTTGGACTTATGTCCACGCATTTTCAAAACATTTTCATAAATAAACTTCAATCAACTTAATAA
The DNA here is from genome assembly GCA_948472305.1 of Vicia faba. NCBI lineage: Eukaryota > Viridiplantae > Streptophyta > Magnoliopsida > Fabales > Fabaceae > Vicia > Vicia faba. The sequence goes on along the minus strand of OX451735.1, from coordinate 535,644,352 downwards.
TACTTTGGCGTTTTTTGTGAGAATACTAAAAGTCAATCAATCTCATTTCAAGCTATTTTTCAACTTTGGCTTTCTTATTTTAAAACCTTTCTCAAAAGATTAGACTCTTGTCAATCCTTGTAGTGATGCAAACAACTTTACTTCTACAATATGTAGTGAAAAGAGATATTTTCCACTTGGGCATTGAGTGAGGCATTGTTGATTTTAAAATCCAAGCCATATCCTCCACTTTGAGATGATACAAATTCTCCCTTTCTCATGATTGTGGATAGTGGGTACGTTTTTTACACAGACAATGACGATGATGTTTTATCTCATAAAAATTAACCAACACACTTACATTTTATAATTTTTTTAAAGAAGAACTACGTGTACCCTGACCCCTTATTGCATGAAAGATGGTACGTAGGCACTAAAGGTTCACAACCGCGGCGGGTGCAAAAAGCATAAAAAATATATTTCTTTTCTCACCTCCACCATCCATTTTTATACAACATTTTCATAGCCAAAATATACAGATCTTACAAAGAGGTTCCTCCAGAGTACCGTGTATGTTTAGGGTGCTAATACCTTCCATTTTCATAAACAACCCCCTTACCTTGAATCTTTCCCCCTCTTTTGGGTTATTCACTCTTGTCCCATTCCTTTGGAAACAATAAAGCGCGGTGGCGATTTTTATTTTGATCTGTATAAGTTAAGTCAATCCAATGGAATAGTCTTAAACATTTCTACCGCTACAGAAAAAATGGCGACTTCACTGGGGAAAGAATGACCTCTTGTTGGTCCATCCCTAAGTGGGTTGATCCTATCTTTGTTTATATATGTGTATATGCTATTGTTGTTTATTTGTTATATGTTGTATATATGTTTGCCTGGATTTTCCTGGTTTTCAGGGTTCTTGGTGATGACTTATAAGTCCTATACCCGGACTTCGGAAAACTTTAAGATAGGAAGGACGGTATAGTCATGTTAACTTTGAGGGAGTAATCCCAAAAAAGTAGGCATGAGATCCCTCACACAGTGGAGGCCCCTTTGACTGTAGTGTCGTTTACCGAGTAATTGGGAAGATGTACTGCTTTCGACCTGGGAGCCTGCTGAAGCTGAGAACCGTAGAATACCTAACCCATCTTGGCCTTCTAGGTGTAGTTCGGAAGCTATGATAGAGTAATCCGGAAATAGTTGTCACACGATACTACTCTCGAATGAGTTTTTCTTGAGAATATTACTAATTACCGAGTTAATCGGGAAGTTGGTAATATCCGAAGGAAGGATATAGACTCTTGGAACCTATAGAACCTTGTTCGGCAGGTGATAACTTTTAGACCAATACCTTATGGGTAATACCTTCGACCTCATGCTCGTGACTTTGAACCTATGAACCCTATATGTGTGATCTTGTGTGTGATTGTTGCATCATGCATCCATGCACTCATAAGCATCTTTTGAAGAGATCTTATTTCAAGGGATTTAGATATTTTAAGGGATTTAGATACACATCCCTTTGCACGGAACACATGAGAACCGTACAACAGTAGACAAATCAACCTCGAAGGCCAGATTATAGATATATACATCAACCCACATTCTACACACCTGAGAGTTAATCTTTCAAAATTAACTTATCTCAATATGATCTTGCTCCATTTTATGATACAATATTATAGCTCTATCCTTTAGACTACCATAAATTATCCTACCTTGGATGTCTTTTCCACTATAATAGAACACAAGTTCTATGTTCTCACAGACTTAATAATGATCTTAAGTTTGAATGAACACCTTCCATCTTGTTTAAGAGAAACACCAGCTAGCCATCTAGAATAGTTACTACTTAAGATCCCCTTTCTCCAACTCAATCTGAACCTATTCCATTAGAGCAAAGCAGCCACAAGCAAGATCCCATAAATTAAGCTCCTTTTGATCAGAAGCATCTTCCAAATGTCAGAGAGGATGTCCTCGACATTTTAACTTGACCTCCATATATAAAGAACCTAGATGATATAATGAATCTCTACTGGAAGTTAGATCTCATCCTCTACACTCCTACTTACTTGGATCAAAAATAAACTAACCCAAGAAGTAATCAATAGGTTGATCCACTCTTGACCATCCTAGTTATCTAAGACATGTTTCTTAGATAGAAACTTCTTAGATACACAACCCATATGCCTCTTCGAATTTGGGTGAAGGTTCCAAGCACATGTGATCAACACACATTTGTTTAGCATCTAGAGCATATTCTATGATGTTCTAACATCTAGTAGAGCATCAATTCCCTTTCCAGTTAACACATTATTGAGCTTGGTTCTAAAGCCATTACTTCTCCCATTAAATTAGAACATTCAGTGATCACCTTCAAGTTCTTCAAAAAAACGCCCATCTTCCAGCCAAAATAGTAATGACAAAGTCAGGATCACTTTCCTAATTAAGCAAAGATCTAGGAAGATTCATTTCTTCATAACTCTTTTCATCAACCACATTTGGAAGTGCCTTTATGAGTGAACTTGAGATGAGCCTCAAGTATCTTTGGCAACTATATTAAACGGGTTGAAGTTATCTTCTAAGCAGCACAACATCATAGGATAAACTTTCAAAAGAGACTAGATCATCATGATTTTCCCTTATTGGTATTCCAAGAACTGACCTTTCTAAAGCCTTAACAATAGAGACACAAGGAACTACCAGAGTTTTTACATTATATACACATACAGTGAAACACAAATTAAAAACTCCTTGGCACCGTTTAGGCACACAAAAAACTTTTACATGCAAGCACTATAATCAAGGTGTCAACAGAACAACGTAGGTTTGAAAATAAATCAAACATACAAATTAGAATCACAGCACCTCATCTCCAAAGTAATACACCCGACAACATCAGACAGGATCATTACTCACCCTGTCATAAATAATCAATACTCCCCTCAAGGGACCATCCAAACAACAATATGAATTTTCCAAGTTCACACCTCAGGAAAGATGTCATAACAAAGACATCATGCATACACATATCTCACCATTAACAGTAGCACAAAAGCATACTACAACATTGGGAACAACACAATCTTGATCATCTTCAAGTAGTCTTTCAGGTAGTCTTCCACCTCTTGCCCCTATCAAATAATCTTCTACACTCCTTGATTACGTCACATGTTTTAGGAATGTTACCACTGAACTCCCTTGTCAACTCCTCATAATATGACTTATTAAAATCATACCTTTGGAGAGATCTTTTGAACACAAATCCTCTTTCCTTGTCCATTGTACCAGAACGTATTTTCCCTGAATCTCACCCAGAGTCAGAGCAGGATGCCTGATCTGATACCAATTGAAATTTTGGTAGTCAAATCTCAAATGTCCTAAGAGATGTCGAGACACTGATCTCTGAACAATAACGCAATGAACAAAGTAAAACAATAATTAAAATAGTGCAAAAAGTAAACAACATGTTAAATTTTTAACCCAATTCAGTGTACAACAACACCTACTCTGCGGGCTACCAAGCTAGGAAGGAAATCCATTATATAGTATCAGTTGAAAGCTAAACTCCCCCATTTACAACTTCTCACTTAATCACTACCTGTTCTATATTTCTACCTAAGACTCACCTAGGTATTAGACCCCTCTCCCTTTCCTTACAGTCACAAACAATGACAAGAACACAATTCAAACGAGTTAGAAGACAAACTTTAAAAACACACAATCACTCTATACTTAGAAGCTTAAGAGTGATTGGAACTCAAGAAGAAGACACACTCCAATAAACAAAATTCACTCTTGTTTAAAAGCTTATGAGTAATTAACAATTATAACTCAACTAATAGTCCAACTCAAGTAACAAACAATACAAGAGTGGCTCACAATAAATAATGAACGAATGAATCCCTAATAATTGACACTTTTGCATATTTGGACCATATATTCTCTAGGTATAAATTCTTCTTTTTATAACCTTTTTCTAAGTTGTATTAGGCTTAAAAAACACATCAAAGAGACTAGACAAAGTCTATAAAAACTTCTCCATAAAAATAGGTCTTCAATCATTAGTTTCCTAAAATATCTCATGATTTAGAAAACATGAATAATTTGTATACCCACATATATCTCTGATTTCTTAGTCTTGGATGCCATATATAATTACTAAATATTCCTAGAATATTCAACATTTATAACATACTAACTGAATCTAAAATTCTAGTTGTAACAGTCACGACATCGAATGATCAGGATAAGACATCTTGTTTAACATGTTCATTCTACAAGTTAGAACATCCTATTTAACATGTTGCTTCCTAATTTGTTTTAATAAAATTAATACCAATCATACAAATAGAGAATAAAAAATATTTTCTTTAACCTCATCATATCATCATATCCTCTACAAACATGCAGTAAAAGCAACAACAAGTTGTGGCACAAAATCTCCACCAAAAACCAGATCAATTTTATCAACAGGTGCATAGATGTGTATCACAATATCTAGAACATTTTTCCCAACATCTAGATGTAACTCAAATTCACCAACCCATGAAAAATATTATCACTCTTAATCACAAATTCCTTTACTAACTTAGGATAAGCATATCCATCATTCAACATTGTCTTCACTAACTGAGCATCCTTAAGAAGCTCCATAATTTCATTATATTTCAGTGCTTCAACATAATGTTCTTTTTAAATATCCATTCTCCTACGATGAGTAACATTCCTTTTCTTCCTAGATGATTTCTCACTAACAATTACATATTTCTTCATCTTCTTTGGTGTCTTCTTTGCCTTTGTAGGCGTAGGGATTTTCTTGGAATGAGCTCTTTTAGCCTTCAGCACATCCTTTCTATTTTCCACCTTTTTCTTTGACTTCTTGTTAAACCTTTTACTAAAACCAACATCTTTAAGTACACCTTCATTGATAGGGGCAGACCCATCATGAACTTCATTGTTCATATGGATAAAACAGTCACCAACATTGACAGAATCATTAACAACATTGTCAATATTGTCACTCGAATTATTCTCCATATCATCCCCTTTAGAATTAACAGGTGCATCACACCCATCCTTCCTTTATGTTGGAAACTTAGTCACCAACATGTCATACAGGTTGTTTGGAAAATATTGGCTGACATCTTCATTATCATCATTAAAGATATTAATATTATAATCAATCTATTTAGTAATCTTGTCAATATAAGGAACTTCTTTTGACTCTACAGACTTGCGTCTTTCCACATTGTCATTAATGATGGAAGAAAACTTCACACGATTTCCTTTATCATACACCTTTCTATCCTTCTTTCTTCCTTATGTTGTAATTATTAAAAATAAAAGAAGTAATTGTATTTTAAAAATATTTTATTAAAATCAATTATAAATTTATTTTATTTAACCTTCATTTAGAAATAATAATTAAGATATTTTTCTATTAATTTATTTATTTTTAAATTTCATAAATAAGTTAATAATGGATAGGAATAATTTGTTAATTGCCTTTTGCCATATGATTGATGTTTTAAACTGATGCCAATGATAAATTTGAGAATAAATTTCTTCAAGTTAACGTATGGTATATGTCTTTACTTGTCCATAAATTAAAATATTTAAGAATGATTAGTGCAGTGAATTGAACTAATTTGATATGCATTTAATATCAATTTAATTCTATTCAACTTTTGTTTTACAATATCCTAAAAAATTGAGTTAGAATATATATTTTTATACCCCAAAATTTTCCCTCTCTTTTTCTCAAGATACTTCTTACAAAGATCATCAATGATTCTAGTTTGCACAAGTATTGACTAGGTCAAGACGTCTCCTGAACAATGATGCCTCAAACTAGGGTTTGAGTTTGCACAAAGACAGTTGGACTTCTAATATTTCAAATTAATTTAATGTATCATCATGGACCCTCAAGATTGCTCCTGTCAAATTTCAAGTCTTGGATCACAAAATTGCTCAGTCAATTGATCAGATGGCCTAAAATGAGTTGTATTAAAAAAAAGTAAATTGTGGTCAACCTACAATCAAAATTCAAGATTTTGGACCAATATCAAATTTTTTAAGTCATTTGTACCATTTGATCAAGATCAGATCATAATTCTCCAAGAAAATCGTTCAAATCGTCAAAAGGGAAAAATGGTCAAAATTAGGATTTTGACTGAGAACGACCAATCTTTGACTTTTAACCTAGTGCATGAATTATTGGTTTGAAACATTATCTCAAGGATTCAAGTGCATCATTTTAACCTAATCGCATATTTCAATCCATTTTCGAGATCAGTGGGTTGATAGATGAAATTTGGTAAACTGATGAAAAAGTCAATTACATTGAAAAGTCAAACTTTGACTTTTTTGGTCAAATTTGAGTTTCAAAAATTAAATTTCATCAAGACAATTCAAAATATGGAATTTGATCATCAAAAATCAAGAAAGCCAAAAAACCAAACTTTGCAAGACTCGGAAAATTTTTCAAAGTATTTTCTATACATGATTAATTTCATTACCTCATGACATTTTTCTTCACCACAATTCAAGATAATTCAAATTTTAAAATAAACAACAAAGTTGAGTTTTGAAGTTAAAATTATAAATCCTAAACTTTGTCTTGGTTGAACTTTTCCCTTTGACTCAAACCTTGCTACTATGCTGTCCACAAAACCAAACTTGTATCATGCTACAAACAACGATGTCCAATTTACTGTTGAATAAAGCCCAAAGTTTACACCAACCAGTCCAAGCATATCAGTCCAAAACCTGTTGTTCCTACACAAAATAGTCTATGCAAAACCAGTCCTGCTATGCTGCCTCTAAATACTGCCACAACCTGCTCCCAAAACTTGCTATGTTGTCCAAGCCTGCACTATTTCATTCCCCATATTTGCACCAAATTAGCATATAAATGCTGCATCTCAAAGGCTATGAAGCAGCATACCCAAAAAGTTCAAAAAACTTATTTGTTTCCCCCTCCCCGCAAATCTCAGCCAAACTTCATCTACAAATAAATTGTTTTCACAACACACAAAGGGTGGGCTTTTAGAGAGAGAATAGAGAGTTTTGAAAAAAATATAACAGAACTTTTCTTGTAACCTCTGCTCATCTTCAGCTCTATCTTCATTCACAAAAACAAAACCTCAATCAATTATTCCACCTCGAAAGCTCTCCCATAGACCAACCATCCAACCCTTCATATCACATAGAGATTGTTCAAACACAAGAACAATTTATGTAGTGCCATTATCATCACCTTTCAAACACAAACAAAAGACAGTATTGTATAACTTGACGGGTTTGGAGTTGGTTCGGCAGCTTCCAATACAGAGGAAGGACTAGAGCAGCTCCCTGGAGGATCACTGAAGCCACCACAACATCTTGAAAGAGGTTCAGATTCAAAACAAACTGCTGTCTCAAGGTGAATCTTCTTAACTTTGAGATTTTCATTTCAAACATCATTAGTGATTCATTGTTGAAGATAAATTTAGTAATCATTGCCTTTTGAAGCTAACCATTTACTTGTTGTTCATTTTTATTAATCATATGTTATGAACTGACTTGTACAGACAATAGAACAATATTTAAGGTAAAAAATGCAGCATGAGTCGACACATACTCACATGAGTCGACTCATATCAGTTGCAAAACAGGCTATGAGTCGACACAAGGCCTTATGCATCGATATGCTATCCATACCCAAAAACAAAAAGGCAAAAGGTGTATGAGTCGACACAAAACACAAATGTGTCGACACAAACAAGAAATGAGTCGACACATACCATTATGTATCGACTCATACTGAGTTGATTTTGGTTTTACAGGAACAAGAAGGGTTATGTGCCGATGCAAAGATGCATGTGTCGACATATAATGGTAAAAAAATAAATTTTTCCTTTCTTTTACACTGTTTTTATATTTTTTATATATTTTCTTCATTGCTATTTAATATGATTGTAATAATTAAGCTTATTTCATCCCCATTTGTAAATTGTACCCCCATCCCCTAAGTGATGTAATAGTATAGGATTTTAATTTTTGCAATTTATTGCTTTAATTTTTAATAATTAGGGTGTGTATGGTAAGATAAAATCAACCGTTAGAAAACCCTAATCTCAAAGACAAAAATGCATGCAATTGAAACACAACTCACACACTCGCACCTTTAAGGTAATCCCGCTTGTTGACTATGAATAAATAGTCATGTCCCTCGAATATTGAACGCTTTAGAAAAGACTCTCGATAAAAAGATCGTAGTCCCTTGATGACTCTTCGATGTTGCCTTCGATAAAACGATCTTAGTCCCTACGAAAATTGCTAAAGTGTCTCATAAGTTGCCTTCTATGACTATACGATGACCAACGCCCGTCCTTTCACATCCAATGATAGGACTTCTTATCAATCAATGGTAAGGTAGAAATATCTAAAGGAGGAGGAAGAGAACAAAGACCTTTTGGATAAGTATGATGCTCGTAGTTTCTTGCTCACAAACTAAAATCATCTCCACACTCACATTTTCAAAATATCTTCAAAATCAAACATCTCTTTGAACTATTTTCAAAACCAACACTTTGTATACATTCTTATAGAGACGAGAATCATTACAAAGTTTACCGAAACAAAGGTGTTTTCAAAATATTTTCAAACTCACACCAATCACAAACACATTTCAAACAAAGCATTTTCAAAGTGATCAAACAACTAAGAGCTCGTAGATAACTAAAAATGAAAAGGGTGCTAACACCTTCCCTTTTCATAAGCTACCCCCCGAACTCAAGAAAAATATCTCAAAAGGTCTTTCCTGTTCTTTTCACCATTTCTTCTATTGGATAAAAGAAAAGTCGGTGGGGACTCTTGCTATCCGCAACAATTGCGATAAAACACAAAACACTCAAGTCAATTATCCCACCGTATTACATATATTCTAACAGTTTTTATATTAGGCAATTTAGGATTTGATTAGGAATAGATCGTTGTTAATGCCAAAGTTCTAATATTGAGAAACTTCAATTTTGATAATATTCTTTTAAATGCAATTAATATTTTTCAACGTAAATTCGGTTACATGTCATTATTTAAAATTAAAATTAAGAGAGGTCTACATTTAGAATTTTTTGGGAAGAAAAAAAAGAAAAAGGAAAAATTACGAAAAATAAAAAAAGCATATAATATGTTTTCAAAGTTAATATATTTTGGGTTATAATATTTCTTGAGATCATTTTCTTGCAAAGTCTGAATCCTCGTTTTTGCGAGAAGAGTCTGTTAAATCCTGGGGGCTTAGCGTATTATGCGGAAAATTCTCGAGGACAGCGCGATCAACGTGTCTCATACTATCTCATTGTTTATTATTTTGTAGACCTTCGTACAATCTCTACAACACCTTCAACATAGAAATCAGAAGAGATATTTACAATAAAGTCTTTGACTAGTCTTTCATAGAAAGGACCAATGTTATTAATTGTCTTCAGTAATCCAACAACTTCCATGATTTGCAATCGAGAACTTTTTTTCCTAGTTCTCCCTAAGTTGTAATCCTTATTTAAAAAATATATTTTCACTTATGAGCATGTGTCTCATAATGAAATGACACATTATCCATGGGAGCAGCAGGTACATTCACAAAAATTCTCCTTCCACCAATCTTTCTTCTTATAGTGGACACAATATCCTGAACATCTTCTTTAATATTTATCTCAGAGTCACTTGATTGTACAAGCTTTATCTTTAGAGACTTCTTCTTTTTTACTATATCAGCAACATACCTACATGCACTCTTCATCACAATAACAACATGTTCTTCATCAGTTTCTGCGTCTTCATCCACATTCACTACTTCTTTATCACTTTCTTGAGTAGCCTTTTCTTAAGGCTTGGTTATATTCTCAATGATTCTCTTTATTATTTTGGCATAAGGAATGCCATCATCTTCATCAGTTTTCACATAATCACCATTTTTAATGACATAATCATTATCATGATGACAACCTTGGACACACCCTAACCTACTTCTTATGTGGTATCATATTAGAACTTTAATGCTTATGTGACATCATATTAGAATTTAAAATATTTATCACTCTTTTTTTAATTCTTCACACCAACTCCAATTCAATACCACAATTAATAACGATATTAAAATAAATAATAACAATAATAATAATGCTAATAATAATAATATAATACTATTAAACCATCACTATTAATAATAATAATAATATAATATTTAGCTAATAATAATAGTAAAATAATAATAATAATAATAATAATAATAATAATAATAATAATAATAATAACCAACTACCACAATAATAAATAATAATAATAATAATAATAATAATAATAATAATAATAATAATAATAATAATAATAATAATAATAATAATAATAATAATAATAATAATAATAACCAACTACCACAATAATAAATAATAATAATATATTCAATTAACACTATTATATCTTAATATCCTAATATTCATTTTTTTATTCAAAAAATCTTTAATTCTCAAATAATAATAATAATAATATAATATTCAACCATCACTATTAATAATAATAATATAATATCTAGATAATAATAATAGTAAAATAATAATTATTATTATTATTATAAATATATATATATTTATTTTAAATATAATTATCAAATAAATTATGATGATGTGGCAATCTCACAAAGCTTCTCAATCCACATCAAAATTTTCAAGTTTTTAATATTTTATAGAAATCTATATTTATTTTAAATATAAACATCAAATAAATGTTGGTTAAAAAAGTGTCAAATAAATATGTCATAATTTTTTTATAATTTATATCCCATTTAACATTCTTTAATGTATTAAATCCCTTTACAATGTTAGAAAATTATGTTGTTGTAATTATTTTTTTAATTATTCTCTTTTAATAATTCTTTTTAATATCATAATTATATATTTTTTGTAATTATAACTTTCCATACGGTAAGATATAATATAATTTTAAAAAACAAAAAAAAAGTTTAGATTATATATGATTTAAAACTTTTTTTTGGACTTGACATTGAATAAAATAATCTTAAAATTTTAAATTATAGATTAAACACTAAATGAATAATTGAAATTTAGATTGATCTACTCTAATATGTATTATGAATTTAATGATTAATAAAAAATAATATTGAAAATATTTTGACTAATTTTTCATTTTATATAACTAACTAATTCTTAAAATTAATTAGAGCCAATACAATTGTCTCTTTTCTAAAAATGGATATTTTTTTCTCAAAATAAATATGACCTTTTAATTTCTATATAAATAAAATATTAATAACAATTGTATAGTGAGAATTTTTTTTTTGAAATAACCATGTATTAAAAAAAATTTCGCAAATAACTATGTTTCAGATGACTCCTCAAGGGAGGAGCCATCTCAATTGGCGCCTACACCTACCTTTTAAGGGGAAGCGCCATCTAACTTGGCGTCTAGGTCTTAGGGCTTGCCCTAAGCCATGTGAGATGGCGCCTTAGTGCATTTGCTAGGGCAATTTTCGCGTTTTTTTTCAATGCGGTGCGTTACGTATTCGATATAGGATCAACAAAATTGACTTTTTATTTACAAAATATGATTACACGCATAAGTATTACATAAAAAAAACATATTAATCAGTGGTCCCGCGGAAACAGTGCCAGCATACGCCCCGGATGGTAGTCAACTCAACGGAAATGGAATATTTCGTCGAGTGTTTTGGGCTTTTCAACCTTGCATCACAGGGTTTACGTCATTCAAACCAATTATACAAATTGATGGGACTTGATTGTATGGGAAATACAAAGGCACTCTACTGATGGCAGTTGCACAAGATGGCAACAACAACATTTTCCCAATTGCCTTTGCCCTGGTCGAGGGGGAGACTGGTGGTGCTTGGAGCTTTTTTCTCAAAATTCTGCGAACACATGTGGCTCCTCAAGCAAATCTCTGTTTGATCTCGGATAGACATGCATCCATTGAAAGTGCATACCATAATCCTGCAAACGGTTGGCATGACCCTCCTTCTACGCATGTCTATTGCGTTATACATATCATCCAAAATTTCACGAGGGAGATCAAATAAAAAACACTTAGGAAAGCGGTTATGAATGCGGGGTATACATTGACACAACCTACATTCAAATATTACTGCAAAGAGATCCGTTTGTCAAATTCGGAAGCCGGTAGGTGGATCGACAATATTCCGGTAGAAAAATGGACTAGGTCATACGACAATGGCCAAAGATGAGGACACATGACAAAAAATCTAATTGAATCCATGAATGGGGTATTCAAAGGCATATGAAACCTCTCGGTCACTGCTTTGGTAAAATCAACATATTTTAGGATGACTTCGTTGTTTGCCAAAAGGGGTGAAATGTGGAATGCGGTGTTACAATCTGGACAACTATGAAGTGAAAGTTGCATGAAGTACATTAAGGCAGAAAGTGCCAAAGCCAACACCCATATGGTTATACGGTTTGATCGACACAGCCACAACTTCATGTTGAAAGAGACAATCGACCACAACGAGGGCCTGCCAAGACAAGAATATAGGGTTGTACTACCTTCTTGTTGGTGCGATTATGGAAAGTTTCAAGCCTTTCGTATGCCTTGATCTCATGTCATTGCCGCGTGTTCCTATACTCATCAAGATGCGCTACAACTTCTGTCACACATTTACAAATCTGAAACGTTGCTCAACGTTTACAACAATAGCTTCCCTTTGGTAGCAAAACCAGATTATTGGCCTGCATACGACGGTGAAATAGTATGGCACAATGACCAAATGAGAAGGAATAAAAAGGGTCGTCCCAAAAGTAAGCGCATCGCAACCAAAATGGACTCCCTTGACAAGCTGGAAAGAAAGTGTGGTTTATGTCGTCAGGTCGGACACAATCGCAAAAATTGTCCGAATCGGGCTACTGCCTCAACCACATAAAAGTTGTATTACATAAAATCTTTCATTTATTATGTTGTAAATATTATGGTTTTTCGTTAATAATATTTGTTACAATAAATATTGCGCGAATAAAAAAAACACGATAATCTGTCTACGAAATTACAACTGTTAAAACAATATCATCTGACCCATGCATCATCAACATTACGTCGCTGTCTGTTTTGACTTACTCCAACCAAACATTAGGTCTTCCTGTCGCAAGTGAGGTTGTTGTTCGTCTTCGCTGGATCCTTTTAATTTTCCCCCCTCCACGATGTCTCCATCTAACCATCGCATCAACTCCCGCTTCAGACGCTCCATGGAGTGAATGTGCCAGAATTTCATTTTCATCGGAGGTTTTGTGGCGGAGAAGATAACGTAACCATCTCTGGTAAAAATCATGGGTGATGTCATGACGCAAATAACAGAGTAAAAAATAAGAAAATAGTGCGAGAAAGTGTGAGAAATGACGGAGAAACGGACGAATTATTTATAAAAAAATAGCATTTTGCCCTAGGAGCCAAGTGAGATGGTGCCTCCTCTCACTTTTAAAGTGCATGCGCCATCTCACTTGACTAAAAGAGAGAGGAGGCGCCAAGTGAGATGACGCCTAGGGCATATTGCTTAGTGGAGGCGCCAAGTGAGATGGCTCCTCCTTTGAAGAGTCATCTGAAACATGGTTATTTAACATGGTTATATGCGAAATTTTTTTATAAAATATGGTTATTCCAAAAAAAAATTCGCATAGTGATGTTTCTCAAATAAATAAAATATAAATATTTTGTATTATTTTTTATTATTGTTTGTTATTTTGAAAATAATAATATTAATGTAAAATGTATTGTTTAAAAATATTAAACTACATTTATATTGATATTGATGTGTAATCTTTAAAAAATTTCATACAATTTATATAAATCAATAATTCAAATTATATTTTATTTAAAGCATTATAACTAATTATTTAATATGTAACATTATGACTAATTTATTTTTAAAGCATTATGACTAATTCATTTAAAATCATTATAACTAATAATTCTATGTTTAAAGTTTTTAAATTTTTAAATACAATTAGTCTTATTTAAGAGGAGTATTATATTTATAGCAGATCAATAATTTACCACTATTGAGTATAACTTCTTTTTTTTTAGAGAAAAGGAGTATATCAAATAAAGGAAGAAGATCCAACATCATAAATGAGTCTCAACAAAAACTTGAAATCTTCTAAAATTTCAAAATCTGAACAAACTAATTCATTCTCCTATCTTCTCTTAAACAACAAGAGTACTGGCAGCTGTTGATTCATATTTCTTTGTCTTCTTGTAGTAACGAGCAAGACTATGGATCCTGCTCTCAACCAAAATAAGCCTGAACTTAGAATCCTTATCCTTCCTATTCCTCTCTAAATGCTTCCTGATGGAGACAGCTTTCTTGATCAAGTGGTACAGATCTTCAAGAATTTCAGGAGCAAGACCATGAGCCTTCAATATGCAAAGAATCTTGCTTCCGGTTACACTCTTAACCTGGGAAATTTTATGGGAGTCACGAAGAATAACACGATTTGAGATGGAGTTAACCTTTTCTTGGCAAACTTGCAGATGGTTTCATCAACATCCTGGGAAGAGATCTTGAGCCATGATGGAGTTGTTCTCTTGTAAGGAAGAGATGAACTGGAAATACCCTTACCTTTTGAGGGCAAACGGCCCATGCTAAGTGATTGAGAAGAAGAAGAACAACAACAAACCCTAACTTTGTTGTGCCTGCGCCAATATCAAAAAGTATTGAAGATAACTTCTATATTAAATTATATTGAAAATAAAACTGTACCAAATGTTTTTATTGTGTAAAGTATAATGTGTGATGTTATTTATAATGACAATTTTAAAAAAAATTTAAATTTCTTCAATATGAAATTTTTTATTCAATATAAATAGGTTATATCTACCACCCAACCTATATAGAAATGAGATCTATGTTTCCTTTTATATTGATATTTAGATTATTTTTCCTAAGCACCCACTTATCTTTTAACTATTTTTAAATTTAGGTTACATATTAATGACTTTGACTTATGTTGCAGGTTAATGACTCAATTTATTCTAAAAAAATTTTTGTATTAATCAGGTTTTGAAAAAAAAATTACAAATAACTATGTTTCGGAGAAAATTACGCAAATAACCATGTTTCAGAAAATCTCACAAAGGAGGAGCCAACTCAGTTGGCACCTACACTTGCCCTTTTGCCCTAGGCGCCATCTCACTTGGCGCATGCTCTCTCGTTTAGTCAGGTGAGATGGCGCATGCACCTTAAATGTGAGAGGAAGCGCTATCTCACCTGGCGCCTAGGGTAAAATGTAACTTTCTATAAATAAATCCCTCGTTTCTCCGTCATTCTTCACACTTTCTCGCATTGTCTTATTATTTTTTCTTTGTTATTTATGTCATGACATCTCCCATGATTTTCACCAGAGATGGTTACGTTATTTTCTCGGCCACCAAACCTCCAATGAAAATGAAATTTTAGCACATTCACTCCATGGAGCGTCTGAAGAGAGAGTTGATGCGATGGCTAGAGGGAAACATCGAGGATAGGAACAAGTTAGAAGGATCCAGCGAAGAAGAACAGCCACCTCACTTACAACAGGAAGACCTAATTTTTGGTTGGAGGAAGTCATAATAGACGAAGACGTAATGTTGATGATGTATGGGTCAGATGAAATTATTTTGACGGTTGTAATTTTTTAGATGTTTTATCATGTTTTTATTTGTTGTTTGCGTAAGTTTTGTTGTAACAAATGCTCTTAATGAAAATCCTTAATGTTTAGATCTTAAAAAAGTAAAGATGGTTTGCATAAAAATTTTATGTTGTTGAGCTAGTAGCCAGAGTCAGACAATTTTTGCGATTGTATCCGACCTGACGACATAAACCACACATTCTTTCTAGCTTGTCAAGGGAGTCCATTTCAGTTTTGATACGCTTGCTTTTGGGATGACTCTTTTTATTCCTTCACATTTGCTCGTTGTGTCATACTATTTTGCCGTTGTATGCAGGCCAATAATCAGGTTTTGCTATCAACGGGAAGTTGTTGTTGTATATGTTGAGCAAGGTTTCAGACTTGTAAATGGGAGATAGAAGTTACAATACATCTTTATGAGTATACGCACATGCCGCAATGACATGAGAGCAAGGCATACGAAAGACTTGAAACTTGCCACAATCGCACCAATGAGATGGTAGTATAACCCTATACTCTTGTCTTGATAGCCCCCCGTTGTGGTCGATTGTCTCTTTGACAATGAAGTTGTGCTTGTGTCGGTCGTACCGTATAACCAGATGGGTGTTGGCTTTGACACTTTCTTCCTTAATATACTTCATGCAGCTTTCACTCTGTAGTTGTCCCGACTGCAATACATTATTCCATATTTCACCTCTTTTAGTAAACAACGAAGCCATCCTAAAATATGTTGATTTAACCAAAGAAATTACTGGGAGGTTTCGTATGCCTTTGAATACACAGTTCATGGATTAGATAAGATTTGTTGTCATGTGGACCCATCATTGTCCATTGTCGTATGACCTAGTCCATTTCTCCACCAGAATATTATCGATCCACATACCTTCGTCTGAATTTGACAATCTGATATCGTTGCAATAGTGTTTGAACGTATGTTGTGTTAATGCATACCCCGCGTTCATAACCGCTTTCCTAAGAGCCTTGTCTTAGATCTCCCTCGTGAAATTTTGTACGATATGTCTAATGCAATAGACATGCGTAGAAGGAGGGTCATGCCAACCGTTTGTAGGATTGTTGTATGAAATCTCATTAGATGCATGTCTATCAGAGATCCAACAAAGATCTAGTTGAGGAGCCACATGTGTTTGGAGATTCTTGAGAAAGAAACTCCAAGCACCACCAGTCTTTCTCTCGACTAGAGCAAATGCAATTGGGAAATTTTTGTTGTTTCCATCTTGTGCAACTACCATCAGTAGCGTGCCTTTGTATTTCCCATATAACCAAGTCCCAACAATTTGAATAATAGGTTTGTATGACGCAAGCCCTGTGATGCAAGGTTGAAAATCCCAAAACACTCGACTGAATATTCCATTTCTGGTGACATGAGTACCATTTGGGGCGTACGCCGACAGTGTTTCCATAATATAAACAGTACCTGGAGAATAAGTCTGAAGTGCATGCAGGTAGCGGGGAAGTTCTTTGTATGACTCCTCCCGGTTTCCATATACCTTTTCAATCGCCTTGGTCTTTGCTAACCACGTTTTTCGGTATGACAGAGTATAGTTATATACTGTAGTGATGTGAGTGATTATGGTTTTCACCTTCAATGATGGATTATTGCTGACTAGAGGTAGGATTTCTTGACATATGAGATCATAATTTAGTTTCTGATGATCCTATGATTGAGTAGAATTGACACACGTGTGGGTGGACATAGAACCTATGACCCAACAATCACCTCTTAATTTATATGATGCAGTGAGCTTGAATATAAAATTTGGGTGGACACACCTGAGCTTGTACCTTTCTGGATTTACATGATCTACCTTAAAATCGACCGAGTTCAGCATGTGAAACTTTTTTATGGCTCGGATACAATCTTCTTTATTACAAAATTTGTCTTTCTCTTTTAAGTTTTCATCTGACTGCATATACGGATTGAAAAATAAATCAGATGATGGTTCATCTCTTCCCATGTTAAAGTTTGTCATATGTGGAGGCAGTGTGTAGATCTCATCCGGAGGTATACCAGGTATCCCATCGCTTTCAGAATCATCGTTGAACATGTCGTCAAACTCTAACTCGTCATCTTCTTCTTCTTCGTCAACGACTTCTAGTTCTTCTTGTTCGGCCTTGAGAGGATCGACCACTTGTGACAGTTAAGGCTCTCGCAGCACAATGTACAACTCAATAGAGTTGTACCCAGAATACTCATGACTGGAAAACATATTTTGAAGGTCCACATCATCTTGAACCTCAACCTTATAAAATATTATTTGGTTGTCGTAAAAAAAACCAGGTTTTGATAAAAGATTTGTGTTACGGGACCTCGTCCAAGTTTGACCTCCAATCGTTTTTTGAAATACAAGAAATTCGCTTTCATGTTTAAACAAAATCGGATGTTCTCAGTGTCTCTAAACAAAAACCCAGAGGTGGGACAAATTTATGTCTCATCGTTGAAATGTGCACTGATCACATATTGTGGTGTAGGGGCCGAATGTTTTAAGGTTTTAAGGTTTGAGTGTTTGAAGGTTTAAGTGTTTGAGTGTTTGAAGGTTTAAGTGTTTGAGTGTTTGAGTTAATTGTTTGAATTTTTGAATGTTCGAGTGTTTGAATGATTGAGTGTAGAAGTGTTTTGATAAATGTAGGATTAAATAGGTTGTACTGAATTTGAATAAAACAACATTAACCAACCTTTAATTCGCCTCCCTACATGTCCAATCGTATTATATGCATGCAGAGATGCCTTCCCCAAAGTTGTCACCTAGCCTGCATTTACACTGCAACCCATGCCACCTCTAATTCACCAACTGGGATTCCGACACCTTTCAATTTTGTACTCATTCCCCAAGTCAAATGGCGTCTCCCTACATGTCAAATCGTATTACATGCATGCAGAGATGCCTTCCCCAAGGCTTCCACCTAACCCGCACCTACATTGCAACCCATGCCACCTTTAATTCACCAACTAGGATGGCGACACCTTTCAATTTTATACTCATTCGCCAAGTCACATGACGTCTCCCTACATGTCCAATCGTATTACATGCATGCAGAGATGCCTTCCCCAAGTTTGCCACCTAGCATGCATCTACATTACAGCCACCTCATGAGTGACACATATCATACATGCATGCACCCACCAACCACCTCATTTATTCACTCTGTGATAAAATTTTACCTATAAATACAGAGCCTCACATACTTGTTTTTCAACAACAATCATCTCACTCTCTGATACAAACTCTTTCATTATCTCATACAATTTCAACTATGGCTCTTCTTACAATGGGCAATTCTCACAGAGGCACAATGGATAACATTGCAGCGTTTGTAAGTTTTTATAAATTCTCAAAGATTCTTGTATACTTAAATTTTTTTATAATATTATTAAATGATTTATACATCTTATGGCCTCTTTCACTTTTTATATTTTGAGTTTAGGATAATAAAATATTCAGAATTAGGTCACACAACAACATTGCTCCCGACCCATTGATCGTGCTGTCATACCCTAAATTTGTTCGCCTTCAGTGCTACCATCAAGTTTATTTTCAAATTTTGATTTTTATAAAAAAAAATTGATTTACATTAATATTTGGGGGTTTTTAAAATATTCATTTTCTAGTTAATTTTAAAATATAATAATTTATTTCAAATTATTTATATATTTAAATAGAAAATAATATATCGTCTTCATAAGTTTTCAATTGACTTTTTATTCCAAATGAATAACATGGCATAGTTGGTAAGAGAGTAAGGCTTACAAGTGAAAGGTCTTGAGTTCAAGTCTCGTTACACTACTTTTTGGTATTTATATTCTTGTGTGTTTTTTTAATAAAAAGGATTAAAAAAAAGTCATTTTTCAATTATTTTATTATTATTTTCTTTTTCTATTTTAAGGGTATTTTAAAATTATTTTTTATTTTTTTTAAATCTTTGATTTTATACACTTAATAGTCAAGATGTTAAAAATAATTGAAATCTTTCAAAACCAATTTTTATTAATCACAAAATCAATCACAAATATTGAAAAAATTATAAAAGTTTCTAGGTTCATAATCTTGTCCTCCAAATTTCAATCAAGTCTCAATTTGTGTAAATCTTTACAAAAATATCATAAAAAAGGTATTTTTTATTTATTTAAATAATATTTTCGTTTTTCTATATTTTATATATTTTAAAATATTATTTTTTTATTAAAATCATTATTTTATGCAAAAAATAGCCAAAAAGTCTAGTTATAAGTAAAATCTTATTTAGTTTAAATATTTTTCAAATCTATCTTGTATCTGGTCACAAATAAGACCAGGTTCTTAGACTTGTTCACCAAGATAGAATTATAAATTTTTGGGCTTTTTTCAGTGTGGACTATTTCTTTTTTGGGGTGTCTTTAACCTAATTTCAAATATATAAATAGACCACTCTTTCACACTATTTTTCATCTACAATTCACTAGAGTTCTCCTAAAGTTGTTGCTCTTCACATTGAAGAACAACAACAAAGAATCCCTGAAGCCTCCATTAACAGTCACTTATTTTAGGGTTTTGAACAGAACACCTAAAAATTTTCTATCAACAATTTTTTAAAACCTTGTTATTGTCTCCAACATCTATCTAAGGAGGATCTCGCCTCAAAGGAAAAAAGAGGAGAATGATGAAGGAAAGAAAGAATTTATATCATTTGCTCACTGGGAGAATCCTCGTACCCGTAGGTTGGTCTCTCTTAAAAATCTCAATCGTAAAATTTCTTGAATTGTTTATATTTTATTTCTATTGAGTGTTTTATTGTTGGGATTCGTTGCTTGTTTAAAATCTCCATCTTTGCTGTCTTGATGTTTATTCTTTTTCAATTTAATTAATAAAATAAAAAATTTAATATCTATTATAATTTGTAACATGTATATATGATTTGGGTCACGTAGAAACATGTTCACTTTGCAAATAAAACAACAACTTTCATACATGTTCACTTTGCAAATAAAACAACAACTTTCATACATGTTCTTTCTTTCTGCTAAATTTTTTTAACTCTTAGCATTTATTATAATTATTATTATTATGTTAATTATTGCATTATAATTTTTTAATGGTTTTTGTTTCTCTTGTTTTTGTTTGTCACTTATTAATAAAAAATACAAAAATATGTTAGTTTTATTATTAGGTTAAGTTAAAAGTCGATAATAACAAAAATATTCCTTATACATAATTATTGAGATTTTTCAATCAATTTAATAATTCAAATCATTGATCTTATACATAAATTCAAATAATTTCATAATTAAATTAATATTTTACAAAGATATTAAAACCTTCAGCCTATTGGGCCCAGTTCAATATCTAAACTTGGGCCCTATTCCTTATACACCCCTTTTTACTTCGTGAACAAAAAAACACACCTCCTGCCTTTTGGGCTTGAATTCAATATCTGAATTCAGACCCTTGTTGTTAGCACCTCCTATTTTACCACCTCAACCTAATTAACACCCTGTTTGCGCTTTATTTTCTTTTTATTTTTATTTTATTATTTTTATATTATATATTTCCTATTTTTGTAATTTTAGTATTATATTAATTATTACTATTAATTATTATCGAATCAAATATCATTTTTTTGATTCATTTAAATATATTTTGCCTATTGCATTAAAATATCTTTTACCATGTATTTAAATATAAAAAATTATAATTAGTATATAAAAAAAATTTAACCAACGCCAAATTATTTTTCATAAATAAATTAATTTAACAATTAATTTTTAAAAAGGGTTACGAAACATATTTTGATTAACTTTGCATTTGGTCCAAAATCTCCGCTATTCACACACCCAGGCTAAGCACAAGGGAAATCAAAATGTTTGCGTAATCTATAAAAAACACCAACCCATATGAACTACGAATTGAGACTATGATTCCTCATAAGAGGATACGTAGGTATACAATCAAAAATCGTAGCGAGTTCCCCAATTAAAAATTAAAACTCTTGTTAATTAAAATTTAAAAACCTTTTTACCTCAAACCTAAACCTAGAGCTTAAGTATCCATGTGAACAAGGTAGATGAAAGGTGTCTAACACCTTCCTTTCGTCTAATTGAGTCTGAAACTTAGAATCTCTGTCTGCGAATTAGAATTTTCTGTTAGATTCACTTCCCTAGGATAAAAAGTAATAGTGGCGGCTCTGATTAAAAATCTCGTTGCTACAGCTGGCGACTCTGCTGGGGATTCTCCTTAACCATAGATTTAGGTATTTTTGGGTTTCTTGTTTTTATTTGCTTTATTTATTTATTGCATTTATCTATTTTATCACATTTATTTATTTACTGTCAAATTCTCTTATCATCATATATTTACTGCGTGGCGGGATCTTTCTACCTCAAAAATATTTCCAATATAACCCTTAGCAAGAAGGTTCGTCTATTAGCTTAGGGGGTACATCATCCCTACGAGTTTATATGACGACTTCGCCTAGAGTCAGTGGACTTCCAAAAAAGGAATACTTATCAAGAGATATCCTTTTGACGAGTAGGACTTTGGAAGGTCAAATATCCGCAGGCGCGCCTAGAAGACTTATTTCCTTTTTTTGCCTGATTTCACGCAAATAAAGTTTTGGCTGAGGATTGTTATATTTTTCAATATCTGAATTACGTTAATTTCAATAAAGGAATTTGGTTACCACATCTCGTTCGCGTATCTATTTTAAAGCTAGTCGCTAAGTAAAATAATAAAGGACAAGCATGTACCCAAGTGAATAAGACATTTAACACAAGAAACCATTTCATTTTCATACACATTCGTTCACACGTATGCATTCACGAACACCTGTATATCATATCAAAACTCATTTTTTCAAAAAAATCTCTCCAGTTGAACCATTGGTAGAAGGAGATCTCCACCTCCTTGGCCTCCATATCAAACAAGGGCCTATCAACAAAAAGAAATGGATAAAATCGAGGAAACTCAAGCTGCGTTCAAAGAGGATCTCGACCAAGTAAAGGGCGACGTAAGTTAAATGAAAGGAGATTTGAGTCAAGTTCTTCTGGCTTTAAAGAACATTATTGACAGGAAAGACCAAATTCCCAGGGTAGCTTACGAGGAAGTAGCCCAGACTATTGGTGCATCAAGCGGTCACCAACTAAGGAAAGAGTCAGAGGCAGGACTCCAGAAGTCCGTCATGGCCCAACAAGAAGCTGAAACTGAAGGATTTGTCCACCTTCACCAAAAGCAGGGGCATCTCATACCCTACAGATTCCAACCAATAATGCAAACAACTACTGGGACATGCAATACGGAGACCATGACCCAGAGGATGCCAACCAAGTGCCCCCAAAGACGACTGGTACTCATGCTATTGATGAACCACGGGTGATGAATCAATACAAAGCTCTGGAGGAAAGATTAAAAGTTGTGGAGGTTTTTGACGCTTTCGAAGTAGACGCTCTCAAAATGGGCCTAGTTCCTGATGTGGTGATTCCACCAAAGTTCAAAGTACCTGACTTGAAAAATTCAAGGGGCTCACTTATCCAAGAAATCATCTTCGTATGTATTGCAGGAAGATGCATGCCCATGCCTACAATCAGAAGCTGGTGATTCACTATTTTCAAGATAGCCTGAGTGGGGCATCTTCAGACTGGTATATGCAATTGGAGCGAATGCATATTCGAACCTGGGCAGATCTTGCTAATGCTTTTATAAAGCAGTACAAATATAACCTGGACATGGCGCCTACCCGCATGCAACTTCAGAATATATCCCAGAAGAAAGAAGAGTCCTTCAGAGAGTATGCTCAAAGATGGAGGGAGATGGCATCCCATGTGCAACAACCACTATTAGAGAAGGAATTAGTAGACACGTTCATGGGGACTTTGCAAGGGTTGTATTATGAGAATATGGTTGGAAGTATCTCTTCGGGATTCTCAGACCTAGTGACTATCAGAGAAAGAATTGAGATTGGAATAAAAAGTGGGAAGATATCTAGGAGACGATCAAATGCTCCCTACAATTCAAGAAGGCCTGCTTCCAATGTCACCAAAGGAAAAGAGGGAGAAATTAATGTTGTAGCGTCACAACCCAGGGTACAACAACCATTGGTGATCCCACAAGGGAAGCAGCAAGGCAGAAGGCCGCAAATAAATTTTGATCCACTCCCAATGCCACCCAGTCAGTTATTACAACAGCTAGTTAAGGAATCCTTAGTGTAACTCAAGCCTCTAGCTCCCCCAGCCGGGCCACTCCCACAAAGATACAATGCCAACACCAGATGTGGATATCATGCTAATTCTCCTGGACATACCATAGAGCAATGTTGGCCATTCAAGCATAAGGTCTAAGACTTGTTATAATCTCCAGACATTACTTTTGATAAACCTAACATCAAATCAAATCCTATACCTCCTCACGATGGGCCGACAATAAATTCAATTGAAGTAGTCACTGACTCTGGGGCAATCAGACGAGCAAAAACCCCGATAAACCTGCTGAAAGAATATCTGTTGGGATATGGGTTCCTGTTAGAACATAATGAAGCCTTCGAAAGTACGCTGCAAGAACTAGTGGACCAGGGGATATTCCAGTTCGGACAATACCCTGAAGAAAAATATAAATCTACTCTGAAGGGCGAAGCACATTTTCCTCCAATCCACGAGACCTTTGTCAATAATGGAGTAGCGCATGGCGGACATGTGGCAAAGATATCCAACAAGGCCAACACCAAAGGGGCAACTGAATTCATCCAAGAATGCGCCCCAGGAGAAAAAAACTCAAAAGATGGATGACCATGGAGATTCCTGAGATATTTTTCTTTCCTAATTAATTTTTCTTGTTTTCGAAAGAACCTATGCCAAGCCCGAGGCATAGGGGTTGCATGTAAGGGTTTCCCTGTTTTGTTTCAGACAATATTTACGATTAATAAAAGTTATGTTTTGTTCTCAATCAAGATCCTTGTCTTTCTCTTACATTTATATCGTAAATTTAAAAATGGAAATACTTTCTCTGAATATGCATTTTCAAATTCCATATACTAAAATTTGTGCCAAAACATGATAAAGGTACAAATTCATGCCCAAAAACCACCGATAATGCTACTGTTGTGATCTGATATAATTTTGATGCTCCTATCAGTCAAGCCAAAGAGGAATATGATGAAGATCCCGAACTATCTGAAAAAATGGAGAGGGAAATAAAAAGAAAAGCTAACAATATGCAACCATATTAAGAGGCTATTGAGACCACTGATCTGAGCACAGGGGAAGACCTGGAAGAAACCAAGCTAAGGGGGCAACATAAAGAGAGGAGCCACAAATAAGCTGATCAAGTTAGTGCGCATATCTATGGAAACAGGCCAAGGTCAAATACAAACGGTGCTGTAAAAATAAGCAACTATGAAATACCAAGATCTGACGAAGAACCCGAACCAGGGGCACGTCGGATACTCGCGTTCAATAGGGCTTCAAATGCACTGGGGCACGATATAGGGGCAGTACCGACTTCTCCAAAGAATGCTCACAAGCCATAGACCAAGTCAATGGTGAACGGGATACTAAGCATCCAAAACTGATTCCATATCGGGATCATGTTTCGAAAACTGACTGCAGAATTCGCAAAGATCACTTTCGGTCACATCTCACGAAAAGGAAATCAAATGACAGACGCCCTGACAACTATATCTTCAATTTTCAAAATTACTTGGTCAAAACACGAATCGTGTATCATAACTAGACATAATTAAGAGCCCTCACTTTGTCTTGCTATCAAAGAAAGACCGGATGACAAGCCTTGGTTTCACGACACCAAGAAAGGCCTCGAAAAACAAGAACATCCAGAAAATGCCTCCAACATCGACAAGCAAACTCTACAAAAATTATCCTCGAAATTATTTTTGAGTAACAGTATACTGCACGAGATGGACCACGACATGGTCTAGTGCTCCAGAAGATTCTACTACCTCGCCTCGACTCACGTGGTAAACGGACCCCCAATTACGAATGTCCATACGTAGTCAAAACAACATTCTTCGGTGGTGGTCTTATCCCCACGACAATGGATGGGAAAAAAATACCACATCCATAAAATTTATACAAAGTCAAAAAATACTATATATAAGAAGCTCGCTAAGCTCGAACCTCAAACAGGCGACTTAGGAAAAAAGGAGCGTCCCGGTGGATCGAAAACCCTAAAGGGAGATCCAGGCAAAAATTAGGGGCATATAAACAAAAAATTATATCCCGGTGGATTGAAAACCCTAAAGGGAAATCCAGGAAAAAATTAGGGATCATACAAAGAAATAAATAACAAAAAGACTGCGATTTAAGAGCTACAACTACGAACCACAAAGGGAGAGATAAATCTGAATCATTCAACTCATAAGCAAAAGAGATAAGGTCATTAAAAGGATATCGGGGAACAATAGTAGAAAATATCATTTTTCATTTCCATTTACAGTTGTAAAACTTTCTGTAATTACCTCTTTCTAGGAACTGCATCTTGTATTCTCGCCTATTCAAAGGCATATCAATAAAACATTTGCTTTCTATGCATCTTTCAGATAGCGTTTTTTCTTTTTCTCAGACTTTTTTACAAAATACTACGATCATTACTTGTGAATATTGTCTTGAAATCATTTCAGGGAATTAACAAAATAAAAGCATTTGACAAAACATCGAAAAACGTCTTGGTCAGAAAAATATTGAAAGAAAATCCACGCCTATGTCCATGCACATGTCTACTCCTGTGTTTACAATACAAATTCTATACACATGTCCATGTCTACGTCTGCGCTTACAACACAAAAATCTATGCATATCTACTCCTACGTCTACGCATTCATACACAAAGTCTATGTCCATGTCAGCACCTATGTTTGAACTTGCAACACGGGGTCTACGTTTGCACGCATCCATGCGCATGTGTACTACTACCAATCCTATACATATGTCTACGCCTGCGCTTACAACATATGAATCTACATACGTCTATGCTTATGCCTGCACCTATAACATACAAATCTACACATAGGCCATTACCTACGTCTACATCTGCGCCCGCGATACAAAATCAATGTTCAAATTTTGCTAACATTGTCCACTGTGTTCAAGATCAACAACACTACAACGACACAACATAACACCCCAGGAATTGGTAACTCTAAGCCAATGGTTTAAAGGAGAGAATTCCAGAAATAGTCATCATAGCAAGGCATACGCGCATTTTACACACAATTCATACATATAATTCACATAGTTAACATACACTATACAGTTTTGCATACAATATGAATACACTCAGGGTTCCACACGTCAAACATCATACATTTCACATACATATAACATTTAATACGCATGCATATGCATGTATCACATAACAAACAAACAAATAATTTCGCTCTCGATTCAACTATCTAAGGATCGACCAACACAATACTTCTCCTACGATTCAACCCGTCACCTCAGTCTTCATGCCATGACACATTCATCCCATCACCTAAGTCTTCCTGCAGTGATGAGTTCCTTACAAACCCAATACATTGCCTCTAAGCCGCAATGCATCCGCCAAACTCATTACATTGCCTCTAAGCCGCAATGTATTTGCATAATTCAGAACATTGCCTCTAAGCCGCAATGTATTTGCAAATTCAGAACATTGCCTCTAATCCGCAATGTATTTTCAAACTCAACACATTACCTCTAAGTCGCAATGTATCCTCAAACTCAACACATTGCCTCTAAGACACAATGTATCCTCAAAAATTAACACGTTGCCTCTAAGCCGCAATGTATTACCCAAACTCAACACATTTCCTCAAAGCCGCAACGTATTATCCAAGCCAACACATTTCCTCTAAGCCGCAATGCATTCACAAAACTCATTATGTTACCTCTAAGCCGCAATGTATCTTTAAACTCAACACATTGCCTCTAATCCGCAATGTATTACCCAAACTCAACACATTGCCTCTAAGCCTCAATGTATTATCCAAGCCAACACATTGCCTATAAGCCGCAATGAATTCTCAAAACTCGGTGCATTGCCTCTAAGCTGCAATGTGTTCTCAAAACTCAGTGCATTGCTTCTAAGCCGCAATGTATTCTCCAAACTCGATACATTTCCTCTAAGCTGCAATGTATTCTCACAACCCATTACATTGCCTCTAAGCCGCGGTGTATTCACAAAACCTAGACCATCGCCTCAAACTTCATGCAGCGATGTTCGAAACCAAATTTAGATTATCACATCAGACTTCCCGTAGTGATTTGTGAACCTAACCCATTGCCTCAGACTTCATGCAACAATGTGTTTCTTATCCTGCAACACAGACAATTGCCTCAGACTTCATGCAGCGATGTTCGAAACAAAAAATTTAGCTTATCACATCAGACTTCACACGGTGATTTGCGAACCTAACTCGTTGCCTCAGACTTCATGCAGCAATGTGTTTCTTATTCTGTGACAAAGATCATTGTCTCTGACTTCATGCAGCAATGTTCGAAACAATAAATTTAGATTATCACATCAGATTTCACGCAGTGATTTGCGAACCTAACCCATTACCTCAGACTTCATGCAGCAATGTGTTTCTTATTTTGTGACACAGATCATTGCCTCAGACTTCATGCGGCAATGTTCGAAACAACAAATTTAGCTTATCACATCAGACTTCACGCAGTGATTTGCGAACCTAACCTGTTGCCTCAGACTTCATGCAGCAATGTGTTTCTTATTCTTTGACACAGATCATTGCCTCAGACTTCATGCAACAATGTTCAAAACAACAAATTTAGCTTATCACATCAGACTTCACGCAGTGATTTGTGAACCTAACCCGTTGCCTCAGGCTTCATGCAGCGATGTTCGAAATCAAATTTAGCTTGTCACATCAGACTTCACGTAGTGATTTGCAAACCTAATCCATTGCCTCAGACTTCATGAAGCAATGTGTTCCAAACTCCAGACCGTCGTCTCAGACTTCATGCAGCGATGTTTGAAACCAAATTTAGCTTATCACATCAGACTTCACGCAGTGATTTGCGAACCTGACCCATTGCCTTAGTCTTCATGCAGCAATGTGTTTCTTTATTCCACAAAATCTAGCATATCGCATCAGATTTCATGCAGCAATTTGCGAACCAAACTCATTGCCTCATACTTCATACAGCAATGTACATCTCTTTACACCGTAACACAAACCATCACATCAAACTTCATCCGGCGATGTCCGAAGACCAAATCTAGCTTCACGCAGCAATTTGCAAAACTCTAATCCATTGCATCAGACTTCATGCAGCAATACGTTTCGTTATTCCATAAACACTGATCATCTCCTCAGACTTCATGTTGCGATGCTCAAAAGAAAACAAAAACTTTAACCCATTGCATCGGACTTCATGCAGCAATGTATTTATTTATCCCATAACACAGCCCATCGCCTCAGACTTCACGCAGTGATGCTCGAAAGAAAATAAAACTCTAGCCCATCGCCTCAGACGTCATGCAACGATTCGCAAACATAATCCACGGCCTCAGTCTTCAAGCAGCTATGTGTCATCACTTATTGTTGTATTCATCCTCCAAATGGGTGAATAATAAAAACCAAACCAAGACATACAAAAATGCGCTCTTACGCTCAAAACCATTTGTCTCGTAATCAAAAGCGATACATCATTGGCTTTTCCTACTTCCATGAGACTCGTAAGGGTATGCTACATCAGTATAACCTTATGTTTGTTGGACAAATTGTGGGGTATTCTATATATTGAATAAACTCCCAATCAGAATGCGTAAGACTCGCGTTATCTCACCCTATTCGATTGGAAGATAATTGAATAGGGTCAGTTGTCATATCCCAAATTTGCCCGCCCTCAGTGCTACCATCAAGTTTATTTTCAAACTTTGATTTTTATAAAATTCTTTTGATTTACATTAATATTTTTGGGTTTTTAAAATATTCATTTTCTAGCTAATTTAAAAATATAATAATTTATTTCAAATTATTTATATTTTTAAATAGAAAATAATTGATCGTCTTCATATGTTTTCAATTAACTTTTTATTCCAAATGAATAACGTAGCACAATTGGTAAGAGAGTAAGGCTTACAAGTGGAAGGCCCTGAGTTTAAGTCCCGTTACACTACTTTTTGGTATTTATATTCTTTTGTGTGTTTTTTTAATAAAAAGGATAAAAAAAAGTTATTTTTCAATTGTTTTATTATTATTTTCGTTTTCTATTTTAAGGGTATTTTAAAAAAAAAAAAAAAAATTTTAAATCTTTGATTTTATACACTTAATAGTCAAGATGATAAAAATAATTGAAATCTTTCAAAACTAATTTTTATTAATCACAAAATCAATCACAATATTGAGAAAATTATAAAAGTGTATAGGTTCATAATCTTGTCTTCCAAATTTCAATCAAGTCTCAATTTGTATAAATCTTTCCAAAAATATCATAAAAGGAGTTTTTTATTTATTTAAATAATATTTTCGTTTTTATATATTTTTAAAATATTATTTTTTATTAAAATCATTATTTTATGTAAAAAAATAGCCAAAAAGTCTAGTTATAAGTAAAATCTTATTTAGTTTAAATATTTTTCAAATCTATCTTGTATCTGGTCATAAATAAAACCAAGTTCTTAGACTGGTTGACCAAGATAGAATTATAAACTTTTGGGTTTTTTTTGGTGTGGACTATTTACTTTTTTGGGTGTCTTTAACCTAATTTCAAATCTATAAATAGACCACTCTTTCACACTATTTTTCATCCATAATTTCATAATCATCCACAATTCACTAGAGTTCTCCTAAAATTATTGCTCTTCACATCGAAGAACAACAACAAAGAAACCATGAAGCCTCTATTAACACTCACTTATTTTAGGGTTTTGAACAGAACACCTAAAATTTTTCTATCAACAATTTTTTAAAACCTTGTTGTTGTCTCCAACATCTATCTAAGGAGGATCTCTCCTCAAAGAAAAAAAGAATAGAACGACGAAGGAAAGAAATAATTTATATCATTTGCTCACCGGGGGAATCCTCGCTCCCGTAGGTTGGTCTCTCTTAAAAATCTCCATTGTAAAGTTTCTTTAATTGTTTATATTTTATTTCTATTGAGTGTTTTATTGTTGGGATTCATTGTTTGTTTAAAATCTTCATGTTTGTTGTCTTGATGTTTATTCTCTTTCAATTTAATTAATAAAACAAAAATTTTAATATCTATTATAATTTGTAACATATATATATATATATATATATATATATATATATATATATATATATATATATATATATATATATATATATATATATATATATATATATATATATATATATATATATATATATATATATATATATATATATATATATATATGATTTGGGTCACGTAGAAATATGTTCACTTTGCAAATAAAACAACAACTTTCATACATGTTCACTTTGCAAATAAAACAATAACTTTCATACATGTTCTTTCTTTCTGCTAAATTTTTTTAACTCTTAGTTTTTATTATAATTATTATTATTAGGTTAATTATTGCATTACAATTTTTAATGGTTTTTTGTTTCTCTTGTTTTTGTTTGTCACTTTTTAATAAAAAAATACAAAAATATGTTAGTTTTATTATTAGGTTAAGTGAAAAATCGATAATAACACAAATATTTTTTATACATAATTATTGGGATTTTTCAATCAATTTAATAATTCAAATCATTGATCTTATACATAAATCCAAATAATTTCATAATTAAATTAATATTTAAAAAAGATATTAAAACCTTCAGCCTATTGGGCCCAGTTCAATATCTGAACTTGGGTCTTATTCCTTATACACCCCTTTTTATTGCGTGAATAAAAAAGCACACCTCATTCCTTTTGGACTTGAATTCAATATCTAAATTCAGGCCCTTGTTGTTAGCACCTCCTATTTTATCACCTCAACCTAATTAACACCCCCTTTGCGTTTTATTTTCTTTTTATTTTATAACTTTTATATTATATATTTCCTATTTTTATAGTTTTAGTATTATATTAATTATTACTATTAATTATTATCGAATCAAATGTCATTTTTTTAATTCATTCAAATATATTTTGCCTATTGCATTAAAATATCTTTTACCATGCACTTAAATAAGAATTTTTATAATTAGTATATAAAAATATTTAACCAACGCCAAATTATTTTTTATAAATAAATTAATTTAACAATTAATTTTCAAAAAGAGTTACGAAGCGTATTTTGATTAACTGCGCATTTGGTCCAAAATATCCGCTATTCACACATCCGGGCTAAGTATGAGGGAAATCAAAATGTCTGCATAATCTATAAAAAACACCAACCCATACAAACTACGAATTAGGACTCTGATTCCTCATAAGATGATACATAGGCATACAATCAAAAATCATAGCGAGTTCCCCTATTAAAAATTAAAACTCTTGTTAATTAAAACTAAAAACCATGTTTACCCCAAACCAAAACCTAGAGCTTAAGTATCCTTGTGAACAAGGTAGATGAAATGTACCTAACACCTTTCTTTCGTCTAATTGAGTCTGAAACCTAGAATCTCTGTCTGCGAATTAGGGTTTTCTGTTAGATTCCCTTCCCTAGGATAAAAACTAATAGTGTCGGCTCTGATTAAAAATCCTGTTGCTACACGTGTCCTATCTCGAATATGCGGGTTTCAGAAATGTTATAAAGATCTCCAACTGCACGATTGATTCAAAGTTCATACTTGCAATATTGGAAAGGTGGAGACCCGAGACACACATATTTCATCTACCAATAGGTGAATGTACCGTCACACTAGAGGATGTGTCCATGTTATTGGGTCTCCCTGTCGATGGTAAGGCGGTTATTGGGTCGGTTCAACAACCCAACTCTATGTGCGAGGAATTGTTGGGCAAAGATATGGTTGAAGGTGGTGGTGCTAGAGGCCAGGGTATTTTACTTACTGAACTAAAACAATATTATGCGACTCTAGAGTTGAACAAAAATTCCTCCGAGCTAGCTAGAGTAAATAAAGCTAGAAATTATATAATGATACTTTTTGGAACCTTTTTATTTCCCGAAAGTACGGAGAATAGTGTAAATTTCATGTATTTAAATTTACTTAGAAACTTTGAAAAAACTAGAAAATATAGTTGGGGTTCTGCTGTTTTAGCCCATCTATATAGTTCCTTGTGTAAAAATGAAACCAAGGAAAATGTACTTTTTATGGATGCACTTTATTACTTCAAGCCTAAGGTTGGTGGAGAATGGAGTCCCTAAACCCCGTCAACAACAACACAATTGTTTTCCCATACGCAACAAAGTAAGTCAAGAACTTATATTATTTATTATTCATATGTTCACCAAATATATGATAAATTAACTATTTTACAATTCCTTTAGGTACTGCGTGACGGGTATGGATTACGGCAAGAATCTCAGATTCAATGTCACTCTATAATGCAATTTATTGGATCATCTTGGCCTGGATGATGTACGTCATACCTTTGAAATTTTCTACTTTTAAATTGTTTATTTAATATGTTTTCATTAAGCTTATTCAATTTTATTCACAGTTTATCTGGAGACCATATTTGAGTTTAGACCCTGAACCAAACTCTGAGGATGCATCAATTTGGACCGTAAAGACTGCAATTATACAGTTCAACATTGTGGAGATGCACCACAGCGACCGTGTCAACATGCATTTGGAATGCATCAAGAGATACCCTGTGATCCAACTTATTTGTCCCCGTGGCATCTCAAAAGGGTCGACACCCAATGGGGTCTTACCAATTAGAAATATTTTGCTCCAGAGTGGTGTAAGATGTGGCATAGGCATCACCAACATGTCTTGCAATTCCTTGTTTCTTCAACCAGAGTAATATGCGACACACATATCAATATTTAGCTTGGTACGGATCTGTTAGTAACCCAGAAATGAACATGTCTCATCCAAGGTATTTGGTTAACCCACGAAATCAATAGGCACAATCCTAATTTCCCCAACAATAAACCCAACACACATCAACCTCCCACCAACCTCCTCGACGATACAGATCCACAACCACCCAACCATAATCACCACCACAATACGAATACACCCACATGCCACACACCTAACCACAATCACCATCTCAATACCAATACCCCCATATACCCAACATCCAACCATAATCTCAATCACAATACCAATACACCCACATGTCCCACAAACAATTCCAGTCTTCTCCATATCCCAATATGGGACCCTTAACATCTAACCTTAGCCCTGATCTGGGATTTCCCAAAAAATATGACCCAACCGACCCAACTTACCATCAACCACCACATCACCAAAGCACCCAACATTCGCAATACCAAACACCCCATTATTCATTTCCTTTCTACCCCCCTTACTCAGAAGACCAGTGCTATAGACCAACCATGGAACCCCATCCACCACCAAGACGACCAAACTTTGAGGGTGTGGGTAACCGAATGTACCAATGCGGGTCTTCTAGATATGGAGATCTGACCGATTTCATGGATCCGGAATGAATTGACTTTGATGGGCCATCGATCCTGCCACAACAGGAAACGCGACGAAACCCACCAGGAGACAAGTGAGGACGCGAATGTGGAACTGCGAGTCGTTACCGAGTTCCGGGGGATCACTAATTATTTTGTATTTTTTATTATGTAATAATTTTGTGTAAATAAAAATTCAAATTTTCGTGAAGCTATATCGTTTACCTAATGTCCCGCATTTAAATAAAAAATGAAAAAAATGGACCTCATTTGCACTAAGGCGCCATCTCACATGGCTTAGGGCACACTTTTAATACCTAGGCGCCAAGTGACATGGCACCTCCCCTTTAATTTAAGATGTAGGCGTCAAGTGAGATGGCTCCTCCTTTGTGGGATTTTCTGAAACATGGTTATTTGCGTAATTTTCTCTGAAACATGATTATTTGCGATTTTTTTTCAAAACCTAGTTATTGCAAAAAAAAATCACTTATCCTATTCTATCAATTATTTAAATATTTTATCTATGGTGTTTTGTAATAATTTATTTTGAGCATCAATATATCATTTCGTTATCTGCTTTTATGATTTTCTCTTCTTTTTATTGTTTATTTGAATATAATTATTTTTGTTATGTGAGCAAAAAGAAGAGGATAAAGAAAATTCATATTATTTCTATTTTTGCATCTTTATTACTTGAAACTCATGAGAAAAATTGCAGCTCATGTAAGCATACTTTTAACACTAATCTTTGAGAGAAATGTGTATTTGATTTAAATTTATTTATTTAATTATTGGAGATCTTCAATAAACAAAAATGACACTGTGAGAAGAATCTAATAATACATGAAATGTCTCATTTATCAATATTTTATTGAGAATAAGGTATTTGTGATTCACTTGATATCATGAGAATGATAAAAATGATTTTTTTAATTAAAATATGTATCTAATTGATTTTAAAATGTTTACAAAATTATCATTTAAAAAAATAAAATAAATATGTTAATAAAAATACATCTTATGATTTTGTATGATCTTACTCATGTCACCTCTGAAATTTATCCACACATCTCTATTAAAATATCTAAGCTTGAGTTTAAAAAAAATTATTTTATTGGAATTTTAATTGAGATTACATTTTTTTATTTCTCACATTTCTATGTAGAAACACTTGATCAAATTGATATTATGATCGCATACATTCAATTAAGGTGCACAATTAATATTAAACTGCATGATTAGAAAATTATATTACATGTTATAAAAACTACTAAAAAATATAATTTTATTTCTAATATTCTCGTAAGAAGCACATGTCAGCGATCTATTCGACATAATTCCTAATATTCTAATGGAAAAATACCTTTTTGGGTCCTGTAACTATAACCTTGGGTTCAGATTGGTCCTATAATTTTTTTCATGTCACATTGTTCCTTTAACTTTTGAAACATTGTAACGTTTGTCCTTCTGTTAGCGGATGTTAGTCAAGTTCAGAAAATAGCTTTTAGGTGACATGTAACGTGATGACGTGGAATATTATTTCTATTTTTTTATTTATTTTTATTTTTATTTTTAACCCATGATTCTTTCCTTTTGAATATTTTCAACCCATAATCAAATTCACCATTCTCCTCACAACCCATCATCAAAATTTGAATCTTTTCATCATCTTGTTAAACCCCTTTTATTGTTGAATCCATCATGACCATCACTTGTTGTGGTTGGAAAAAAACTTTATCAATAATATGAAATTATTGTACCAAGAAGAAATTATTCTTTGCTTTTATGCCGAATGCAAATGTTAAAACTGAGTTATGTATCTTCAAATTCAAACCATTGATGTTGTACTGTTGTAAAGGAAGCACCTTTTTATGGAAAGTAGTGAAAATATTTTTGGGTTTTATAGAGCAGTTGGATTGGGGATGACCCATTTTTCCGGTAACATGTTTAAATTAGTTCTAGAAAAAAATCTTTATGGGTTTTAGAGAGCAGTTGGTTTCGAGATGACCCATTCCAGCGTTTTCAAATTAGTTTTAGAAAAAAAATTCTTCTCTCTCTCATTTTTGCAGTAACTTGTTCATCCCTCTCTATCTTTCTTTTCATTTCATTTGCGAAACACAGAAGAAACAAAAACAATATCTTTTCCTTTCTTAAATGGTAAAACAAATCCTTTAAATCTCTTCATTGAAAAGCAAACCGAACTTATTTCTCTTTTAAAAACACTAACAAAAACATATCACACAAAACCAAACACGTCTTTAATTCTTGACACAACACAGAAAAATGAAACAAAATTGTAAACACTAAGAGCAATCTCACGAATATTTGGATTTGCACGAGAAATCATGTGACTGTAGTTTCACGTATGGTGGTCGGAAAGGGCGACAATAGTGATGGTGCAAAGGTGATGGATTTTGTAAAGGTTGTGCCGCTATTTTTGGTGGTGGAGGGAGCAACTCGTTGTCACATATGGTGTTGTTGTTGTTTCAAATGTTGTTGGTGTTTATATATTACAGTGGAAAATAAAGAAACAAATTGGTACTAAGAAAGATGGTGTATATTTCCAACTCAGCTACCACATAGCTTAAATAAATTGACGTTTGAGCAAAACAGACGGAAGGGACTCATATGCATCTATTAAAAAGTTAAAGAACCAATATGACACGAAAAAAATTAAGGGATCAATCTAAACCCAAGGGTATAGTTAAGGGACGAAAAAGATATTTTACCTATTCTAATTGACATCCACATTTAAGTACCTATTGAGGAAGGCACTTTTCACATCCATCTGATAAAGTGTAAACATAAGGCTACAAGACAAACCTAAAAATATTCTAATGGATTCAAGATGAGTAATAGGAGTAGAATCTTTATCAAAATCAACCCCTTTGATTTGAGCAATGTATTTTTCTATAAGTTGTGCTTTCTTTCTAGTAATAATCTCATTACTTTTCTTGTTCATAAGTGTTAGACAATGACAACTTATCTAGAGGGGGTGAATAGATCTCCAAAGAAAATTTTTACTTAAAAAACAGTTTTAAAAAATTAAGCAAAAGTTGTGGCTAGTGGAAGTCGTACCTTTGATCACAAGTCGTCCAAACCAAACTGGTTATTGGAGGCTCGAATATGCGTAATATTAAAACCTTTTCCTCCATATCTTTTACTGCATGAGCCTTCTTTCTTTTTTATGCAAATTTTATTTTCTTATTAACAACTTCAACATGGGCTATAACAATATCAACCTCAACATCTTCATGTACATAATCATTATCACTCACATAACTATTCTCATGGGTTACTTCATTAAAATGTGGAATATTATGGAGAACAATTTTTGGGACATCTTTCCTAGCATACATCTTATCACTAAAATTCAACAAACTAAGATGAACACCAATTTCATCTTTACCAAACATAATATCATGTTCTTGAATAGTGAAAAATTCATAAATACGAGAAGGAGCCCCAATAGGAAGAGTTATTCCATAATAATTAATCTTCTTTAGCTTATTCTTATGAACCACCATTGGTTGTTCAATATTGGGGGGACCTCCCGCCTAACCATCAACCTTCCCTTCAATAATAACTCCTTGCATGATTTTTATAAAGTCCATAAGTGGTAATTCATAAACACAAGTATTATGTTGAAGCATCTTGTATGACATCTTGGTTTGCTTCCAAACTTGACAAATTTCATAAGTTTTACCTTCTTCAATTTTAAGATTCGACATGCAAAAGACAACTTTCTCTGCAACGAACTTCCTCATACTCCCATGTTTTTTTGTAAAATAGCTTTGTTTCTATATCTAAAATGTAATATGTGATGTCTGGAACTTGTTCTTCAACATTATACGTTACAGTGTTGGCAACATTCTTCATCCTCTAAACACATTTATTTCTACTATAACAATCTTCACAAGAAAATACCTTGAGGGAGGTACAAGTAATAAGAACAAGAATATTGGGCTTGCCACGCTAAAATTATTGATAATCCCTTTCAGACTTCTCATTCCACTGAGGATATATATGTTTAT
Source organism: Vicia faba (assembly GCA_948472305.1). Taxonomy (NCBI): domain Eukaryota; kingdom Viridiplantae; phylum Streptophyta; class Magnoliopsida; order Fabales; family Fabaceae; genus Vicia; species Vicia faba. The sequence continues at coordinate 535,606,156 of OX451735.1, read as the reverse complement.
GATGTGGTTGTCTACCATATAATTTATAACAGTACAGTGGAATGGATCAGAAAAATCAATGTAATGGTAAACATGTTTGAAAGGTTGTTGAGACAAGTTACTTGATATTCTGCGTTATGTCTTATGAATAGGAGTAATACACATTTTCTTTGAATTTGTTGGTTCACCAGTATGTATAACCTCTTTCACGTCTTTGAAAGTCACAATATTATTTTCTTGATCAAATCCACCTTCTTCATATATCTTATCCTTAGTGACATGGTAACTTTGAAAATCTGTAACATTCATCTTGAATATGTCAAAAATCTTCGCATTTAAGACACTGGATGCAATTGAGACTTTCACCACCTATTCCTTTATGTTGAAAGTTGCACCTATTGAAATAATGTTGTTGATTGTCTTAAACATTGGTAGAGACATTATTTCCATATATGATATCTAGTTTTCTCATGACTTTACCAAAGATCTTAGTAAGGTTGAGATTTTCTTCAAGTATGATAATCTACTTGGTCATCACAATCTTCATAATTGTCTTCAACACCATTCTTTGGAGGATTCTTACACCATAAGAATCGTTGGTCGTTGAACTGCTCCTCCTTCTTTGAAACTCTCCATCTTGAACAGAATTAGAACCCTTGAACTTATCCAAATAGAACAGGGTGTTTGTTCTGATTCCAATAGAAAATATATTCTAAGGGGACATATGTTGGACCACATATCTAAGCCAATGTGTTAAACATCTTAAACCAGAATTTGATCGATAATAGAAAACAATATGATCAATCATAAAGCAATAAAGAACATAAGAGAATTGGTAACAAATTTCGATGAAACCTCACCTACATCTAAGGGGCTTCCAACCCAAGAAAGGAAATCCATATTCAATAGAATTAGTACAAAGTGTCTTAGATGAATAACCCTTATTCAATGCCCATCTTCTTAATTCTACAATTATTATTTTATTTAGGACTCCTTTAAATATGATAACCCCAATCACTTTCTCTCAATCACAATCCCTAGTGATAAATACAATAATCAATTTCAAGAATGTTGAATTACAACTCAACTAAAAAACCAAACTCTGTGCCTTTAGCTATGAATTTAGGTGCTAGAGTGACGCACAAGCAAAGACTCAAAATAGAAACTCTAATACAATGATCTTTAATTCTTGCATACACCTTCAAAATTTAGATTTGAGTATTTATGAACAGAAAGATAATCTGATATTTTCTCCAATGGGCATAAGATTTGATCACGTCCAAATTCGTAGAAGATTTTGTTTTGAATTGTTATTCCAAAAGCCTCCAAAAATATTAAATTTGTTTTGATTCAAATGTAAATATCCAATTAAATAGATTTCATATCATTCAATATTATCAAACCAGTATAAATAACACATTTCTAAAAGATAACAACAAATCTAATTGCACACATCGAGAAAATATACTCAGAACAACAACAACACGGGCCTGCTAACAAGGGAAAGATATTGCACACATACTGGAACATTGTGTCCCACATGTATCCTTTCCTTACCAAAACATCTCGTACACTCCATGTTGTTTTTCATAATGTATGTATCTTTTTCTTACCAAAACATCTTGTACACTCCATGGTGTTTTGTATAATGCAACCAATCAAAAGGAATAACAATTTTTGATTTGGGATTCCTCATTATTTAAAAATTACAAACTTCAATAGAATCTCTAGTTTTTTTTTGCAAGGGCAAAAATGGGGAAGATTTTCATAACCCAATTCAGTGAAAAATGAAAAGCCCTTCCTTTCAACAACAATTTTGTATCAGATTTCACAAGAACCATCTACTTAAATCCTAACAAAAGGACTAAACTTTCTATCTATCATAGGTTTTGTGGAGGCAAGTAGTATAGCAAGAAGATAAGGGTTCATATACTACTTGCTATAGCAAACGGGTTTTTAGGCCACCATTATTCTTGAACTGGACCATGGAAAAAGTTATAACAAATCTCTAGATAGATTCCAAGAACCCTAAGCTTTGAATCTTCTCACATCATATATAGACAAAAAAGTGAACTCAAAGAATCCTTTTCCTATTGAAATGACACCCAACTTTCCAAGATACTACCAAAGAGAGGTGAGTTTGTTGTGAAGATCAATGTTTGTAAGAGGTTTCTATCCTCTTGGCCACAAGATCCTTCCATGGAGATTGTGTTTTTAGTCCACCACTCCTACTATGTATTCAACTTCTGGAATGGTGATCGAAATATGACCCCCTTTCAAAATAGGTTGAGGTGACTGAGATCTTGGAATGTCTGAAATTCCATCAAGAGCTTGAGAAAATGTTTTAGGTGGATTTAACGATTCATAATGTTTATTAATTTGAATTATTTCTAGTTTCAAAGCTAAACAAGTCCACACAATTTGAAACGGTTCCATAATATACATTAAAAAGCCAACTTCTTAAGATTCAACATTTGGAATGACGATAAATAGTGTTATTTTTTCCATCGTCTTCAAATCAATGTCTAATATGTCACATTTTTCTTATTTGGTTTTAAAGAGGAGAGAAAAAGAAAGATAAAATTTTATAGAATACCCATCAAAAATACATTCCATCCAAAATTGAGTGGAAAGTGGAAAGGGTCTATATAATTACAAAAATTAAATGTATACTCATATTTTGAATTTTACATATTATTATTGTTGTCCATAACACCATTTATATATTAAATATATAATGTATATAATTTAAAATTTTGTAATTTTGGGTGTGTCATTTACTAAATATAATGTTTTAGTTTTTAATTACTTTCAATCATACCAAACAAATACAAAAATATTCCACTTTCTCCCCATTTTAATGCCTTTAACATTCACTTCTTCCACTTTTTTTCCTTCAATATACTTTCTTTTGACATCAAACTAAACCTAAAACGGCTTGAAAAAAAATAATAATAATTAAACTGTCGTCATACCGATCCAAAACCCGCTACAAGTAATTCCATATTTCCAATATTCTATCAACTCAATCATATATGATATTTTATGTGCCACTCACGAAAATACAAGAGTAACAAGATATGATAGTTTTATTGTTAAACATTGATGCATTACTTGACTAGTCTGGTAATAAGTTGGTTGCTAGTTGTTTTTTCCCTTTATAAAAGTTTGTTAGTTATTAACTAATTTGGTTAGTTTGAGTTATTTACTAATAGTCTCTTAGTGCTTCTATTAAGCAGTTCATCATCATTATAACAAATGCATGTAAGATTCCTCATTTTACTTTCTTTCTAATGAATAATAGTGTGTTTTTTTCTTACCAAACTATTGGTTTAACATGGTATTAGTAGAAATTTCCTTCTTTATGATTCATTCTTGATCTTCACCTTCTTACTTCTTCAAGATCTCTCTCACGGAGCTTGTGAACTATGGTGATTTCTTCACCAACTTTTATTACTTACATCCTAATGAAAATCGTAATCTTACACTCATTTCACCTCCTTTGAATCACAACAATTATCATTCTTAGGAAAAATCCATCCACGTCGCTTTAATTTCAAAGAATAAGGACAAGTTTTATGATGGTACACTACTAAAACCACTTGCCTCAGATCCCATTTATTCTCCATAATTTCTATGTAACACTATGGTTCTTTCTTAGATTCATCGATCCATTCACAAATCAATTGCAATATTCATAATCTATATTGAATCAACTGCATGTGTTTGGCAAAACCTCATCAAAACAAAATTCTCTCAAATTGATGTCCATAGAATTTCTAACATTTAAAAATAGTTATATCGAATTCGACATGGTAACCTTACTAACTCTGATTGCTTTACAAATATTAAAGTTTTATGGCTTGAACTAGAAAAGTATCGATATTATGTACTACAAATGCTATATTTCATGCAATTATAATGCTATTACTTCTTTTCAAACCTATCCCAATCAAGATTATGTCATTCGTTTTCTCAAAGGTGTGAATTAAAAGTTCACCAATGTCAAGTCTCAAATCATGCTTAAAAACCCTCTTCATAATGTTGACATTCTCTTTTACTTGATCATTCAATAAGAAGGAAAATTAGCCACCCTTATTCTTTAAGCAAACATATTGGTACATCAGAAACTTCTGATTCCTCAAAAACTTTGATGGCCAACTTCCAACATAACAAGTACTATGTTGGTAATATATGAAATTGGAAGGCACCTTCTAAAGACACTAATCGTGTGAGTACTCATTGTGGAAGGACCAATCATATTGTTGAGACCTTCTTTGTTAAGCATGGTTATCTTTACGACTTCAAAACCAAAGGGAAATTACATAATGTTATTCCTAATAATCCTCCTAGGAAACATTATGATGCATCAGGATCAAACTCCTATGGTTGCAATACTTTTGGTTTTACTAAAAAACAATATCATAGTCTTCTTGGATTGCTAAAACAATGAAAGCACAATCCCAATCCCAAAACTAATGTTATTTTAAGATCTCCCGTTGCCTTGAAATCCAAGTCATCTCCCAATTATGGAAATGATCCTGATTTTTGGATTTTAGATATAGGTTCTATTTATCATATTACTTTCAATTTTTCTTCCTTTATGACTTATACTTTTATTGAACAAATTTATGCCTCTTCACCTAATGGTGCAAAAATTGTATCTAAAATTTCTGGTACTATCATGCTTTCTCCTAACCTTACATTCCAAAATGACATATGCATACTTTGGAACCTTATTTTGAAGGCGGTAGGTTTATTTTGATGATGACAACTACAAAGTAAAATACTAAGAAGACTTCATCATGATAAGAGTACAACAAAGGATAAGTCAAATATCACTTAAGTGGTTAAAGATGAAAACCATAAATGTAAAGATTTAATGAATTTGACTATTTAAAGAAGAAGGCAAACCCAGTGAAATTATCTAAAGCCTCAGGAGATCCCAAGCAGTGTCAACACAAAGGATAATATCTGACAAGAAGCTTGTAGAAGTAGTTAGACTCCTAATCTAGTAAGTGAGTGACCTTTTGTAAAAGCAAATGGATTTGTCGTAAAAGTATATGCCTATAAGCATGCAGACACAAAAATATTTTTTTCAAACACCTTAAATAATAGAAAATATTTTAAAAAGTGTCTTTAAGTTGTTCCGGATGGCTTAGGAGCAGAGGAAATAGCTAAAGGGAAATATTTGACTAATATAATCTATTAGACCATAATGCCAATCGATTAGAATAGATCAACTTAAGCCCTAAGTTATTCAGATAGTTCCTTAATGATGTACAATGGCTAGTAATATCTTATTTCCTTTTAAATGACCAACAACAACTATATTTTCAATATCTAATCGATTAGAATAAAAATCCAATCGATTAGCCAACAGTCAAAATCATTAAATATGATTTCTGTTTTGGGAATTATTCTTGCCTATAAATAGAGCCATCATTTCTTGTTCCAAATTATCCAAAACTCAATTTGTGTATTGACACTTACTCTCTCTCTCTCTCTAAAATTTATTTTTCACTTTCTCTCACTGGTTCTTATAGCCAACTACTTTTGTGAGGAAATTCCATTTGTGAGATAGATGTTCATTGTAATTCTGAAAGGGTATCATTGTATAAGTTAACCACAAATGTTATTTATGCACCTTGGATGAATATTGTCCATTTAGGGATTATATATTTGGTATAAAGATAAACTCGTTAAAAGCTTATGGTTAGGGATTGTGTGATCAGTTCCTACTGTTTCATATATATAGGCTGAAGATCATCTAGCTTTGAAGATCTTACCATTGGTTCATGGTTATCCTGGTTAAAAACACAATAGGTTTTGACATCAGCCCGGTTAAAACCTCAAGAGATTATTTGGTTATCCTGTTAAACCAATTGAGCTCATATATATTTTGGAACTTGAAGACTAACCGCTACAAGGTTCGTGTTCGTTGAGAGAAGACTAACCGCTTCAATCTACCGTTGAGAAGGAAACTTGGCCACTTCAATCTCATCATTTTATTGG